>CAJOBZ010000047.1:10000-760000 GCA_905332375.1 Pieris macdunnoughi
TATAAATCTTACGCTAAGGCCGCCGCCACCCCCAAACCCCCTGCAGGGCCTTCCATCATCGTGTCCGGAGAGGGTCTAGACACAACAGAACAGATACTTACTCAAATCAGTAGAACCGTTAATTTCAGAGAGGGCGGATACGCCCCTTTAAGGGTCACCCCACTTTCAAAACAAAAGATCAAACTCGTTTTCGAAAGAGAAGAGCATAAACAACACACAATTTCACGATTACAAAATAACACAAAAATAAACACTCAAGAGGAAAACGCATAGACCCAATGATTATACTTAAAGGGATTTCTAAAAACATACCCGAATTCGAGCTTACAAAAACAATTAAAGACCAAAACACCACCTTAACTAAACATACATTTACCGTCAAATTCATAGCTAACAATAGGAACACTTCACTATATAACGCAGTACTAAACACCACACCCTCTGCCTGGAAGGCGTTTGCCGACCTAGGCAGAGTTAACATAGGGATGCAGCGGGTCCACAGTGACAACTTTTCACCGTTTAGGCAGTGTCAAAACTGTCTAAATTTCGGACACACAAAGAGCCGCTGCCCCAACACCACACCCACATGCGCCAAGTGCTCCGCTCACCATCCTACAGCGGAGTGCAAGGCCGAAGTACACAACTGCACCAATTGCGCAGAACATAACAAACAATTCAACACCAACACCGGCACTCTACACCGCGCCGACTCAGACAAATGCCCCAAAGTTACAGCCATGCGTGCCCGCGTTGAGGCAAAAATTAACTACATTTAAAACACACACAAAACACTAACTTAACATTAAATAACATAATGACACACAATCAAACAAATCAAACACTCACATTAATCACGACCTCAACGCGCAGCACTCGCACTGGAGCATTTGTCTACCTATACAAAACCTCCTTTAAAATCGAAAACGACAAAAGTTTCAACGACCTTTACACGTTGCACCTCCTCTAGGTTACCTACACCAAAACACGAAAACAACCACAATCCCTACCCTTTATTAAACACAACCCTTCCCAAACCTCGTGTGCACTATCAAAGCCTTCAAAATGAATATTTCTTATATTTTTACTCATATTTAACAATTAATCGGCAAGTAATCCGCCCTCACCCGTACAAAATGTATATAGTCATTTCTCTCCATCTATAACCTTTTACACTGTTTACAATTATTATACTAACTACTTAAATATTTAACCTAGATTTATTTTTTTACGATTATTCTTTTATTTAAATCATACCTTGCTGTGCAAATACCATCTGTACTAAACATAAATTATAATATTAATTCCATTTTAAATTTTTTTTTATATCATAAGTTGAATCCCATCTCACTGGGTAAATTCATTTTAATATAACTCTAAGCAAATATAAAACTTCCCTATGTTCACTTGTTTAAATTTGGTTCTATATCAAATGATTTAATTCCATTCTGTTGTGTATTTTTATTTTTACTGCAAATTTAAATTTTTCCTTGTGTAATGTTTAGTGTTGGTGTTAGGAAGCGGACTTAAATTGGGCGGCTGAGGGAAGGTTATTGTATCTAATAGCAGAACCGACCCTCAACAACCTACCCGTGTCCAACTCCAAACACCAGCATAGTCATTTACAGGCACATTATTCAAGCCTATCTGTTTAAACTTAATCTTATAACAACTGTTTTATTTCATTCCATTGTGTATTTTTACATTTTTATTTTTTTTACTTTAATTCTAAATTTTGTTTGTGTTATGTTTAGTGTTGGTGTTAGGAAGCGGACTTAAATTGGGCGGCTGAGGGAAGGTTATTGTATCTAATAGCAGAACCGACCCTCAATAACCTACCCGTGTCCAACTCCAAACACCAGCATAGTCATTTACAGGCACATTATTAAAGCCTATCTGTTTAAACTTAATTTTATAACAACTGTTTTATTCCATTCCATTGTATATTTTTACACCTTTATTTTACTTTAATTCTAAATTTTGTTTGTGTCATGTTTAATGTTGGTGGTAGGAAGCGGACTTAAATTGGGCGGCTGAGGGAAGGTTTTTGTATCTAATAGCAGAACCGACCCTCAACAACCTACCCGTGTCCAACTCCAAACACCAGCTTAGTCATTTACAGGCTCATTATTAAAGCCAATCTGTTTAAACTTAATTTTATAACAACTGTTTTATTCATTCCAGTGTGTATTTTTACATTTTTATTTTACTTTAGCTCTAAATTCTGCTCGCGTTGTGTTTAATGTACGTATTAGGAAGCGGACTTAAATTGGGCGGCTGAGGGAAGGTTACTGTATCTAATAGCAGAACCGACCCTCAACAACCTACCCGCGTTTAATTCCTAATACCTATATAATAATAAACATAACTGTTACTTTTATAACTATATAACCACTTTTATATACTACTTTGTGTTAAAAATTTTATATTATCAACCTACTTATTTAAGCACAAAATAACCTGTTAATATTTCACTTTCATTTTTTATATAATTACTAGTTTTAAGACGTGGACTCTGTTCAGGTGGTTGAGGGAAAAGAATTGTATCAAATAGCAAAACCAACCCTCAACCACCTAATCCACAACCACTGTATATATCTGTTTTACTTTAATAAAGACTTCGAGCTGTACCTTAGCTTAGCTTCCTCGGCCCCGGGGCGTTAGTCGCCGGGGATGGTAGGCCTACTAACAATAAAAAAAAAAAAAAAAAAAAAAAAACCTAACCTACCTAACCTAACCTAACCTAACCTAACCTAACCTAACCTAACCTAACCTAACCTAACCTAACCTAACCTAACCTAACCTAACCTAACCTAACCTAACCTAACCTAACCTAACCTAACCTAACCTAACCTAACCTAACCTAACCTAACCTAACCTAACTTTTTTTTTTTTTTTTTTTTTTTTTTTTTTATAAAGGAGGTGAAAATGCACAAATGCAGGCCCGCGGGCGTATGCAGTCGCTACCGCGGGGACTGTGGGGATGGTTATCTCTTATCCCTCTGCTAATCAGAGGGGAGAAACCCGACCCACTAAAAATTCCTCCTAAACCCTCCATATCGCCTGCAGTGCCAGACACATCCATTCTGAATGAATGACATCTGGCACCGCATTGAATTCCCCGGGGGTCGCACAAGGCATTCAACCCAGGGAATTCAGGCGAATATGTCCGCATAAGGGCTCAACGACGGCGCAGTGGGACGCTGTTGGGCATAGCCCCCGCGCCCACGCCTCGCCGCCGCCGAGCACAACCCCTTCGGCCATCGCCACGCACCTCCCGCTGACGCTCAGCAGCCTCCTTCTGCAGCAAAACGCGCTCACAGAAGAAAGCTACCGCACGCCATGCCTCCTGGCTACCAAGCATTGCTGCAACAACGCTCGGTAGCGAGAGGTCCATCCCGATGACCGACACTAGGTCGTGGCGTTGCCTCGACCAAGTGGCACATTCAGCCAGGGTGTGCTCCGCCGTGTCCTCTGGGGCGCCACAATGGTGGCAGATGGGATAGGTTTCCCGTCCCGCCACCTTGTGCAGAAACCGTCCAAAGCACCCATGCCCGGACAGCATCTGCGCCATCCGAAAGGACACAGCTCCACTCGGACGATTTACCCATTCCCGTAAGAATGGGCGAATCGCCTCCACTGTTCGTACTCCCGCCCTAGGCATAGCCAGATCATAGGCCCACCTATCAAAGGTGTCCTCCCTGGCTTGCCTCCTCGCCGGTCCGACCAGTTCGGCCCATCGGCCATCTGCCCTCGTCTCACCCTTGAGACGATACAGAGCGCCTAGGGCCACCGCCTCCAACTCCCAGGGCGGGGTCCCCGCCAACAGGCACGCCGCCTCGAATGAGACAGTCCGGTAGCAGCGAGCTGCCCGAACCGCCATCACTCGCTGCGGCCTCCTGAGCAGGGTGCAGTTCTTCGCCCCCAACCTATCGTCCCATATTGGGGCCCCATACAAGGCCATACTGCGTATAACACCACAGTACAGCCTCCGCACACTCTGCTTAGGGCCCCCAATATTAGGCAGAAGCCGTGCTAGCGCCCCCGCCGCCCCCACCAACTTCCCCCGAGAGCCTTAAAGTGGGCCTCAAAGTTCCAGCGACCGTCCAAGACGAGACCAAGGTATTTCATCTTGGACGACACTGGAACCCCTACTCCTTCCACCATCAGGACCGCCCCAGGAGGTGGACCATTCCTAGGGCCATGGAACAATAGGGCGTCCGTCTTATCGAGAGACACCCTAAGGCCCAGGGCCCCTATCCGTCTAACAGTAAGGGAGGTGCCAACCGTTGCAAGTCGAGCCACCTCCCCATAGCTTGCCCCACTGGCCACTACGAGGGTATCGTCTGCGTAGCAGAAGACACGCAATCCTGGCAGAAGCGCGCCCCGCAACACCCAATCGTAGGCCATGTCCCACAGGAGTGGCCCTAGGACCGAGCCTTGAGGTACCCCACACCGCACAGGGTGGTAACAGACCGTGCCCTCTCTATTGGAGTACACGATCTGTCTCCCCGCAAAATAGTCCCCCACTATTCGGCGCAGATACAGAGGGACCTCAAAAAATTCAAGGGCCTCTCCAACCACGCTAAAAGGGAGACTATTGAAGGCATTGGCAATATCTAATGATACTGCCAATGCGCTTCCTCCCCGCTAACCACCCCACCGGTGTGAGACCTCAGGTCCCGAAGAGCATCGAGCGTCGACCGACCCGCCCGAAAGCCGTACTGTGCCTCGCTCAGATCCGGCCCCTCAACAGAGAGGTGCCGGCACAACCGAGACGCCACGACCCACTCCAGCGCCTTGCCCGCCTCATCCAAAAGGACAATAGGGCGGTAAGCCGCCGAACTGTCCGCCGGGCGGCCCTCCTTCCGCACGAGACACAGTCGTCCCGTCTTCCAAGCCACCGGGAACCGTCCACCGCGCAAACACGCGGTGTACAGCTCCCGGACGGAGACCTCCATATGAGGGAGGACTACTGCCAAGACACGCGCATGCACACCATCAGGACCAGGTGCTTTCTTGCGGGCTTTGAGACGGGTCAGGATAGCCTCCATCTCTATATCAGAGACTTCCGGCGCCATCCCGCCCTCCCCGCCCGCCACCTCCACCACAGACGCCGCCATATTTGAGGCACAATGTCGGGAGGCAAAGGAAACAGATCCGCCACCACCCGCTTCAGGAAGGTCGGTTCCAGACTCTCCACGAGAGGCATCCCCGTACCTTTCAGTCTCTTACGAGCCAATCGGTAGGGGCGCCCCCACGGATCATCATCCAACCCCCGAAGCATCTCCTGATGGGCCCCCTCCTTCGCCTCACAGATAGCCCCCTGGAGAGCCTTCTTGCGATCATTATAGATCAAACGAAGGCCCTTCGGGATGAACCTAACCTAACCTAACCTAACCTAACCTAACCTAACCTAACCCTAACCTAACCTAACCTAACCTAACCTAACCTAACCTAACCTAACCTAACCTAACCTAACCTAACCCAACCTAACCTAACCTAACCCAACCTAACCTAACCTAACCTAACCTAACCTAACCTAACCCAACCTAACCTAACCTAACCCAACCTAACCTAACCTAACCTAACCTAACCCAACCTAACCTAACCTAACCTAACCTAACCTAACCTAACCTAACCTAACCTAACCTAACCTAACCTAACCCAACCCAACCTAACCTAACCTAACCTAACCTAACCTAACCTAACCTAACCTAACCTAACCTAACCTAACCTAACCTAACCTAACCTAACCTAACCTAACCTAACCTAACCTAACCTAACCTAACCTAACCTAACCTTTTTTTTTTTTTTTTTTTTTATGAAGGAGGTTAAAATGCACAAATGCAGGCCCGCGGGCGTATGCAGTCGCTACCGCGGGGACTGTGGGGATGGCGTTCTCAAAGTCCCTCTGCTAATCAGAGGGAGAAGCCGGACCCACTAAAAATTCCTCCTGAACCCTCCATACCGCCTGCGGTACCAGACTACACCCATTCTGAATGAATGCCGTCCGGCACCGCATTGAGCTCCCCGGGGGTCGCACTAGGCATTCAACCCAGAAAGCTCAGGCGGGTATGTCCGCATAAGGGCCTGGCGACGACGCAGTGGGACGCAGTTGGACCCACGCAACTATGCGTATATTGGGCCCACCCTGCGCCTGCCCACCCTTCACCTTGCCGTCGCCAAGCACAACCCCTCCGGCCGATTCAACGCACCTCCCGCTGACGATCGACAGCCGGAAAACCGGCAAACCGGCCCCACGAAACCGAAAAACCGGTAAACCGGAAAACCGGTAAACCGGAAACCCAGCCCCATGAAACCAGAAAACCGGTAAACCGAAAAACCGGAAAACCGGTAAACCTGCCCCATGAAACCGGAAAAACCGGTAAACCGGAAAACCGGAAAACCGGTAAACCGGCCCCATGAAACCGGAAAAACCGGTAAACCGAAAACCGGTAAAACCGGTAAACCGGCCCCATGAAACCAGAAAACCGGTAAACCGGAAAACCGGTAAAACCGGAAAACCGGCCCCACGAAACCAGAAAACCGGTAAACCGGAAAACCGGAAAACCGGTAAACCTGCCCCATGAAACCGGAAAACCGGTAAACCGGAAAACCGGAAAACCGGTAAACCGGCCCCATGAAACCGGAAAAACCGGTAAACCGGAAAACCGGAAAACCGGTAAACCGGCCCCACGAAACCAGAAAACCGGTAAACCGGAAAACCGGAAAACCGGTAAACCGGCCCCGCGAAACCAGAAGAACCGGCAAACCGGAAGAACCGATCGCCATGCCTCATGGCTACCTAGTATTGCTGCAACAACACTCGGCAGCGAGAGGTCCGTCCAAACGACCGACACCAGGTCGAGACAGTGTTGCCTCAACCAAGTGGCACATTCGGCCAGGGTGTGCAGTCACCACCCCTGAATCGCGGCACAGCGTCTCCAGATCCCCCCCAACAGGCTGGTGCAGCTATGATGGTTGTGCCACACCAACCTCCATGGGAGCGTTCCCCACAGTTGTCCCAGTCCTTTGGGCTCCCAGGCCCTTCGTCACCTTCGGAGGGTTGCAGGCCCTTCCCGCCATCTTATGGTCTGCTGGCTTCCCAGCCGTTGAGCAGACCGCGCAATGCAGCTCTTTCGAGCTGCATTCATTGGCCTTGTGGCCAGCAACCCCACATCGATAGCACACCTCCGCCAAGTCCATCGTTGAGTCACAAGTGGCTCGCACGTGACCCAACTTCTGGCACTTGTAGCACCTCAAAGGGCGGTCCTCTCGGATTTCAACCCGACAGGAGCTCCACCCAATGAGGAGCTTTCCTTGGCACACTTTCTGGGCGGCGGCGACCGGACACATGAGGAACATCTCCCCAAGCCCCGTATCCCACGCCTCAAAATCTTACCCGGCTTGATCGCTTCAGCCGGGCACCCACCCATGGCAGCCACCGCCTCCGTCACATCCCTCTCAGTGACGCTGTCGTCAAGGTCCCGAATAAGGAGGTCCGCACATTTGACGGGCCTCCCCACCAAGGCCTCCCCCGACAGCACCACACGAAGCCTGTCCGCCAGGGCATCAGCCTTCTCCTCTCTGTCAACCCCCCGGCACCTCCAGCATCCGAGCTCCCGTTGCCGTTAGCCGGATGCTGATAGTTGCAATACCAATCTCAGCCAGGTTTATACCATTTCTTGCCTTGAGTAGCACATCGGCATACGTCACCCCCGCTCCACCGCCTCCCTCCGCAATGTGATGACCACTGCGGAAGTTTTCGGCGGAGTGAGCGAAGGCTGCACCCTGACAGACCTCTCTATAACTGCCACTCGCCCAGCCGAGGGCCCTGCGCCGCGACTCACTCCATGGTCCTCTGACCGGCCAACACGGCCACTTCCCCACTCACAGGGGGAAGGACCGGCACAGCGGGAGAACCACCCTTCTTTCCCTTACCCTTCTTTTTGCTGACGGTCGCCCAGCTTCCGTCACTAGGACCCCCAGAGACCCGGGGCCCCGAAAGACCTGGGGCCTCCGGGACTCTGCTCCCCTCTAAATCTTCGGGACCCTGGGTCCCCACCACATTCGGAGCCACCGTGCCCCGACCCCCCAACGAACCCTCACGGGTGCTTGAGCCCAGGGGCCCTGCGAAATTCGGGGCCACCGGCCCCCCCTCTCCACAAAACGCTCAGGGGCTCCCGGACCACGGGCCGATGCCGCCAGCGGAGGACGCAGCACAGGCTCAGGGAGGAGCCTGTCCCCAATCCCCGCAAGCTTGGCATCTAGCATGCCCCCAACAGCCCGCATCACCTCCCCCATAAGGCTCTCCTTCACCCCATCCAAAAGCCCCTCCATCATTTGACGGAGGGCATCCGGAGTGGAGGGACCCTCCACCGACACGGGGTGTCCCTTTGTCTGCGCTAAGTGCGCAGTGCTCTCATTGAACTCCCTCCTAAGGGCCGCAAGCTCCAGACCCAGGTCTTTTACCTGGGCCCTCAGGCGAACATTGTCCCTTAGGACACGCCTCCCCTCATCCCCTCCCAGGCATCTCTCCGCGAGATCCTCCACGATCTCAGCCACCTCCTTGGCTGCAACCTTCAGGTCGCGGACAAACTCACCCTTGAGGTTGCCCGACTTCGCCGCAATTTCGAAAATGCGACGAACCCGCACAGCCGTCCGCTCCTTCATCTCAGGAATGCCAAGGAGGATAACATCGTCCAACTCCTCCTCCCCGGATGACCTCACAATCCTGATATCCACACAGGTGGGAGCCCCATAATCGGAGAGATTCCCCGCACCTTCTAACCTCTCTGCAAGGCGAGAGCAAGCGTTCTGACGCCGCAACTCTCCCTCCGCCTCCTCCAACCCTACCACATGAGAAGCCGCCTTTTTCGGCTTACCCTTGGCCGGTGGAGAGCAAGTTTCCTTGTTGTTGCCAACCGGGCTTTTAGTATGCGCCCGCTTCCTCTCACCGGAGCACTCCACGATACCCACATCGTCGTCGCTATCCGAGGACGACGAAAACACCAACCCTTTAGCTCGCCTCATATTAAGGTGCTACTAGATCCTACCCCCAACTAACATTAGAGTCGACGACTCAACCCCCTACCCAATAAATATATAAATAAATAAATATATAAATGAATAAAGAACTGAGTACAATACACCACACAAATACAATCCTAATTCTAAAATCTTAATTCTAAATAATTAAAACTAAAATTTATTGTTCCAATCCACTTCGGTGTGACGAAATCCAATCTTCGGACGCCCACTCACTTCGGTGTGAGAGACGTCCAACCTTCAGCTGTCCACCAAGCTTGTCAACAACAAGATGGCGGACCAACGCGTCACGGAAAAAACCCCAACCTTGGCCCCAAACTTGTAAACAACAAGATGGCGGACCGAAGCTTCACTAACTTGCCCGACCTTGGCACCCAACTAGTAAACAAGATGGCGGGCCGACAATTCACTTTCAATTATTCACAAATAATTTCCACCTTTTCCTCCAATCTCGATGAGCGTCAACTCAAACAGCTCGCCTCCAGAAGATAGAGATGATAGTAATACTATCTTCGCAGATGCACCTCCCGCCAAAAGGCAAACCAACAATGTAGCTCTCAAGCAATTTAAATTATAATGGCCAAACTAATGGGCCAAAAATAAAAATTGATAAACTCACAGTTGCACCTTAATCCAGTTCACAATTAGGACACATAAAATTTATGTGTCGTCGCGACACATAAAAAGATACCACAAAAACTAACTTCGGGTCAATTTCCCATTCACTTTTGTGCCTTGCAGTTAATTAAGTACTTAACATACAAAGAGCACACACACATATAAAGAATCAGTGATTACTACTGAATCCTTTAACACGACTCAAAAGATTTTCCGCCACTAAAAACCCACCATGAGATTTTTCAAACGCGGAGCGAACGAAAAACACAGTGATCGCTACGACGGCTCGACGCGTACTCAACCTAACCTAACCTAACCTAACCTAACCTAACCTAACCTAACCTAACCTAACCCAACCTAACCTAACCTAACCTAACCTAACCTAACCTAACCTAACCTAACCTAACCTAACCTAACCTAACCTAACCCAACCTAACCTAACCTAACCCAACCTAACCTAACCTAACCTAACCCAACCTAACCCAACCCAACCCAACCTAACCTAACCTAACCCAACCTAACCTAACCTAACCTAACCTAACCTAACCTAACCTAACCTAACCTAACCTAACCTAACCTAACCTAACCTAACCTAACCTAACCTAACCTAACCAGTCGCAGTCGAACCGCCGTCGCGTAAGCAGCAAAACCGTTTAGCTCCGCAAACTAAAAATCCCAAAAATAGGATTTTTGTCGCGAAATAAACAGCGCGATATATCATTGTGTGCGTCTCGCGACGGCGAATCTAAATATATAAATATTGTCTACTAAAAAGTGAATATAAGTGACTAAAAAGTTCGAAAAACAACAAAAAAGTGAAAAAACAGTGACAAAAGTGAGTGCGACGCACGTATTTGATCGGTGACCTGTGCTGTTCTTCGCATCGCTGGATGCGCCTTGCTAAGCCGCATCTTTTGACACCAATCTTGGATTTTTACGGATAAAGGTTTTTGAGAAATTTAAATAAAATAAAAAAGGGGCGTGACCACTGGTCGGAGAATTAGAGCCGCCCCCCACAAGTGCTATACACCAAAAGACGCGGCTCAAAAAGACGAGTCGTTTGACATAATTTTCTAAAATATATGCCTTGGGGAAAAAATTATATAACTGAAAAACCAAAAATAACCTAATAAAAAACAACTTAAAGCTCAAAAACTTAAAAACTAAAGCGGTGACCCCCAATTTAAATAACGTCACTCGATAGAACTCACGAAGACGCGTCTGCTGAAGGGTCGCAAGGATTTTTACCATCAAAAATAAAAAGTTACGACATAAAAACCCTAAAACCACGTGGCACGTGGTCGGCGAAATCCGATTTTTCTGGAAAGGTGCGATACGTCGTTGGATAGCCCTCTGCGAGGTGAACTTAACGACGGTTCGAGCCAGAAGATCGGACCAACCCGAGCGGAGCTGCAGCGACGGGAAGAAATCAGGAAGAAAACACAAATATCTCGGGAACGGTTGGTTTTTTCGCGTTTTTAAGGGCAGATCAATATATTAATATATTAATATATTGGATTTGTCCGCCTGGCCCGCCCCTACCAGGATCGAAATTCAAAACTTTTAAATTCCAAATTTTCAAAATTTATTAAATTTATTAAAAATTTCTAAAACTTTTGAAATATTAAAATCTTTTGGCAGTTAATAACTCGAAAACGGTGCTTTTTTCGGCAATTTTGGCAGCGGACTTGTATACGTAGTATACGTATACTTAGCAAGTTTGGACAAATTAGGGGAATATAAATATATAAAAAACGCACCTAACCCACGGACACGTCCGCCTGACCACCCATCAAAATAACAACATACAGGTGCGACGGCTCAAACGACTCCACTCAAAGAGGAGAGTCTTTTTATAGCTACCGCACCTAACTACACACACACACAAGTGACTTACACACACACACACACACAAAACACCATAAACACTAAGTGTGACGGCTCATTTGACTCCACTCAAAGAGGGGAGTCACCTGACCACCACACTTATACACACACACACACATCGTCGACTAGGGCGGACGGTCCAGCGCGCGTATTTATTTAATTCTAAATTACACCAGCCCTTCCCGAGGACCTGAAACATATAGCTTTATTGACTGCCTTTTCCCTTTTGGGAAAAGACACTAGTTTTAAGTTAGATAAGAAAGTAGGCTAAGTTTAAATTGACGGTTACTACCCTATTGGGAGTAGACCCTAAAATAAGTTTTACTGTAGATTTAAATTTGTATATAAAAATATTTTACTGACAAGGCTACTACCCTATTGGGAGTAGACCCTAAAATAAGTTTTATTGTAGATTTAAATTTTGTATAATAATAATATTATATTGACACGGCTACTACCCTATTGGGAGTAGACCCTAAAATAAGTTTTATTGTAGATTTAAATTTGTATATAAAAATATTTTACTGACAAGGCTACTACCCTATTGGGAGTAGACCCTAAAATAAGTTTTATTGTAGATTTAAATTTTGTATATAAATAATATTTTACTGACACGGCTACTACCCTATTGGGAGTAGACCCTAGAATAAGTTGTATTGGATAATTTAAATTATTGTATTTAAATAATATATTATTGACACGGCTACCACCCTATTGGGGGTAGACCTTAGACTAAGTACTCAAATTGAACGATCGTTAAATTTTACCATTGACAATTCCTAATAGGCAAAATGCTGGGTCTACGTACTCCACCGAAAAGTCAGACATCGGCGCCTGCCATCAGGCGCAGCATCGATAAGTGGGAGGAGGCCTCTAGCCAGGCCCCAAAGATGGCAAAAGAGGCTTCCCTGACTGGAGCGGGTGGAGGAGGTAAGTCTCCTGCTCCCGCTCAGGCCAGGGAAAAAGAAGCCAAAAACTGTTATCTTAAGGCAATGGCGCACCTGGCGGAGTCCAGGAACATAAAAACGGACATTAAAACAGGGGTACAGTCAGCTGTAAAGCGGCTGTACCAAATAGTCAAAGAGGCCGAAGAGGAGATACAGAAGAACCCACAACAACAAACACCGAAACAGGAAAATGACCCAAAAATAGATATAAACGAAAAGCTACACAAACAAATAGAAAGAATGGAAATGGAGAACAAGAAATTGGAAAAATTTAGAAAAAATATGGAGGATCTGGCAAAACAGAAAAATGAAAGCATCCTGACCGAGATTAGGAAAGAGTTGGAGGAAAAAGAAAAGAGAGAAATAGAAAGGCATAACATCTGGGAAAGGAAAATGAGGTCGTATGCAGAAGCGACGAAGGAAAATCTCGGCCAGGGCCAAAACCGAAAAGAAGGCCCGGGAGGACAGAAACCTACGCTGCACTCTGTCGTTGTGGAGCCTAAGAGTGCGACAGACACGGCAGAGGACACGATGCAGAACATCAGGCATCTGTTAAATGCTAAGGAAGAAGGCTGGCAGGTAGCAAAAATAAGAAGAGCCAGAGACGGAAAGGTCGTAGTGGGATGCAGGACGGAGGAGGAAAGGAATAAAATCAAAGAAAAATTAGGGGAAGAAATGATGGTGAAGGACACCTTAAATAAAAACCCACTAATCAAAATTAAAAATCTCCTGTCCTGCAACACGACAGAAGACATTACCCGGGCCATCAAAAACCAAAACAGAAATGTGACTGCACACCTGGAGGAACGGGACCTAGATATAACTGAAAAGTACAGGAGGAAGGCAAGGAACCCTCTGGAGAGCCACGTGGTCCTACAGGTCACGCCTAAACTCTGGCAAGCTCTAACATTGGCTGGCAGGATACACGTGGACCTGCAGAGGGTTTGGGTAGAGGACCAATCCCCTCTGGTCCAATGTACCATGTGTCTGGGGTACGGACATACCCGAAGACACTGTAAAAAGGAGACCGAGGTGTGCAGCCACTGTGGAGGAACCCATATGAGGGCGGATTGCCAGATCCACAAGGATGGAAAGCCTCCCAGCTGCATAAACTGCAAAGATACGAAGGGAAGAAACGCGGAGCACGGGGCCTTCAGCCAGAGCTGTCCAACCCGGCAGGGGGTGGGACAAGGCGGCGAGGCTAAGCTACGCGTACTGTTAAAAAAGCCGAGGGCACCAATAACATTACCGGCTTTCTCCTGGCACAAGCGAACCTAAGAAAAAGAGAATCGCGATCCAGGAGTTTATAAAAGAAGCGGGCGGTAGGAAAGTGAAAATAGCACTACTCCAGGAACCGTACATAGGGGCCAGTAAACAGATGGCAGAAAGCCCTATGTACAGAGTAGTGCAGTGCGTACCCACTGGAGAGAAACCGGTGAAGGCGGCGATACTTGTTTTCGACGAACACATAGAAGTCTTCCAAGACAAGTCACTTATCACGGAAAACATAGTGGCTGCCGTCCTGAGAACGGACCAGTGGGAAATAGGGGTAATTTCAGTGTACTTCGAAGGCGATGAACCCATCGAACCATACCTCGAACAACTAGGAAGCGTCACGAAAAAACTTAAAACCAAGATGGTACTAATTGGAGGGGACGTGAACGCATGGAGTGAATGGTGGGGGAGCCGAAACGAAGACGCACGAGGAAAGGAATTACGAGGGTTCCTTGACGAAGAAGGGCTGAGCATCTTAAATTGTGGCAACACACCCACCTTCGACACCGTAAGAGGGGGCCGTAGATACACGAGTGCAGTAGATATCACAGTATGCACAACGGCCCTCCTCAGTAAGGTAACGAGATGGTGGGTTGATACTTCTATTACCAGTTCAGACCACAACACAATTTTTGTGACTACAGCCCTTCAAAACCCCAAACGCACAACCTACCGAAGACGACCCGCAAATACAATACGAAAAACGCAGACTGGGAGGAATTTAGAGACAAGATAAACATGGAATTGACACATCTAGGACTGGACATAGAAAGAATAAAAGAAGTGGACACCAAGGCCAGGGTCAACAGCATAGTAATGGAATACACAAAAACAATAATAAAAGCCGCCGAGAAACATATCCCCAAAGTGAAACAAAGGAAGAAAAGCTTCGATCCACCCTGGTGGAACAAGGAAATAGAGGCCCTGAAGAAGGATATGACAAGAAAAAGAAAAGGATCTCATACGCAGCTCCCAGGAGGAGAGAGTGCGTAGTAAATGCCTACCTGGAGGCAAAAAAGACCTACGAGGAAGAGATCGAAAGGGCCCAAAAGGAAGGGTGGAAAAACTCTGCACGAAGCAAGAAGGGGAAAGCTTATGGGACAGGATATATAAAATAATAAGAAAGGCGGAAGGGATCAGGGAAGACACCACGCTAATAGAGAAGGGCATTTCGTTGAACTCCGAAGAATCGGTGCAGCTGCTGGCACGGAAATTCTTCCCGCCTGATAATTGCGAGATGGATGATGACATCCATCAAAGAATGAGAAAAACGGTTGAGGAAATGACCAGCAGCTTGCAGGGAAGTAGTGCTGATGAAGTGCCAATCACAATGGCGGAGCTCATCAGTACTGCTAGAAGCTTCAACCCGAGGAAGGCCCCGGGAGCAGACGGACTCGCTGCGGATATCTGCTGCGCAGCTATCACGGCGAACCCGGAGGTTCCCTTGGCCATCTTCAATAAATGCCTCGAAGTGGGATGCTTCCCTGATCTATGGAAGGAATGCACAATAGTGGTACTGAGGAAGCCAGGAAAGGAGGACTACGCGGCCGCCAAATCCTACCGCCCAATAGGTCTCCTGCCAGTCATGGGGAAGATCCTAGAAAAGGTGTTCATAAATAGAATAAGACACAGCCTACTCCCCAGGATGAGCAGAAGGCAGTATGGATTCATGCCAGGAAAGAGCACGGAGGATGCCCTCTACGATATCCTGACAAAAGCGAGGAGCCACATTAAAAACAAGGAAATAGTGCTGATGGTGTCGCTAGATATCGAGGGGGCTTTCGACAACGCATGGTGGCCGGCGATCAAGTACCAACTAGCAAAGAAAGACTGTCCCAAGCAACTAAGGCTGGTAGTGGAAGACTACTTCAAAGGCAGGAGGGTGGTGGTCCGCTACGCAAACAGAGAGCATGTGAGGCAACCTGAAAAGGGATGCATTCAGGGCTCGATTAGCGGCCCCACCTTCTGGAACATCTTGCTCGACCCACTACTGGTCGAACTAGAAGAAGATGGGACATATGCACAGGCTTTCGCAGACGATGTTGTGCTGATGTTCAGCGGAACGGACACGCACTCCATCGAGAACCGAGCGAACGTTGCCCTCGAGTATGTGAGGAAGTGGGGTATCGAGAACAAGCTCAACTTCGCGCCACAAAAAACCAAAGCAATGGTCCTGACGCGAAGGTTGAAGTTCGATACCCCAAAAATAAGAATGAACGGTCAAGACATAGATATAGAAAAGGAAATTAAACTACTGGGGCTGACAATAGACGAAGGGCTAACGTTTAATAAGCATGTGCAAAATGTCACGAGAAAAGCGGCGGATATACAAAAGAAAATAGCAAGAATGGCGAAGCTGGAATGGGGAATGACGGGAGACATGGTACACCAGGTATACCAAGCCGTCATAGAGCCGATAGTTACATACGCGTCGGCAGCCTGGGCACCGACAGTTAAGAAACTGTGCACGAAGAAAAAACTGGAGACGGTGCAGAGGGCTTTTGCACAGAAAATAGCAAAGACTTACAGGACGGCATCGCTAAATTCCGCGACGCTATTGGCGGGGATACTGCCCCTCGACCTCAGGGTGGAAGAAGCCGCCGCGATGTTTGAGGCCAGAAGGGGGTCGTCTCCGTTCATACGCGAAGGAGACCGGATTGAGCGAGCCGTACCTGCGTTAGAACAACCCCATCCCGCGGAAAAACCGGAGATAAGCTTCGCCATCACAACTGACCCTGGCCTAATACATAATGACGACACAACAGCAATCTATACGGATGGAAGTAAGACAGAAAAAGGAGTAGGAGCAGCATGGACGAAATGGGAAGGAGGAAGAGAGCGAAAATGGAAAAAGATAAAAATGGCCCCTTACTGCACCGTGTATCAAGCAGAGCTGGCAGCTCTCGTTGGTGCAGTGAGGGAGGCGATGATAGCGGGTACTGACGTGAACATCTGCAGCGACTCGCGGTCTTCGCTCGAGGCGATTGCGGGCGGACGCTCTCGAAACCCCGAGTAGTCGAGATCCGCAGACACCTGGTGGAGAGCCTTAAAAAGGGCCAGAACATTAAACTCCACTGGGTGAAAGCGCACGTCGGCACGGAGGGGAACGAGAGGGCGGACGAACTCGCGAGAGCCGCTGCGGAGACCTCGAAAGTCAAAGCAGCTCACGTAGAGTACCCGCTCTCATACATCAGGAAAGAAGTGAGAAGAAAAACGATAGAAGAATGGGACCGAAGATATAAGGAAGGGATAACAGGGGGAATAACAAAATTGTTCCTGAAAAATATCGTAGATGCTCACAAACAAATAAGAGAGAGGAGATTCAGTCCTGAGATGGCACAGATCCTCACAGGCCACGGGCCTTTTGCTGAATACCTGTGCCGTTTCAGGCTGAAGGAAAAAGGAGACTGTGAGTGTGAGAGTGGGGTGGAACAATCCATCCAACACCTACTTATGGAGTGCCCCATTTTTGCCTCCTCCAGATGCGACCTGGAACAGATGACAGGCATGTCGCTTAGTCTCCAGGGACTGCCCGACATGCTAGCCTGTAACAGATCCCACCTGGAGGATTTTTGCCTTAAAATTACAAAAAGAACATCCAAGTTCAATGAGAGTAAAGCCGGGGCGGGGACCGCGAGGCGGCCGGCGCCCACTTGCTAATGGGTATTATGAGGATACTCACGGAGAAGTGAAAGCCGCCCGCCTCGCGGGCCACGTCTCGTGATTGGAATGTGTAGAAAATAAATAATGTAAGGATATAGATATAAGTAGGTAAATAAAAGACTGACTGTAATAGAAATGTAAAGATAAATAGATAGTAAGGAGATAGATATAAGTAGGATAATAAAAAGTGTAACCGAAACCGTATTGATATGTGCAAAATCCTAATAAAAAATAAAGTTGTGTTGTACATTATTTAGAGGATGGATGAAAGAAAGGAAGGAAGTTTAGCTTAGACAACGCCCCTGGCGATAAAGTAGCCGGGGAAGGTAGGCCTATTAGGTGCTTTAAAAAAAAAAAAAACCTAACCTAACCTAACCTAACCTAACCTAACCTAACAACCTAACCTAACCTAACCTAACCTAACCTAACCTAAACCTAACCTAACCTAACCTAACCTAACCTAACCTAACCTAACCTAACCTAACCTAACCTAACCTAACCTAACCTAACCTAACCTAACCTAACCTAACCTAACCTAACCTAACCCAACCTAACCCAACCCAACCTAACCTAACCTAACCTAACCTAACCTAACCTAACCTAACCTAACCTAACCTAACCTAACCTAACCTAACCCAACCCAACCTAACCTAACCTAACCTAACCTAACCTAACCTAACCTTTTTTTTTTTTTTTTTTTTTATGAAGGAGGTTAAAATGCACAAATGCAGGCCCGCGGGCGTATGCAGTCGCTACCGCGGGGACTGTGGGGATGGCGTTCTCAAAGTCCCTCTGCTAATCAGAGGGGAGAAGCCGGACCCACTAAAAATTCCTCCTGAACCCTCCATACCGCCTGCGGTACCAGACTACACCCATTCTGAATGAATGTCGTCCGGCACCGCATTGAGCTCCCCGGGGGTCGCACTAGGCATTCAACCCAGAAAGCTCAGGCGGGTATGTCCGCATAAGGGCCTGGCGACGACGCAGTGGGACGCAGTTGGACCCACGCAACTATGCGTATATTGGGCCCACCCTGCGCCTGCCCACCCTTCACCTTGCCGTCGCCAAGCACAACCCCTCCGGCCGATTCAACGCACCTCCCGCTGACGATCGACAGCCGGAAAACCGGCAAACCGGCCCCACGAAACCGAAAAACCGGTAAACCGGAAAACCGGTAAACCGGAAACCCAGCCCCATGAAACCAGAAAACCGGTAAACCGAAAAACCGGAAAACCGGTAAACCTGCCCCATGAAACCGGAAAAACCGGTAAACCGGAAAACCGGAAAACCGGCAAACCGGCCCCATGAAACCGGAAAAACCGGTAAACCGAAAACCGGTAAAACCGGTAAACCGGCCCCATGAAACCAGAAAACCGGTAAACCGGAAAACCGGTAAAACCGGAAAACCGGCCCCACGAAACCAGAAAACCGGTAAACCGGAAAACCGGAAAACCGGTAAACCTGCCCCACGAAACCGGAAAAACCGGTAAACCGGAAAACCGGAAAACCGGTAAACCGGCCCCATGAAACCGGAAAAACCGGTAAACCGGAAAACCGGAAAACCGGTAAACCGGCCCCACGAAACCAGAAAACCGGTAAACCGGAAAACCGGAAAACCGGCAAACCGGCCCCGCGAAACCAGAAGAACCGGCAAACCGGAAGAACCGATCGCCATGCCTCATGGCTACCTAGTATTGCTGCAACAACACTCGGCAGCGAGAGGTCCGTCCAAACGACCGACACCAGGTCGAGACAGTGTTGCCTCAACCAAGTGGCACATTCGGCCAGGGTGTGCAGTCACCACCCCTGAATCGCGGCACAGCGTCTCCAGATCCCCCCCAACAGGCTGGTGCAGCTATGATGGTTGTGCCACACCAACCTCCATGGGAGCGTTCCCCACAGTTGTCCCAGTCCTTTGGGCTCCCAGGCCCTTCGTCACCTTCGGAGGGTTGCAGGCCCTTCCCGCCATCTTATGGTCTGCTGGCTTCCCAGCCGTTGAGCAGACCGCGCAATGCAGCTCTTTCGAGCTGCATTCATTGGCCTTGTGGCCAGCAACCCCACATCGATAGCACACCTCCGCCAAGTCCATCGTTGAGTCACAAGTGGCTCGCACGTGACCCAACTTCTGGCACTTGTAGCACCTCAAAGGGCGGTCCTCTCGGATTTCAACCCGACAGGAGCTCCACCCAATGAGGAGCTTTCCTTGGCACACTTTCTGGGCGGCGGCGACCGGACACATGAGGAACATCTCCCCAAGCCCCGTATCCCACGCCTCAAAATCTTACCCGGCTTGATCGCTTCAGCCGGGCACCCACCCATGGCAGCCACCGCCTCCGTCACATCCCTCTCAGTGACGCTGTCGTCAAGGTCCCGAATAAGGAGGTCCGCACATTTGACGGGCCTCCCCACCAAGGCCTCCCCCGACAGCACCACACGAAGCCTGTCCGCCAGGGCATCAGCCTTCTCCTCTCTGTCAACCCCCGGCACCTCCAGCATCCGAGCTCCCGTTG
Organism: Pieris macdunnoughi; assembly: GCA_905332375.1. Classification (NCBI taxonomy): domain Eukaryota; kingdom Metazoa; phylum Arthropoda; class Insecta; order Lepidoptera; family Pieridae; genus Pieris; species Pieris macdunnoughi. Next base: position 29,949 of record CAJOBZ010000047.1, read on the forward strand.
CCGTTAGCCGGATGCTGATAGTTGCAATACCAATCTCAGCCAGGTTTATACCATTTCTTGCCTTGAGTAGCACATCGGCATACGTCACCCCCCGCTCCACCGCCTCCCTCCGCAATGTGATGACCACTGCGGAAGTTTTCGGCGGAGTGAGCGAAGGCTGCACCCTGACAGACCTCTCTAACCTAACCTAACCTAACCTAACCTAACCTAACCTAACCTAACCTAACCTAACCTAACCTAACCTAACCTAACCTAACCTAACCTAACCTAACCTAACCTAACCTAACCTAACCTAACCTAACCCAACCTAACCTAACCTAACCTAACCTAACCTAACCTAACCTAACCTAACCTAACCTAACCTAACCTAACCTAACCTAACCTAACCTAACCTAACCTAACCTAACCTAACCTAACCTAACCCAACCTAACCCAACCTAACCCAACCTAACCCAACCTAACCTAACCTAACCTAACCTAACCTAACCCAACCTAACCCAACCCAACCCAACCTAACCAACCCAACCCAACCTAACCTAACCTAACCTAACCTAACCTAACCTAACCTAACCTAACCTAACCTAACCTAACCTAACCTAACCTAACCTAACCAGTCGCAGTCGAACCGCCGTCGCGTAAGCAGCAAAACCGTTTAGCTCCGCAAACTAAAAATCCCAAAAATAGGTTTTTTGTCGCGAAATAAACAGCGCGATATATCATTGTGTGCGTCTTGCGACGGCGAATCTAAATATATAAATATTGTCTAGTAAAAAGTGAATATAAGTGACTAAAAAGTTCGAAAAACAACAAAAAAGTGAAAAAACAGTGACAAAAGTGAGTGCGACGCACGTATATGATCGGTGACCTGTGCTGTTCTTCGCATCGCTGGATGCGCCTTGCTAAGCCGCATCTTTTGACACCAATCTTGGATTTTTACGGATAAAGGTTTTTGAGAAATTTAAATAAAATAAAAAAGGGGCGTGACCACTGGTCGGAGAATTAGAGCCGTCCCCCACAAGTGCTATACACCAAAAGACGCGGCTCAAAAAGACGAGTCGATTGACTTAATTTTCTAAAATATATGCCTTGGGGAAAAAATTATATAACTGAAAAACCAAAAATAACCTAATAAAAAACAACTTAAAGCTCAAAAACTTAAAAACTAAAGCGGTGACCCCCAATTAAAATAACGTCACTCGATAGAACTCACGAAGACGCGTCTGCTGAAGGGTCGCAAGGATTTTTACCATCAAAAATAAAAAAGTTACGACATAAAAACCCAAAAACCACGTGGCACGTGGTCGGCGAAATCCGATTTTTCTGGAAAGGTGCGATACGTCGTTGGATAGCCCTCTGCGAGTTGAACTTAACGACGGTTCGAGCCAGAAGATCGGACCAACCCGAGCGGAGCTGCAGCGACGGGAAGAAATCAGGAAGAAAACACAAATATCTCGGGAACGGTTGGTTTTTTCGCGTTTTTAAGGGCAGATCAATATATTAATATATATTAATATATTGGATTTGCCCGCCTGGCCCGCCCCTACCAGGATCGAAATTCAAAACTTTTAAATTCCAAATTTTCAAAATTTATTAAATTTATTAAAAAATTTCTAAAACTTTTGAAATATTAAAATCTTTTGGCAGTTAATAACTCGAAAACGGTGCGTTTTTCGGCAATTTTGGCAGCGGACTTGTATACGTATATACGTATACTTAGCAAGTTTGGACAAATTAGGGGAATATAAATATATAAAAAACGCACCTAACCCACGGACACGTCCGCCTGACCATCCATCAAAATAACAACATACAGGTGCGACGGCTCAAACGATTCCACTCAAAGAGGGGAGTCTTTTTATAGCTACCGCACCTAACTACACACACACACAAGTGACTTACACACACACACACACACACAAAACACGATAAACACTAAGTGTGACGGCTCATTTGACTCCACTCAAAGAGGGGAGTCACCTGACCACCACACTTATACACACACACACACACATCGTCGACTAGGGCGGACGGTCCAGCGCACATATTTATTTATTTCTAAATTACACCAGCCCTTCCCGAGGACTAGAAACATATAGCTTTATTGACTGCCTTTTCCCTTTTGGGAAAAGACACTAGTTTTAAGTTAGATAAGAAAGTAGGCTAAGTTTTAATTGACGGTTACTACCCTATTGGGAGTAGACCCTAAAATAAGTTTTACTGTATATTTAAATTGTATATAAATAATATTTACTGACACGGCTACTACCCTATTGGGAGTAGACCCTAGAAGAAGTTTTATTGTATATTTAAAAATTGTATAATAATAATATTATATTGACACGGCTACTACCCTATTGGGAGTAGACCCTAAAATAAGTTTTATTGTAGATTTAAATTTTGTATATAAAAATATTTTACTGACAAGGCTACTACCCTATTGGGAGTAGACCCTAAAATAAGTTTTATTGTAGATTTAAATTTTGTATATAAATAATATTTTACTGACACGGCTACTACCCTATTGGGAGTAGACCCTAGAATAAGTTTTATTGGATAATTTAAATTATTGTATTTAAATAATATATTATTGACACGGCTACCACCCTATTGGGGGTAGACCTTAGACTAAGTACTCAAATTGAACGATCGTTAAATTTTACCATTGAAAATTCCTAATAGGCAAAATGCTGGGTCTACGTACTCCACCGAAAAGTCAGACATCGGCGCCTGCCATCAGGCGCAGCATCGATAAGTGGGAGGAGGCCTCTAGCCAGGCCCCAAAGATGGCAAAAGAGGCTTCCCTGACTGGAGCGGGTGGAGGAGGTAAGTCTCCTGCTCCCGCTCAGGCCAGGGAAAAAGAAGCCAAAAACTGTTATCTTAAGGCAATGGCGCACCTGGCGGAGTCCAGGAACATAAAAACGGACATTAAAACAGGGGTACAGTCAGCTGTAAAGCGGCTGTACCAGATAGTCAAAGAGGCCGAAGAGGAGATACAGAAGAACCCACAACAACAAACACCGAAACAGGAAAATGACCCAAAAATAGATATAAACGAAAAGCTACACAAACAAATAGAAAGAATGGAAATGGAGAACAAGAAATTGGAAAAATTTAGAAAAAATATGGAGGATCTGGCAAAACAGAAAAATGAAAGCATCCTGACCGAGATTAGGAAAGAGTTGGAGGAAAAAGAAAAGAGAGAAATAGAAAGGCATAACATCTGGGAAAGGAAAATGAGGTCGTATGCAGAAGCGACGAAGGAAAATCTCGGTCAGGGCCAAAACCGAAAAGAAGGCCCGGGAGGACAGAAACCTACGCTGCACTCTGTCGTTGTGGCGCCTAAGAGTGCGACAGACACGGCAGAGGACACGATGCAGAACATCCGGCATCTGTTAAATGCTAAGGAAGAAGGCTGGCAGGTAGCAAAAATAAGAAGAGCCAGGGACGGAAAGGTCGTAGTGGGATGCAGGACGGAGGAGGAAAGGAATAAAATCAAAGAAAAATTAGGGGAAGAAATGATGGTGAAGGACACCTTAAATAAAAACCCACTAATCAAAATTTAAAAATCTCCTGTCCTGCAACACGATAGAAGACATTACCCGGGCCATCAAAAACCAAAACAGAAATGTGACTGCACACCTGGAGGAACGGGACCTAGATATAACTGAAAAGTACAGGAGGAAGGCAAGGAACCCTCTGGAGAGCCACGTGGTCCTACAGGTCACGCCTAAACTCTGGCAAGCTCTAACATTGGCTGGCAGGATACACGTGGACCTGCAGAGGGTTTGGGTAGAGGACCAATCCCCTCTGGTCCAATGTACCATGTGTCTGGGGTACGGACATACCCGAAGACACTGTAAAAGGAGACCGAGGTGTGCAGCCACTGTGGAGGAGCCCATATGAGGGCGGATTGCCAGATCCACAAGGATGGAAAGCCTCCCAGCTGCATAAACTGCAAAGATACGAAGGGAAGAAACGCGGAGCACGGGGCCTTCAGCCAGAGCTGTCCAACCCGGCAGGGGTGGGACAAGGCGGCGAGGCTAAGCTACGCGTACTGTTAAAAAGCCGAGGGCACCAATAACATTACCGGCTTTCTCCTGGCACAAGCGAACCTTAGAAAAAAGAGAATCGCGATCCAGGAGTTTATAAAAGAAGCGGGCGGTAGGAAAGTGAAAATAGCACTACTCCAGGAACCGTACATAGGGGCCAGTAAACAGATGGCAGAAAGCCCTATGTACAGAGTAGTGCAGTGCGTACCCACTGGAGAGAAACCGGTGAAGGCGGCGATACTTGTTTTCGACGAACACATAGAAGTCTTCCAAGACAAGTCACTTATCACGGAAAACATAGTGGCTGCCGTCCTGAGAACGGACCAGTGGGAAATAGGGGTAATTTCAGTGTACTTCGAAGGCGATGAACCCATCGAACCATACCTCGAACAACTAGGAAGCGTCACGAAAAAACTTAAAACCAAGATGGTACTAATTGGAGGGGACGTGAACGCATGGAGTGAATGGTGGGGGAGCCGAAACGAAGACACACGAGGAAAGGAATTACGAGGGTTCCTTGACGAAGAAGGGCTGAGCATCTTAAATTGTGGCAACACACCCACCTTCGACACCGTAAGAGGGGGCCGTAGATACACGAGTGCAGTAGATATCACAGTATGCACAACGGCCCTCCTCAGTAAGGTAACGAGATGGTGGGTTGATACTTCCATCACTAGCTCTGACCACAACACAATTTTTATGACTACAGCCCTTCAAAAACCCCAAACGCACAACCTACCGAAGACAACCCGCAAATTCAATACGAAAAACGCAGACTGGGAGGAATTTAGAGACAAGATAAACATGGAATTGACACATCTAGGACTGGACATAGAAACAATAAAAGAAGTGGACACCAAGGCCAGGGTCAACAGCATAGTAATGGATTATACCAAGTCAATAATAAAAGCCGCCGAGAAACATATCCCCAAAGTGAAACAAAGGAAGAAAAGCTTCGACCCACCCTGGTGGAACAAGGAAATAGAGGCCCTGAAGAAGGATATGACAAGGAAAAAGAAAAGGATCTCATACGCAGCTCCCAGGAGGAGAGTGCGTAGTAAATGCCTACCTGGAGGCAAAAAAGACCTACGAGGAAGAGATCGAAAGGGCTCAAAAGGAAGGGTGGAAAAAACTCTGCACGAAGCAAGAAGGGGAAAGCTTATGGGACAGGATATATAAAATAATAAGAAAGGCGGAAGGGATCAGGGAAGACACCACGCTAATAGAGAAGGGCATTTCGTTGAACTCCGAAGAATCGGTGCAGCTGCTGGCACGGAAATTCTTCCCGCCTGATAATTGCGAGATGGATGATGACATCCATCAAAGAATGAGAAAAACGGTTGAGGAAATGACCAGCAGCTTGCAGGGAAGTAGTGCTGATGAAGTGCCAATCACAATGGCGGAGCTCATCAGTACTGCTAGAAGTTTCAACCCGAGGAAGGCCCCGGGAGCTGACGGACTCACTGCGGATATCTGCTGCGCAGCTATCACGGCGAACCCGGAGGTTCCCTTGGCCATCTTCAACAAATGCCTCGAAGTGGGATGCTTCCCTGATCTATGGAAGGAAGCCACGATAGTTGTACTGAGGAAGCCAGGAAAGGAGGACTACGCGGCCGCCAAATCCTACCGTCCAATAGGCCTCCTGCCAGTCATGGGGAAGATACTCGAAAAGGTAATAATCAACAGAATAAGACATAGCCTACTCCCCAGGATGAGCAGGAGACAATACGGATTCATGCCAGGAAAAAGCACGGAGGATGCTCTCTACGATATCCTTACGAAAGCGAGAAACCACATCGGAAACAAAGAAATAGTGTTGATGGTGTCGCTAGATATCGAGGGGGCTTTCGACAACGCATGGTGGCCGGCGATCAAGTATCAACTGGCAAAGAAGGAGTGTCCCAAGCAACTAAGGCTGGTAGTGGAAGACTACTTTAAAGGCAGGAAGGTGGTGGTCCGCTACGCAAACAGAGAGAATGTGAGGCAACCTGAAAAGGGATGCATTCAGGGCTCGATTAGCGGGCCCACCTTCTGGAACATCTTGCTCGACCCACTACTGGTCGAACTAGAAGAGGATGGGACATATGCACAGGCTTTCGCAGACGATGTTGTGCTGATGTTTAGCGGAACGGACACGCACTCCATCGAAAACCGAGCGAACGTTGCCCTCGAGTATGTGAGGAAATGGGGTATCGAGAACAAGCTCAACTTCGCGCCACAAAAAACCAAAGCAATGGTCCTGACGCGAAGATTGAAGTTTGATACCCCAAGAATAAGAATGAATGGACAGGATATAGCATTAGAGAAGGAAATTAAATTACTGGGGCTGACTATAGACGAAGGGCTGACGTTTAACAAGCATGTGCAAAATGTCACAAGAAAAGCGGCGGATATTCATAAAAAAGTAGCTAGAATGGCGAAGCTGGAATGGGGAATGACGGGAGACATGGTACACCAGGTATACCAAGCCGTCATAGAGCCGATAGTTACGTACGCGTCGGCAGCCTGGGCACCGACAGTAAAGAAACTGTGCACGAAGAAAAAACTGGAGACGGTGCAGAGGGCTTTTGCACAGAAAATAGCAAAGACCTACAGGACAGCATCGCTAAATTCCGCGACGCTATTGGCGGGGATACTGCCCCTAGACCTCAGGGTGGAAGAAGCCGCCGCGATGTTTGAGGCCAGAAGGGGGTCGTCTCCGTTCATACGCGAAGGAGACCGGATTGAGCGAGCCGTACCTGCTTTAGAACAACCCCATCCCGCGGAAAAACCGGAAATAAGCTTCGCCATCACAACTGACCCTGGCCTAATACAAAATGACGACACAACAGCTATCTACACAGACGGTAGTAAGACGGAGAAAGGAGTAGGGGCAGCATGGACGAAATGGGAAGGAGGAAGAGAGCGAAAATGGAAAAAGATAAAGATGGCCCCTTACTGCACCGTATATCAAGCAGAGCTGGCGGCTCTCGTCGGTGCAGTGAGGGAGGCGATGATAGCGGGTACTGACGTGAACATCTGCAGCGACTCGCGGTCTTCGCTCGAGGCGATTGCGGGCGGACGCTCTCGAAACCCCCGAGTAGTCGAGATCCGCAGACACCTGGTGGAGAGCCTTAAAAAGGGCCAGAATATTAAGCTCCACTGGGTGAAAGCGCACGTCGGCACGGAGGGGAACGAGAGGGCGGACGAACTCGCGAGAGCCGCTGCGGAGACCTCGAAAGTCAAAGCAGCTCACGTAGAGTACCCGCTCTCATACATCAGGAAAGAAGTGAGAAGAAAAACTATAGAAGAATGGGATCGAAGATACAAGGAAGGGATAACAGGGGGAATAACCAAATTGTTCCTGCCAAATATTACAAGGGCACATAAACAAATCCGAGAGAAAAGATTCAGTCCCGGGATGGCACAGGTCCTCACAGGCCATGGGCCCTTTGCCGAGTACCTGTGCCGTTTCAGGCTGAAAGAAAAACCGGACTGTGAATGTGAGAATGGGGTGGAACAATCCATCCCACACCTACTTTTGGAGTGCCCCATTTTTGCCTCCTCCAGATGCGACCTGGAACAGATGACAGGCATGTCGCTTAGTCTTCAGGGACTGCCCGACATGCTAGTCTGTAACAGATCGCACCTGGAGGATTTTTGCCAAAAAATTACCAAAAGAACAGCTAAGTTCAATGAGAGTAAGGCCGGGGCGGGGACCGCGAGGCGGCCGGCGCCCACTTGCCAATGAGTATTATAAGAATACTCACGGAAAAGTAAAAGCCGCCCGCGTCGCGGGCCCCGTCTCTGGATAGGAATGTGCTGAAAATAATTAATGTAAGGATATAGATATAAGTAGGTAAATAAAAGAATGACTGTGATAGAAATGTAAAGATAAATAGATAGAGTAAAGAAAAAGATAAAAATAGGATGATAAAAAATGTAACTGAAACTGTGATACTGATATGTGTAAACCCTAATAAAAAATAAAGCTGTGTGTCAATTATTTTGAGGAAGGATGATAGAAATGATGGAAGGTTAGCTTAGACAACGACCCTGTGCGATAAAGTAGCCGGGGAAGGTAGGCCTATTAGGTGCAAAAAAAAAAAAAAAACCTAACCTAACCTAACCTAACCTAACCTAACCTAACCTAACCTAACCTAACCTAACCTAACCTAACCTAACCTAACCTAACCTAACCTAACCTAACCTAACCTAACCTAACCTAACCTAACCTAACCTAACCTAACCTAACCTAACCTAACCTAACCTAACCTAACCTAACCTAACCTAACCTAACCTAACCCAACCTAACCTAACCTAACCTAACCTAACCTAACCTAACCTAACCTAACCTAACCTAACCTAACCCAACCCAACCTAACCTAACCTAACCTAACCCAACCCAACCTAACCTAACCTAACCTAACCTAACCTAACCTAACCTAACCCTACCAAAGGCCGAGAATAAATATAAATTTACACTCGGACCGGGAATCGAACCCGGAACCTCACACCCACCACGGTCACATACAAAGCCGCTTGGCTATGAGGCCCTTAACCTAACCTAACCTAACCTAACCTAACCTAACCTAACCTAACCTAACCTAACCTAACCTAACCTAACCTAACCTAACCTAACCTAACCTAACCTAACCTAACCTAACCTAACCTAACCTAACCAGTCGCAGTCGAACCGTCGCCGCGAAAGCATTAAAACCGAATCGCTCCGCTTTTAAAAAATCCTAAAAATAGGATTTCTTCGCGTATTAACAAAACAAAGTAGTGATTTGTGTGCATCTCGCGACGGCGAATCTAGTGGTACTATTCTTGCTGTGAAAAAAGTGAAAAAGTGATAAAAAAGTGCAAAAAACTGGAAAAACACAAAAATTTCCACACAAAAGTGCATGCGGCACCCAAATAAGATCGACGACATACATATCATCTGACATATCTTGATAGAACTCGTCGAGCCCCATCTTTTGACACCATTTCAAGAATTTTATCTTCATGAAATCGGGAGATATTTAAAAAACAAAGAAACACCACGTGGCACGTGGTCCCAGTTTGGGGTACAAACTGAACAAACCAATACCACCATCGGAAGCGCCGCAAAAAGTTATACAAGAAGGTGGTCTTAGATTTTTACTGCATCACCGGGAAAAAATTTTACGAGTGTAAAACAGTAAACAAACAGGTTATAACACCTTTAACGAAGAATTGCGGGAGAACCAGATCGACGACCCCACGTTTTCTTTACACCATCAGAAGCGCCGCGCGGAGATCTATTTAAAGGTACCAATCCCAGATTTTTCCCTTATAAACTGAAGCTCCTGGAAACTTTTTTCTCCTGACCACGTGGCACGTGGTCGGAGAATTCGCCATTATTTTGCGCCGCGGATAGGCTCACGGTATAGATCTCGACGAGCCTGTCATTTTGATATATTCGGCAAAAATTTTTGACCAATATTGGCGGTTCCAGGAGCCTGGGAAGAAAAAAGGGGAAAAGTGCGGGATAACTCGGGAACGGTGCATTTTAGCGCGATTTTTAAGGCCGAATCCAGTATACTAAAAGTATACTGGAGTTTTACCGCCTGGTCGAACCCTACCGGGAACGATATTCAAAATTTTTTAACTTTATTTTTCAAAATTTAATTTAGTAAATATTTAATAAATTAGAGCAAGACCAACTTTGGGCAGAACGGTGCACGCCAGGCTAAAAATAACATCATTTTCGGCTTAGTTAGGGTGGAAAAGGGTTATAGGGACGTGTCGCGTGCACTGGACCTTTGACCCCCTACCCCCGCCTTACTACCACACCCCTGGGGAGCAAAACTGCAACCTCACGGAACATACACATGTGACAGCTCTATCGACTCCTCGTAAAAAAGGCGAGTCTATTGATCCAACTCCCAACGCACCCACACACACACAGACACAAATATCACACACAAATACACGAAGACATAAATTCACACACAAACACATAAGTGCGACGGCTTGTTCAACTCCTCGAGACTCGGGGAAAAGATTGCGGCTGTCCACTCTGACATTCGAATTAACACACGCACGCACAGTAATACACACACACAAATACAGGTCCAGAAACTCAAGTGTAGCACCTCATTCGACTCCGCTGATTGCAGCGGATCCCTCGAGTAGTTGCACACGTGCCAAGGCACACACGCACACACACACATACACACACACATACATATAAAGTGAAGGTCAGGTGGCCCTCTCGCGCGCTTTTCTTACAATAAATGATACACCGCTCCCGATGGGTATCAGTACTGCGACACTAGGCTAAGTGACAGGGGCTATCCTTTTGGAAACCCTCTTAGACATAAGTATTTGACACGGCTACCACCCTTTTAGGGGGTAGACCCTAGTATAAGTTACAAACAAATTTTGACAATTTGACGGCTGCTACCCCTTTTGGGGACAGACCCTAGTATAAGCTTAGTATTATATAGACTATATAGATTGCATTATATAGATTGCATTTTATTATATTTTGACACACCACAGCCTACTTTACTCTACATATAAAATAAAACGTAAACAATGTTTGGTATACGCACCCCAACAAAAGTCACCACCCCGTCACCCCATGCTACTGGAATAGAGGAGAGGGAAGGATCGGCCCCTGTACAGCCACCGACCCCGACCTTAACCCCAGCAGTGAGAAAAAGCATCGGAGAACTGGAAGCGGCTATAGCTCAGAGTGCAGAAGGGGCAAAAAAGCAAAAGTCATATAAAAATAGACTAACTGAAGCCGCAGCGGTGCAACAGAGCGCTCTTCTCCAGCTTGACGCTGCCAGAAATCTAAAGGGCGAAATAAAAGCAGCGGTTACCTCGGCAGTAAAGAGACTGTACGAACTAGTGAAAGAGGCAGAGTCTCAAACTAAGGAAGGAAAGGATAAGAAGAAGGAAAAGGAAAGGGGAAGCGAGGTAGTGGTAGAAAAGGAGAATGACAAAAATAAAACATACAACATAGACACCACACCGCAAAGTAAAACCCACGAAATGGACGAGCACCTAAAGCGGTTGGAAAAAGAAACCAAAAAGCTGGAAGATATCAGCAAATTATTCCAGGACAACATAAAGCAATACAAAAGAAAACCAGACGCCGTCCTAGACGAACAAAGAAAGCAGAAGATACTTCATCACGTTGAGGGAAACGCAAGGAAGCTCGATGAATTAAGGGAAAGGATAGGAAAACAAGGTGAGCTAAAGGAAATCAAAGAACTTATAGAAACACAAATTGAAAAAACTGATGAAAGAGACCGGAATATCGAGGAAAAAATCGAGCGGACGTACGCTAACGTTTTGGCAGCAAATAACAAAACAGTCCAACAACAACAACCCCCACCACCCAGAACAACCAGAATCGCATAAATCACCCCTCACATACAAGCCAAAGCTGCACAAGCTAGTAGTAAAGTCCACTAGCCAAGAAACAAATTCAGAGGTTTACGAAAGGATACGCTCGGCAATAGACCCGAAAACTACTGGGCTTCGGTTGGATATCATCCGCAAAACCAAGGATCAGAAAGTGATAGTGGGGTGCCGAGCGGAAGACCAAATAAAAGAACTGACTGAAAGACTGCTAGGGGACAAGACACTTACAGTGGAAACATTGAAACACAAGGACCCACTAGTCATGCTGAGGGGCGTACTGCAAATTCACAAAGACGACGAAATAATCGAACTTATAGAGGCACAAAACAAACAAATATTCTCAGGAATTAAAGAGGAGGAACGAAGAATAACTGTTAAAAGACGCAAGACAGCGAGAAACCCTCACCTGCAGAACATTATACTACAAGTGTCCCCCACAATCTGGAAAAGAATGGTGGAGGCGGGAAGAGTGCACGTTGAACTGCAAAGAGTAGTGGTTCACGACCAGTCACCACTGATACAGTGCACAAATTGTTTGGGCTATGGTCACACGCCAAAATATTGTGAAAGCACGAAAGAGGTCTGCGCTCATTGCGGGGAGGAGCACAAAAAGGCAGAGTGCCAAAAATACAAAACAGGAGACCCCCAATGTGCGTAAACTGTACAACGTTAAACGTAAAAGCTGACCACAACGCGTTTGACACTGACTGCCCAACGAGAGCGAGATGGGAGGCAATGGCAAGATCGACGGTGGCATATTGCTAAGGGCACCCACGGGAGACAGAATGGCTACTTAATGTGTCAGGCGAACCTCCAGAGAAAAGAACTAGCCCAAAACGAATTAAGGATAGAGGCTAAGAACAGAGGTATGCTCGCTGCTCTCGTTCAAGAACCATATACTGGCTCCGAAGGAAGGGTCAAGGAACAGTCAGGAGCCAGAGTGTATCAACATGAGCAAGCGGGAGCGACAGTGACGAAAGCTGCGATCTTCGTGTTTGACGAAAAGATCGAGGTCATCCAGTTTCCTGAATGGACGACGCCGAATGTGGTAGTAGTGAAGCTGCGTATGGAGGCATGGGAGATCACGTTGGTTTCCTTCTATCTTGAACCAGATCCAAAAGATGTTCAGCACCACATCGACCGAATCCAGAGAATATGCGATAGGGCCAAAAACAGAATAATTCTGGCCGGTGACGCGAACGCAAAAAGTCCGTGGTGGTGCAGCCCCAACGTCGACCACAGGGGCGACCTAATAGCAGATACCCTTCACAGTATGAACTTTGAAATACTTAACAATAGTAATATACCCACTTTTGACACTGTGAGGGGGGGAAAAAGCTACAGAAGTTACGTGGACATTACTGCATGCACCGCGGACCTATTAGCGGTCATAGACGAGTGGAGTGTTGAGGAAGGACTGGTGAGCTCCGACCACAACGGTATCACGTTTAATATGAGACTCGAGAAATCAGAAGGAAGGAAAACAGAACGGACCACCAGAAAGTACAATACCAGAAAGGCAAACTGGTCACTCTTTGAACAACGATTATCTGAGCTCTTGGAAGAAGCTCAAGTTAATACAGAAAATATCAACAAAGTAAGCAATAAGAAACAGCTAGAGGAGATGGTAGGAAAATATACAGAAGCAACGATCGCAGCCACAAAAGAAGCCATTCCAGAAGTAAAGAAGAGACCAACAAACACCTTGCCCTGGTGGAACGACGAGCTGGAAAAAAGAAGAAAAATGGTTAGGACAAGAAAAAGGCGCATCAGATGCGCGGCACAAGTTCGCAGGAATAAGGTAGTGCAAGAATATCTGAAAGAAAAAGAAGAGTACGAAAAAATGATCATGGAAGCGAGAACAGAGAGCTGGCGTAATTTCTGTACGAGGCAGGAAAGAGAGGGAATGTGGCAGGGGATCTATAGAGTAGTAAACCGCACAACAAAAAGAGTGGAGGACATTCCTCTTGTCGCAAATGGCAAACACCACGACTCCAAAGAATCTGCGACGCTTCTTGCGGAGATATTCTACCCCGGATGAACCAAGTGAGGATACAGAAGAACAGAGACTGGTACGAGCAGACGCAGAGGGAGTGAATGATGGATCGAGAAATAATGATATTCATGACCCACCATTTACAAGCTTTGAGGTAGAAAGAGCCGTAAATAGTTTCAATCCTAAAAAGGCACCGGGTGGGGACGGTCTGACAGCGGACATTTGTCACAGAGCCATTATGAGCCAACCTGAAACCTATCGAGCCATTATAAATAAAGCCCTGGAGACTGGATCTTTCCCAAAGCAGTGGAAGGAGGCAACGGTGGTGATCCTGAGAAAACCGGGAAGACCGAGATACACAGAACCAAAAGCCTACAGACCCATCGGCCTCCTCCCTGTAATGGGAAAGATCTATGAGAAGATGCTGGTCGAGAGATTGAAGTGGCACCTTGTGCCTAAACTATCCAAGAGGCAGTACGGGTTCATCCCGCAGCGAAGTACTGAGGACGCCCTCTATAATCTAATGGATCGAGTACGTAAAAACCTTAAAAGTAAACTCATCACAATAATCATCTCCTTAGATATAGAGGGCGCTTTCGATAATGCGTGGTGGCCCAGAATCCGAATGCGCCTTGCCGAACAAGGATGCCCTGTCAACCTGAGAAGGGTGTACGATGACTATCTCCGGAGTCGCAAAGTTAAGCTTCGATATGCTGGGGAAGAAGTAGAAAAATCGACTACAAAGGGTTGCGTGCAGGGATCCATAAGCGGCCCCTTGCTCTGGAACGTTATACTGGACCCGATACTGGGGCAAATGTCTGACAATAATATATATTGTCAGGCATTCGCTGACGATGTGTTGGTGATAGTGGAGGGTAACAGTGGAGAGGAAGTCCAGAGCAAGGGCAACAAGGCGCTGGAGTTGGCTGCGGAATGGGGTGAAAATAATAAGCTGAAATTTGGACCTAGCAAAACCCAGGCAATGGTAATCACAAACAAAACCAAGTATGACACACCAAGGTTGAAAATGAGTGGAGTTCAAATTGGACTGGCAAGCAAAATAAAAATTCTTGGCCTGACAATAGACGACAAACTCACATTCAACGATCATGCGTCAACGATCTGTGTTAAAGCAGCCAACCTATATAAACAAGTGGCCAAAGCAGCAAAACAGACCTGGGGACTGCATCCGGATATAGTCTCCACAATTTATACAGCCGTGGTGGAACCCACCATAACTTACGCAGCGGCAGCATGGGCTAGGGCAGCAGAAAAAATATGCGTTCGCAAAAAATTAAATGCAATTCAAAGGGGCTTCGCTCAAAAGATAGTAAAGGCGAATAGAACTGTGTCTCTGAACGCAGCTCTGGCTCTTTCGGGCACTCTCCCACTCGACCTGCGTGTAACTGAAGTAGCCACCCTATACATGGCGAAAAAGGGACACTGGGAGGGCCTCTCGGACGATATCGAGGTCGAGAATAAAACAGAGTATTGCAAGATGGACCATCCCGCCGAGGAGCCACTGCTAAATTTCAAACTTATCCTAAACGAGGAGGACTTGGCGACGAGCTCGGGGGGACAAGTGCAAATATTTACGGACGGAAGCAAAAGTGATAAAGATGTCGGTGCCGCTTTTTCCTGGTGGAAAAATGGGGCCGAAATAAAGTCCAGGAAATTTAAGCTTTCTTCCTACTGCACAGTGTTCCAAGCGGAGGCCTTCGCCTTGGTGGCAGCCACAAAGGACATGAATGCCGCAAACGACAAAACCTGTGACATATATTCAGACTCCAGATCGGCACTACAGGCGGTTGTCAATGGCAACTCATGGCACCCTCTTATAACGAAAATAAGAAGAAACCTCAAGATAGCAAAGAAAAATAATAAGGAAATAAAACTACATTGGATAAAGGCTCACTGTGGTCTTGCGGGCAATGAGAGAGCTGACGAATTGGCCAGAAGCGCAGCAAACAATCTAAAGACAAAACCGGCGTACACAAAATGCCCGATATCCTACATAAAAAGGGCCATTCGTAAAGAAACAATAAAGAAGTGGGAGCAGAGGTATGCGGAGAGTGAGCGGGGTCTGGTGACTAAGGTGTTCCTACCCGACATAAAATCGGCATACAATTTTGTTAGACAAAACAGACCACAGAGAAATTTAGTGCACATCATGACGGGTCACGGCCCTTTTGCCAGTTACTTACACAGATTCAATTTAAAGCGAGACCCGTCATGCCCATGTGACAACACCACGCCGCAAACGTCCCTGCACTGTTTGCTTAGCTGCCCAATGTTTGGAGTCGCGAGGCACGAGGTGGAGGAGAAAACTGGAATTTCTTTAAATGAAAACGAGCTCCCACACCTGGTGTCCCGCGACGACACTCGGACATGCTTGGAGGAGTTTTGCGACAAAATAATAGAAAGTGTCCGCAGACTGAACAGGGACTGTGGCATGCCAACACACTAGCGTATTGCCACATTGAATCTGTAAACTAAGATATTATGAATGATAATATGTAAATAAACAATGTAATGATGTAAATAATTAATGAACAATATGTAATAAATAATAACACTCATTGAACAAAAACATGTAACCTACAGATTTTGAAATAAACATTTAAAGATCTCGTGTTTCAATCTAGCTCGAAATTCCACGGCCCGGGGATAAACTTCGCCCGGGGAGTAGGCTGATTAGGTAAAAAAAAAAAAAAAAAAAAAAACCTAACCTAACCTAACCTAACCTAACCTAACCTAACCTAACCTAACCTAACCTAACCTAACCTAACCTAACCTAACCTAACCTAACCTAACCTAACCTAACCAGTCCGCGTCCAAACGCCACCCGAAACGGTCGAATCCACGTCGCTCCGCGCCTTAAAAAAAGTTTACTAAATTCAAAACAGTGGTTTTTTTAAGTTTTCAGTATAGTGTTATATATCGTTAGATGCGCGCTTCTGCGATCTAACTAACGGTGTTAAATTCAGTTTTAAAAGTTTTAGTTTAATATTTTATTTTCATAAAAAACAGTAAATTTTTTGGTTTTTTGTCCTTTAAAAATACTTTTAGTTCTTCAAAAATTGTTTTTGTGGTGTAGTGTAATACAGTGAATTAAGGCGGTCATTTCGACCTAATTTTGGTTGATAAGGGTCCACAACCAAGGATTCCATGGACGAAATACCGGAAAAAGGTCAATAACTTTTTATTAAGATCTGTAAGAGTGACTTATTTTAGCTTAAAACGATAGTCCTAATTGAGGGCTATCGTCTGATACCCATTTTATAATTTTGAGCCAAAGAACAGATTTTCTAGAGCCAAATAACTTCAAAAATAAGGGTTTTGCCCACCAGCAAGCGGCCCCACAACACACAATTAATTCTATATGTCTATAAGATGCGCTAGACGGAAAGGTATCTTTTGACACATCTCACGACAAAATCGGACCAGAAATATCCTCTCGGACCAAGGGAAAACCGTTTTTGGGGTTAACCACCCCCAAACATCAGAACACCAAATCCAAATTACAATAAGGACAAAGCACAGAAAATAACCTACCGACTGACACCAATATCATCAATATTCGCCCAGTAATTCAGGAACCACGACCAGGAATAGATTGGAATCCAGGGTTTCCAGGGGATCCACACCTCAGAAAAATCGCAATCTACCACCATCTTATAGCCCGCACAAAATTCCATCGGATCAGTTCCAAACCGCACATCACACTTTTTCACCTGCCCAACTGGACACCAAGTCATCAGGCGACCAGCTGGAACAGCTCCTGCTCCAACACCAACAACTTGTCCTCTCCGCGGGCAGCCAGAAAACACCTATCACCACTACATTACGAACAACAGCTGGCGAGCAATCCTGGTCCTTAACACAAGGTAGGGTGGATTACCAGCCCCATATTTTTAGATTTTTAACATTTTACAAATTTTACACTAAACCCATCGAGCTTGGGCTCATTCAAACCGGCTTGGCGAGTTCTATTTAATAGCGTTCACTGTTCCTTTCGTTAACCCCCCCCCATCCCACAATACAGGTTTTTCCCCCCCATAGCTACAAAATCTTCCCCCTCACCCCCACCCCCTCGAGTTGGGTATCAAACAACTCAGCTCGAAGAGGTGTATACACCGGTCCATATTTTAGCCCCCCCTCACCCCCCTTCGCAGACATGTTACCAAGAACCCCTCCCAAATCATCTAAATCTGACATGCCGTCGCCTCAGACGACCACAGCAGCTGCTAGGAGGTCCCTAGTGGACACCCTGAGCCCGTCCTTTGCCCGCTCAGCTCCCCCTGCGGAGTCCACATATATAGAGATGGCGAGAGACTACAGAAAGAAAGGCTTGGACGCGGTATTAGCCTCCCGCAACCTTAAGAGTGAGCTCAAGACCACGATCACAGAGGCAATAAACGGCCTCTTTGGAGTCATCGCCATGCTCGACCCTTCCACCCCCTCCCCTCCCAAACCCCTCACACCACAGGCCACTGATACCACAACTGCACCATCTAACGACACACAGCAACAACTACTACACAAACTCGAGGCCCACTCTCGGCTACTCGATGAATCGAATAAGGCCTTGCAGGAACACACCAGGGTTCTTAAGGCATCCCCTAAACCCGCGCCGTCGGAGATACAACCAGTGTCGGCGGACCCGCATAAGACTTATAAATCTTACGCTAAGGCCGCCGCCACCCCAAACCCCCTGCAGGGCCTTCCATCATCGTGTCCGGAGAGGGTCTAGACACAACCGAACAGATACTTACTCAAATTAGTAGAACCGTTAATTTCAGAGAGGGCGGATACGCCCCTTTAGGAGTCACCCCACTTTCAAAACAAAAGATCAAACTCGTTTTCGAAAGAGAAGAGCATAAACAACACACAATTTCACGATTACAAAATAACACAAAAATAAACACTCAAGAGGAAAAACGCATAGACCCAATGATTATACTTAAAGGGATCTCTAAAAACATACCCGAATTCGAGCTTACAAAAACAATTAAAGACCAAAACACCACCTTAACTAAACATACATTTACCGTCAAATTCATAGCTAACAATAGGAACACTTCACTATATAACGCAGTACTAAACACCACACCCTCTGCCTGGAAGGCGTTTGCCGACCTAGGCAGAGTTAACATAGGGATGCAGCGGGTCCACAGTGACAACTTTTCACCGTTTAGGCAGTGTCAAAACTGTCTAAATTTCGGACACACAAAGAGCCGCTGCCCCAACACCACACCCACATGCGCCAAGTGCTCCGCTCACCATCCTACAGCGGAGTGCAAGGCCGAGGTTCACAACTGCACCAATTGCGCAGAACATAACAAACAATTCAACACCAACACCGGCACTCTACACCGCGCCGACTCAGACAAATGCCCCAAAGTTACAGCCATGCGTGCCCGCGTTGAGGCAAAAATTAACTACATTTAAAACACACACAAAACACTAACTTAACATTAAATAACATAATGACACACAATCAAACAAATCAAACACTTACATTAACAGCGACCTCAACGCGCAGCACTTGCACTGGGGCATTTGTCTATCTACACAAAAACACGAAAACATCCACAATCCTTACCCCTTATTAAACAACGCAACCCTTCCCAAACCTCGTGTGCACTATCAAAGCCTTCTAAATGTTTATATCTTATATTTTTCACTTATATTTAACAATTAATCGGCAAGTAATCCGCCCTCACCCGTACAAAAATGTATATAGTCATTTCTCTCCATCTATAACCTTTTACACTGTTTACAATTACTATACTAACTACTTAAATATTTAACCTAGATTTATTTTTTTACGATTATTCTTTTATTTAAATCATACCTTGCTGTGCTAATACCATCTGCACTAAACATAAATTATAATATTAACTATAATTTTAACTCTATTTCACTTCATTTGTAATCTTGTTTGTGTAACTAGTTACGGACTATTCTATTACTAGGTTTAATATATACAAGCACAATTCACTATAGATTATCCCTGTTTGAGTTTAACCTTATATCAACTGTATGTGTAAATGTAAAACTTTCTATGTTTAATATTGTGCATAAGTAAATGCTAAACTTTACAGGCACATTATTAAAGCCCATCTGTTTAAACTTAATTTTATAACAACTGTTTTATTCCATTCTATTGTGTATTTTTACACCTTTATTTTACTTTAATTCTATATTTTGTTTGTGTTATGTTTAATGTTGGTGTTAGGAAGCGGACTTAAATTGGGCGGCTGAGGGAAGGTTATTGTATCTAATAGCAGAACCGACCCTCAACAACCTACCCGTGTCCAACTCCAAACACCATCATGGTCATTTACAGGCACATTATTAAAGCCTATCTGTTTAAACTTAATTTTACAACAACTGTTATATTCCTTTCCATTGTGTATTTTTACAAACTTAATTTTATAACAACTGTTTTATTCCATTCCATTGAATATTTTTACACCTTTATTTTACTTTAATTCTAAATTTTGCTTGTGTCATGTTTAATGTTGGTGGTAGGAAGCGGACTTAAATTGGGCGGCTGAGGGAAGGTTTTTGTATCTAATAGCAGAACCGACCCTCAACAACCTACCCGTGTCCAACTCCAAACTCCAAACACCAGCTTAGTCATTTACAGGCTCATTATTAAAGCCTATCTGTTTAAACTTGATTTTATAACAACTGTTTTATTCATTCCAGTGTGTATTTTTACATTTTTATTTTACTTTAGCTCTAAATTCTGTTTGCGTTGTGTTTAATGTACGTATTAGGAAGCGGACTTAAATTGGGCGGCTGAGGGAAGGTTACTGTATCTAATAGCAGAACCGACCCTCAACAACCTACCCGCGTTTAATTCCTAATACCTATATAATAATAAACATAACTGTTACTTTAATAACTATATAACCACTTTTATATACTACTTTGTGTTAAAAATCTTATATTATCAACCTACTTATTTAAGCACAAAATAACCTGTTAATATTTCACTTTCATTTTTTATATAATTACTAGTTTTAAGACGTGGACTCTGTTCAGGTGGTTGAGGGAAAAGAATTGTATCAAATAGCAAAACCAACCCTCAACCACCTAATCCACAACCACTGTATATATCTGTTTTACTTTAATAAAGACTTCGAGCTGTACCTTAGCTTAGCTTCCTCGGCCCCGGGGCGTTAGTCGCCGGGGATGGTAGGCCTACTAACAATTAAAAAAAAAAAAAAAAAAAAAAAAAAAAAAAACCTAACCTAACCTAACCTAACCTAACCTAACCTAACCAGTCGCAGTCGAACCGCCGTCGCGTAAGCAGCAAAACCGTTTAGCTCCGCAAACTAAAAATCCCAAAAATAGGATTTTTGTCGCGAAATAAACAGCGCGATATATCATTGTGTGCGTCTCGCGACGGCGAATCTAAATATATAAATATTGTCTACTAAAAAGTGAATATAAGTGACTAAAAAGTTCGAAAAACAACAAAAAAGTGAAAAAACAGTGACAAAAGTGAGTGCGACGCACGTATTTGATCGGTGACCTGTGCTGTTCTTCGCATCGCTGGATGCGCCTTGCTAAGCCGCATCTTTTGACACCAATCTTGGATTTTTACGGATAAAGGTTTTTGAGAAATTTAAATAAAATAAAAAAGGGGCGTGACCACTGGTCGGAGAATTAGAGCCGCCCCCCACAAGTGCTATACACCAAAAGACGCGGCTCAAAGACGAGTCGTTTGACATAATTTTCTAAAATATATGCCTTGGGGAAAAAATTATATAACTGAAAAACCAAAAATAACCTAATAAAAAAAACAACTTAAAGCTCAAAAACTTAAAAACTAAAGCGGTGACCCCCAATTTAAATAACGTCACTCGATAGAACTCACGAAGACGCGTCTGCTGAAGGGTCGCAAGGATTTTTACCATCAAAAATAAAAAAGTTACGACATAAAAACCCTAAAACCACGTGGCACGTGGTCGGCGAAATCCGATTTTTCTGGAAAGGTGCGATACGTCGTTGGATAGCCCTCTGCGAGGTGAACTTAACGACGGTTCGAGCCAGAAGATCGGACCAACCCGAGCGGAGCTGCAGCGACGGGAAGAAATCAGGAAGAAAACACAAATATCTCGGGAACGGTTGGTTTTTTCGCGTTTTTAAGGGCAGATCAATATATTAATATATTAATATATTGGATTTGTCCGCCTGGCCCGCCCCTACCAGGATCGAAATTCAAAACTTTTAAATTCCAAATTTTCAAAATTTATTAAATTTATTAAAAATTTCTAAAACTTTTGAAATATTAAAATCTTTTGGCAGTTAATAACTCGAAAACGGTGCTTTTTTCGGCAATTTTGGCAGCGGACTTGTATACGTAGTATACGTATACTTAGCAAGTTTGGACAAATTAGGGGAATATAAATATATAAAAAACGCTTCTAACCCACGGACACGTCCGCCTGACCACCCATCAAAATAACAACATACAGGTGCGACGGCTCAAACGACTCCACTCAAAGAGGAGAGTCTTTTTATAGCTACCGCACCTAACTACACACACACACAAGTGACTTACACACACACACACACAAAACACCATAAACACTAAGTGTGACGGCTCATTTGACTCCACTCAAAGAGGGGAGTCACCTGACCACCACACTTATACACACACACACACATCGTCGACTAGGGCGGACGGTCCAGCGCGCGTATTTATTTAATTCTAAATTACACCAGCCCTTCCCGAGGACCTGAAACATATAGCTTTATTGACTGCCTTTTCCCTTTTGGGAAAAGACACTAGTTTTAAGTTAGATAAGAAAGTAGGCTAAGTTTAAATTGACGGTTACTACCCTATTGGGAGTAGACCCTAAAATAAGTTTTATTGTAGATTTAAATTTTGTATAATAATAATATTATATTGACACGGCTACTACCCTATTGGGAGTAGACCCTAAAATAAGTTTTATTGTAGATTTAAATTTGTATATAAAAATATTTTACTGACAAGGCTACTACCCTATTGGGAGTAGACCCTAAAATAAGTTTTATTGTAGATTTAAATTTTGTATATAAATAATATTTTACTGACACGGCTACTACCCTATTGGGAGTAGACCCTAGAATAAGTTGTATTGGATAATTTAAATTATTGTATTTAAATAATATATTATTGACACGGCTACCACCCTATTGGGGGTAGACCTTAGACTAAGTACTCAAATTGAACGATCGTTAAATTTTACCATTGACAATTCCTAATAGGCAAAATGCTGGGTCTACGTACTCCACCGAAAAGTCAGACATCGGCGCCTGCCATCAGGCGCAGCATCGATAAGTGGGAGGAGGCCTCTAGCCAGGCCCCAAAGATGGCAAAAGAGGCTTCCCTGACTGGAGCGGGTGGAGGAGGTAAGTCTCCTGCTCCCGCTCAGGCCAGGGAAAAAGAAGCCAAAAACTGTTATCTTAAGGCAATGGCGCACCTGGCGGAGTCCAGGAACATAAAAACGGACATTAAAACAGGGGTACAGTCAGCTGTAAAGCGGCTGTACCAAATAGTCAAAGAGGCCGAAGAGGAGATACAGAAGAACCCACAACAACAAACACCGAAACAGGAAAATGACCCAAAAATAGATATAAACGAAAAGCTACACAAACAAATAGAAAGAATGGAAATGGAGAACAAGAAATTGGAAAAATTTAGAAAAAATATGGAGGATCTGGCAAAACAGAAAAATGAAAGCATCCTGACCGAGATTAGGAAAGAGTTGGAGGAAAAAGAAAAGAGAGAAATAGAAAGGCATAACATCTGGGAAAGGAAAATGAGGTCGTATGCAGAAGCGACGAAGGAAAATCTCGGCCAGGGCCAAAACCGAAAAGAAGGCCCGGGAGGACAGAAACCTACGCTGCACTCTGTCGTTGTGGCGCCTAAGAGTGCGACAGACACGGCAGAGGACACGATGCAGAACATCCGGCATCTGTTAAATGCTAAGGAAGAAGGCTGGCAGGTAGCAAAAATAAGAAGAGCCAGAGACGGAAAGGTCGTAGTGGGATGCAGGACGGAGGAGGAAAGGAATAAAATCAAAGAAAAATTAGGGGAAGAAATGATGGTGAAGGACACCTTAAATAAAAACCCACTAATCAAAATTAAAAATCTCCTGTCCTGCAACACGACAGAAGACATTACCCGGGCCATCAAAAACCAAAACAGAAATGTGACTGCACACCTGGAGGAACGGGACCTAGATATAACTGAAAAGTACAGGAGGAAGGCAAGGAACCCTCTGGAGAGCCACGTGGTCCTACAGGTCACGCCTAAACTCTGGCAAGCTCTAACATTGGCTGGCAGGATACACGTGGACCTGCAGAGGGTTTGGGTAGAGGACCAATCCCCTCTGGTCCAATGTACCATGTGTCTGGGGTACGGACATACCCGAAGACACTGTAAAAAGGAGACCGAGGTGTGCAGCCACTGTGGAGGAGCCCATATGAGGGCGGATTGCCAGATCCACAAGGATGGAAAGCCTCCCAGCTGCATAAACTGCAAAGATACGAAGGGAAGAAACGCGGAGCACGGGGCCTTCAGCCAGAGCTGTCCAACCCGGCAGGGGTGGGACAAGGCGGCGAGGCTAAGCTACGCGTACTGTTAAAAAAGCCGAGGGCACCAATAACATTACCGGCTTTCTCCTGGCACAAGCGAACCTAAGAAAAAAGAGAATCGCGATCCAGGAGTTTATAAAAGAAGCGGGCGGTAGGAAAGTGAAAATAGCACTACTCCAGGAACCGTACATAGGGGCCAGTAAACAGATGGCAGAAAGCCCTATGTACAGAGTAGTGCAGTGCGTACCCACTGGAGAGAAACCGGTGAAGGCGGCGATACTTGTTTTCGACGAACACATAGAAGTCTTCCAAGACAAGTCACTTATCACGGAAAACATAGTGGCTGCCGTCCTGAGAACGGACCAGTGGGAAATAGGGGTAATTTCAGTGTACTTCGAAGGCGATGAACCCATCGAACCATACCTCGAACAACTAGGAAGCGTCACGAAAAAACTTAAAACCAAGATGGTACTAATTGGAGGGGACGTGAACGCATGGAGTGAATGGTGGGGGAGCCGAAACGAAGACGCACGAGGAAAGGAATTACGAGGGTTCCTTGACGAAGAAGGGCTGAGCATCTTAAATTGTGGCAACACACCCACCTTCGACACCGTAAGAGGGGGCCGTAGATACACGAGTGCAGTAGATATCACAGTATGCACAACGGCCCTCCTCAGTAAGGTAACGAGATGGTGGGTTGATACTTCTATTACCAGTTCAGACCACAACACAATTTTTGTGACTACAGCCCTTCAAAAACCCCAAACGCACAACCTACCGAAGACGACCCGCAAATACAATACGAAAAACGCAGACTGGGAGGAATTTAGAGACAAGATAAACATGGAATTGACACATCTAGGACTGGACATAGAAAGAATAAAAGAAGTGGACACCAAGGCCAGGGTCAACAGCATAGTAATGGAATACACAAAAACAATAATAAAAGCCGCCGAGAAACATATCCCCAAAGTGAAACAAAGGAAGAAAAGCTTCGATCCACCCTGGTGGAACAAGGAAATAGAGGCCCTGAAGAAGGATATGACAAGAAAAAAGAAAAGGATCTCATACGCAGCTCCCAGGAGGAGAGAGTGCGTAGTAAATGCCTACCTGGAGGCAAAAAAGACCTACGAGGAAGAGATCGAAAGGGCCCAAAAGGAAGGGTGGAAAAAACTCTGCACGAAGCAAGAAGGGGAAAGCTTATGGGACAGGATATATAAAATAATAAGAAAGGCGGAAGGGATCAGGGAAGACACCACGCTAATAGAGAAGGGCATTTCGTTGAACTCCGAAGAATCGGTGCAGCTGCTGGCACGGAAATTCTTCCCGCCTGATAATTGCGAGATGGATGATGACATCCATCAAAGAATGAGAAAAACGGTTGAGGAAATGACCAGCAGCTTGCAGGGAAGTAGTGCTGATGAAGTGCCAATCACAATGGCGGAGCTCATCAGTACTGCTAGAAGCTTCAACCCGAGGAAGGCCCCGGGAGCAGACGGACTCGCTGCGGATATCTGCTGCGCAGCTATCACGGCGAACCCGGAGGTTCCCTTGGCCATCTTCAATAAATGCCTCGAAGTGGGATGCTTCCCTGATCTATGGAAGGAATGCACAATAGTGGTACTGAGGAAGCCAGGAAAGGAGGACTACGCGGCCGCCAAATCCTACCGCCCAATAGGTCTCCTGCCAGTCATGGGGAAGATCCTAGAAAAGGTGTTCATAAATAGAATAAGACACAGCCTACTCCCCAGGATGAGCAGAAGGCAGTATGGATTCATGCCAGGAAAGAGCACGGAGGATGCCCTCTACGATATCCTGACAAAAGCGAGGAGCCACATTAAAAACAAGGAAATAGTGCTGATGGTGTCGCTAGATATCGAGGGGGCTTTCGACAACGCATGGTGGCCGGCGATCAAGTACCAACTAGCAAAGAAAGACTGTCCCAAGCAACTAAGGCTGGTAGTGGAAGACTACTTCAAAGGCAGGAGGGTGGTGGTCCGCTACGCAAACAGAGAGCATGTGAGGCAACCTGAAAAGGGATGCATTCAGGGCTCGATTAGCGGCCCCACCTTCTGGAACATCTTGCTCGACCCACTACTGGTCGAACTAGAAGAAGATGGGACATATGCACAGGCTTTCGCAGACGATGTTGTGCTGATGTTCAGCGGAACGGACACGCAGTCCATCGAGAACCGAGCGAACGTTGCCCTCGAGTATGTGAGGAAGTGGGGTATCGAGAACAAGCTCAACTTCGCGCCACAAAAAACCAAAGCAATGGTCCTGACGCGAAGGTTGAAGTTCGATACCCCAAAAATAAGAATGAACGGTCAAGACATAGATATAGAAAAGGAAATTAAACTACTGGGGCTGACAATAGACGAAGGGCTAACGTTTAATAAGCATGTGCAAAATGTCACGAGAAAAGCGGCGGATATACAAAAGAAAATAGCAAGAATGGCGAAGCTGGAATGGGGAATGACGGGAGACATGGTACACCAGGTATACCAAGCCGTCATAGAGCCGATAGTTACATACGCGTCGGCAGCCTGGGCACCGACAGTTAAGAAACTGTGCACGAAGAAAAAACTGGAGACGGTGCAGAGGGCTTTTGCACAGAAAATAGCAAAGACTTACAGGACGGCATCGCTAAATTCCGCGACGCTATTGGCGGGGATACTGCCCCTCGACCTCAGGGTGGAAGAAGCCGCCGCGATGTTTGAGGCCAGAAGGGGGTCGTCTCCGTTCATACGCGAAGGAGACCGGATTGAGCGAGCCGTACCTGCGTTAGAACAACCCCATCCCGCGGAAAAACCGGAGATAAGCTTCGCCATCACAACTGACCCTGGCCTAATACATAATGACGACACAACAGCAATCTATACGGATGGAAGTAAGACAGAAAAAGGAGTAGGAGCAGCATGGACGAAATGGGAAGGAGGAAGAGAGCGAAAATGGAAAAAGATAAAAATGGCCCCTTACTGCACCGTGTATCAAGCAGAGCTGGCAGCTCTCGTTGGTGCAGTGAGGGAGGCGATGATAGCGGGTACTGACGTGAACATCTGCAGCGACTCGCGGTCTTCGCTCGAGGCGATTGCGGGCGGACGCTCTCGAAACCCCCGAGTAGTCGAGATCCGCAGACACCTGGTGGAGAGCCTTAAAAAGGGCCAGAACATTAAACTCCACTGGGTGAAAGCGCACGTCGGCACGGAGGGGAACGAGAGGGCGGACGAACTCGCGAGAGCCGCTGCGGAGACCTCGAAAGTCAAAGCAGCTCACGTAGAGTACCCGCTCTCATACATCAGGAAAGAAGTGAGAAGAAAAACGATAGAAGAATGGGACCGAAGATATAAGGAAGGGATAACAGGGGGAATAACAAAATTGTTCCTGAAAAATATCGTAGATGCTCACAAACAAATAAGAGAGAGAGATTCAGTCCTGAGATGGCACAGATCCTCACAGGCCACGGGCCTTTTGCTGAATACCTGTGCCGTTTCAGGCTGAAGGAAAAAGGAGACTGTGAGTGTGAGAGTGGGGTGGAACAATCCATCCAACACCTACTTATGGAGTGCCCCATTTTTGCCTCCTCCAGATGCGACCTGGAACAGATGACAGGCATGTCGCTTAGTCTCCAGGGACTGCCCGACATG
The DNA here is from genome assembly GCA_905332375.1 of Pieris macdunnoughi. Taxonomy (NCBI): domain Eukaryota; kingdom Metazoa; phylum Arthropoda; class Insecta; order Lepidoptera; family Pieridae; genus Pieris; species Pieris macdunnoughi. Next base: position 57,629 of record CAJOBZ010000047.1, read on the forward strand.
CTAGCCTGTAACAGATCCCACCTGGAGGATTTTTGCCTTAAAATTACAAAAAGAACATCCAAGTTCAATGAGAGTAAAGCCGGGGCGGGGACCGCGAGGCGGCCGGCGCCCACTTGCTAATGGGTATTATGAGGATACTCACGGAGAAGTGGAAGCCGCCCGCCTCGCGGGCCACATCTCGTGATTGGAATGTGTAGAAAATAAATAATGTAAGGATATAGATATAAGTAGGTAAATAAAAGACTGACTGTAATAGAAATGTAAAGATAAATAGATAGTAAGGAGATAGATATAAGTAGGATAATAAAAAGTGTAACCGAAACCGTATTGATATGTGCAAAATCCTAATAAAAAATAAAGTTGTGTTGTACATTATTTAGAGGATGGATGAAAGAAAGGAAGGAAGTTTAGCTTAGACAACGCCCCTGGCGATAAAGTAGCCGGGGAAGGTAGGCCTATTAGGTGCTTAATAAAAAAAAAAAAAAAAAAAAAAACTAACCTAACCTAACCTAACCTAACCTAACCTAACCTAACCTAACCAGTCGCAGTCGAACCGCCGTCGCGTAAGCAGCAAAACCGTTTAGCTCCGCAAACTAAAAATCCCAAAAATAGGATTTTTGTCGCGAAATAAACAGAGCGATATATCATTTTGTGCGTCTCGCGACGGCGAATCTAAATATATAAATATTGTCTATTAAAAAGTGAATATAAGTGACTAAAAAGTTCGAAAAACAACAAAAAAGTGAAAAAACAGTGACAAAAGTGAGTGCGACGCCCGTATTTGATCGGTGACCTGTGCTGTTTTTCGCATCGCTGGATGCGCCTTGCTAAGCCGCATCTTTTGACACCAATCTTGGATTTTTACGGATAAAGGTTTTTGAGAAATTTAAATAAAAAAAAAAGGGGCGTGACCACTGGTCGGAGAATCAGAGCCGTCCCCCACAAGTGCTATACACCAAAAGACGCGGCTCATCGAGTCGAGTCGATTGACATATCTTTCTAAAATATATGCCTTGGGGAAAAAATTATATAACTGAAAAACCAAAAATAACCTAATAAAAAACAACTTAAAGCTAAAAAACTTAAAAACTAAAGCGGTGACCCCCAATTTAAATAACGTCACTCGATAGAACTCACGAAGACGCGTCTGCTGAAGTGTCGCAAGGATTTTTACCTTCAAAAATAAAAAAGTTACGACATAAAAACCCAAAAACCACGTGGCACGTGGTCGGCGAAATCCGAATTTTCTGGAAAGGTGCGATACGTCGTTGGATAGCCCTCTGCGAGCTGAACTTAACGACGGTTCGAACCAGAAGATCGGACCAACCCGAGCGGAGCTGCAGCGACGGGAAGAAATCAGGAAGAAAACACAAATATCTCGGGAACGGTTGGTTTTTTCGCGTTTTTAGGGCAGATCAATATATTAATATATTAATATATTGGATTTCCGTCCGCCTGGCCCGCCCCTACCAGGATCAAAATTCAAAATTTTTAAATTCCAAATTTTCAAAATTTATTAAATTTATTAAAAATTTCTAAAACTTTGAAATATTAAAATCTTTTGGCAGTTAATAACTCGAAAACGGTGCGTTTTTCGGCAATTTTGGCAGCGGACTTGTATACGTACTACGTATACTTAGCAAGTTTGGACAAATTAGGGGAATATAAATATATAAAAAACGCACCTAACCCACGGACACGTCCGCCTGACCACCCATCAAAATAACAACATACAGGTGCGACGGCTCAAACGACTCCACTTGAAGAGGGGAGTCTTTTTATAGCTACCGCACCTAACTACACACACACACAAGTGACTTACACACACACACACACACACAAAACACCATAAACACTAAGTGTGACGGCTCATTTGACTCCACTCAAGGGGAGTCACCTGACCACCACACTTATACACACACACACATCGTCGACTAGGGCGGACGGTCCAGCGCGCGTATTTATTTATTTCTAAATTATGCCAGCCCTTCCCGAGGACCTGAAACATATAGCTTTATTGACTGCCTTTTCCCTTTTGGGAAAAGACACTAGTTTTAAGTTAGATAAGAAAGTAGGCTAAGTTTTAATTGACGGTTACTACCCTATTGGGAGTAGACCCTAAAATAAGTTTTACTGTATATTTAAATTGTATATAAATAATAATTACTGACACGGCTACTACCCTATTGGGAGTAGACCCTAGAATAAGTTCTATTGTATATTTCAAAAATTGTAAAATAATAATATTATATTGACACGGCTACTACCCTATTGGGAGTAGACCCTAAAATAAGTTTTACTGTATATTAAATTGTATATAAATAATAATTACTGACACGGCTACTACCCTATTGGGAGTAGACCCTAGAATAAGTTCTATTGTATATTTCAAAAATTGTATAATAATAATATTATATTGACACGGCTACTACCCTATTGGGAGTAGACCCTAAAATAAGTTTTATTGTAGATTTAAATTTTGTATATAAAAATATTTTACTGACAAGGCTACTACCCTATTGGGAGTAGACCCTAAAATAAGTTTTATTGTAGATTTAAATTTTGTATATAAACAATATTTTACTGACACGGCTACTACCCTATTGGGAGTAGACCCTAGAATAAGTTTTATTGGATAATTTAAATTATTGTATTTAAATAATATATTATTGACACGGCTACCACCCTATTGGGGGTAGACCTTAGACTAAGTACTCAAATTGAACGATCGTTAAATTTTACCATTGACAATTCCTAATAGGCAAAATGCTGGGTCTACGTACTCCACCGAAAAGTCAGACATCGGCGCCTGCCATCAGGCGCAGCATCGATAAGTGGGAGGAGGCCTCTAGCCAGGCCCCAAAGATGGCAAAAGAGGCTTCCCTGACTGGAGCGGGTGGAGGAGGTAAGTCTCCTGCTCCCGCTCAGGCCAGGGAAAAAGAAGCCAAAAACTGTTATCTTAAGGCAATGGCGCACCTGGCGGAGTCCAGGAACATAAAAACGGACATTAAAACAGGGGTACAGTCAGCTGTAAAGCGGCTGTACCAGATAGTCAAAGAGGCCGAAGAGGAGATACAGAAGAACCCACAACAACAAACACCGAAACAGGAAAATGACCCAAAAATAGATATAAACGAAAAGCTACACAAACAAATAGAAAGAATGGAAATGGAGAACAAGAAATTGGAAAAATTTAGAAAAAATATGGAGGATCTGGCAAAACAGAAAAATGAAAGCATCCTGACCGAGATTAGGAAAGAGTTGGAGGAAAAGAAAAGAGAGAAATAGAAAGGCATAACAACTGGGAAAGGAAAATGAGGTCGTATGCAGAAGCGACGAAGGAAAATCTCGGTCAGGGCCAAAACCGAAAAGAAGGCCCGGGAGGACAGAAACCTACGCTGCACTCTGTCGTTGTGGCGCCTAAGAGTGCGACAGACACTGCAGAGGACACGATGCAGAACATCCGGCATCTGTTAAATGCTAAGGAAGAAGGCTGGCAGGTAGCAAAAATAAGAAGAGCCAGGGACGGAAAGGTCGTAGTGGGATGCAGGACGGAGGAGGAAAGGAATAAAATCAAAGAAAAATTAGGGGAAGAAATGATGGTGAAGGACACCTTAAATAAAAACCCACTAATCAAAATTAAAAATCTCCTGTCCTGCAACACGACAGAAGACATTACCCGGGCCATCAAAAACCAAAACAGAAATGTGACTGCACACCTGGAGGAACGGGACCTAGATATAACTGAAAAGTACAGGAGGAAGGCAAGGAACCCTCTGGAGAGCCACGTGGTCCTACAGGTCACGCCTAAACTCTGGCAAGCTCTAACATTGGCTGGCAGGATACACGTGGACCTGCAGAGGGTTTGGGTAGAGGACCAATCCCCTCTGGTCCAATGTACCATGTGTCTGGGGTACGGACATACCCGAAGACACTGTAAAAAGGAGACCGAGGTGTGCAGCCACTGTGGAGGAGCCCATATGAGGGCGGATTGCCAGATCCACAAGGATGGAAAGCCTCCCAGCTGCATAAACTGCAAAGATACGAAGGGAAGAAACGCGGAGCACGGGGCCTTCAGCCAGAGCTGTCCAACCCGGCAGGGGGTGGGACAAGGCGGCGAGGCTAAGCTACGCGTACTGTTAAAAAGCCGAGGGCACCAATAACATTACCGGCTTTCTCCTGGCACAAGCGAACCTAAGAAAAAGAGAATCGCGATCCAGGAGTTTATAAAAGAAGCGGGCGGTAGGAAAGTGAAAATAGCACTACTCCAGGAACCGTACATAGGGGCCAGTAAACAGATGGCAGAAAGCCCTATGTACAGAGTAGTGCAGTGCGTACCCACTGGAGAGAAACCGGTGAAGGCGGCGATACTTGTTTTCGACGAACACATAGAAGTCTTCCAAGACAAGTCACTTATCACGGAAAACATAGTGGCTGCCGTCCTGAGAACGGACCAGTGGGAAATAGGGGTAATTTCAGTGTACTTCGAAGGCGATGAACCCATCGAACCATACCTCGAACAACTAGGAAGCGTCACGAAAAAACTTAAAACCAAGATGGTACTAATTGGAGGGGACGTGAACGCATGGAGTGAATGGTGGGGGAGCCGAAACGAAGACACACGAGGAAAGGAATTACGAGGGTTCCTTGACGAAGAAGGGCTGAGCATCTTAAATTGTGGCAACACACCCACCTTCGACACCGTAAGAGGGGGCCGTAGATACACGAGTGCAGTAGATATCACAGTATGCACAACGGCCCTCCTCAGTAAGGTAACGAGATGGTGGGTTGATACTTCTATTACCAGTTCAGACCACAACACAATTTTTGTGACTACAGCCCTTCAAAAACCCCAAACGCAAACCCTACCGAAGACGACCCGCATATACAGTACCAAAAATGCAGACTGGGAGGATTTTAAGAACAAGTTAAGGACGGACATGACAAATAAGGGAATAAACACTGACAAAATAAAAGAATTGGACACGAAGGCCAGGGTCAATAACATAGTAACGGAATATTCGAAATCAATTATAAAAGCCGCAGAAAAACATATCCCCAAAATTAAACAAAAAAGAAAAAACTTCAATCCACCCTGGTGGAACAAAGAAATAGAGGCCCTGAAGAAGGACATGATAAGAAAAAGAAAAGGATCTCATACGCAGCTCCCAGGAGGAGAGAGTGCGTCATACTTGCCTACCTGGAGGCAAAAAAGACCTACGAGGAAGAGATCGAAAGGGCTCAAAAGGAAGGGTGGAAAAATTATGCACAAAGCAAGAAGGGGAAAGCTTATGGGACAGGATATATAAAATAATCAGAAAGGCGGAAGGGATCAGGGAAGACACCACGCTAATAGAGAAGGGCATTTCGTTGAACTCCGAAGAATCGGTGCAGCTGCTGGCACATAAATTCTTCCCGCCTGACAATTGTGAGATGGATAATGACATCCATCAAAAAATGAGAAAAACGGTAGAGGAAATGACCAGCAGCTTGCAGGGAAGTAGCGCGGATGAAGTGCCAATCACAATGGCGGAGCTCATCAGCACTGCTAGAAGCTTCAACCCGAGGAAGGCCCCGGGAGCCGACGGACTCACTGCGGATATCTGCTGCGCAGCTATCACGGCGAACCCGGAGGTTCCCTTGGCCATCTTCAATAAATGCCTCGAAGTGGGATGCTTCCCTGATCTATGGAAGGAATGCACAATAGTGGTACTGAGGAAGCCAGGAAAGGAGGATTACGCGGCCGCCAAATCCTACCGTCCAATAGGCCTCTTGCCAGTCATGGGGAAGATACTAGAAAAGGTAATCATCAACAGGATCAGACACAGCTTACTCCCCAGGATGAGCAGGAGGCAGTATGGATTCATGCCAGGAAAGAGCACGGAGGATGCCCTCTACGATATCTTGACAAAAGCGAGGAGCCACATTAAAAACAAGGAAATAGTGCTGATGGTGTCGCTAGATATCGAGGGGGCTTTCGACAACGCATGGTGGCCAGCGATCAAGTACCAACTAGCAAAGAAAGACTGTCCCAAGCAACTAAGGCTGGTAGTGGAAGACTACTTTAAAGGCAGGAGGGTGGTGGTCCGCTACGCAAACAGAGAGCATGTGAGGCGACCTGAAAAGGGATGCATTCAGGGCTCGATTAGTGGCCCCACCTTCTGGAACATCTTGCTCGACCCACTACTGGTCGAACTAGAAGAGGATGGGACATATGCACAAGCTTTCGCAGACGATGTTGTGCTGATGTTCAGCGGAATGGACACGCACTCCATCGAAAACCGAGCAAACGTTGCCCTCGAGTATGTGAGGAAGTGGGGTATCGAGAACAAGCTCAACTTCGCGCCACAAAAAACCAAAGCGATGGTCCTGACGCGAAGGTTGAAGTTCGGCAACCCAAGAATAAGAATGAATGGACAGGAAATAGCATTAGAAAAGGAAATTAAATTACTGGGGTTGACTATAGATGAAGGGCTAACGTTTAACAAGCATGTGCAAAATGTCACAAGAAAAGCGGCGGATATACAAAAGAAAATAGCAAGAATGGCGAAGCTGGAATGGGGAATGACGGGAGACATGGTACACCAGGTATACCAAGCCGTCATAGAGCCGATAGTTACGTACGCGTCGGCAGCCTGGGCACCGACAGTAAAGAAACTGTGCACGAAGAAAAAACTGGAGACGGTGCAGAGGGCTTTTGCACAGAAAATAGCGAAGACGTATAGGACGGCATCGCTAAATTCCGCGACGCTATTGGCGGGGATACTGCCCCTCGACCTCAGGGTGGAAGAAGCCGCCGCGATGTTTGAGGCCAGAAGGGGGTCGTCTCCGTTCATACGCGAAGGAGACCGGATTGAGCGAGCCGTACCTGCGTTAGAACAACCCCATCCCGCGGAAAAACCGGAGATAAGCTTCGCCATCACAACTGACCCTGGCCTAATACATAATGACGACACAACAGCAATCTATACGGATGGAAGTAAGACAGAAAAAGGAGTAGGAGCAGCATGGACGAAATGGGAAGGAGGAAGAGAGCGAAAATGGAAAAAGATAAAAATGGCCCCTTACTGCACCGTGTATCAAGCAGAGCTGGCAGCTCTCGTTGGTGCAGTGAGGGAGGCGATGATAGCGGGTACTGACGTGAACATCTGCAGCGACTCGCGGTCTTCGCTCGAGGCGATTGCGGGCGGACGCTCTCGAAACCCCCGAGTAGTCGAGATCCGCAGACACCTGGTGGAGAGCCTTAAAAAGGGCCAGAACATTAAACTCCACTGGGTGAAAGCGCACGTCGGCACGGAGGGGAATGAGAGGGCGGACGAACTCGCGAGAGCCGCTGCGGAGACCTCGAAAGTCAAAGCAGCTCACGTAGAGTACCCGCTCTCATACATCAGGAAAGAAGTGAGAAGAAAAACGATAGAAGAATGGAACCGAAGATATAAGGAAGGGATAACAGGGGGAATAACCAAATTGTTCCTGAAAAATATCGTAGATGCTCACAAACAAATAAGAGAGGGAGATTCAGTCCTGAGATGGCACAGATCCTCACAGGCCACGGGCCTTTTGCTGAATACCTGTGCCGTTTCAGGCTGAAGGAAAAAGGAGACTGTGAGTGTGAGAGTGGGGTGGAACAATCCATCCAACACCTACTTATGGAGTGCCCCATTTTTGCCTCCTCCAGATGCGACCTGGAACAGATGACAGGCATGTCGCTTAGTCTCCAGGGACTGCCCGACATGCTAGCCTGTAACAGATCCCACCTGGAGGATTTTTGCCTTAAAATTACAAAAAGAACATCCAAGTTCAATGAGAGTAAAGCCGGGGCGGGGACCGCGAGGCGGCCGGCGCCCACTTGCTAATGGGTATTATGAGGATACTCACGGAGAAGTGAAAGCCGCCCGCCTCGCGGGCCACGTCTCGAGATTGGAATGTGTAGAAAATAAATAATGTAAGGATATAGATATAAGTAGGTAAATAAAAGACTGACTGTAATAGAAATGTAAAGATAAATAGATAGTAAGGAGATAGATATAAGTAGGATAATAAAAAGTGTAACCGAAACCGTATTGATATGTGCAAAATCCTAATAAAAATAAAGTTGTGTTGTACATTATTTAGAGGATGGATGAAAGAAAGGAAGGAAGTTTAGCTTAGACAACGCCCCTGGCGATAAAGTAGCCGGGGAAGGTAGGCCTATTAGGTGCATTTAAAAAAAAAAAAAAAAAAAAAAAAAAAACCTAACCTAACCTAACCTAACCTAACCTAACCTAACCTTTTTTTTTTTTTTTTTTTATGAAGGAGGTTAAAATGCACAAATGCAGGCCCGCGGGCGTATGCAGTCGCTACCGCGGGGACTGTGGGGATGGCGTTCTCAAAGTCCCTCTGCTAATCAGAGGGGAGAAGCCGGACCCACTAAAAATTCCTCCTGAACCCTCCATACCGCCTGCGGTACCAGACTACACCCATTCTGAATGAATGCCGTCCGGCACCGCATTGAGCTCCCCGGGGGTCGCACTAGGCATTCAACCCAGAAAGCTCAGGCGGGTATGTCCGCATAAGGGCCTGGCGACGACGCAGTGGGACGCAGTTGGACCCACGCAACTATGCGTATATTGGGCCCACCCTGCGCCTGCCCACCCTTCACCTTGCCGTCGCCAAGCACAACCCCTCCGGCCGATTCAACGCACCTCCCGCTGACGATCGACAGCCGGAAAACCGGCAAACCGGCCCCACGAAACCGAAAAACCGGTAAACCGGAAAACCGGTAAACCGGAAACCCAGCCCCATGAAACCAGAAAACCGGTAAACCGAAAAACCGGAAAACCGGTAAACCTGCCCCATGAAACCGGAAAAACCGGTAAACCGGAAAACCGGAAAACCGGTAAACCGGCCCCATGAAACCGGAAAAACCGGTAAACCGAAAACCGGCAAAACCGGTAAACCGGCCACATGAAACCAGAAAACCGGTAAACCGGAAAACCGGTACAACCGGAAAACCGGCCCCACGAAACCAGAAAACCGGTAAACCGGAAAACCGGAAAACCGGTAAACCTGCCCCATGAAACCGGAAAAACCGGTAAACCGGAAAACCGGAAAACCGGTAAACCGGCCCCATGAAACCGGAAAAACCGGTAAACCGGAAAACCGGAAAACCGGTAAACCGGCCCCACGAAACCAGAAAACCGGTAAACCGGAAAACCGGAAAACCGGCAAACCGGCCCCGCGAAACCAGAAGAACCGGCAAACCGGAAGAACCGATCGCCATGCCTCATGGCTACCTAGTATTGCTGCAACAACACTCGGCAGCGAGAGGTCCGTCCAAACGACCGACACCAGGTCGAGACAGTGTTGCCTCAACCAAGTGGCACATTCGGCCAGGGTGTGCAGTCACCACCCCTGAATCGCGGCACAGCGTCTCCAGATCCCCCCAACAGGCTGGTGCAGCTATGATGGTTGTGCCACACCAACCTCCATGGGAGCGTTCCCCACAGTTGTCCCAGTCCTTTGGGCTCCCAGGCCCTTCGTCACCTTCGGAGGGTTGCAGGCCCTTCCCGCCATCTTATGGTCTGCTGGCTTCCCAGCCGTTGAGCAGACCGCGCAATGCAGCTCTTTCGAGCTGCATTCATTGGCCTTGTGGCCAGCAACCCCACATCGATAGCACACCTCCGCCAAGTCCATCGTTGAGTCACAAGTGGCTCGCACGTGACCCAACTTCTGGCACTTGTAGCACCTCAAAGGGCGGTCCTCTCGGATTTCAACCCGACAGGAGCTCCACCCAATGAGGAGCTTTCCTTGGCACACTTTCTGGGCGGCGGCGACCGGACACATGAGGAACATCTCCCCCAAGCCCCGTATCCCACGCCTCAAAATCTTACCCGGCTTGATCGCTTCAGCCGGGCACCCACCCATGGCAGCCACCGCCTCCGTCACATCCCTCTCAGTGACGCTGTCGTCAAGGTCCCGAATAAGGAGGTCCGCACATTTGACGGGCCTCCCCACCAAGGCCTCCCCGACAGCACCACACGAAGCCTGTCCGCCAGGGCATCAGCCTTCTCCTCTCTGTCAACCCCCGGCACCTCCAGCATCCGAGCTCCCGTTGCCGTTAGCCGGATGCTGATAGTTGCAATACCAATCTCAGCCAGGTTTATACCATTTCTTGCCTTGAGTAGCACATCGGCATACGTCACCCCCGCTCCACCGCCTCCCTCCGCAATGTGATGACCACTGCGGAAGTTTTCGGCGGAGTGAGCGAAGGCTGCACCCTGACAGACCTCTCTATAACTGCCACTCGCCCAGCCGAGGGCCCTGCGCCGCGACTCACTCCATGGTCCTCTGACCGGCCAACACGGCCACTTCCCCCACTCACAGGGGGAAGGACCGGCACAGCGGGAGAACCACCCTTCTTTCCCTTACCCTTCTTTTTGCTGACGGTCGCCCAGCTTCCGTCACTAGGACCCCCAGAGACCCGGGGCCCCGAAAGACCTGGGGCCTCCGGGACTCTGCTCCCCTCTAAATCTTCGGGACCCTGGGTCCCCACCACATTCGGAGCCACCGTGCCCCGACCCCCCAACGAACCCTCACGGGTGCTTGAGCCCAGGGGCCCTGCGAAATTCGGGGCCACCGCCCCCCCCTCTCCACAAAACGCTCAGGGGCTCCCGGACCACGGGCCGATGCCGCCAGCGGAGGACGCAGCACAGGCTCAGGGAGGAGCCTGTCCCCAATCCCCGCAAGCTTGGCATCTAGCATGCCCCCAACAGCCCGCATCACCTCCCCCATAAGGCTCTCCTTCACCCCATCCAAAAGCCCCTCCATCATTTGACGGAGGGCATCCGGAGTGGAGGGACCCTCCACCGACACGGGGTGTCCCTTTGTCTGCGCTAAGTGCGCAGTGCTCTCATTGAACTCCCTCCTAAGGGCCGCAAGCTCCAGACCCAGGTCTTTTACCTGGGCCCTCAGGCGAACATTGTCCCTTAGGACACGCCTCCCCTCATCCCCTCCCAGGCATCTCTCAGCGAGATCCTCCACGATCTCAGCCACCTCCTTGGCTGCAACCTTCAGGTCGCGGACAAACTCACCCTTGAGGTTGCCCGACTTCGCCGCAATTTCGAAAATGCGACGAACCCGCACAGCCGTCCGCTCCTTCATCTCAGGAATGCCAAGGAGGATAACATCGTCCAACTCCTCCTCCCCGGATGACCTCACAATCCTGATATCCACACAGGTGGGAGCCCCATAATCGGAGAGATTCCCCGCACCTTCTAACCTCTCTGCAAGGCGAGAGCAAGCGTTCTGACGCCGCAACTCTCCCTCCGCCTCCTCCAACCCTACCACATGAGAAGCCGCCTTTTTCGGCTTACCCTTGGCCGGTGGAGAGCAAGTTTCCTTGTTGTTGCCAACCGGGCTTTTAGTATGCGCCCGCTTCCTCTCACCGGAGCACTCCACGATACCCACATCGTCGTCGCTATCCGAGGACGACGAAAACACCAACCCTTTAGCTCGCCTCATATTAAGGTGCTACTAGATCCTACCCCCAACTAACATTAGAGTCGACGACTCAACCCCCTACCCAATAAATATATAAATAAATAAATATATAAATGAATAAAGAACTGAGTACAATACACCACACAAATACAATCCTAATTCTAAAATCTTAATTCTAAATAATTAAAACTAAAATTTATTGTTCCAATCCACTTCGGTGTGACGAAATCCAATCTTCGGACGCCCACTCACTTCGGTGTGAGAGACGTCCAACCTTCAGCTGTCCACCAAGCTTGTCAACAACAAGATGGCGGACCAACGCGTCACGGAAAAAACCCCAACCTTGGCCCCAAACTTGTAAACAACAAGATGGCGGACCGAAGCTTCACTAACTTGCCCGACCTTGGCACCCAACTAGTAAACAAGATGGCGGGCCGACAATTCACTTTCAATTATTCACAAATAATTTCCACCTTTTCCTCCAATCTCGATGAGCGTCAACTCAAACAGCTCGCCTCCAGAAGATAGAGATGATAGTAATACTATCTTCGCAGATGCACCTCCCGCCAAAAGGCAAACCAACAATGTAGCTCTCAAGCAATTTAAATTATAATGGCCAAACTAATGGGCCAAAAATAAAAATTGATAAACTCACAGTTGCACCTTAATCCAGTTCACAATTAGGACACATAAAATTTATGTGTCGTCGCGACACATAAAAAGATACCACAAAAACTAACTTCGGGTCAATTTCCCACTCACTTTTGTGCCTTGCAGTTAATTAAGTACTTAACATACAAAGAGCACACACACATATAAAGAATCAGTGATTACTACTGAATCCTTTAACACGACTCAAAAGATTTTCCGCCACTAAAAACCCACCATGAGATTTTTCAAACGCGGAGCGAACGAAAAACACAGTGATCGCTACGACGGCTCGACGCGTACTAACCTAACCTAACCTAACCTAACCTAACCTAACCTAACCTAACCTAACCTAACCTAACCTAACCTAACCTAACCTAACCTAACCTAACCTAACCAAGTCGCGCGCCCCCCGCCGAAGCGTAAACACTTAAAACGTATCGCTCCGCGTCTCAAAAATCGCATAAATAGGATTTTTCAAGTGTTTAGTACAGTGTTATACACCATTTTAATCAGCTTAAAAACGTGATTCTAGTGATACCAGTCTCGTCGCGATAAGTGAAAAATTGGAAAAAATTCCATACATAATACTAACATAACCTTGTTTTAGGTTATAGTTTTTCAGTTTTTTGAGTGCGACGCCAAATCTAGATCGGTGACACAGTGTTTTTCTTATACCATCGTGTGTGGCACATAAATGTGCAAGTGTGTGCAAAAAATTGGATTTTTCCCGGCAGGTTTACTATACTTTTCATAATTTTTAAGATAAAACACGTGGCCACCACGTGGCGACCAACTTTTTTAACCGGCAGTGTTAGAATCTTGTGACTTACAGGCGCTACAAAAGGCGTCTACCACGGCGTTTAAAAGCTTCTGCGAGGCACAGGGCAGAGAGGACGTATGGGGCATCACCAACAGACTCCTCAAAAATACCACTAATATACAAATGGGGACACTTAAGATAGGCAATAAATTCACCACCAGCGAACAGGAAACAGCTCAAGAGCTACTAAACCATTTTTATCCTAGTGTCAAGCCAGACACCCAGCCTAGCCACAGCAAGTTAAGAGACGACTCCGGTGTCTTGCCTAATACTCGGGATGAACCTCCATTTACTCAACAAGAAATACTTGACGCGATTAGTTCCATAAACCACAACAAAGCCCCTGGCAATGATCACTTAACCAGCGACATATGCCAGGTCTTTGCACAAACTTATCCAGTACTTATAACAAACATTTACAACCAATGCCTACACAAAACTTACTTTCCACTAAAATGGAAAGAAGCCATAATTAAAATCATACCCAAACCTAACAAAAACAACTACACTGAACTTACATCTTTTCGGCCAATAGGCCTTATTCCAGTATTCGGCAAGGCGCTGGAGAAACTCTTTACCAAGCGGTTAACATACAACGCGCATAAACTTAAACTATTGAACCAATCCCAATTCGGCTTCACCGAGCAAACAAGCACAACGCATGCAATAAACAGAGCGATTGACAATATTAAAATGGCAAAAACAAACAAACATCAAGTACTCGCCATATCATTAGATATCAAAGGAGCATTTGATAACGCGTGGTGGCCTGCCGTATACGACGGACTGCGGCATATCAAATGCCCCAACAACATATTCAAATTAATCACTAACTACTTAACCGATAGGAAAGTCACAGTCAGACTCGGCAATAGCCAAATCACCAAAACCACAGAAAAAGGCTGCATTCAGGGATCTGCTTGCGGTCCAATTCTATGGAATATACTAATCAACGACCTACTTAATAAAACTCTTCCCCCACACTGCTCAATACAAGCATACGCTGACGATGTATTACTTATAGTTTCTGCTAAAGACACCTCCACGCTAACCCTACACGCCAACTCTGCCCTAGACACCATTGCACAGTGGGGTCAAAAAGTCAAATTACAATTTGGCCCCGACAAAACTCAGTGCGTTGCGTTCACGCCCACAGCGGCACTCTGCCGCCTTAGGTTCGAACGCACTGAACTAAAATTCAACAATAGTTTTAAATATTTAGGAGTTACAATTGACAATAAATTTACATACAAAGAACATATTCAATCCACCTTGCAAAAAGCACATAACCTATTTAACAAATTAATCATATATACACGTCCCACCTGGGGACCACACCCAGATAATATTAAAACCATATACAAACAAGTCATACAACCCATCATAACTTACGCGGCAGGGATCTGGGGTCACATAGCGGGGAAAAAATATATCAAAAAACAACTTCTTAGCTTACAAAGGAAATTTTCTTTGCGGATAATAAGAGGATTCCGCACTATATCTACTAACGCGGCTATCGCCTTGGCACAACTCACTCCCTTAGACCTTAAAATAACCGAAGTGGCGGAGCTAGAGAACATTAGGATACACAGAACCACACACAGACTCCCTTCAGACATACCATTAGAAACACCCGTACCCATAACAGAACTACTACACCCAGCCGAGCGCATCACTATTAATACTATCTCCACAGAACAATTTAATAACAACAAAAAATACGATAAATACACACACATATACACGGACGGGAGTAAGCACGAGGATGAATCAACAGGTGCCTCACTCGTCGCCTACAACCCTAACGATAACACACACACGCCTGCCATCACCAAAACATTCAAACTTCACCGAACAAGCTCGGTATTCCAAGCAGAACTCTTTGCAATAAGGAAAGCATGTATACACATACAAAATAACAATATAACACATGCCATTATTCACACAGACTCGCAATCAAGCTTAGCAGCACTAAGACAAAGATCTAACACCAACCCAATTGTAGCTAGCATACACAAAATATTAAAAAACATCAAAACAACACACATAGACACAATAACGTACTTCCATTGGGTTAAGGGACACTCGGGCATCACAGGCAACGAGGCCGCAGACAAGGCAGCCAACCGGGCCGCTAAGTCTCATAGAGAACCTGAAATGATTTCCTGCCCCATATCATATATTAAAAATATAATTAAAAAAGACACTAAACACAAGTGGGAGATGAGATACGCCCAAGAACCAGGCGGAAGCCATACCAAAATCCTTTTTCCTAAACTAAATGACATAAACATATTCTTTAACGCCATACCCATCTCTTTTCACATGACACAATTCATCACAGGGCACTCCTTTGCAAAACAATACCTTCATAGATTCCACATTACCGACAATGATACTTGTCCATGCGACGACACATCGACACAAGACCTAGAACACCTAACCACGCATTGCCCCAGGTTTATAAGAACCCGAACAATACACGAAGAAACTTGCCATAGACTAAAAATTAATCCATACAACATAACAAACATTATACAAAAACAAAGCACAATAAAGACATTCACATTACACATTGAACACATAATCACTAACTTAAAATCATTCAACACCGAACTACAAAACACATAAAACATCTGATAAGAGGTAAAAGTTACAAGGCTTACCACTATCAAAATTACACCTATGTAACAACCTCAATATAACTAATATAGTAATAAAGAAATAATCAGTACTAACTGACTCTAACTATAACTTTGTATCGCCATTGTATTCTCTTACTTTACATAATCATGAAATAATGGATATTTCGCAATCTAATAACAATTATAGACAACGTTTATAATAATTATTGTGAACACGTATACTTTTAAGTAATAATTACAACTTACAACCCTAGTTTTACTAATATTAGCTCTTTTATTGTTGTCATTCATGTTAAGATGGAAAACACGCCCGCCATACCTGCGTGTATGGAACATACTGTACGTTTTTATTTTTTTTATTTTTATTGTTAATGTACATCTACCTTACTTATCTGAATATAACGAGAAAACTCTGACCTAATCATGTTACCTGTATTATAGTTTTAAGTATCATCAGAGGTTCAATAGTTGTAAGGAGAAACAATTCCTTTTGTTTTATTTAGTAGTTTTTATTTATACCTGTATTAACCTTTATAGAGCAACTTTGGCCATTATTATAACTAGGATAGTAATAAAGAAATAATCAGTACTAACTGACTTTAACTATAACATTGTATCGCCATTGTATTCTCTTACTTTGCATGATCACAAAATAATGGATATTTCGCAATTTAATAACAATTATAGACAACGTTTATAATAATTATTGTGAACACGTATACTTTTAAGTAATAATTACAACTCACAACCCTTGTTTTACTAATATTAGCTCTTTTATTTTTTTGTCATTCATGTTAAGATGGAAAACACGCCCGCCATACCTGCGTGTATGGAACAAACTGTATTTTTTATTTTTATTTTTATTGTTAACGTACATCTACCTTATCTGAATATAACGAGAAAACTCTGACTTAATCAGGTTACCTGTACTATAGTTTTAAGTATCATCAGAGGTTCAATAGTTGTAAGGAGAAACAGTTCCTTTTGTTTTATTTAGTAGTTTTTATTTTTACCTGTATAAACCTTTATAGAGCAACTTTGGCCATTATTATAATAGAAATAACAATTTGTAATCTCATTAGTAATAAGATAGATTAAGATAGTTTAAGACGCGGACTCAAAGTGGGTGGCTGAGGGAAGGGAAATTGTATCAAATAGCAAAAACAACCCTCAGCCACCCCAACCATGTTCAATTTAACCATTGTATATGAATATAAAAACTTGTTCTGAATAAACTTATTTGAGCTTAGCTTCCTCGGCCCCGGGGCGTAAGTCGCCGGGGAGGTAGGCCTACTAGAAACAAAAAAAAAAAAAAAAAAAAAAAACCTAACCTAACCTAACCTAACCTAACCTAACCTAACCTAACCGCACCCCAAAAACCCCAAACGCACAACCTACCGAAGACGACCCGCAAATATAGTACCAAAAATGCAGACTGGGAGGAATTTAAGAACAAGGTAAGGACAGGACACATAAACCACGACATCACCCAAGAAAAGATACAAGGACAGGACACAAAGGCCGGGGTCAATAACATAGTAAGGGAATATATGAAATCAATAACAAATGCCGCCGAGAAAAATATCCCCAAATTGAAACAGAGGAAGAAAAGCTTCGATCCACCCTGGTGGAACAAAGAAATAGAGGCCCTAAAGAAAGACATGGTTAGGAAAAAGAAAAGGATCTCATACGCAGCTCCCAGGAGGAGAGAGTGCGTAGTAACTGCCTACCTGGAGGCAAAAAAGATATACGAAGAAGAGATCGAAAGGGCTCAAAAGGAAGGGTGGAAAAAACTCTGCACGAAGCAAGAAGGGGAAAGCTTATGGGACAGGATATATAAAATAATAAGAAAGGCGGAAGGGATCAGGGAAGACACCACGCTAATAGAGAAGGGCATTTCGTTGAACTCCGAAGAATCGGTGCAGCTGCTGGCACAGAAATTCTTCCCGCCTGATAATTGCGAGATGGATGATGACATCCATCAAAAAATGAGAAAAACGGTTGAGGAAATGACCAGCAGCTTGCAGGGAAGTAGCGCTGATGAAGTGCCAATCACAATGGCGGAGCTCATCAGCACTGCTAGAAGCTTCAACCCGAGGAAGGCCCCGGGGGCCGATGGACTCACTGCGGATATCTGCTGCGCAGCTATCACGGCGAACCCGGAGGTTCCCCTGGCCATCTTCAATAAATGCCTCGAAGTGGGATGCTTCCCTGATCTATGGAAGGAATGCACAATAGTGGTACTGAGGAAGCCAGGAAAGGAGGATTACGCGGCCGCCAAATCCTACCGTCCAATAGGCCTCTTGCCAGTCATGGGGAAGATACTAGAAAAGGTTATCATCAACAGGATCAGACACAGCCTACTCCCCAGGATGAGCAGGAGGCAGTATGGATTCATGCCAGGAAAGAGCACGGAGGATGCCCTCTACGATATCCTGACAAAAGCGAGGAGCCACATTAAAAACAAGGAAATAGTGCTGATGGTGTCGCTAGATATCGAGGGGGCTTTCGACAACGCATGGTGGCCGGCGATCAAGTACCAACTAGCAAAGAAAGACTGTCCCAAGCAACTAAGGCTGGTAGTGGAAGACTACTTCAAAGGCAGGAGGGTGGTGGTCCGCTACGCAAACAGAGAGCATGTGAGGCAACCTGAAAAGGGATGCATTCAGGGCTCGATTAGCGGCCCCACCTTCTGGAACATCTTGCTCGACCCACTACTGGTCGAACTAGAAGAAGATGGGACATACGCACAGGCTTTCGCAGACGATGTTGTGCTGATGTTCAGCGGAACGGACACGCACTCCATCGAAAACCGAGCAAACGTTGCCCTCGAGTACGTGAGGAAGTGGGGTATCGAGAACAAGCTCAACTTCGCGCCACAAAAAACCAAAGCAATGGTCCTGACGCGAAGGTTGAAGTTCGATACCCCAAGAATAAGAATGAATGGACAAGACATAATAATGGAAAAGGAGATTAAATTACTGGGATTGACGATAGACGATGGGCTAACGTTTAATAAGCATGTGCAAAATGTCACAAGAAAGGCGGCAGATATACAAAAGAAAATAGCAAGAATGGCGAAGCTAGAATGGGGAATGACGGGGGACATGGTACACCAGGTATACCAAGCCGTCATAGAGCCGATAGTGACTTACGCGTCGGCAGCCTGGGCACCGACAGTTAAGAAATTGTGCACAAGGAAAAAACTGGAGACGGTGCAGAGGGCTTTCGCACAAAAAATAGCGAAGACGTACAGGACGGCATCGCTAAATTCCGCGACGCTATTGGCGGGGATACTGCCCCTCGACCTCAGGGTGGAAGAAGCCGCCGCGATGTTTGAGGCCAGAAGGGGGTCGTCTCCGTTCATACGCGAAGGAGACCGGATTGAGCGAGCCGTACCTGCGTTAGAACAACCCCATCCCGCGGAAAAACCGGATATTAGCTTCGCCATCACCAATGACCCTGGCCTAATTCAAAATGACAACAAAACGGCAATTTACACGGACGGAAGTAAGACGGAAGGAGGAGTAGGAGCCGCCTGGTCCAAATGGGAGAATGGAAGGGAAAAGAAGTGGAAAAAGATAAAGATGGCCCCTTACTGCACCGTGTATCAAGCAGAGCTGGCAGCTCTCGTTGGTGCAGTGAGGGAGGCGATGATAGCGGGTACTGACGTGAACATCTGCAGTGACTCGCGGTCTTCGCTCGAGGCGATTGCGGGCGGACGCTCTCGAAATCCCCGAGTAATCGAGATCCGCAGACACCTGGTGGAGAGCCTTAAAAAGGGCCAGAACATTAAACTCCACTGGGTGAAAGCGCACGTCGGCACGGAGGGGAATGAGAGGGCGGACGAACTTGCGAGAGCCGCTGCGGAGACCTCGAAAGTCAAAGCGGCTCACGTAGAGTACCCGCTGTCATACATAAGGAAAGAGATTAGAAGGAAGACAATTGAGGAATGGGACCGGCGGTTTAAAGAAGGAACGACAGGAGGAACCACAAAATTGTTCCTGACAGATGTCACAGCGGCACACAAACTAGTGAGGGAAAAAGATTTAGTCCGGAAATGACACAGGTCCTTACAGGACATGGGCCTTTGCCGAATACCTGTACCGGTTTAAAATTAAAGACAAATCTGACTGCGAGTGTGAGAATGGGGTGGAACAATCCATCCCACACCTACTTTTGGAGTGCCCCATTTTTGCCTCCTCCAGATGCGACCTGGAACAGATGACAGGCATGTCGCTTAGTCTTCAGGGACTGCCCGACATGCTAGTCTGTAACAGATCGCACCTGGAGGATTTTTGCCAAAAAATTACCAAAAGAACAGCTAAGTTCAATGAGAGTAAGGCCGGGGCGGGGACCGCGAGGCGGCCGGCGCCCACTTGCTAATGGGTATTATGAGAATACTCACGGAGAAGTAAAAGCCGCCCGCCTCGCGGGCCACGTCTCAGGATAGGAATATTTAGAAGAAAATAAATAAATAGGATAAGGAAAGAAAAATAGGAATAAAAATAAAAAACTGTAACTGTGATATTGTAATGTGTAAAACCTAATAAAAATTAAAGTTGTTGTCTATTATTATGAGGAAGGATGTAAGAAATGACGGAAGTTTAGCTTAGTCAACGCCCCTGGCGATAAAGTAGCCGGGGAAGGTAGGCCTATTAGGTGCTTTAAAAAAAAAAAAAAAAAAAAAAACCTAACCTAACCTAACCTAACCTAACCTAACCTAACCTCGTCGAAGACGTAATATACAAGCATTGACTTCTTATGTTGTGTTTGCCGTTTAATGCTATCGCGTTTTACTTAACATCTAGCGCCATCTAGTATACTTGATTAAAATTAACCTACATACTGCAGGACCGCTCTCTCTTTCCTATGAAAAAAACCCAATAGGTTTCATTATGCATTATTAAATTATTTTAAAAATAAAAATTAATAATAATAATAATTTTTAGTTGTCATTTTATTTATAATATATTTATGAAATTTTAGGAAGATATTTGAAGAAAATCTTAGTTTTGATTTCAATACAATAAAATCAGTACAAACTTCAAATCTCCACATAGATTTTCCATAAATACCTTAGGGAGATAGGAGGAATAAAATTAAAATTAACAATTACGAGTTAATTTATTAATAAAAGAGATATGAGTCTAGCATCTGTTCAGATTTCTCTAGACCATTGCTGAAACGGCTCACGTGGTTGTTGCAATAAGATCTTTTAAAACAATAAATCATTTGATTGCTCTGCCTTAATGATTTCTCACTTCCTCTCAAATTAGCGAAGCCTCCTTCAAACCCTGCCCAACCATCCCACCGCCTTGAGCCTCTGATCCTACTTGGGCTCTGTCAGTTAGCTTGGGTCTCTTTGTTCAGACATACCGTTCTTATTTATATATTCACTACTTATTCGTAGGGTCGTAAGGTTCTCAGGTCTTACCCTCTCATATATTTAATTATCTAGTGCAGCTTGCTAATACATATATTACACAGATACTCCTTTAGTATTTATAAAAACAAATCAAAATACGTTTATTTAGTTTTGATGAGTCTCAGCGCATGCTTATAAATGTTCTAAACGTTTACAAAATTCTTACTTTGGTGTGGCGATTAGAATTTCGATTGTTCATTTGTGCTTTGGTGTATGTATTTTACGAATTTCGAATGAATGCTACTTGTTGTCTAAAATCTACGCCTCGCACATCTCAGTTGTGATTTCGCATAATGCAAATAAAGCGCGTTTCGTATCTGTAACAAGAAGAGTGTTATAATAATAAATATATAATGTTACATGTGTATATGACATATTTTAATAACAACAAAGTGTCTTTTTCAAGCCTCACTTCAATATTTACAAACAGCAGTGACACCTTCGCCCATGGCCACTCAATCTGTGGCTTCCATATGTTAAAAAAAATGTATTGGATTTGACATAGTTTGGGTGAAGTCCTGACTTTATCCTCATCCTTATTGGTTTAAAAGCAGTTTTTTTTTTAAATTTTTAATGACAAAACGTTTCCATTTAAATATCCAGTCAGCTAAAACACAAATAAACTAAAATAAACTTTTTTTAACGTTTCTAAACACTAAACAAGACAACTACTACTATACCGATTAGTATTAATTAAAAAAAAAAAAAAAACAGTGGCACGTTTTAGGTCTGGGTCCGGTCCAGGTCCAGGTCTGGGATGTATCTGTTTCATGAGGCAAGTAGGTGATACGTCTTTTGCTTTGATTGGGTCTAATGCAGGCATTACGATGTTCTTAAATCAATGACAAGGCCCCTGAATAAAGAAAGACTCAACAGTGGACTTATATTTTATTTAAAGAAATTGAACTATAATTCAATTGATCATAAATGATTTGTTATCAAGGCCAATTTAGGGTTCTATATTTTTATAGATATTTATATAACATTAAGGTTTTGGATAAAAACATTTTTCTGTTTTACACAAGTACATTGTATATATGAAATACTATAATTAGCTACTTATTTTATCTTTCATAACTATTATTTTTTATAAACTAATTAAGTATATTTAATTATTTAATAAATAAATAAAATATTATTAATTAGCTCTATGACAGGCTGAATTTGAATTAGATTTTATTATCTTTTAAGTTTGAGTTACTTAAACTTACAATTAAAGTGTGTAGAAAGTTTAATTGTATCATAAAATTAAATATGAAATTTATTATATTGCTCTTTTATAACGCTACATTTGAATTTCTGCTCAGCTAAATTACGTTCTTTTACAAACTGACAGTATGACGGGTAGGTGTGTGAAATTAAACATGTAACATTATATTGTTTCTAAGCATTAAATAAATAGCTGAATAATGTCTAATTAATATAACAATATTATTAGATACATAAATAAATGCACAATAATCTTAATGTAAGACATAAAAATTGTAATACATTTTTTATATTTTAAAGCATAGTTGTCCAACTGTACTCAAAATAGATTTGTTGTCTTTGCTTAATATCTCATCTCAACGATGAATCTGTTACACTGGTATAATTGACTGAGACTGGTCATTCTCTTCCTCGTTTTTGACTCCTATCGTTGATGGTTATCTGTTTAAATTGTAAATAGTGATCTAAGTTAGTTTACATTATAATATTGCTTAGCAATTTAGCTATAGTAAGGATTAGGAAAAAACAAAACACATCTGCAAACATCACTTAAAATCTATCTTATATTTAAGTAGTTTGATTTATGTGGACCTGGAAAGAGTGCAACTTGTTAGCGACTTACTGCTCAGTTTCTTGGAACTTGAATTCCACGACTTATTTCGCGATATGGTGACTACACGAGTAACGAAGCGACGACCTACAATAAATATTGCACTAACAAAATGGCGGGGATGGAGCGGCTAAAATCTACCAAAAACTATCTCTCAAAACAATCAGACAAAACGAGTAGCAGAACTTACAAATGGGCCTCTTTAAGAAGGCCTTTACCCAAAATGAGGTCCTTGCCAACAGGAACTATATAAAAATAAGAAATAGAATATATGTAGAATAATATTGATAATAATAGGATAGGATTAATCACTAGATAACATTAGATAAAGATTAATTAAGGTAAAAACATACAGTATTACATATGAAGTAATTAAGAGCATTAAACAAGATCTGTTTCCATAAATTTAACCCGTATAATTAGTCTAGAAACAAAATATGTATTTTTGGTTTTGTATCATCATGGTTTCTTTTTACCATCTAAATTTTTTTACTATCAAACAGACGAAACAAACGCCAGCATTAATCAGAAAATACCAGTATATCATAATTAATTTCAAGAATATTCATTCACTGAATTAAAATATAATTATAATGGATTTTTAATGTAAAACTCTTTATAAATATTTCTTTTCTATGAGGCTTGAAAAATACACTTTGTTGTAATTTAAAAAAAAATCCGAATGTGATTTTTGCAAAATTAGATCATTATATTTTATTTCCACTCTTATATTAATCAAATAACTTTTTAAATTTCGTCAGTTACTTAATTATGAAAAACTTTTCCTTCCATGCCGTTTTTGAGAAACTGCATGAAAATTCATGTCATGAATTTATTTACAAAATATAGAATGCCATTAATCTAAAAATACAAATTGGATAAATAAATGAAAAGGTGAAAATAAATAAAATATAGTTTAAAATGAACTTTTAATTACAGCGCCATCTAACGAGGGCCGATCAAAGCTGACGAGCTCGGTAGAATTATTGTGCTTTAGACTAAGCAAAACAAATGTTTTAACTATTAAATAGAATTATGAATGAAGATGGCGTTTAATACAGTGAGCGTGTTAATAAAAGAAATTGATTTATTTTCTCTTTAATAGTTTAAAGTTCTCGCCCATATTTTTAAATCTCTACAAGTCGTACCTACTTTGATATTTTTAAAAAATATTTACCAAACCTGTTTTTTTAAGTTGTATCTGTGTTGTGTTTAATAGAGTATCTTAAGTAATAATTTAAAATGACATTTTCGCTTTGAAAATCTATTTCTATTTTAAAGTTTAGTTTAAACAAATGGATTGAAAGAACCAACCAATATGAACAAAACCAAACTAAAATCTACAAATAAACATGCAAAAATAATAGAAACATATTCTTGATGGAAAAATGTCATTGGTTTATCATTAAAATTACCTTCGCTTTTCTTATTAATTTACAAAGTCATTGCTAAGTAAGTACTATACCGAATGGCAAGAAAACAAGCAAACGGTTTTTCGTAGGCAGTTTTCAGATCGGGCCGTTTTTAAAGTTTAAAGTAAGCATATATAACAAAAATTAAAAAAAAATTGATGTGGTTTTTTTATATTTTGTTCTGTAATTAGTGCTGCTTATTTATGAAATGCCCGTTTTAATAGGCATTTGAAAAGGGTAAAATTCTCCTCTTCGCCTCGTGTCATAGGTGACACTGGAATAATCCTAATGATTGATAGTTCTTGTTATTGAAACATAAGAATTGTAACTGAAAACTGGATTACGACACCAAAAAGCACTGAGATCTAAATTGATTGAGTTCCGTGGTTAAGGTTCTATCATATAGATAAGTTTAATCAGTTTAATCAACTAGATATAGTTCACAATAATATTATACTTAATTTATATAAAATTTACTACGTGTTGCGCCCCAAAGAAGAGGTTTTATCTCTTATAATATACATTAATTGGACAACATATCAATATAAATCAAATTATTAGTTCAAGTTCGTAATGCGAAGTTTCAAAAATTGTCCGGCGAACCCATTTAGACTAAACCCATGATGTTACTGTAACAATTAATATTTCCTATTCTTAACGTAGAGCTGGTACATATTATGTGCAGTTCGGAGGCCATTGAGCGCAAAGTACCGCACCCCGGTCCTCTGCAGTCAACTTGCGGATTCCGCAGTACCTTATGTAATGAAATCACTTACACGTACGTACAACACCTCGTGAAATATTATATGTATATCTTTTTTCTACACGTTTACCGTCGTAGGTATGTTAATGTCCACACTAAATTATCAGTATTAAATCGATTCAGAAAACATATACTTTTAATAATTTAGAAATTTGAAAAACAAGTGTCAATATTTTATTTATATATAAAATTCTCGTGTCACAATGTTAGTCTGCATACTCCTCCGAAACGGCTTGACCGATTCCTCTGAAATTTGGTAAGCATATTGGGTAGGTCTGAGAATCGGCTAACATCTATTTTTCACACCCCTAAATAATAAGGGTGGTCCACCCCTCAATTTTTTTTTTTCATTTTTTTGACAAAAATTTTTTTTTTATTTTTTTATGATACGATATTCAAAAATACATACAACCCTAAGTTTTTGCCCTTCTATCACCAACCCCTATTTTTTATTATAAATGATATACGAGTACATGGCAAAACGACGTTTGCCGGATCAGCTAGTTTATATATAAAATATTATCTTTTTTTCAAATTCCACTTAAAGTAGGTAGGTTGTTGTGCATAAGCCGCAGTATCATATCTGATTGATGAACGTAAGATGATGACTGATCTTATTAAAATAAGTAATATTATTGAAACAGAGCACCACCACCACCACCGCTAAACCTTTGTTTATGTTTGGCACTTGATATATCTACCAAATCCTTGTGTTATGTATGTCGCATTCGTCGTTTACTATTTGCTCGCTGGTACTAAGAATTCGGTGCCCCTACGCACTAATAGGGTGTGATATCACAAGTTGGAATAAAAAAAAGAAAATATAACGAATACGTCCAAGATTACATAACAGTTTCATACCGCCCCGTTTTACTATTTATAGCATAATATTATGTAAACGTTAGCTTATAGGTTAGGCTTATAGATTCTTTTTTTAATCTTATTATTAAAATATATAAAAACTGAATCTCATTACTCTAATTACTAGGGCATCTGTATTTTATTGAAAGGACCTTCGACAAGGTTGGACCAATTAGTATTTTAATGTAAGGAATTATAATAAATGTACTTTCGGGAAGTGAATGCAACAAATGGCCTATGAACTAGTTTGAGAAGAGTCGGTGCAGATGTAGCAATGTCTATATAGGCATGTTTATATACATGAAAAGCTGGCCTATATTGCCGCCCTAGAAAGAAACGTCAGAGCAGCGCCGCGGCGTTTTCCGGAACTAACGATACAGATTAAAAAATCAGTATCGCCATAATTGCGCGCGCATTTATCGACCAGGGTGATAAGGCTCAGTCAAGATCCGGCTAACGCGCGGGTCGGACGTATGCTGTATGGGTGAAATTCAGTACCCCGGCGCGCACGGCGTCGGCGACGATGACCGGCAGTACCGGGCGCCCTTTCGTCGCGCCCCACAATACAGATGGCCCACGCCCCAGGTGGCGCAGCCCTCGGCCTTCGCCCCGTGGAGGAGAGCGCCGGCGCCCCCGCGACCGGACTATCGGCGGAGCGCCTCGTATCCCGGGAAACCGGACGAACCGTTTCAGGTTTGTGAAAACATGTGATTTTCTGTGTGAAATCGGAGAAATTCAATGGAAAATGTATCATTCAGGTTGGTAACATTTTTCTTTCGAATATAAAGCTTTCGTTTCGAGTTTTACGTAAAGGCTTGAGCGTTTGTGAACAACCTTTTTTAGCGAAGAGTAAATCTGAAATGCAGATGCTTTTTGCAGATCAGGCATAGGACTGTTACATAGGACGGTCTTTTTCATTTTTTATTACTAAATCAGGGAGGTGACGCCGACGTGGCGTTAAAAATTTTTTTTTGTATATCTCAAACATATAATTTTTCAGGCTCACGGTTAGTACATTTTGGTTTTAATTGGTTCAACTACCACTCTAAGAATCTACTATAGATTAAGAAAAATGCCAAAAGATTTGTGAAGTGTTAGCGGAATTGCAAAATTAAATAAAAATAATAATATAAAACATACAATTTAAACTGTGTATATACAACGCAAGCGCAAATTAAAACATTCTTAGTCAACAATTCAATTCGTTAAGCAAACAGTTTTCGATAGTTTTTGTAGGAAATGTCTTTTGTTTGTATAATGTCTTTAAGAAAATTCGTCGAAAGCAAACGATGTAAGTTCGTTGTAGTAACATATTTTTAGTTGAAATTGTTGATCGGACAACTCCAGTAGTGCTTCGATAGAACAACATGTTGTATTAAATTTTCTATTCTATGCTCTAATGAAAAACCATGATGAACCATTATACAATTTGTTCAACCTAACCTTGTGTAATACCTACCTGTCTCTTAAAAAGTAAAGATGTCGAAATGGTGTATGCTGATAACGACATGTTATCGCGATACTATCTCCTTAAGATAAATCTATAGATAGATAACGTTTAGCCTGAATTCTAAGGCTCAATGTGGAAATCTAAAAAGTAGTAAAGTTTGCTAGTGTGTACTTTGCAATTGAATCATAAATAGTCCGTAACGATGAATATAATTTTATAATATTTTATTGAGGGAAGTCGTCGTGGAAGAACTTTGTTTAAGAACTAAAAAAAGTGCGTGCGTACATAGTACACATGTCAAAAGTGAAACTTCTTTGGCAAACTCATTTTTATGTCTAGTTCATATTTATACAAATCTGAAACTTTAGATTTCCGAGACTTAGAGGGAAGGAAAAGGAAAGATAAGTTAGGAATTTAATGAATTTAGTTGTCATTAAAATATTAAAAGTGTCAAAAATTAAGGCAAATTATAAATTTAATTTATTTCTTCGATAATAAAATTTTAATTAACAATTCGTTATTTGAGATTTAAATATATTATTTTGCAAAAATCATAAAATACTAATATTTCATAAATTCTCTATACGAAATTTTAATTTTAAAAATAGAATTTCTATAAGGTAATTCGCCCTTCTCACTCTCTCTCTCTCTCTCTCAATGAGTCTCAATCGCTCTCTCCCTTTTCTTCGGCAAAAACGCTGCACATCTTCGTGACGTTCCGTAAAAATATTACCCTAAAGTAGTTTCACTTCAAAAAACCGGTCGCCATGAATTAGATTATATGAAAGTACTACGACAATAATTAAATACGAAATTACTTCTTAACATTAACGTTTAGCTACTAAACCAGCGTTTCATCGCTAATTTAATAATTAAATAATAAACCGAAATGGACCTCCCCATACTGAAGCATGTCCGAATGAATGTCTGAATGCAACGACAACCGCAACAGCACGTAACTCAAAACACTACATAATCGTTTGTTTAAAAATACAAAGACCGCATTGTTTTATGTTTGTTTACGAATTCGTTGCGACACCATAACAGGACACATTTTTTTATATATATTGCATAAACGGTACTGAAACCCACGAATACCACGGGATTGGACTTGCGAATGTCTCTTTCGTCGCGTTCTATCATGGGTTAGTCGCTTCAGCCCACATCATAAAATTAGCAGAATCTGACAGAACAATTTAAAATTAAATGTGTGAGATTATTTCTTATTACTTACCAAATGTTTTAAAATTTCTGCTCTTAGAAGCTAAAATACTTTTTCGCACTTCGATAAATAATAAAAAAAATATACATATTTATTAGTAAAGAAATATCCGAAGGTAGTTTTTTCATAACAATGAGAGTGACGTAGCAGTATTGATCGGCCGGAACTAGGTCAGCGGGTGGTAATGCGGGGAAAGCGACTGAAGCGCGGGCACTCTTTGGATGGGATGCCAAAATAAATACATCCCTTCTGTTACATAATATTAAGCAAAACGTATAACCAAACTTCCAATGAGATATGTGACAGGTCTCGATGTGACGTCTCGTGAAGGTGCTGAGGCATCCATTTACGTGATAAAATCGATTTGATTGAGTGATTAATTCAATTGTGAAGTTTTAATAAAATTACTCTTTTTACTTCTCTTTTGCCAAATACCAGTACATGCCAATGCTAACGAGATGTTAAAGAAAAGTTAGTATTCCGTCAAACTTAAATGGCTCCTAATAAATTAATATATAATATAATATAAGCACCAAATTATAACTTCTTGTGTCCATATTTTGTGAACCTGTGATAAGAGTGTGTCGACCTCACGAAATAATTGCTCGCTATCGGACATAAACTGATTTTGTGATAGTATTATATACGATTTACGGTTTATTTTATATTTATTTACTTCTTTATCTACTAATCGTGGATATTTAACAGCAGTAAAAATGTTCCTTAAAGTAAATGTTAATCTAAATATTACTATTTTTTACTTCAAATATAAACTCATATTCTTCAAACCGGATCACTAGTTATAATAACAAAGCACCGAGAGGTTTCCCTAGATATTCATTAAATACTTTTAAAAATTAATTTCAGTTTAATTGCATGTTAGGCTAAAGCCATAACGAACACTTAAGAATATTCCAACATTACACCCAATGGTGAGTGTTTGCAAAATGTGACTTCTCTTATCAGCGTTGTTAAATTCAAGGCTGTTTTGACGTCACGAACGTCACAGACGTGCTCCGGCCTATTCTCACACCGTGCATTAGAAAGGGACAGGTGAGCCCACTGAAGCGTGAAAAAATATTGTTTCGATTATGAAATGTTTTTATCCTTTTACGCGTTAGAAATGGAAACTAAAACGAGCAGTTTAAACTAAACTATTCTCGAATAGAAAGTTTCTGAAATAACACCTAAGTGTGAACCCCCAGTAGAGTGCACCATACGTGATATATTATGATGATACTTATAATAAAACCAAAAAAATGAGAAAGAAATGTTTTGGATGCACAACATTTTATCAAACTCAAGGAAACACATTTTTCTTCGAATGATTGATGTACTGATAACGACTGATAAGGAACACCAAAGTACGAAGAAGTGTGGGTATATACCTCACTCACTAATCTAGGTTATATGTTTCAACAGTTAACAACATTTTCTTAAAATAACGATGCTCAAAATAATAAAAATTACTTTTAGAAGGATAATACCTATTAGTTTTCCTTTTTTCTGACAATTTGTTGATTTCGGAAACGGAGCGAAGCTCGCTTGCTGTAATAGCGCCATACAATTTTCATTATCAATTTTCATATTCTGTTTACAGTTTAATTCAAATAAACTCGTATACAATTTATCGTAAACAGATATAAATGTTTTTGGTCATAAAAGTGCGTACGAACAATAAACATAACACACAGATCTGTCAGTCCGTCAGTTGTTGATTAGATAAGAGACCTGCACAACTAAATTGATAATAAATAGTACGGCGTCATACTACAAAATGTAGTATTCTTAAATCTCTTGATATTACTTTTATATCTCTGTTTAATTAATTAATGCTATTTCAAGTGGAACTCATCTGTATTAAAACTTATATACTAATGTACTTTATAAGTTTTTGTTTTGTTCACATATTGTTCATTTCTAATTGACCAATATAGAGGTGAATATACATTACTAACATCATGGATCTGCGTTGAATGAAATTAAATAAATAATTAATCACGTCCGAAAATGCAGCCACATGATCTTTATAACGAACCCGTAAATACATAAGTTTTATATAATGGTAAAGTTTATTTTTACCACTACGATTACAGTTTACATTAATTTGAATTTCAATGAATTATTTAAATCGGATATTTTGGGTCATATATTTTTTTATTCGTTTTTACCTACTACTATTAAAGTAATTCCACTTACTGCAATTTCTTGTGATTTATTCATGATAAGCTACAGATACTCAGGAAAACTTAGTTAATGTACCTTATTCTAATTAAATAAAACATAAAGTTTTAGCTAAACAAAAAACACTGTCGTAAAATAAAAGCTATGACGTAATGTTACGTATTTGCTAACTTAAAATATCAGGCGTTTTGTTTTTACGTAAGCACCGTAAAGGATTTGGGGATACCTTTAGTTAAAAAAATTATTAAAGTTCATCTATAGATAAGGGTACAGTATAGGTAGAGATAGTCAATATACATTGTTCCGCCCTTTGATTGAACCGAAAACCCAATACGATTTACCTGAACGAGGTTTTGAACTACTTAGATGATATTGTGGTTCTATGCAAATTCGCATTGCAGTTTTCTCTTGACCTTTTCAATATTTTTAAGATTTTAAATTAAATGTGCAATTAATTTTCGTCTTTATGCGGTGGTATTAGGGTACGGTTCACAATGGTATTGCGCATAGCGCATTGCCGTTGTGACGTCACACTGCGTAACAGAAATGGGTCAGTGGGTGGCTGATATACGTTGGGACCTGCGTCGCTGGTGCTCGAACCGACAGGGAGGTCTAATGAATTGGCTTACAAAATATAACCAAATTTGGGATCAGCCTACTTTAAAAATACCGTCTAATTGGGCTTTTATCCCAGTTCGAGAATTAAACGTCTATCATGTTTAGGGTTTTTTCTAAATACGAAGTAAATCGATTATGTATAGTTAGAATTGAAATGGAATTTTCTTTACGTCAAATAATGAATCCAGAAACATACAAAATATACGGTCGCGTTACATAGTCATAATAAGAGCAATCGAAACTTACAAGATTTATTGATCCTCAGAATAATTTAAATATGATTTTAAGTCGTAATTTTATTTTTTCAGGACAGAGGTGGTCTGGACAATATGAGGTCGTTGGAGCACTATCTCACCGACATAATGCGGGCTGATACCTCAGATCACATGAAAGGTACTAACTTATCTTGCTTCGGATATTACGCTAAATATCGCTGGTTTTCTCAAAACTAATGACTGTCAAAAAGATACGTATGTTCTGATTATTATTTGAAACTGAAACTATAGTCCGTCTCAAAGGATGCTTTTCTCGAAAATTATCAATTTTATACGGACGAGTATATGTGATTGAATGAAAAACAAACAACGACATATATTATACTCCTAGAATATTGCAAAATCAGGTTAATTTATAATGACGTTGATTAGAATCTAGGTTTTATTTGAGTCTAAACCTTGCTTATGGCCTAGACCTTTTGCAATTAATAAATATGAAAACACGTCTTTTTCACAGTAATGTCAAATTTATATTTAATGGCAACGCATATTTATTAAGAAATTATGTAAAATTAATCATTTATGTAATGCGCTTAACGTCAAGGTTTGAGGTTCGATTCTCGCTTGCGGCATATCGAATTATGAATAGGTATTGACAATTTAGAAGCTCACTGTAGTTTAATAACAATTCAATTCATTTGATTGTCTTTTTATGAATACAGTATAATAAGTATTTTAATATTAAATTACTTTTCATCAAAACCTAATTACGAACAAAGTCTCTGCCAAGGAATGTGGCGCCATCTTTATTAAAAGTGTATCGTATTATTGGTGTCGGTATAATTAGTATTTATTTATGTAAATACTAAAATCGACACTGTTTTCCCTGTCAACTACATTGCATTACGAATACGACGCCGGAATCCAAAGATATAATACTAGGAGGCATTATGCATTTTGAGCACGGTTTTTGACATTTATTAAAGTTAAATTACAGACTCAGCATTATTTCTATAAATCTTTTAGTTACGTATCTAATTACTGGTAACATAATTTAATTTGTGAAGGAATTAAATGCTAAAACTGCTAAAATTAGCAAGGGTAAGCAGATTCGTGCCCCCGTCTTGCACATTTCTTCATGTATACGCACTTCTAGTTGTATAAATCGTTGTCAGTTACGCAATACCACTTGTTGTTCGTCCTTGTACTGCTCTGTTCCACTGAAAACGTTTTGCAGGTGATCGTTATTCAATTAACGATGCCTTCTACGTCAAATTCTTGAAAATAATAGAGAACTAACTTACTGTGTCAGAGACACACGACACAAACGCAAGAAAAGAACTCTTCTCTAGCTAACTCTGATTTTAATACGAAATATCTGACATGTTGTATGATTTAATTAGACCACAATTTAAATATTAAAAACTAGCGAAAAAGCAACAAATCAAAAATATTTGATTGCGACCCTGTCATTTTTCTATAAAATTTATCAAAATATCTTTAGTCTTTAAGCCCAAAACTATTGAAGCTACAACTAATACACCAAAAATTGCAAGTATAAAAATGTATTGTATATTTATATAGTGTGACAATATTGTTAATTGTTATGGTTAGTACATTTTATACTCGGGTAAGGACATCAGAACAAATAACTCAATGAGAACAAACACTTTATTATTATGCAAAAACAAAAGCATCACCGCTTGACATTTTCGGTTTGGCTCCAGTTCACAGTTAAAAATAACAATCACCACAAACTATAGAGCGAAACGTCCCGTGATTTTACTAGTATATTTTCTTATAACCCTACCGATTTCAACATCAAGCTCTGAAACGAATCTATCTAATTATAGTAAACATTTGAATTTAGCCGCTTAAAAGTGTTTTACAATGCGGCTAAATTTATAGGTTGAGAGGATTATAGATAACCGAAGGTAAGCGGGTAGCTATGAAATGGTCGTATTATAGATAACAAAATGAATGTTTAGTGTTTGGCGGGAAAGTAAGCGCGCGCGTTGTGCGTATTTTCGTAATCGCTCGTTCTATTTTTAAATATTTTGGAGTACAGTGAACTTTTAAATCTATGTTTACGAGTGTGGAAATTTATTAGGTTTGACATTTTACTTTTCGTAAATTATTTTTAAGGCAATACCTTAGCGATATTTATAGTAAATTTTCTGTACAATAGCACCATTACAATACCATATTTATTACTTACGTGTATTTTTCATGATTGGCAATCTCGAACAGTAATATGCAAATTAATAATAAGAGATAAACCACAACTGATTAATGTAAAATATATTTTTAATAATTCAGTAACGAACTTTTTTTATGATCGCATTATCATTATGCCCACACATTCTTCTTTCCTTATAATAGGATATTATAATCTAAAGAAAATAAAGTTTCAAATTAAATTAAATATACTTTTAATTTTTACACTTTGTTTACCTCGTTACTTAGGTACGTCCTAAAATTTAATCACGAAACGATAGATTTTGATTAATTATTATGAAATATATAATTTAAATTTGGTTGTCGTCAATAAGATTCACAAAATCGTGTTTTATAGAATTGTGACATTTTCACAGTTTAATTTAAAGTAACCGAATATATTTCTACAGAACACTCAAAATTTTGATACAATTTTTTCCTTTTGGTTTGACTCGTGTTAATAATTCTATATTTAAGTCGTCTACAGGAAACGCATTGTCTCTGCGTTCTATTATTATCTATAATTATACTAAGCGTTTCTTTAGCGTCTCATTACGAAATTATTTATACATTATTACATACGAAGCCAACTTCTTAATTTTTTTATTTGCACGAAACCCGATCCCATGACCGTCTATTCGCTACGCTTCTCTTCTCGCAAGAGTCGGCTCTACTTTAAATAGTATGAAGTCGTACTTTCTGTTTCGAAAAACATACGTTAATGGTCAAATGGGAAAATGGTTCATATTGAGTATAATCAAATAATAAATCCAATAAATAAAAATGTATAAAATCCTTTGAAATCTAGGTTTCAGAAAGACGGACAATCTAAGTGCAAAGGGCTTCATTTAAAAATGCTAAATCTAGATCACGCGTCCTTAGTTTCGTAATGCACTTTTTCAACTCGTTTTTGCGAGCAAACCTTGGTGATAACCTTGTTTAACAGAGCGAGGCTGACTTGACATTATTGATCCTCTAACCGAGTTAACACCAAACACTTTTTATAATGAAAATGTCTTTGACTCTATCCTTTCGTAAACCCCGGTTCATCAGCCACGATGATTGTCTATTATAGTATTTAATATAATAATATTAATGCCTCCACGTAAGGGTACGCAGTCGTTCTACTTCGTTCGCAGAAATAAGAGTATAATGTACATACTCTTATTTATTTACATAAAGAATTAACAAGTGGCTGTTAGTATTGTTAAGCAAAATCCGACCTTGAGCCACCTTGCGTAACGCTAGTGATGCGCTAGTGTCGTGATATCGATAAAAATTACCATGTCGATATTTGAACTTGCAATTGCTATAGACAAATACTGAAAATTCAGTAAAAACGAGCATAAGCGTCGTGAAAGCGTAAAAACCGAATCAGTTTTCCATTTCTTTACTGAATTTACTAAAAAAAGGATTTTACGGTGTTTAATCGTGTGTGGGAGAAGCTATACATTTCATTGCTATCATTTATCGTATCACGTACGAAATGTCTAAAGGAAATTCGTTCAAAATGCTGCGTAATGGCATTTTGCGTTTGTTTATTAAATATGAAATTAATGAAGTTATCAAAATCCGTGCACGTTTAATTAATGAATTCGCCTTGAGATCTTAGAAAGTGTTAAGTGCTATTGTCCACAGCATATTAATGAGAACACGGCGGACCTTGGCATGCTTTTAGTTTTCTAGCATTTAGTGTTTACAAACGTTTTTTTATTGGATCTAAGTTGTTTAAGATTAAAGGTCTTCGTTTTTCCTGTACGAGTCATAGAGGCGAAAAACCGTGGTCATACCAACACTTGATATTTAAGCTTTCTTTTCTTCTTTTGTTTGGAAACCAATTACGTACTAGATTTAAAAGCTGTTTTGTTAGTATAGTAATGATTATAATTATAACTATAAATCGACATCATCATCATAGTATCTCTTGCTCTTTACTTATTAAGAATTGATTTGAAACCCTCACTCGTAACAGCTTCTACCTCTTATATCAATCGTTTCTCGACCTTGTACTAGAAACGTTTAGAATATTGTCAAAATTATCGATATGACGCTAATTTGTTGACGACGTTTTTTGCAAATATGACATAATAACTGAGTTCTTAGAAATGTATTCTTTTCAATTCGTTGCATTACGTAAAAAAACTTTACTTGAATATTTTGATTTAAAACAGTTTTAAAAGCACACAAAATAATGACATGCGTTGACACACATTTTAATTTAATTGTTCTTAACCAACCCTTCACTTAAGCGTGTACGCAATGGTCTCTTAGTGGGTGACCAGTGACCACGGATGCTTTGGGTTTGAAGCAAAAAACTTTGATGGATATTAGCGTTTTTCATGTGTGTTCACGTACATTACTCTCCTACATGCTCAAAGTTGTTGCCTTGAAAATTTTGCTTATAATAATATTTGACAGGTGTTACAAGACAAAGTTAATAAAAGTGTCAGTTGTAAGTTATAGTGCAATGTTTTAAAGTGCAAGTGAAAAAGAGAAAATGATCACCAATATGCCTTTTTATGGTAAGTCCCCGAGTGTCCCAATATCTTATGCATCCTTGTACCTATGTTTCAGCTTTCAGTGCGAAAACTAACAGCCAACAATTTCGAGCGATTTTATTTAACATTTGCAGTTAACTTCATAGCTAAACACACAAAGCAAAACACCAAAAAGGTTTTTTTTTAAATTAACATTTCTAGAAGCTAGAAAAAAGTAACTACAGACCTTACCAATCAGCTGTCTTCCATATTATATTGATAATGTTATACCACGCCTTGCGGTCCGACGCATGCGCGTCGTCATGACAACGTGCCATCATGGCCGCGTTACCATAACAACGGGCCAACATGGCCGCGTTACCATGGTGACCCGGTAAGTAGGACGGCTAGCTCTAGGTGACCTGATTTTGTTGCTTTTTATATAAGCATTGTTCAGCCCATATTGAAGGTAGAGATTTTTAAAGATATCCAAGAGGGCGATATTATGCAAAAACTAATTTAATTATAGACAAAAAAAAACTATGACTACAAAATTGTATGAAATAAGTTCCCTTGACTAAGCACTACAAACAAACGTACTTGTACGCGATAATGCCTTTGGTTATAAAATTTGCTAACAAATTTATTGCATTATTTACTTACATTGTTTCTCGCTGTCGGGTATGAAAATAATGTTATTAAGGAAATAGCAGTAAATAACTTTTATTTAAATATATACATTAACTTAGGCCTATATGTAGAGATGTCGCAGATTTCAGATACGTGATCAGCCTTCTATGCCTAACACACGCTATCAATTTTAGGTCTAAGTCACTCACCATATTTAATTTGACCACACCTACTATCCCCCGTACTCATGTATAGAGTGGGTTGTCGAAACCTACAGTGGCTCCCGTCCCGTACAATATGTACACATTAGAATATGACAATAACAGAGCCGTTATGTAATTTAACATAATATAGTGCACGAGCTAAGTGCGTGGCCTGATTGTTAAATGACCTAGATCCCGAACAAACACATCCACATCTAGTCTAGGCTTTTACAGCATGACTTACATGAACTTGGAATTACGTTTTAATACTGACTAGGCGTGGCTTCGCAGAAGCCCTGTTGTGACATTTCTTTTTCCATAACGAAATGGTGACACAAGAAAAGCTGTATAATAACGTGTTATGTGCTACGTAATAAACAAAATTAATTCTTTATATTCTCAATGGCCGGTCACGTAAAGGTCACTGCGCCCTTTGGCCCGATCTATAAAAAATTAGATGGCTTAAGCCGTGTTCAGTTAGCCGTGAAACCGTACCAAATAGATACGCGAGTCAAATACCAACTGGTGTCAGTTTCGTTTAAATCACCCACAGAGGGGTGAATAACCTTGTCACTATTTCATTTCGTCACAGGATCAGGGGTGACAAAGTATCATCACTTTGTGTTTGCTCCTTTTTTCTGATACAAAATAAAAAGTCTTAATTTTTTAGTTCAGCGGGCAAACGCTTAAGCAAATCTTAGTAGAGTCACGTAAAACGGCCATGATGTGGCACTGACCATTAAAATTCCAACTTAATTTTCCTTATTTTACATTTACACAGCTGATGAAATATACGAAAACACGCTTTAATAAAATGAAGGAACGGTTGACATATCTATTAAAAGATAAAAAGTGTCTAACTCATATAGACGTCTTCATTGCGACGACCAGACCGATCAGCGAGGATCACTTGGAAATTTGTGAACCGTTTCACATAGTTATTTACTTTGTATGTACTGTCGACTTGGTCCATGTAGATGGAAAACAAAAAGTATCTGAAGTGCGATTACTTTTATTAGCAGCCCAGACACCGCACAGGTGCGATTCATTAGTGTGCCCCATACAATAAAATTAAATGAATGTATGTCTGTCAGTGCGCGTAAGCCGTAAGGCTGTATTGATCCAGTGACCTACTTAGCGTCGATCCGACGGCTCTGCGGATTTATGTCAGTTTTCACGGCGCGTTACCAATAACCATAATAAACCACTGGACTTCGGAGTTGCTATTTGGAGAAGACGAGGATATTTTCTGAGTGCAATGTGTTGTTTGAGTATCTTCGTGTTTGCTTCAAAGCCGGATTTTTGTTCATTATTTACTTAAAAATACCCACAATTTCTAAGTACTATATATAGGAGTTGGCAAACAATTAAATTTACTTACACGGGCACAGTTATAGACGCATAAAGCTTCAGTAGAAATAATATTCCGTCAAAAGACATCTCATTCGTTATTTATCTACGAAGTAAGATACAATCAGAGCTCGGTTTATCATTTTTAGATAGAGCATTGAACATTATGGGGTTATTTCATCATGTCTGCAATGACGCTTTTCATGCAAGCATATTATTATACATATCCGAACGTACAACACGAATTGTTGAAATAATAGCCCTGCCACATAGTTTGAGGTCAACTATAATGAATTATTTCCTTTTTGTGTGTACCGTGGGGCTTACAGTGGTTGACACTTCGCGGAGGGGAATTTTGGTTTTATCAAGTTCTAGTTAGTTTTGTTGAGTTTATAGTCGAGTTTAGTCACGAATCGAGATATTCAGAGAGAAAAAAGTTGTTAGAGATCCCAAACTGCTCAGTCAAAAGATTAATTAACAATCAGTCCAATGCATCGTATCGGGGGTGATCACATCCTTGAAGAATCGAAAACATCGGCTGAGACGTTTTCATCTCGTCCATTTAAAGTATAGATCTTAAACGTATAAGAGCTTTTCAATGCACTATTTTGGGTCCATAAACATAATCCTTTATATCGCTACAACTATAACAATTATTATTATTATACATTATACCTTTATTGGTATAGGTTTTTAAACCATCCACTTATAAGCGCCTAATGCTGACGCGGCGGCGCGAG
The DNA here is from genome assembly GCA_905332375.1 of Pieris macdunnoughi. Lineage (NCBI taxonomy): Eukaryota > Metazoa > Arthropoda > Insecta > Lepidoptera > Pieridae > Pieris > Pieris macdunnoughi. Next base: position 96,815 of record CAJOBZ010000047.1, read on the forward strand.
CTTTTGACTTTCCTGAAGGTCGATTTACATCAAACGAGCGAATGCTCATTCTATCCCCACTACATCAAATTCTTCTAGTGTAAACAGGCGTAGAGCATTCTTTCGTTGTTCTTAGTGCGTTCGCAAAGATTCTATAGAATATTCTAAGAATGCTCGTTCGCTTGATGTAAACGGCGCAAGAGCGCGCGAACAGTCGCTTAGAGCGTTCTAGCGTGTTCGGACGTGCTCGCGCCACTGAGCGGTCTTTTCAAAGCGTTCTTGTGTTCTAGCTCTAGCTCTATGTTCGTTTGATGTAAATCGATACCTCTAGCTTTCGTTTACACTAAAAGATTACGAAAGAATGCTCTTGTTCTAGCTCTAGCTCTATGTTCGTTTGATGTAAATCGACCTTGAGACATTTCACTTAATATCGTGAAAACTATCAGTCTGATTACAGAAATCTGTCTACGGGTCTACGTCTATTCGCTGGACATCCGAATCGTTTGACACCTTGATCATCCAAATCGGTCCAGCCGGCGGAGCTATGATTGAACGTACTCACACAAAAAAATACATTTCGAATTCATAACCTCCTCCTTTGGTTTTATTTAAGTCGGTTAAAAATACAGTATTTGGTAATCTATTCCGATTTACCTTAAGTATATATGAAATAAAAGTTGATAGTATAAGATGTGATTGTCTTTATATCTACCATAGTTTAAAATCCAACTCACGTTTGCTTTAGATCCGATTGTGAAACTCCGCAATGACGTTGTGGAACCGTTCAGTCAAAATAGACTTTATTCTCAGGTGTTAAGGTTCCTTTTAATAAGGATACACAACTTGGCTAGCACAGTGATATTATGTCAACGTGCATTTTCCGTTTTTAATTCTGGAACAGTTCGACCTATTTTGTAGTTTTAGTTACCCATAGATAGCGCTGAAAATACCTGTTTTGAAATTTCAAATATAACGTAGTCTCTGCATCCAGGCTAATCCTTGCTATACTTGTATTTAAGTATTTTAAATAAGTATTTTTGTGACGGATTAAAATTTTAAACAAAGCGTCTCAGTACTTAAAACCTAATTAGTTGGATATTCCTGTCACAAGTGACAATTCTCAGTTTCCTTTACGTCAAAAAATATGAGCTAAATTTATCACATAAGTGAGTTATTTTCGTAAAACTCATAGAAATAATTCCCTACTTTCAGTTTTTACAACACTCCATGACGGTAACATCGTCATTTACAGTTACAAATAACTAATTTTGTACTTTATTCATAGAACACTAGAGCGAGTGTCTTCATGCTTTCATAAAACCTTTTTTGCAAAAGTCCGACAATAAAAAAAAAATTAAATTTCGTAAATCGAAAACGATTGTCATTTTTTTTCATAACGTGTTCCTCCCGCGACGAGCGCTTGTGTTTGCGGCAGTTTTGCAGTGTTTTTTTACGTTTTTCAATTTAAAAATTATGTCCGTGCACACGATACCTTTAATTACACCGTTCATTCGTGGTCCGAGATTCCCGTACGAAAAAGTGAGTATCTTTCAAATGAAATTACCAGACAATACATATTTTTCATATATTGTTTCTTATTTAAATTCAAGTTTAGATATTACACACTATTTTAATACAATATATAAATTTAAACAAAAGTTTTTGTTTAGGAAAACATTTCGTTGTCTAGCAAAAAAATTGTTGCATAATTGTATATATAGAACATCTTTCTTTTTCCATACTAAACCATATATTTTATTCCCAATGATTTTTGATCCTCATAGAACTATTTTTCCGTGACCAACTAGAATAGGTCAGTGACATGTCACCGACTTACCCAAACACTGACCCAAAAAAGGTCGGTAACCTCTAGAACTAAAAAAATATCTGTAAAAGCATTACACAGTTTGTAAATTAAAAAAAATTACGTACGGAGAGCTGGCTGGAACTCATCGCATGGGTTTCAATTCAATGGCGAAACAGCTATTATTTTGTGTTTAAAAAATTTAATAAGCATGTATGTAAAAGAAAATAAGATTTGAGGTTTAAGTAAAATAAATTAATAGAGCCAATAGTACTGTAAGCCAGTGAGTTATCAGCCAATTGTCAGCTAATGGTCTATTTTGAATGAATTTCGATATTGCTATAAGAGTGTCTAAGCTCCTGCGAATTGTCGTGTTCGTAGTGAATTTCTTTCGTGACCTTTGACAACCGGCTTATAAGAAATCGGCATATGTACCTACATCTACACTGTGACCCATTGCGGAACATGAGACTGAACCCTAAATGTCAGGATTCCGCTTGTAGCCAGACCAAAACATCCATGAATCATGGCCCACATCAATTACTGTGGAGTCAACGACATTACGCGTTGGACCGGTGCCAGTAGGACAGCTTTTGGTCTATTTAATTGAACTAGGAAGTTAGATAATCGGCGCTGCTACATAAAGTTTTTCTACTGTTCATGTCCATTATAATATGAATTATACGTATATAAGTTAGTAATGAGCCTTTATCAAATAGATAAATAGTAAAATTACAGAAAATTTGAACAACGGCTGCAGTTGAAAGTAATTTTAACAGACACAGGGTCACAGAAGATAACATAATAGTATAGGGCTTCAGTTATGAATAGCGTGGAAATATCACTAAATTGTTTTACATTCTGACGTACAATGTTATACTGAGTATAAAGTTTTGTCGGTGTGCAAACGATGAGCATAATCTCGTTTCAGGCAAATCGCCGTTCTTCCCCGGCGTGGAGGAGGGCAGCGTGGCGAGTGCGGCGGGCGCGGGGTCTCCGCCCGGACCCAACGAACAGGCGCAGGACGTCGTGTCGAGGCTCAGCGCAGCCGGTGAGCATAGAGCATGTTATGAGTACAGATACAAGGACCCGATCGACCGAGTTCTAAGAGCGACGATTCACTGTTCCAGGACTGTCGATGTGCGTTAGCGCCTTGGGTTCGCCCGCTCGCTCGTCGCCGGTTTCTGCGGGCTCGGAGCACGGCGAGCGATTTAGCCGGAAGGTGTTTGTTGGGGGTCTGCCGCCCGATATCGACGAAGGTAGGAATAGAGATTAATTTGATTCATACTTTCCAAGTCACCACTTAACCACGTAACCACTAACCACCTTATACCGCACAATACGTGAACATAAATTATAATTGTTATAGAAAGGATATTTTATGTTGATATTTAACAAAATATGCATTTCTGTTGTGACGTGAGTTAATTATCTTCCAAAGTACTGACTTCGATATCCGTAAACGCCTATAAATCAGGCAACTTATATAACAACTGAAAACTGCATTCGCTTACATAAACAGGCTATTTTTATAAAGTACCGAGGCTCACACGTTGACTATGTAGGTCACTCTATTGTAGTAATCTCTTTAGATCTAGCAGATTAGGCTGTGGTGACCTAGAAACCCCTAGAACCTAGGTCTTATATAATAGTCAACGTGTATATGTCGAAAGTAAGGTCTATTTTACAGAAATAGACACATTTAGCTAACTTTATCATATTGCATTTAAAATTTGTAACTAAAGTTGTGCCTAAAAGTGTATCTATGTATAAGCAATAAACATTCGATTTCATTTAAATTTACTGCGAATTCAGTGAATATAAGATTGTAGTATAACAAATTATTTAATTTATCTATTACTAGCTGATCCGGCAAACGTTGTTTTAAACTTTATATTATTTCTAGGAAACATTTTTTAGTTCAATACAAATAACTATCTTCTATAATGCCTACAAATTCAAATTTAATGACGTGGAATAAGTGATACCTGTGTATCTTAATATGTTCCATAATAAACATATTTATTTTTTTATTTTAATAAAAAAATGGGGTTGATCATAGAGGGGTGAAAATTAAGGGGTTGTATGTATTTTCAAAAATTGTATTGTAAAAAAATAAAAACAAAAAAATTGTCTAAAAATAAGAATCGGTCGAGCCGTTTCGGAGGAGTTAAGAAACAAACATTGTGACACGAGAATTTTATATATTAGATATTTATTGCATATTTTGCTTTTTACCATCTACGCGTATAAAATGTTTGTATCCGATGAATTTTCAGATGAAATAACTTCGTCTTTCCGTCGGTTCGGTCCCCTAGTGGTAGACTGGCCTCACAAGGCCGAGAGCAAGAGTTACTTCCCGCCTAAAGGATACGCTTTTCTGCTTTTCCAAGTGAGTGTTTCCAAGATTGTTAATTTCCCTTAATTTTGTACCAATAAAAATGTATTAAAACGTATGCGGTTCGGCAGGACGAGAGCTCCGTGGCGGCCCTGATGGAGGCCTGTATAACTGACGACGACAAGCTGTACCTGTGCGTGTCTTCGCCCACGATCCGCGACAAGCCCGTGCAGATCCGGCCTTGGAGGCTCGCAGACGCCGACTTCGTGCTCGACGCCAGTATGCCCCTCGACCCTCGCAAGACTGTTTTCGTGGGCGGAGTGCCGCGCCCTCTGAAGGCTGGTGAGTAGGGCGTTAGAGTTATGAGCATTTTACTATATATGTAGCGGACCATTTCAATATAATCTGTTGCTCCTACGCGAGTGGGTGACTCCGCAGCCGTACAGTCATGTTGAATATTGTTGTTGCAGTGGAGCTGGCGATGATAATGGACCGTTTGTACGGCGGAGTGTGTTACGCCGGTATCGACACCGATCCCGAACTGAAATATCCCAAGGTTAGTTTCGCATGGATGTGATGTGGTAGACCTTTAATAATGCCGTTAATTCATATTTGAATAAAATGTTCAGGGCGCCGGTCGCGTGGCGTTTTCAAACCAGCAATCGTACATCGCGGCCATTTCTGCGCGTTTCGTCCAACTGCAGCACGGGGACATCGATAAGCGGGTCGAGGTAGAACAATTGTTTTTATATCACTATATATAAGCTTGGTTAGCGCTGACCGTTTCTTTCCGAAGCTGTATCATGAGAATAAAGACGAGTTCCTCTCCAGGTGAAGCCGTACGTGTTGGACGACCAGATGTGCGACGAGTGCGCGGGAGCTCGCTGCGGATCAAAGTTCGCGCCTTTCTTCTGCGCCAACGTCACTTGTCTGCAGGTACACGACCGCGCCCCTCGCACACATTTCCTCTCCTTCGATCGGAAGCCGCTCTACGGAGACGTATGTTTCAGTACTACTGCGAGCACTGCTGGGCGACGATCCACTCTCGGCCGGGACGCGAGTTCCACAAGCCCCTGGTGAAGGAGGGCGCCGACAGACCGCGCGCCGTCCCCTTCCGCTGGTGCTAGGATCGCCGGCGAGGGGGCAGAGGGGCGACGGGCGGAGGGACAGGGGCGAGGAAGGGGGAGGCGGGACTGGGACGAGCGTTCAGCGTGTGGATCGGCTCGATGCGGCGGTTCCACTCTTAGACTACGGAACACGGCTTTCGGCATCGTCGGCACGCGACGCGTTTGTCGAGTTAGATTAATAAAGCAACATTATCCAAAGTTAGTAATTTTAAGCAAAATGTATTGTGCGGGGTGGGAGACTCGAAGCCGACCCCGACGTAAGCAAAATATATCCAAAACTTAGCTAGTTGTCAGTTCGTTCTCTAAGGTCTTTAGCCGACTCTTATTATAAGATAAAAAGGTCCGAGGCTGGACTCTGCGGAGCGAAGCGTTGGCCGAATAAAGTAAGGTGTAAGTGGAATGTCATTTCTCGGAATAATTGTACCTGTTAGCTAGAGTAAATTACCCGATTTCCCTAGTATTTTTCTATTTGGATATTGTTGCTGTGACCTTCGCCGGGACGGCACTGTGTCGTCCAGCCCTATGCGAGTGCGTTTTAGCCCAGAGGTGTCGTTTTCGGAGTCGAAACGCCCTCGGGCGTTTAGGTTTTATTTGGAGGAAGGATTATTGTTTCGGGGTGTGTTCAGATTCTGTTCCTAAAGGCGCCGCCGTTAAGTCGGCGGGAGGCGGTATGGGCCGGTGTTAGTACAAAAATGAATAATGTTACCATTTTTGGCCGTAGTGCTCACGGTTATTCTTTAGTCTCGTAGTGTGTATAGTGAAGAACATATTTTTGAATCCGCCGGGATAGTGCAATAGACGGTAGTGTAGATATAATGTTATTATCGTCCCCGTTCGATCTCCGCTCTAGAGCTGGAGTCGAAGTTCAGAAGGGGCGGTGCTTTGCTAACTTCGAGTCGTTTCAATCGTCGAACTAGTTAACTTGTCAAAATTATTCGAATGTCGTAGGGTTTTTAATGGACAGTCTCGAGTCTTGGCATCGTTGTGGTCATTTGGAATTTTGCTAATTTTGATATCGTATATGGTTATCGCATAAGGCATTACTTGCATTGGTCGAAACGGTTTGTTTGATGTCGTCTTTTCGTAAAGGACGCTAAAATGGACGGAGCCATCCGAGTGAGAGATGGACGCTTTTAGAGATGTACTTAATTCGGATACAGATTTCGTATCCCGACCGACCACAGAAGTTTATAGACTGTAGATAAGACTATGGCGTGTTTTTCGATAATTGTTTTTAATGTTTTTGTAAAAGTTTTTTCGTGTCGTGTCTTCTCTGTAGTGAGGCGAAGTGCCTTGTGCGGCGAACGAGTAGATGTACCTCCCGTGTGTGAATCCTTTGGCAATTCCGATCTCGAAACTTGATTAGCTACGATTGGTTTTTCCCACTTCGGCATTGTCTATTGCTTTCATCTTGACACTCGATAAACCTTCAAGGTAGCGAGTTTTCAAATCTATTTTAATAAGGGTTTGATATTAAGGTGAAATTGATAGACATCAAAATTTAGATAATGTTATTAGTAGATTTAGTAAAATTTCAGCTAACGTAGCTTTGATTCTTGTCCCGACTCTATTCGCTAAGAAGATTTGATAATATTGAAGTATTGCTACTACTGCTGCTGTTTCCCTTTAAAAATGCACACACGTGCGAAAGGTCTACACATTTATCTCCTCTAGTAAAATTTCGTAAAATTCATCACAATTTCCTCTCTTAAATCCTAGTCTAGATATTGTTATAGCACTGACGCCCGGTTTCTATCACAAGTTGCATCTTCATACTGTTGCGGTCTCTTCCTCTTGGTTGGCAAATCTGGCAGTTGAAAAGATTTTGTGTAAATATGTGTCTGGCTCGCTACAGCGTTTATCTCGATGTGTGTGCATTTTCCGTTTTGTTTGTGTAAAATTGCTCAATATTTGTTTGATCGTTTGGAGTGCCCCTAACCCCGTAGCGTGGTACGGCAGGTTGCGTGAGTGTGGAGTGGTGTGGTCGCACTGTCCCATTTTGTATTTTTATATTTTTATAAAAAAAACGATTAATGTGAAATTCGGACGTGATTTTTTTAGTTTGCACGCAACGTTGTAGCCGACGCTGCCGTGTCTAGATATTTCTACGTTTAAAATTGATCTTCGAGAGACGGAGATCTTTGCCCGAAACGATTGGCATTAGATAATTTGAAAAACTGAGGTGATTGGATGGGATATGGGTCTGTGGCGAGTGGTTACTTTGACGGGTGACATCGAAAACGGCGGGAGTTTTCGAGCTTTTGACGTTAGACGTGAACGATTCGACTGCACTTACTAGTTGGGAGGAAGATTTTCTTCGCTTTATTAGATTTTTATTCTATTCGCTTGTTTGTTTTAGTCTATTTCGCCCCGCGGTCTTGGTTTAGATTGTCGTTTAATTTCTACTGAGTTTGTAAGGTTTAATATTTAAGTTGTTTTGACCGGTTTATCCTCGGGGCAGTTTTAGTTAATAGTTTGTAGGACGTTTTGCTTGGTTCCTTGTTTACGGCCGCTTCAGGCTTTTGTTCTCGTTGTAAGTTGTCTGTTTTCTATTAATAGTAGCGGCTTCGACGCTATTTTTTTCCATTTTTAGATAGTAATTTTGTCGCATTAGCATATCACGCGAGAAACACAGTGCGGGGGGGCATAGCGATATCTTTTCTTATACATGTTTTGATGTGGAATTTGTACTTTTTTGATAACTAAGTAGCTAATATTCGGATTATTAAAATTATTGTTGTTATACGATTTAGTCCCCTCGTATAGTCCTGTGAATTTTTTTACACATTCATTCGCATGTACATAGTACCTATCGTACGTCGTTTCTTAGTTTAAAAAAATAAAATCCGCAAAAAAAGTTTTATATCGACTTATCGGAGGCGGACCGAAATTAGGAAATTTTTCTTAGCATTATTCGCCTAAAGCGAAAAGGCTTGTAAATTTTGAAGTGAATAGAAATTTTAGTGAAATTATTACATTATTATAAATAATAGTGAAAGTAGAGCAATTCATTAACTAACCTAGTTGAAGTATAATACATAGTACCTTATACCTTAATGTTGCTAGACAATATAATTATGTTTGTATAAATATTTCTTGCACTGTCGTTTAAGTATTTTTCTAATTCAGATAGTTTGGGAATTCTGACAGGCCGGGGAGGTGCATAGGAAAATATTTTTTTAGTGAATTTTAAATGAGCCGACTCCGCAGCGTCATACAATACATATTATTATATACGTACCATAGACAATATCATTGATTTCGAATTCATATTATGTAAAATTTATTTATTGAGTTGCTTCCTTAGCAGTGCCAGGAGTCGGCCTTACTATTATTTCAAATTAGAATTATATATTTTTATAGAGGGTTATTTCATTGACTTGTTGTAAACTACAATCAATTTTGTTAATTTCGTGTTTGGTGCCTATTGCGTGACTTTGCCGCTGGCGAGCTGCTTAGGCGCCAAATATGAACTCTAGCTAAATAATTTGAATGTTTATATAAATTTAAAACTTTTCTTTTTATTCAAATGTATCAGTTTCGATCGTTTTGTCTGGTCACGTTTCCAATAAAATGGAATTAAGGCGAAACGATCATTTTTATTTTCTTAACAAATAGTGCTTTGACATTGATTGCTCCTTGTTTGTTTAATGCGATACGTTTAGACAATTGTGGAGATATTAAAATGAATTTGAAACTTTAATTGCGTTTTATACTGTAGATTTGATTTTTAGCGGACTAGGCTTTGTTTAATTTTTAATATTACATTACTTTCTTGAGAAAGCGTTTATTACTATATAATCCATAAATACAAAGCCTAGTTCTTCGAGATACCGGTCAGCCTCTGTGTTGTCATTTTATTTTTGTAAGTACATTTTTGCAACATTTCTCCACTAAAGACCAAAGACAGCGTCCCAAAGACAAGAGACAAGCGGGGCATGTTGCCATTCCCAAATATTCCTTTTTTACTTTTTCCTGGAGAAACTGGATGCTTTTAGACGTAGTGATACCCGCTTGTTTTGATATATTTTTGAATTCCTATTTATTTTTACAGTTTTTTTGTATTACTTTTTTGTATTATCAATTTATTTAGTTTAGTATCGTTTGTTTTTTAGTATTTTTATAAATATAATAAATAGTATAAGTTTTGCATATTGCACATTGGCCGTAATGTATTTAATGATATGTAAAAAAATATAGCGTTCTATTTAATCAGTTGGTACGAACGTCTACAACAAAGGCATTAGTTCCCGAGTTTCCCGTTGTACACGTCTGTGTCACGATAATGATCGTTATTGTCAATATAATAGAATACCTTCATTGTAGTTTGAAGATTTCAGAGCTTTACAGATAATTTAAATTTCTATCAAATAATGCAATACTGTTTTTATATATTTACGTATGTAAATGATTATGTAGTATTTAGACTTGAGTTTTTTATTTAAGAGTGATTATTTTTTGTTGTTTGAATAGTATTATCTTAGAATTAATTGACTTGTCAGAGTTAACACTATTGCGGGTATTTTTAAGAGGCAACATTTTTCAGAGAATTGTTATTATTATTATTAATTTAAATAAAATATGAATAATGCCATAGGCACCTGGCATGCACCTTCTCACTTATCAGTATAATATTAATAAATAAATATAGATGGAATTTTTGTGTGGACTAACAATTTGATAAATGTTGCCACTTATACAAGATTTGGCTGTTTAAAAACTTGATTACACTCGGACAAGTCTTAGTAGATATTGTTTAAACTGAAATACTTGAATTTTTATATGAATTTTATTATAATATGGTATTTTACTAAATATTAGTCCAATATTAAATCTTTCATGTGTTTGTTTTATTTATTCCTGGTCTTGTACAAAGAGTAACTGATAAAGTAAGTAAATAGGTGCTCCCATGTTTTTAGTTTAGTGCAAAATTATAAAAAACTCCAAAATATAAGCCATAATAAGACTAGGACAATTTTTTTATCTTTAGTATCAGGACCAGCAAAAAGATTAGAGGATAACCCTGGAATTGGTTTGGAACAACATTGAACATTTTATTGACTTCACTCAGAGCTCTTAGTCTGCTAGTGCTGTTGCCTATTGTCCATGTTGTGTGCCACTCTATTGGCCTTCATTTAGGGCAATCACCTACAATCAGTGTGAACCTAGTATCATCCTATGTATAAAATAAAAGTTCTTGTAATACCAGTACACTTGTATAGGAGTGAAAAGTACACTTACCTCACCAAAAAATGGGTTTTTAGATATAGATAATAAAAATTCAAAGTTCCTTCCAATAATTTTTTTTTATTAGGAAGTGTTTTTATTTATCACAAGTTAATTTTTATCAGACTATTTTTTATTGTTTTCAGCATTTTGTCAGTTAATTTAAAGGATTGACAGTAGAGTAATACTAGAGATTTCTTAGAAAATTAAGTGATATATTAATAAACTATTTCTTATTTTTGTTTTGAGGCCGTCCTGCTCCTCCACCCCTAAGAGGAGCTGGTCTCCCTCTGTTTCCAAAGGCTCCTCGACTTCCACCTCTCCCTGACCTAAGATTTTGACCCCCTCGACCCTTAGATACTTCATTGCGACTCCGAGCCTTTACTTGGGTTTCTTCCTTCACCATATCAATAACTTCATCTGGGATCCTAAGGTACTAAAAAGAAAGTGCACAAGTTTTTAGAATGGTTTTTAAGTAGTTATAGACTACTAGGACAATCTTTGGTAGTTAAATGTATAAATATTTTTTTTATATACATATCTCATGTATCCTAAATAAAATGTAACCCCCCTTAACTTCTAATTTTATTAGTTCAGACACTTATTAATGAAAAAATAATATTCTATTAATTAAACACTGGATAAAGCATACCTTTATTGTACTCCCCCGGATATAGCACTCAGGCATTCTCCAGAACTTATCTCCATCTCGAGATGTGCAAATGACCTCTCTTAAATTGATATTCATCCAATTATCACAACTCACTAAATGACCGTTGTATGTTTCACCATTCTTTAATTCCACTAGCATTGGATGGTTTTGAGCTGTACGTAATAGTGATAAGGGTAACATTTTTTTGTTATCCTCAAGATTATAGAAAAAGATTAATTTCTATTGATGAATTTAAAAGGCTAACACAATAAATGTTTTTCTATATCAGACTAATATTTTTTTCACTTATCAATCACTTTTGAGGTTAGTTTCTATATTTTCAATTCATATTTCAACTAATAAGAACGGAAAAACACAAATTTCACAACAATTATCTTTGACAGCTGACATCAGACTTATCCCATGTCAAAAGAAAAAAGTTTGAAGCGTAGATAGAGTATAGAACCATAGTCCGTCTACAGTTTGAAGAAAGATAATGTTTATTTTACTTGAAACTGGCATAAAGTCAAAACTATTGCCATAATATTTAAAAAAAAAAAGGTAAATTTTAACTGACTTATTAACACTTCATACATGCGTTGTATTCATTTTATTAGCGTTATTTAGCACTGTTTGCAGTAGATGGCATAGTGGTAAAAAGTTAAAAAATAATTTCTAAGTGTTAACAATGTACTCTATGGTTTTTACTATCATGGTCGATGGGGTCATTCGCTTTCCCTGGGGGTGTAGTCAAGATGCCTTAACAGTAGTGTATGTAGAAAGTAGAAAACTATATTGGGTGAAAATTTGTTGACACTAACCTTAAATATCCGTGTTTTCTTACCGTTTGACTGTTGTATTCTATTGAATTGTTCTATAGTGTTTCACAATTTGGTTTGATTTCTGGACTTTGGATTATTTTTTTTACGTTATAGCTTTGCATTTTTACCATAAATGCCTTTGGAAAAAAGTTTTGTGTATTAAGATGTGGAAGTTTTCGTAAGTTTACTCATAAATTAATCAGTTTATTAGATATATTATATTCAATTTATCATTAGATATATTATATTCAATTTATCACGCTTTGTTTTAAAAAAAAGATGCTTTCTGTGCTATTGTATATTTGAAGAAAAAACACAATAAAATATATTAATAATACTTTATTTGTTTTATTTACTCTTGTTATTATACAAGATACAACATAATATACAAGATAATACTTTTCGACAGGCGTGCCTCACGCGAATGACATTAGTTTACGCTTTGTCACGTGACACGCCTGTCAAACAGTGACGGTACAATATATGTTGACAAGAGCTTCTCAGTTTATAATAAGCATTTAAAATAAGCATTAATGCAAGGGCCTCAATAAGGGATGTGACATTCTGCATAAAAAAATAGATTTTTTATTAATCGATTATTTTTTTAGCATGAAAAATCGATTAACAAATAATCGTTTTTTTTATTAATCGATTTCTTCCTAATTTTTGAATTAATTTCAAAATAATCACCCTAAATATTTTATTTTTCATATGAACAATAGAAATTATAAACACAAATTAACGTTTAAGAATAATCAAAATCGAAATTAACTTAATGTCGTTTTGATAGATTTTACGTGAAATTTGATAAATGCTGAGTGTATGCCTTTTCAAGAGCACATTGTAGTATTTTTGATGTCTTTTTAATTGTATGTAATCTTGTGCTGCTGAATAAATTTATTTTACTTTTAAATTATAGTGTTCCATTCAAACTTTGAGTTTTTGTAAAATTAACTGTTTTTATCGTCCTTTCGATGTTTTACAAAAAAACATCAATGCATCGAGTATATCAATACATCTTCAAGGAATCGGATTCACTGTATCGCACTGTAAACATCGTTGTACATCGATTATCCCTAATAGTTCGAGGTCCGGGTTATAAAAGACCAGACATAATGTCGGGAGATGGCAGATAAAAAATCGACTATGATTGATTTTCAGTTATAAAAATAATCGATTATTAATCGATTATTTTAAATATAAAAATCGCGTAAAAAAATCGATTTTTACTTTTTAAAAAATCGATTAAAATCGATTTTTTTAATAATCGATTAAAATCGATTTTTTTAATAATCGATTATTTTTTCACATCCCTAGGCCTCATAGCCTAGCGGTCTTATAAAGTGGCAGCTAGGTGAGGAGTACCGGGTTCGATTTCCGGTTCGAGGGCAAGTTTTAATTTAATTTAAATTTGTTCTCGGCCTTTGGGAGGGTTGTGCGGTACTTAAACCGTACATGGAGGACATGGTTGAATTTCTAAGGCAAGCACGAATTATAAAATTCTTATACTTGACGCTGGCTAATGCACAAACCGTGCCAGAGCCATAAAAGGAAAAAAAGCATTAATGTGAAAAATGCTACGGAAAAATGTATCTTATTCAGTGTGACCAGATTTAGTAGATTTCTACTTTTTTGGTAGATTTTGAGGTACTGGCAACAGAATTTAGTATGTAAAAATTATTTGGTATATTTTAGTAGAATTCACGTTTATCAGTTATTCTAGTAGGTACTTTTTTGGCACATCGAATAAATGCGGGGTATTCCCCTTTCATCGATTGGGTGGTAAGTTCTATTGAATTTTCGTTATTTTCGTTACTATAAACCATTCGTTCCGTGACTCGTGAGCATATTGTGATTAGTGGGAATACCTTTACTGAGAATTTATATAATCGAGTATATAATGAAACGTAAATATACACAAATATATCGCGATGAATGGGAGCAAGATCCCTCATTTAAAAGTTGGTTGTCTAAATCTAGAGTAAACACTACGAGTGCTCATTGTAAAGCATGCAACTGTGAAGTACTAAGTAGAGTGGCATCTTTAAAGGAACATATGGCTACATCAAAGCATATAAAAAACATGAAAGGATATTCCGGCATTTCTAAGGTACGTAAGGTACTTACATTGATATGTGGAATGTAAGTCTTAGTTAATTATTTTTGTTAAAAAAATTTAATACTTTCATCGTGAACCCGTATTATGTTCTAAACCTTATGATTTCCATTCAAAAACAAACTTTCGCTGTTTTAAGTATGTTTATTATCTACACATTTACATAACAATTATTATTATACAACTATGTGTGTTTATGCATGTTTATTTATTTAAATGATATATTAAAACTAGCAGACTCGGCCAAGCGTTGCTGTGGCTAAGGTTTTGTTATATTACATAGTAGTAAACTATTCAAGGGAAACGGTAGGAGAACGTATGTGAAAGGTAGCTTATGTGAAACGTTGATACTTTTAACACAGCGCCATCTGTTAGGGGTAGGAGAACTTATCTTAAAGGTAGATGAAAGCTTATGTGAAACGTTGATACTTATAACACAGCGCCATCTGTTAGAATTGTATCAAATAATAAACAAATATTTTGCAATAAAATAATATTGCGACTATAATTTGAGATTTAAACTACCTTTTAATTTGGATCAAACTACACACGGTGTGCAAATTTGATTGATATCGGTTCGGTAGTTTAGGAGTCCATTGAGGACAAACATTGTGATACGAGATTTATATATATTAAGATTGCTTAGTTTTTGACTTTTTTTTTTGTCCTGCATACTTATTTTTAACTTTTTTGTTTACAGATTGATACGATTTTTAAAACATCAACTATTTCGGAAGAAGTTAAAAAAGCAGAAATCAGCATTGTAGCTGCATTAGTGGAACATAATATTCCTTTTCGCGTAATGGATCACGTAAGCGAAGTTATTTCAAGGGCATTTCACGACTCTGAAATCGCAAAACGTTTTTCCTGTAGAAGAACTAAATCTGCCGCAATTGCTTACAACGTCTTAGGCAATAACTTCGAAGAAAAAATGCTTGCAGAATTACGTCCAAGGCTGGAAAATGAAACTGAGAGAAGCCCAGTATTTTCGCTCATTATCGACGAAAGCACAGATGTCAGTACTACCAAGGTACTTGCAGCAGCAATAAAGTACTACTCAGAAAAATTGCAATCTCCACAAACAAAATTTTTGTGTATGGTGGACTTAAAAGGTGAAACTGCGCAGTATTTGTTTGATAGTTTAACATGTGCCTTATCTGAAAGAAACCTTAACATAGAAAATTTAATAGGGTTCGCTGCTGATACAACGAATGTTATGTTTGGCGAAAGGAATAGCGTGGTATCTAAAATTAGGGAAGTCAACCCAAACTGTATTTTTTTTAAATGTATTTGCCACTCAACAAATCTTTCAGTAAGTTATGCATGCAAAAAATTACCTCGTTCTATAGAGTTGTTTGTCAAAGATGTTTATTCATACTTCTCTCACAGTAGCCAACGTCAAAGAGAGTTTGTCGAATTTCAAAATTTTACTGACACTCCAACTCACCATATGCTTCGTCACTATGATATCAGGTGGCTTTCTCTACATCAATGCATTCACCGAATTATAGAGCAGTGGTCAGCATTAAAACTTTTTTTTCAAAATGAGTTTTTAGGAAATAAGAATGCAAATGCTACTTGTCAATTTATATTTGATCACCTTAACAGCGATGAAACAAAACTTTATCTTTCCTTTTTAGATTTTATATTACCCATAACTACAAAATTTAACGTTATTTTTCAAAGTGATCAGACGCTCATTCATAAAATTGACACAGATATACAAAACATGATGAGTTCCATTTTGAGTTGTTTTATGAAGATAAATTATATTAAAACTACTTCGCTTCAGTCAATAGATCCCAGTTCAAGTATGCATTTCCTTCCTATACAAAACATGTACCTGGGCACAAACGTAGCCATAACATTGGAATTATTAAAAGATGATGTTCGAATGAAATCTAAAATTGAAGAGTTTCTTAACAGATGTCAAGCATTTTTGATCGAGCTAAGTAAACAATTTCTCCAAAGACTGCCTGTACAAGATAATTTCTTGCAGGATTTGTCGTTTATCGATCCCCAAAAGGCAGTGTATGGTGAATTTCGAACTCTAATAAAAATACTACAAAGGTTTCCTAACTTAGTTACAACAGAAAATATGCAAATTGTTGACAACGAATATAGGGAATTAAAATTAGATGTTTCCGTGTCTAATTTATTGTCAACTTCGAGTTCAACTTCTGAAAATTTTATGGTGGATAAATTTTGGAGTGAGGTCAGCCAAATTTGCGATGCGAATAGCAAACCAAAATATGGCAATTTGGCCCGGTTTGTGAAGCAAATGACAATACTACCTCTGTCTAACGCCAAAGTTGAAAGAATATTTTCCGATATTAATAGAATTAAAAGTCAAGATAGAAATCGTTTTAATAACAAGAATGTTGCTGCAATTATGCATGGAAAAGAGGGGCTACGACAGTTGGAAGGAGGATGTAGCAGATTTGATCCTGACAAAAGTATGATCAAGCTAATGGACTCAAAACAGCTTTATGACAATATCCAACATAACGACGAAAAATCTTAGCTTTAAGTTTCATTTTATTATTATTAATTTAAAAAAAAATTGTAGTAAGAATTAAATTAAAAAAACTTCGCTTCTTTAATTAATCTTTACTACTTTTATTATTTTATCGTTTAATCAAGAAAATTCATGTTTTACGTTGTAAACCAACAGCAAAAAAATATAATAGATTTTTTGTATTTTCTCGTTCCTTTCGGTAGAATTCAGTAGTTTTTAACCTCCACGAGCAGTAGATTCGTCAAATGAAATCTGGTCACACTGATCTTATTTCTTATGTCGTTGTCATCATAAAATTTAATTGAGTCAGCCGGCACAAAATATAATTAATGGCATATCGTAAAGTAATAAATTATATATACTTTTATTTGTGCTACAATTAATTAAAAATTGACGGATACTGGGTAGTAAGTTGTATTAATGAGAGATTGAGTGCTGAGGTAAGCCTTTAGCCTATCTGTTTTTATAAACACGATGTACGGTGCATTACTCGTTGTTTGTTTTCATAGCTTTTAAGTTAATGTTGTTTTCGTTTAAAAATTAAATCATGGATAGACTTACCATGTCTCATTCTATATATTTCAATACTAGTTCCACCGAAAAATAGGTTATTTAATTTTTAAATATGTACATATCAACTTTAACCCTTTGCAACTCCACTTGTTGAAATTGAACTGAAAAAAAATTGTCGCTGGTAATTAAAATGTAACCTCATAATTTGGAACTTGTAATGTTGGAAGATTTTTTGTGTGGGCATCCTTATTCATTTATGTTTAGTGACAGTTTGAGCCCTTTCAACTCAAATTATAGTAGACCTATGGTTATAAGTTTTAGAGTTTTCTAAAGAACTGAGTTAAAACTTAAATAGCCTTTTATATGTTAAAATAATTAGATTTGTATAATTTTAGTTCAAAGTCATGCCACAAGCTCGTCGCAAAACTCCCTTCAGTGGGAAAGCAAAAAAACAGCAGATCCAGAACAAAAAGCAGAATAAAACATTGCTACTGTCATGTAAGTGATGTTAGCTTGAAATCATAATATAGTTTGTTAGAAATTAAAATTTGAGATGAGATGCCTATTTTTGGCTGTAAAGCTAAGTCAGTAAGCCTCATGGACTTTACTTCCTGTCACAGACTATGCTGCAAAAGGTCTCATTGTAAATATGTTTAGATTTAGAATAGAATCTATATTAAGAATTTTTTGCCATTATTAGTAAAAAAGCATAAATTATTTAATAGAGTTTAATTTCTTTTTCCTAGTGTATTCAACATTGGTATCATAAGCTCATTTTATTTGTTTGTAAAATCATTGTTTTTGATCCTTATAAGTTTTATAATTAAAATTTTACTATGGATTTAAAGATGGCAGACGATATAAAGAGAATAGGAAGCACAACTTGGACAAGAAGAGCTAACATCAGAAAAAAATGGAAGCAGCTGGAAGAGGCCTATGTGTCACAGGACACGCTGATTACCAAAAACAGGACATATGATGTATTAGATTAAGTTTTATTATGTAACTCAAATAAGTGTTAATATATTATACTGGGTGTCAGCTATAAAAGCTTAGTAATAATAATAGTAATGGATTTAAAGTGAAGCAGCCACGCTGAAGGAGATTCCTTCTAATTTTATTCTCGTAATTTAATTAATATAGGTATATGTTTTTTTCCAGCGTCAGCAAACACAGAAAATTATGATGTATTGGCAGTCAACTATCAACCGAACCGAGCTCAGGGCCGCGGTGAATCTAACCGCTACGCCCTCAAATTCTACAGGGAAAGTGATGCTGAAGTGAAAATTAAAAAGGAGGAAGCATTGTAAGATTTCATTAAAAAAAAAAATAATTCTTAGCAAATAGATTTTAAAAGTATTATATATTTTCTTTGTTATACATAGTTCCAAGTGCATCATTGATGAATAATTGGTTTTGTATATGTCACCGTAAAATTGTAAACACCGTTAGATTGTAATCTATCTCGCGAGATTGTAAACTGTCGAAAGATTGTGAACCTCAACGTACTGCTTACAATTTAACGTCGGTGTTATTCGGTAGATTACAATCTTAAAATTTTCAAATTGTTAACTGTCCGAAGGCTGTCCCTGATTGAGTGATTGATTGAAAAGAGTAATCGCAGAAGAATGGGGACGCATTTCTCAAAATGTTATTATAAACCACATTCAAGCTGTGGTTTTGCCACGAGGAAGTCGCACTCCTTCCTAGGCTTTTGCATTTGTAACTTTATTCCATTTAAAAAAGTAAAAAATGTTGTCTTTATGGCCGACCACTTGCCGCGTACGTGGCCGTGTGCGTCGGTTTTAAATAATTCATCAAAAGTAATCAAAAATTTCCAAAATTCAATTAATACACAGACTACGTCGTACACTTAAATTTAATCTAATTAACTGACAATTAATATAACACTAATCGAACGCTAAGAGACCACCCACACGTCTCCTCCCAGGAAAGAGATCATTCCCGTGAGCCTCAAACAGATGGAGATAGATCCGACCGATTTCTTCCCTTCGGAGCTATCGTTTCCCAAAAGACCGCCGTGGGACTTCGACATGACTCCCGCCCAACTCGACGCACAGGAACAGAGGTATTTCAGAGTAAGTCGCGATCGCCATTTTCGTGATAATCCCGAAAACTAATAAAAAAAATTTTTATTTTTTATATGTAATATAATATTCCAGGAATACGTAAGCGGCATTCAGTCGTCTCCCCTCTGGAAGGAAATGTCTTACTTTGAGCTGAACCTGGAGACTTGGCGGCAGCTCTGGCGCGTCTTGGAGATGTGCGACGTTCTCTTGCTCATCGTCGACGTCAGATTTGCGGTTGGCTTTTTATTTTATTTCAAAGCAACCAAATCCAATAATTAATACTAATAATGTCCCCTACAATGGTCCCTCCCACTGCCCGAAGGCCGAAGGTGTCCGTTTGGACCGAAGTCCCTTTCCTCTATATTTTGAAGTAAAAATCTTTCAGGGCATGATGTTTCCGCCGTCTCTATACGAATTCATAGTGAAGGAAGAAAAGAAGGATATGATCCTGGTCCTGAACAAAATAGATTTGGTGCCTCCGGTGGTGGTGGCCGCCTGGAAGCGTTTCCTCACCGCCGCTTATCCCGGATTACGAGTCGTCTATTTCACTTCGTGTCCCGGGTACAACCTCGTCGGAGCCAGCGCTGATAAAGCAGGTGCGAAGGGAAGGAAAATAGTAGTTGGAACTTTCTCAGCAGTTTCTCCACGTTCCAGCGATTCTGTTGGCTTCATTTTACAACTAAAGAATACGTTATCTCAAATACGACTCCCGGACGTCGGCAGGTCTCCTAGTGCGCAGACGCAAAGGGCGGCAACGCATGTGCGCAGAGGGCGCCACGCAGATTTTGGAGGCTTGCAAGGATATCGTCCAGGGAGCGGTGGATCTCTCCTCTTGGGAGAAGAAGATAAAAGAAGAGACCGATTTAGAGTTTGAAGAAGACGAGACCGAAGTCGGTGAGTTGAACTCTTTCGTGTAAATAGCGACCGTTTCCAATTGTGGCGCGGAGTGAACGATGAATGGTCTGCAGGCGAGAGCATCGTGCAGAAGGCGGACACGTCGTTCTTCAGGCACGAGAGGTTCAAGGGCGGGGTGTTGACGCTGGGGTGCGTGGGCCAGCCCAACGTGGGCAAGTCCTCCCTCATGAACGCCATCATGGGCAAGAAGGTCGTCAGCGTGTCGCGCACTCCGGGTCACACCAAACACTTCCAGACCATCTTCCTCACGCCGCAGGTGACTCTCGTTTCGATGGTTTTACTCATTTCTTCTTATTAAAGAATAAATCGGGAACTCACATTCACAGATCCGTCTGTGCGACTGTCCCGGCCTAGTGTTCCCGTCGAAGGTTCCCCGGTCCATACAAATCCTGATGGGCTCGTATCCCATCGCCCAGCTGCGGGAGCCTTACACCACTATCAGGTGACGGGAGGAGTCTCATCCGCGTCTGAAATAAAAGTACGGCTATCGTGATAGACCCGTTCGATTCCAGATACCTCGCCGAGCGGCTGGAGCTGCCTCGTCTGCTGCGCATCGACCACCCGGAGAACGACGACTCCTGGTCCCCTAGAGACGTCTGCGACGGATGGGCCAAGAAGAGAGGCTACCTCACCGCCAAGGCTGCCAGGTCTCGCTCCCCGCTTTCTCTATTGAGGATTCTGTAATAATGACTCTTTTACGAATATCAATTCGTCCTCAGACTGGACACGTACCGAGCGGCCAACGCCCTCCTCCGAATGGCCTTGGACGGGAAAATATGTCTCTGGCTGCCGCCTCCCGGCTTCACCGACGATAGAGGTAGCGTTGTGTATATTATATATATATATATATATATGTATATGTAAAGAAATAATTATGTTTCTTAAATTAGATTATTCATTATTTTTTTTTATTTTAGTTCATTTAGTTTTTTTTGGTTATGTATGTTTCATTTTTAATTTGAATACGAAGTGTTTGTCATAACAAATGTACTCATAAGTACATTTTTATATAAGGATAAAAGTACAACTGAAATAGCAAACTCTAAATGTTGTTTCTTAAAATAAATATTTTTCCAACACATTTGAGTTTAACTCCCTTATATATATATATATATATATATATATATATATAACAAACAAACTGATTAAACTAACTTTTGAATTATTGTGCTTATTCAGAAAAGTTAGAGAGCTGCGAGGAGATGAAATACATAAAGTGGGTCCAAGCGTTGAGCGGCGATATTGTCGCGGAGTCCTCGGCCGACAGCGAAACGGAGAAGCAGAGCGACGGCGAGGAAGAGAGCGAGAGTGAGTCGGGGGAGGAGACCACGAGAATCGCCAATAAGTTCGCGGCTCTGGCCAACGAGTAGTCGAAGGCTCATTTATATGTTAAAGTGGAATTTCAATTACGAAAACGATTTTTAAAGTCGGAGCTCCTCCATTGAAATTGTAATCGTGATATTATTTCACCGACATTAAATGTGAAGTGAGTTTGTATGTTTTATATTACGATGCGATGATAATGAATACAATTTGTAATATTGTTTCAGTAACTGAAGTGATTTGTTTTGAAATCTCATACGATTGAAGCTACTTTTTAAAATTGTTTAAGACTGCTTTCTTTGCTTAGTATTATCCTTTCGCCACTTCTACGTAAAATATTTCACAATTTTTATATTAAATGCAGCTAGTTATTGAAATTTCTTGTTTTATTTAATGCTAAAAGCTTGGTGTGAGCTTAAGTCGAGGCTCGACTCTAAGGCCAGCCGTACACGGACTGCTTCAAGCAGTTATAACCGACTGCTTGAAGCCGCGACCGCGCGGTGAACTATAGCCAGTCATTCGCTGCCGTACACACGACTGCTCGAGCAGTCGCGACCGCTTCAAGCCGTCAACTACATGATGAAATTCCATCGTGCTGTCGACCGCTCACGAGCAGTCCGCGAGGCATACACTGACTGCTCGAGCTGTCGGCGGCTCTATAGCAGTCGACAGCTCTACGACCTCCCCCTCCCTTCTCTTCTGGCCTCGCCGCGTCGTGTCTCTCTGTCTCGTCTCATTTGTCGACTGATCTTTGAAAATGGAGGGTGTGTGCGATAGTGATGCGCTTATAAGTGCAATTAAAACACATGAAATTATTTGAAACTATAAGCTTAAGGAGCACAGCGACAAAATAAAGAAGAACAATGCATGGGCAATTATTTGCGTCCAAGTTATTGAGAACTTTGATGAAAAAACAAATCAAGAAAAAAATAAAATCGATAAGTCAGTCATTTTATTACACACACATTTATTAAGTTTATGTCATATTATAAAGTCACACACATTTTTATTGATTTATATCATATTCGATTGCCAATCTAGTTTGCCTTCTTCGCTCACAAAGTAATTAGCAAATTCTTCACGGATTGTTGTTAACATAGGCCCACCTGGGCGAACTTGAATGTACTATAGAGTGAGGAAGACCCTCAAACGTATCCACAAATTTATTTCCATCTCGTTGTTTTACGTACAGATGGGTACACCAGATATGCTAAAAAAATAAAACTAAAGAGTGGTTCAGCAGCCCTAAACATTCGGCCATATGCATATTATCAGCAGATGTCTTTTTTAAACAAACAGTTTAGAAGAAAGTGAGCACGCTGAAATTACGTCTGAAGAAAGTGAAAATCGTCAAAATAAAATAAACAAAGAAAGAAACAAAAGAAAATTAAATACTACAACCACAGTTGAGAACGTCTTAATTGAAAAATTAGCTAAACGCTTCGATGAAAAATCACAGAATTCGCGCATTGTTGAAGATGAAGATAAATTGTTTTTTCTGTCATTAGTTGGCGAGTTTAAAAAATTAATGAGCAGTATAAATTAGATGCTAAGACAGAAATACTTAACGTAATTAAATACTTTAAAGGGATGACAAATCACATATATCCTGCGAGCAGGGGATATTCATCACAGAATTCACCTTATAATTACCGTGGACAATCTTTATATAGGGTGTCTCACGTAAAACTTCATATTTTAAAGTAAAATATTTAAATTTCGAAACAAGCGAGGGCAGGGAGGGGGGCGTCATTCAATAGCGGGGGAACGCGGATTGGTTTGTCGCCATGCCGCAGTGGTCAGGAGCACACCGTGCGTTCGTGGTAGAAGCGTATTTTAAAGGCGCCAATTCGTTTACTCAAGCGAGGCGCGCGTTTTGTCAGCGGTTCCAAATTCGTCGATTAAGCGACGCACCAAGTATTCAACTAATCAAGTTGTGGACAGAGAAGTTCAGGCTAACTGGTTCAACAATCAACAAAGCAAATCGTCGACAGAATAAACCCGTAAGATCAGCTGAAAACATTTACCGCACCGCCGCTGCTGCACGGAATGACCCACGGCGGTCCGTCAGAAAACTTGCGGCATCGTTGAATATTCATCGCTCCAGCATTCACCGAATTTTGCGATTAGACCTTAAATTCCATCCATACAAAATTCAAATAGTCCAAAAAATCAAACCTGAAGACCTCACAAAGCGAAAAACTTACTGTGAACAAATGTTAGAGAATTTTGGACCGGAAAATGACCTGGATAAGGTTTTCTTAAGTGATGAAGCCCATTTTCACCTCGAAGGCTACGTCAATCGACAGAATTGTCGCTACTGGTCGCCGAGCAACCCACAGCAAAACCATCAGAAGAAATTACACAGTCCTAAGGTAACCGTTTGGTGCGCGATGTCTGCGACACGAATGCTGCAACGCGTAATAGCAAATATGCGTCTACGTTGGCAGGAGTGCATACGCCGTGGTGGAAGTCATCTCGACGACGTTATTTTTCGTAAATAATATCCGCATTAGTGAGCTTGGATTTTGTATTAATTAAAACAATATATATGCAACGGTTGATTTTTTATTATTTTACTAAAGTTAAATTCTGGAATGAGACACCCTATATATATAATTCTTCTGTGAGTATGTCACCGAACTCCTCTTAAACGGCTGGACCGATTTGAATGATTTTTTTTGTATACGTTTGGGTGGAGCCGTGGATGGTTTAGATTCACAAAACAGCCCGGCAGATGGCACTGCAGTGTGTACTTTCATGCTTTGTTTAACATCGCTTGAAATATCATTCATGCAGGACAACGTCTGTTGGGTCCACTAGTATGGTTATAATACTGGCCCCTCTACATCTGCATCAGCGACTGGTCCCTCTAAATCAGCGGCTGATGACCAAAACTCTCAATTTGAAGACCTTTCATCATCTTCAGTAATGTCTGATGAATTATTTTCCAATATTTTTAATGAATAAAAATTTAAATAATTGTTATTTATTTTTCGAACCTCAATGTTACTGCTAGTCTTTCTTCTGCTTGGATACTTCTCATGATTGTGTCTTCACGTTTAATTTTAAACTTAGTATATTATTCATTTCATCAAACGAAGACACTGACATCCTAAAATAGTTGAAAAATTTTTTCTTCATCACTTCTAAGTTCCATAAACAAATGATGGAATTGTCCATGTTGTTCTCTTAATTCCAAAATTGGATGAACTCAAAATTTTCTCTAATGACGTCGCCGCCGTCGTCTCCGCTTGAGCAGAAGCAGCAAAAGCAGTGCTTCCTCATCAGAATCCATGACTAGACTGCGGTAGAAATTCAACTGCTCGAGCGGTTGGTAGAGACAGCTCGAGCAATCAACAACCGACTGCTCAAGCAGTCAACGCCGACCGCTCGAGCGGCCCGTGTACGTCGGTCAGCCGTTAACTGCTCGAGCAGTCCGTGTACGCCCGCTCTAAAGCCAATCTAGCCTAAACAACCTTTTAACTTCACTAACGTTCATAGTAACCACTTTGTTCTCCTAACGACGTGGTCCCAATTGTATACGTCTTTGTTTGGTAGCGAAGCCTATTAAGGCTTAAGTGATACAATAATTTGTTATCACAAAAAGTCTTGGCCTTAAAGTTATGTCAACACTCACTGTAGCTGGACTTCAGTTTTTCATCCCGATTGTCACCCCGATTGCCATGTCGCGTCTCGTCGCATGAAGTTGTCTTCACCATATAATAATAGCTGGCCTGTCAGTGTAATGTGTATATTTTGAAGTGCCAGGAACATTCGACGCTATATTACTCTTGATATTCATCATTGAACATTTTGTATGTATGTTTGTGGTAGTGGAAGTTGAATATCGAGTCCTCGCAAAATAACCAATTAAAAATAGAAATAAGTGAGAATACACAATAAAAAGTAAATATTGAAGTGAACCAGGAGAAGATATACTATAGGCAAACGTATCTGCCTCATTATCAGTGTAAAAAAATAGAAAAATATCACGTTTTAATTTGTGTTTTATCTTGACTTCGATTTCGGTGACTTTTCGTTTTGACTAAAACAATTAAAAGTGCGTGTACAAATCAAGTGATTGCATCAAGTGCAAGTGACTTATAATAAGGATCAGTAAATTTTTGTTGATATTACTACAAAAAGAAGAAAAAACCATGACTTTGTATCTGTGATGTTAAATGTGTCTACTGTGTAGGTCACTTTTTGTAAACGTCACTCAAGAAAGAAACTGTTCAAGTAATTCGTCCATCTCGTCATACAGTACCTCGGCGTCGCAGATAAGCTGTGTTCCGGAATCGAACATTTCTATCGGCCTAGGTTCAAACCTATATACGGGATATTGAAAGATCAATTATTTTTAATTTTTGTTTTATAAATTTATATAGATATCTAATTTATTTCTATACATACATATATATAGAAAACTAACAAAAAAAATAATAATAATAAAAACATTAAAAAAAAAAATATATATAATAATAATATTAAAAAAAAAATGTCTGCAATCTGGGAGTAATAGAATGAGTGCCTCAAAGAAAAAGTTAACTCAGCAGGTACTTCATCCAAGCCTGCTCAACACAAGACCTAGATCGTCTTCAGTAGGAAGTTTAAAGGATACAGACTCGAAGAATTTATCTTCGATATCCACCGTTTATGACTGTGACCCAACAATAAATGATGATACCAACAAAGTTTCTCCCCCCCCTCCTTCCTGGCAAAGAGTCCCAACAGACCGCTATCCCAAAAGAAAAAGACTATCAAACAGTCCACCGCGTAGTCAAATACCGCCTAACCAAAAATCACAAGTAACAATTAGTACTTCAAACAGATATAATCTATTACCTGTAGATCTAACCGAGAAGGAAAGAGACGACTCGTCTACTAACGCCAAAAAAAATTTACAAACCACCGCCTATAATCTTATATGGGATAGAAGATATATCTAAATTAACAGAACTTATAAACAAGACGATACCCCACGAAAGCTACTCATATAAAGTTATTAATAGAGATCAGCTAAGAGTTATGGCGCAGTCAACTGAAACATATAAAAACTTGATAGAACTTATCCGCAGCAATGGCCTTATTGGTCACACATTCACACAGAAGCAGAACAAATGCTACAGGATTGTTATAAAAAACCTGCATTATACCACCCCTCCATCAGCTATAATAGAAGAAATTGAAAAAACAGGAAACATGGTACGCGGTGAAATAGTTTACGCCATATCTAGAAAAAATAAGAAGCCCTTAAATATGTTCTTTGTAAACGTAGAACCCAGTATCAATAACCCTGAAATAAAAAAATATACAATATATTTACCACACTAGAGTTACAATAGAAGATCCAAGAAAGTCTACCGAAATAGCCCAATGTACCAGATGCCAACAATATGGTCACACTAAGAATAATTGTATGCGTCTCTATAGGTGCGTTAAATGTGCACAAGGGCATAAAACTACAGATTGCCCAAAAAGGATAAAAACACACCAGCTACTTGTACTCTTTGCTTTGGTGAACATCCAGCTAATTATAAAGGCTGCCAAGTGTATAAGGAGATCCGTGCTCGAAAAATGGCTAACTCAGGAAAAGGAAAAGTCCCTGTAGATAAGAAGCCTACCAATACATTTGAAGCCCAAATAGGTGACTTCCCTCCATTAAAACCCTCCAGGTATAATAGACTACAATCCTCAAATAACCAGAATAATAACAATTCGTACATACCGGAAAATGGGCCTAGCCCAGCAAACACTCGTAGCTGGAATCGAAATATAGAGAATAGACAAACTCAGCCAACGAGCTCTTTAGAGCAAATCATAATAAAACAGTCAGAAAAGATTGACATCCTCATCCAACAAATAGGGACTCTTATGAGTCTACTAACGACAGTAATAGCTCAACAGCAAAAATGAAATTCCTACGTATCGCGACATGGAACATAAATGGCTTACTCCCAAATAAGCAAGAAGTCGAGGTTTTTATAAATCACAATAAGATAGATATTTTACTGGTCACTGAAACGCATATGATTGACCAAAGAATAATAAAAATGAAAGGATACAATGTATACTATGCTAATCATCCAGATGGTACATCTCATGCTGGGGCAGCTGTTATAATTAAGGAAAACATTAGACATCATATCCTGCCACCATTCAAACATGCGCACATACAAGCCGCTATAATAGCTGTAGATGACTGGCAGGGATCACTCAATGTGGCTGCAGTGTACTGTCCACCTAGACACCGGATAGATGAGCATATGTATAATGACTTTTTCCATACGCTCGGCTGCAAATACATTGTAGGAGGAGACTGGAACTCTAAGCACACGTTCTGGGGCTCACGACTAACAACAACAAAAGGCCGGGAGCTGAAAAAGTCTATTGATAGTAATAACCTTAGTGTAATATCAACAGGTGAACCAACCCATTGGCCAACAGACCGAAAAAAAATGCCAGATCTTATCGACTTCTTCATCACTAAAGGGATATCTGGGCTCTACACTAAAGTCCAATCGTGTCTAGATGGTTCCTCAGACCACACACCAGTTATCTGCACACTAAGCACAACAGTTATTTACAAAGAACCACGGGAGACTTTATACAACCGTAAAACTGACTGGGAAGCCTTTCGAGAATACATTGAAGATAATGCTAACCTACGCATACCCCTTAAAAGTGAAAATGACATAGACGACACAGCTTGGCAAGTTACTAATCTTATACAAAAAGCAGCATGGCTATCGACCCCATATATAGAACCTAAAACACAAAGTCAGGACATACCGTTGGAAATAAAATATCTTATTGCTGCGAAGAGAAGACTAAGACGACAATGGCATACCAGCAGGAATCGGCAAGATAAAAAAGCGTTGAATAAAGCCCAAAAAGATTTAAAAGAACTACTCAAAGAAAATGAAAATCGTACATTGCAAGATAAACTACAGACATTGTCGCCATATAAAGCTGACGATTATTCACTCTGGAAGATGACGAAATCATTAAAAAGGCCAAAAGAACACATGCCCCCTTTAAGACAAGCTAATCGCGAATGGGCACAAAAACCACAGGATAAAGCAGAGCTGTTTGCCAACTTTCTAACGGATGTATTTACACCTAACGAACCGGACATAATGCAAACCGAAGACGAATTTGATGAAATCATAAATAGTGATCAGCAAATGTCTTTACCACTAAAACTTGTTAAACCGTCGGAATTAAAAAAAACTATTAATAATTTAAAACAAAAAAAAGCACCCGGTTTCGATCTTATTACCGCAGAAGTACTTAAAGAACTACCGAAAAAAGGTATCGTTCTGTTAACAATCCTCTTTAACGCAATATTAAGACTACAATATTTCCCAAAACTATGGAAGGTGTCCATTATAAACATGGTTCCAAAACCTGGAAAACCTCCAACAGAAGTTTCATCATACAGGCCTATTAGTCTTCTCCCCTTGCTATCAAAAGTATTTGAGAAACTAGTCATTATTCGCCTTCAACCAGTACTCAAAGAACAAGAAGTAATACCTGACCACCAATTTGGGTTTCGTGCACAACATGGAACAATGGAACAAATACATCGTGTTACTCATACAATACGGCAAGCCCTAGAAAGAAAAGAGTATTGTTCAGCAGTATTTCTCGATATACAGCAGGCTTTTGATCGCGTATGGCATAAGGGCCTCCTGTGTAAGCTAAAGTTGAACCTACCAAATACTGCCTACCTTCTCCTAAAGTCTTATTTGCAAGACCGTATGTTCCGGGTCAAATGTGAGGATTATCTATCATCAATCTGCCAAATAGAAGCAGGAGTGCCTCAGGGCTCAGTGCTGGGTCCATTCCTTTATACAATCTTTACAGCCGACATACCAGTTACGGACGATGTTGTCATTGCAACCTATGCAGACGACACTGCAATCCTTTCCTGCAATAAAAATCCTAACGAAGCATCCGCAAAACTACAAAAATGCCTGGACAAAATAGGATTATGGTTAAAGAAGTGGAGGATACGGGCAAGCCCAGCGAAATCAGTTCATGTTACGTTCACACTAAGAAGAGAAGAGTGCTCACCGGTGACTCTGGAGGGAGCTGTTTTGCCAAAACGGACTACAGCGAAATATTTGGGCATGCACCTGGACAGACGCCTGACTTGGCAAGACCATATAAAAGCCAAGAAGGAGCATGCTATTGGTAGGCTTCGTAGCATGAACTGGCTATTAGGCAGAAATGCGGCACTCAGTTTGGACAATAAACTCCTCATCTATAAAACTGTAATTAAACCAATATGGTTCTATGGGATACAGCTCTGGGGGTCAGCAAGCCGCTCTAATATCGAAATCCTGCAGCGGCTACAAAGCAAAACACTGCGAAATATGAGCGGTGCGCTGTGGTTAACACGAAATACTGAAGTCCATAAATATTTGGGAATTGCCACTGTCGAGGAAGACATTAAAAGATCAACCGTGCGACGGTGTGATACAAAATGAGACTTCAGCAACACGTGAACCCCCTAGCTTCGGGCCTCTTGGAAATGACGGACAGTGTCTATCGGCTAAAAAGGGCGAAACTTGCCGCAATCTGACAGTTTAAAAATTACGGAGGGAGTAAAAATTATTGGATTTGCGTTCCCTAATTGCCAACCTTTCCCCTAAAAATCTGATATAAGCCAAGAGGCTGATTGCAGATAGATGAAGAGTTTAAAAAAAAAAAAAAAAAATGTTTGTGGTAGAATTTTTATCCTTAGGTTTCAACAATTTTTTTATAGGTTGATCTATGTGAAGTTACAATTTATGCTCTTTGATACATTACGTTACATAGAAGTGGAATTTGAAGTGTCGACACATATTTTATAGTAAACAACATTATTTCCTCAAAGTCAAATCATTTTTTCAATTCGTTTTCAATTAGACCATCTAAAATGGCACCTTTGAACGTCAAATAAAATATAAAGAAGATTCTAGTTGCCCCTTCCAAAAGGTAGTTTCGTGTGGAGAAGAATGGGCAAGAAACTCCACACTTACTCTTTTAAAATAGGTTTACAATATATTGTTTACATTAGTTAAATAATTAAATGTGAATACTAAAAAAGTTAGAATACATGCTCCTCACATATTTACAAATATCGAAACCGTAGAATATTATACATTAAAGAGTAATAAAAATAATATAATAAAAACACAATAAAACAGTGTGTGAGATAAAACAAAATAATTACATTTTGTATTATTATAAATTAAAAATCCTCGATTGCCGTTTAATGTTATAAAACTAGAGCAATGATTGTGATGATATAATATTAAGTCCGTTGATGACATAATACCTGTTGGGTTATAAGTGTGCAGCGGTAGTCGCGTGCAGCAGTCCAGTTTTATTAATGAATTGACAATATAAAAACATAACAAGACCATAGCAACGCCAACTTTAAATAACGAACTATGACGATATAATATGTATGCAAATTACCAAAGAGTTTCCTCTAATACACCCCCTTGATTTGCATACACATTTAACAACAAATATGTACTAAATAGTCATTACAAAAATATACAGACATGCAATCTTAATCTACACCTAACATTGAGATGCAGCGGTAATGTTTCTGTCTTTGTAAAGCTTTTGTTAGCACATCCGCCGCCATCTCCTCGGTAGACACATACGATAATTGTATGTCAGTATTCTCCCTTAAAACACTTCTTATAAAATAATATTGAATATCGAAATGTTTAGTTCGGGCGTGGAAGACTGGATCCTCCGATAGAAATAAGGCACCTTGATTATCGCAGTACAACACTATGTTCCCGAAATCGCGCAACCCTATCTCTTTCATAAGACTATTCAGGTAAACTGCCTCTTTTATCGCCAAATTTAAACTAATATATTCGGCTTCGCACGTTGAAGTTGCTACGCATTTCTGTTTCTGGGATTTCCATGAAATCGCAGCCCCTCCTAACAAAAAAGCATACCCGGAGTATGACTTCCTATCTATAGGACAATTTGCCCAGTCAGCATCCGAATAACCAATTAAGCTCTTACCTGTTTTTCGATAAATCAGTCCATAATCGGCTGTCCTCTTAAGATAACGAAGTAATCTTTTCACCGCATTCCACTGTATCTGTCCAGGATTATCACAAAACGCTGCTAATCTTGTCACGGCGTGTGTGATATCCGGACGAGTTCCTGCTGAAAGATAAATCAAGCTTCCGATTAATTCTCTATATGGACATTTCTTCTCCAGCGGAATTTGTGAACCATCGGGTCTAAAATTCACCTCCATCGGCGTGGTCACTGTTTCTTTACAATTCTCCATGCCGAATTTTATCATCAAATCATTAATATATTTTTGTTGTGACAGTTTCGTGGCATACTCATTTTTGACAATGTCAATGCCTAAAATATATTTCGCCAGTCCATAGTCTTTTAAATCAAACTCTTTGGAAAGTTCATCTTTGAAAGATTGTATGAGACCTTTATTGCGTGAAACTATCAGTAAATCATCAACATAAACCGCTAAGTATATAGACGTATCAATGGAGTTACCGTCCAAATAGTAGAGACACGGTTCCTTCAAAGACTGTTTAAAATGCATTGACTTCAATTTATTGTCAAGTCTTTTGTTCCATTGACGTCCAGCTTGTTTCAAGCCATACAGTGATTTCTTCAATCGACATACATCTCCACCTGTCTTCAGATCATTTAACATCTTACGAGCCTGCTCTTTTAAGCTTTCGTCTCTTTCTTCTTTAATAATTCTACCTAAGCACTCTGTCAACAATTCTGGAACCTCCATATAAATTTCCTCGTCAAGATATCCATTCAGATATGCAGTATTGATATCCAACTGGTGTATCTCCATGTCTAATTCAACCGCGAGCGCTGTAAGCAGTCTTATCGTGTCTAGTCGGACGACAGGTGAAAAAGTGTTTCGGTAATCGATGCCATATCGTTGACTGTAGCCCTTGGCTACCAACCGTGCTTTCTTCTTCTCGGTTTTGTCAACGTTAAGCTTCGTTGTCAATACATATCGGCATCCTACCGCTTTTCGATTTCTCGGCTTTTGAACAATTTCCCATGTTTCATTATTTACAAGACTTTTGACCTCAGACAATATTGCTTCCTCCCATAGAGC
This sequence comes from Pieris macdunnoughi, assembly GCA_905332375.1. Lineage (NCBI taxonomy): Eukaryota > Metazoa > Arthropoda > Insecta > Lepidoptera > Pieridae > Pieris > Pieris macdunnoughi. The sequence goes on from CAJOBZ010000047.1 coordinate 129,374, forward strand.
ACGTTCAGCGCTACTTAGGGCATCCCCTAAGGAAGTTTCCACAGTCAACGCAACATCCTCAGGTAAAGTTTCTTCTGCACGGCTATTATTATCATTGGGTATCATTTTATAGACCTTCTTAGGTCGGCCAACTTGGCCTTTCTGAAGTTTTGGTCTTCCGGGACCTCTCTTATACGTTACCTCTGTATCAGCTTGCGCTATTTCACTATCTTCCTCATGACATAGAGAAGGTGAACCAAGGGGTGAATCAGTCGTCTCCACGATCATTTCTCGAGTTCCTGAATAAGATGTACTTGGTATTACGTCCACCTCTACATATTTCGGCTTCGGTGTATCAACATCAGCAGAAAATTGATCTAGCTGAAAAGGATCATGAGTAATTGCCGATTTCCTGTCATCATTAGTATCGAGCCTCGTCTTGCAGAATTTCACATCCCTAGCTATAATGGTTTTATGGTCTACTGGTATCCATACCTTATATCCCTTTTGGTTCATTGGATATCCAATAAATATTCCATTGACACTTCTGGCAGCAAATTTGTCCTTGGTTGGATTCTTGTCTAGAACATAAACTTCAGCTCCAAACTTCTGAAGATACTCAATCTTCACTGGAGAGCCAAACCACTTCTCGTACGGAATTGTACCACCCAAACTACTCGTGGGACAACGATTCCTAATATGACATGCCACCAATACAGCATCTCCCCAAAAAACTGCTGAGAGATTAGATGAAAGTAACATACACCTAGCCATTTCAACTAATGTCCTGTTCATTCGTTCTGCTACGCCATTCTGCTGTGGGGTTTGAGGTATAGTCAGTCTTCTTATTATCCCCTCTTGTTTCAGGAATTGATCAAACTTATTATTACAGTATTCTCCACCGTTATCAGTTTGTAAATACTTTATTCTCTTAGCGGTAAGGTTCTCAACATAGCTCTTGTATTCTTTGAAACATTCCAGAACACCACTCTTACTCTTCAGTAAGTAAACTTCGCACCATCTAGTACAATCGTCAATAAACGTGACAAAATATTTTGCACCACCGACAGTTTCATTTCGAATTGGCCCAACTACATCGGAATGGATGATGGACAGTTTTTCGTCACATGGTCCACTCGACTTGGAAAATGGGAAAGAAGTCATCTTACCCTGCACACAATACTTACAGTCGTATAAAATATTTATATTTGACATATCAACTTTAATGCCCACATGACCTAATACTTTTATTAAATCCTTCACATTTAAGTGACCTAAACGTTCGTGCCAGGATAGTAAATCGTTCTTAGTTTCGGAAATCGCAGAAACAGAAGCATGGCCCTCCCGCATATAATAAAGGTTGTTTTTTCGATCTGCTATGAACTTAATATTCCCTTCAGAATCGGTTACATAAGCTGAATCTTTCTTAAAAGTTACATTAAAACCTTTGCTTGTAATTTTAGATACGGAAATTAAGTTGCATCGCAAATCGGGAACATATAAAGTGTCTGATAGTTTTATCGGAACCTCCCCATTCAAACTCACAGTTCCTTTACCTTTTGCAAATGTACTCACATTGGTGGCCAAACTTAACTTACTACTGCAATTTGTCAAGATGTCAAATTTTCCTTTCGATCTACAAAGGTGCGATGTACACCCACTATCTATGAGCCAGTTTCCTCCACATCCCGAACCAATCACTCCGTTACACTCTGAAACAGATAGAACACATGAGTTAAAATTCTCACTAGCACCTAACTCACTAACACATTTTGAGTCCTGCCTTGTTCCTTTACACGGGCAGTCCGAAGCTTTATGCCCTTGTTTATGACATCTGTAACATTTAAATTTAAACGCTTGATCCGGTTTATAATTCTGCGGATTTTTAGATGTAGAACTCCTAGCTCCTAGCGTGGTTTTTCTCCTAGCGAACATTGCTGACGACCCCTCTCTGTCTCCTTCCTTTGCTGTCGCCTAGAGGCATCTTCTTCAAGAATTTTAACTTTTAAAGAATTCGGGTCTGGCAATGAATCTCTAGTCTCCATCGCACATCTAAAGTTCTCATAACTTGGGGGCAGACTATAGAGTAAAATAATAGATGCAAGATCATTATTTATATTTATGTCCATGTCTAGTAACTTTTCTTTGGCTTCAAAGAAGCTTAACAGATATTCACGCATGTCGTCCTCCTCACACATCTTGTGTAATATGAGCTGCTTTAACAGTGTCGCTTTCTTAGCGGGACCCGAAGACGCGAAGATGCTTTCTAATTTGAACCAACATTCTCGCGACGTACTCGTCCCCTTAATGTGTCGTAGCTCACCTGGACTAATTGAGAGAATAATCTCCGCTCTCGCCTTTGCATCCGCCGCTTCCCAAAGCAACGCCTCTGCTGGCTCAGCTGGCTTCTTAATGCTACCATCCACATAGCCCCACACATCGCTCTTAATCAATAGAGCATGGGCCTGGATTCGCCATGAGTCGTAATTATCACGGCTTAATAATTCTATCCGCACACTCGCCATCGTTACTAGGTTAAGCACTCTAGTTCCCCCTTTTTTTTATTAATTTACTGGACTATGACTGGGCCCATAACCTTTGTTGGGTTATAAGTGTGCAGCGGTAGTCGCGTGCAGCAGTCCAGTTTTATTAATGAATTGACAATATAAAAACATAACAAGACCATAGCAACGCCAACTTTAAATAACGAACTATGACGATATAATATGTATGCAAATTACCAAAGAGTTTCCTCTAATAATACCAACACTGCTTAGGTATATTAAATACTGCTTGAGGTCGAAGTTTTTTTTTTTTGTTATTTACTTGTTTAAAATACCTATTGTGTGATGAGCGGATGTCCTGTTCTTCTTACTTTTTTTTTTAAGTTTAGTCATAAAACAGTCTTTAGTCGATGGTATGTAAATCCCACTTTTCCGGGAACTTAATCCTTTTATGGGTCAAATTTAATGACGTGGAATAAGTGATACCTGTATCTTATATTCCATAATAAACGTATTTTATTTTATTTTATTGTCGAATATTCCTTTTAATTCCTGGAGCTGTCACTCTCCTGACTTTATATTAATGTCTTGTATACTACACTAACCCTAGCCAACTAAACTAAGTACTTAGCGTATTTGCGCCCTCAGCACGGTACACTTCTAAATACACTGGTGAGAACCGCTGGTAGAATGCCAGTGACCGATTCTCTACCGCAAGAGAGCTTTCCAGCAGAATACAACTTAGTATCAGCCTGTGGGTCACTCAAGCGTTAGTGCTTACGGGGGAAGGTTTTTACTCAAAGGACCCATAAAGTCAGTGGACTGTGAAATGTGTATTCAAATTTGTATGTAATCAATGTCTGATCCTAACAAACCGTAGGTTTGTAAGCGCTACTGATGGACCTAACGCATAAATAGTGAATATATAAACACTTTTATATATTCACTATTTATGCGTTATATATAGATAAGTATGTATGTCTTCACCAAGAGTCCTAAGGTAACAGACGGAGCCCTACGCGTAGGATCAACGGTTCAAGGCGGTGGGATTATCTTAAAGCTATCGGGCAGGCTCACTGATAGCAGGCGATAATTAAGGGCTTGAAGGAGTCTTCGCTACTTTGAGAGGAAGCGAGCAAGAATAAGACAGACATCCTAAATACTAATTACACCAGCACCCATTCACACATACATAAAATAATTCTCGTGAGCTGCTGATGCATCGCGCACCTTCAGCTGTTAAAATTTGGAGCCACGTGAGCCACGTCAGCAGTCGGTCAATGTTCTAGTGAAATCTGAACATAGCCCAAATATCAAACATTCTTCAGATTGAACCGACCAACCGACCGATTGAAAAGACAACAGGTCTTAATTTTGCTCACTGGAATTATTATTATTAATGTCAGAATATGTGAAAGTAGTATTTAAGGTGTAATTTATATATAATAAATCAGATTTGAATATTATTTTTATGCATTTGCATCCTCTCAAAGTAGCGAGGACTCCTTTGAGTCCTCATCGTGGTGACCCTGAGAATGGTTAGCGTGTAATTTCAAACCTGTGCGTGGGTCGAATCCAGGCCGTGCATCAATGCGCTAAGGGAATCATGGCAAGGATGTCAATAACATGTTTCAAATTTGACTCTCGACTCTTAAGGTCAGTACTCACTATTATCGGTATTACTCGATCGAGCTAAACTGTCGAGTAAAACCCATGGCATGGGCTTTCGTCCACACATTGAGCATTGATCTATCGAGTGAGGCGCGCCGCTCAGTATTCACCGAACCGTTCGAGCCAAAGGATGTCTGTGCAACAAAGGAGACGGTGGCTGTATTTAGCAAGTCTCACAGTGCTTTATAAGAAAATCAAAGAAAATGAAAAGAAAAAACGTAAAAGGAGGTACTTTACGCTTTTGGAATAAACTCAAATCCATTTCTCTTAAAAACACGTGTTTCAATCAAGATATACAATACCAGACTGACGCTCGCCTCGCGCCACTCGCAGTCACGTACACACGTTCGAGGCAAGATTGACGGCTCGCTTCGAGTAGGTTCGAAGGAAATTACTTTCATTTAATTCCATTCCAGCCGGCTCGGTGCGAGCCTTCGAGCTGTGAGTTTTGGGGTCCACACGATGATTTTTACTCGACTTCGTGTAAAACTATCGAGTAATACCGTATGTACTGACCTTAAATCTTACGCATCGGGTCGTTGCGCCACTGTGTCATTATTACCTGAACATAGATGGCGCGCTGAGCTATTTGTTTGATTGACCTTTAAGGCTAGTATTCATGGAAACATCAAACAGGTAAAGATAATTATCGTGAGGACCCTTGGATATGTAATCCGTTAAGATTGGGAATTCACAACTAATTAACCCTCACCTGCCTTAAGCCAAGCAATTAGGACCTCGATGTCATTTTATTTTACGACGGGTCCAATGGAAGGGTTCAATTTGGATTTAAATGTACTTTAGGTTAGGGTTAAATTCTATATATGTATGTGCACGGCTTAATTCTTCAAGAAATGTTGTTCAGTTAAGGTTAATTAAACAAAAACATAAAATGTCTAAAAATTTAAATATTTTTCTAAACGTGCTCACAGGTTTTTTGAAACCTTATGCAATATTTCGGTTTATTTACTATACCAACGATTTATTCACTCGGCTTCTCAAAAGCCGAGTAAAGCGGGCCATAGACGGACCGCATGTTGCAGTCAAGACCGACTGCAACAGTCTATGGCCGGCTTAAGGCCTCAGGAGCAAGGCACGGAACACAATTAAAAAATAATAATCAGTGGCGCTACAACCTCTTTAGGTCTTGGCCTCAGATTTCTTAATCTGTTTCATGATCATTTTTAAATTTAACCAAGATCACCAAGTAGGTGATCAGCCTCCAGTGCCTGACACACGCCGTCGACTTTTTGAGTCTAAGACATGCCGGTCTCCTCACAATGTTTTCCTTCACCGGTCGAGCAAATGTTAAATGCGCACATAGAAAGAAAGTCCATTGGTGCACAGCCGGGGATCGAACTTACGACCTCAGGTATGAGAGTCGCACGCTGAAGCCACTAGGCCATCACTGCTCTGGAACACAATTTAGCGTTGGGATATTTCTCATACCAATCGCAAACTACTTGGATGGAATTAGTTCAAATATTTGTTCAATGTGCTTCGGCCATATACGCTTAACTTTTGATCTTTAATCCAAGAATTGTTTCCATAATTGGCAGCGGTGCATTTTGTGTTGCTCGTTGGATTTCACAATACTATGTGATTTAAATGTGATGACAAAGCAACTGTAACTATGGCTCTTGTAAGTTCTGCACTGGTCAAAAGCCTAATGCCTATTTATTTGCCATACTTTAAAATTCAAATAGGTTACAGCCTGCCACGTACGCCGCACGTATGGACTGAACAGATAATTTTATTGTTAAAAAGAAAAATCACACGTGCATGTGAGAGTATGCTCGTATATAATGTGTACCTTATGTCCTGTGTCTCTCGCAGTAGTTTTTCAACAAATTAGATATTTTTATAAAACAATAAATTGCAAGTCAATGCCAAATGAATACAATCTTGCTTAGTAAATAAACGTTAAAAAGGTTGTATATAGATCAAATAACATAATATATGGAAGTTATAGAGTCCTAGAATAGTTATCAATCATTTGGCTTAATTTTATTGTGTGCCATTCCGTTTATAAGTTCGCTATTTGTGATCAATATGTATAATATGTACGTATGAAATAAATGCCCACATCAGATATATAATTATCAATCTATCATAATATAAGCTAAAGCGGGTTTATATCGAGAGCTTTTGCTAAACTTTAGAGCTGTGTTTGACGGTTTGATATACGGGTGCCATTGTGATTATAGGACTGAGATAGGGGATCGGTTTCTATATCTTGCCTTTGATGATTCAATAGTAGAAGATAATGCGTACATGTTATATTCGTATCGTAGAGTGTCAAAGAAGGCATTGCTCCTACAGTGTGTTTTTTAGTATAATCAGTCCACTTTCATATACCACTCTTGCTTTTATAAGACTTTTAAATATTTTCTTGTTGTTTGAAGTAAAATATGTAAGAAAAAAGTGTTACTGTCATTTAAATACTGAAAGCGTATTTACAAGCTTTTTTAAGCTGCCGCTTGGAAATACCTTTGTATCAAAGAAGCTAGCTGAAAATTCTTTAAAAATTTATCCAAAAACATAAGTAAAAATAAGTCTTAATGCGGTTTTTTAAATATTTCTCTGATATAGGTTACAATTATCTCTCATGTAGGTAAATAATTGTTCCTTACTTTAATTATTCCGCTCAGTCTGCCAACTAGAAATCACTGTCTCATCTTTGAAGATAGAGCTTAGATGAAACAGGTTATTCTCTTGAAAATAGTTTATATATTTTTTTGTTACAAGGACTCAATTGCCGTTGTAGTAAGTTTTTCAGTCAAGAATATTCTTTCAATAGAAAATTAGTTACTTGAATTGAAATTGTTTCTCAAAAATCTTCGCATTGAAGACAATGACGTGATTTGAAAAAGGGGATGGAAGTTAAAACAATTGATTCGTTAGCGCAATGTTGATTTTACGCGGCGACGAGCTGTTCAGAATAATAAGTACGTTTTTATCAACGATTATCAATTACTTCTAAACCACAGCTAATGCTGACAATTTTAATCAAAAACAGGTATTCAAATGAATACCACAAATTAAATTATGAATGAAGTTTATACTTACAAAAAACGTCCGAAGATACACCCTTGAACTTTTACGTTTAGGTAATCAGTATTTAGGATAAGATGATAATAATTTAACAATAAACGATACATGAAATTAATAATAAAACAATAATGTTTCGAATCCTATATCGTCATCACTAATCATGTACATCCATGTCCTAAATATGTATATTTTCTGCAGCTGCGTAAACAGCTTAAGGCTCGTCATGCTCTCTTAAATGTCATTGCTTGTGGTGGCATCCATGCGACGGGTTGTCCCTTTCCCCGCTCTCTGCCATGCGTCGTGTTTGTGAACGGGTGCTACTTAGTCACTAGTCGTACTTGAACTTGATGTTATTTATAATTTCAACCGTTTTTATATTTCAACACTTTATACGTTTTACCTTGATCGAATACATGTTTCTAATTTGCCCACTGATACTAAACAGTTGTTACTTTATTATTATAACATTTTGTTTCAATGTCAAGTGAAGCATGGTGTAATGGATGCAATTACAATATCCTTGTAAAACAAAAACTTGGCGATTTTTCAGCGAGTTTCTTGCCAGTTCTTCTAGCCGGCTCTATGCCCTTAATTTTGGAACTGGTAGTAAATGTGTTTTTTTTAAAATATTGACTGTATAGTGCACATAGTTGGATATTATGCTGCGAATAATAAATAAAAGTCAGTTATTGACTTCTTATTGTAAACCAACATTATAGATGTTACGGTGTGAGCATTCTCTTTGGTTCGTAGGCATAACTTTTAAATGTTCAGCCATCTTGATAAGTCTAGACTAGAGTTAGACAATGCAATAATTTATAATGAACCAGGCGTGGCCTCGACACTCCTTTGGACACGCCCAATCTCCCGCCTACGAAATCAGTCAGTTCACTTCTGATAACTGCTACGACGCTACGTTTCTCGGCTACGAAATTATTTTGACTTGCAATGCTTCATACATATTAAAAATCGTCAGACATTTTGATGATTATTCATCGAGACTCATAAGATTTTGTTAGTGATCATTTTTTAACTGATTAATTTATATTTATTAAATTGTTTTCGTCGTTGTTTACATTGTTGTTTACAAACAATTGCGTAGGGTCAGTGACTTGGTGCGACCTTGAGACTCGTGTTAATAGTGTAGTGATTAGTGACTTTCTTTGATAAGAAACATAAATCTCATTACTAGTATTTAATTAAACATTATAACACACCTATCTTTGAATAGAAAACTTAGACACAAGGTAATCTTTGTTAATGATATAATAATTATTGCCATGTGACTTTTTTGCAAAATATTGGTGGAATTGTTTTAAAATATTCTCAAATGAAATAAAAATTCAAATTTCAACCCATTGAGCAAATTTCGGAACCCTTCAAAATGCAGTAGTAAACGACAATAAAGTAATAACTACTGACTCTTCAATGGTATTTATGCAAATAAAACTAGAAGATAATTAATCGTTAATTCATAACTTTAAATAATTTAAAACAAACATTAAGTAAGGTGTACTTTTAAAAGAGGGAATCAAAACAATCAAATTGGATTCTAGAGGTTCCAGTTACCCCCATCGGGGGGAGACAAAGAAAGGACCAAAAACACTACTCGTCCACCCATTTGAGCAGAAACAGACGAGCAAAAAATACCTGCTAGAGACACCTACGGATTTAAAACGAAAACCTCTCTTGGAGCTGCCGAAAGATTCGAAGAAACCAAAACTCTACCAAGAAACAGACGATGATGTAATTGAAATGAAAACATCAGAAACTCAAAGTGAGGAAAGTGTACCAAAGTGTCAGCCGTGTCACCACTGCTGTTGTAAAAGTGAAGTGACTGAGGTAAAGTGCAAGTGTGAGACTGTAAAGGTGATCTTTGCGCCAGCGATGATGCCTTCGCTGTACAACCCGATGCCAGGAATGCCGTATATTCTGAAACAGCCAGTCAAAATTTGTGATAAGGTATGTAAAGTGTTTTTCTGTGTTTTAACTAACCGAGAATAATTGGGGCAAATACCAAATTTGATAACAAAAATTGACATCCAGTGAAAGTAATTATTAATTAAGCGTCATATGACAGGTTATCACAACACATTAAAAGAGCCATACTGCGAGTACAAAATGTTAATGCCCGGTATCGTTAGCAAATTTTGATACGGCATTGCGATGTGCGGTATCGTGAACTAGATTAGATCTACAGTAAGCTTAAAAGTGGTCATCCTGGCCATAACTAGCATGACTACGTGATTAGCGTAATTCAAACCCTGAAGTCAATGTTAATTAAATCTGCTGGATGACTTTTAATTTGTGGCTAAAGTCAAATGTTATTTAGTATTCGAATCATTTTTTTTCTATTAAATTCGCGTTTGTTGAAATATCACGTGTTTCCTTATTTTAATTTTGTTTAATTTTTTTAAATCAAGTGAAATTGCAAAGAACACGATTAAAATGCTTTATTGTTGCCATGACGAGCAGATTAAAGAGAAAAATTTACGATGTGTAGGGATTAGATCAAGATTAGACTTTATATTCCTAAAAAAATAAAGTTCACCAAAAATAACGACCAAATTTCTATATGTTTTCACTTATTAATTTTAAATATTACGTAAAGTTTAGAGACAGACGTACTATTTCTATAGTTATAGGTATTTTAACACGTCAATCTCCTCGAAAGCCTATTCTTATCCGGCTTTGAGCTGCAACCACTTATCCGCATATCCGGATCTAACCCGCCAATAAATTCTTCAAGTGTCTTACAGTCTTAGGCTTTTCTTAAGTTTAACATCTCGATTGTTTTGTGTGATTAAAAACACATTGAGCCACATTTTTATTTTAAAAATCTTATATAACTAGTCTGGCCATAAATACTGTTACATAAAAACTTTTCTGTTTTCAACTTTTTATTTATTAGGTATATAGAAAACGTATAATATCTTAAAAACTTCTTTCGATTTTGCGCCCTTTTGCGACTTTCGATATTCTTTCGTGTTTATTATGAAAATTACAATATGGAATGGGGGGTTAAAGAAAATAGAATTGCAGTGATCGCCTTGCACGCCGTCGGTCATATTCAAGACACTTTAAAAGGTTGCTATCAGCCGTATGTTCGTATATCGTACTATCAACATATACAACAACACTTCTTGAAGACCAGAAAAGATCATTGCGGCCGCGTGCTGTTAGAACTACAAATGCTGTTAGTGCTGTTAAAGCCAGAATTCGTTGAAACCCCATTAGGAAGCAAAAAATCTTATCTCGAGAATTGAAGATTCCAGCTAGGACTCTGCAGCGTATGACAAAACAACATTATCGTTGATATACAGGACATGCCCTAAATCAATCTTTACATTTAAAGAGAGTAGATTGATCAAAACGCCTTCTGTCGCGATACGCAGATGAAAAGCACAGAAATATTCTCTTTACCGATGAAATAATTTTCACGATTGAAGAACACCACAATAAGGAAAATGATAAAGTGGTCGGAAAGGTTCAATGTGGTCATCATCCTGCGTCAGTGATGGTTTGGTGGGGCGAGTCTTAAGGAGTAGAGGAGTGTAATGAAAGTAATAACAACTTATTTCTTACGTTAAATGCAAATTAACAAAAACACTGTTAGCATAACAAAATTCTAAACAGATGATTAATATCATCTGTTTAGAATTTTGTTAATAATTAACAGCAATGTTAAATTTACCAATGTTATTTTTAACTAATGAAAAATGTATATTTAACAAAATTTAACATTTAGTAATTAACGTTTTGTATAACGTGTTATTTTTTGATAACATTTAATGCGTTACAAGTAAAATTAACATTTAATCCCACTTCTATCAAGGAGTGACTCCTTAAAACTACATTTTTGTGAAAAAGTGTATCAAGATCAAAGTCTTGAATCATGTTGTGAAACGGCTTAGCAATACACTTTTTAAAAATATACCGTGGACGTTCCAGCAGGATTAGGCTTCTGGTCACAAGGCACGAACTACCCAAGCCTGGCTTGAAAGACTTGCCCTCATCTATCCCAAACCTCAACCCTAGACTTGAAGTCTAAAACATCATATTATGGCAGTTTTAGAGGACGCTTGCTCTAAACGACATGGCGACATTGAGTCTTTGGAGCAAGCAGTGGCGAACAGATTAAAGGCATGTATAAAAGCCGAAGGTAACCATTTCGAATAGAGTATTGTTTAATTTTTCCTGAGACTTTAATAAATATCTAGGTATAAATTCTAAGATTACTTCATTAAAATGCATTTTCGATTGTAACAGAACATATGGCTGGACTAGGTATAATATAATAAAAACAACTATAAACCCAGACTCAGCTCATTAATAAAATCTACTTTGTGAGTTGTAGAAATATATTTTAATTTGATTATATAAAGTAACAATTACATAAATACCTTAATGATATTTTATATAAACAACATACTTGTGTAAAACAGAAGAATTATTAAATCCAAAACCTTAATGTTATAAAATAATATTTATTTAAAATCAGAAATCTAAATTGGGTTTCGATTCGTATATCATTTATTCAATAGACTTATAGTTGAAATTGAAAGATTGTGACACTATTGTGTATTTTTTTCATCAGGGACCAAAAACACTTTTAGAACATTTGTACATTCCTTATTTAATAAGTAGAAATGTTAAGATTCATTAATTTAGTAATTGTTAAACGTTAGATCCTGTAAGTACACGTTCTCGAAGCAGCTACGAGCCGCGCACAATTCGCTGTAGCATAAAAACCCTATGAATAAAATAACAATTGTCTTATATTTATCTGCCGTAAAATGAATGCTAGTTGTGTTACACACACGTTTCTTCGCACATGTTTATTCATTTACTTTTTAAGAAAGGTTTTTATGGAAATTATTTGATTTTAGCAAAACAAACTAAAAAATATAAAATTGTGTGTAAATTAAAAATCATACGTATTGTTAACAATGTTCGTAACTCTAGTGCCACGGCCTGAATCCCGTGGAAACAAAATAAAGATAGGAACCGCAAACAACGATCTACCTCTCGGGTTAAGTATCGATTAAGAATTGATGCCTTAGAGATCTCTGGTGTTGTGTATATATTTTTATAGTATTTTCATATTAACTACTTATTTCATTCAAAATTTCTTAAAAAAAATCGCAAATCTTGTGTTAAATAAGATTTGTTGGATTCTTGGAACGTAAAGAGTGTAACATATTCATCGCACGAAGTAACGCCGCATAAAGGGTACACCTACACCTTTGTGTAAAGGGTGTTTCACAAACAGTCAGTATATTCACTAAAGTATGAAAACAGCATTTTGGACAATTCCATTCACTCATTGTACACATATAATATATAACCCTGTACACATAAATAAAACATTGTTTGTCTCTAAATGTGCTGTAACGTGTTCTTACAAAAGTTCTGCGAAATAGTGAAGTTTTAATACCATATTCTTTTTATATTAGATGTAATCGTTTTATTTGGGAAATATATATTGCTCTAAATTCAATGCAAAAAATTAAAATTAACACATTTTTATTAGTAGGATAGGACTATAGTATATTATATATAGGCATATTCTAGGTAAATACAGAAACAGCATAATTTTATATGCGTCAAATAATACTTAATAAAACAACACCCCGTACTCATAAAGTAAAGCGAAGCCGCCATAATAAAGTGAGTTTTGACTTTTATAGCCTCTACGTGAGGAAGTGCGGCGAGTGGGTTTGATTCTCGATAAACACATTTATTTTAACTTCTAAGCTACTTAAGTTTAACGTTCTCTTGGTTCAGTGGATTTGGTTTTATAGTTTTTATTAAGTTGTTGGTTCTTTTTACTCGTTCCTTTGTTATATAAGATAGTCGTTTACCAATGTTGTTATGCAGCTAATGAAAATAATCTAGTGTCATTAACTGCGTATGATTCTTTGTATATCAACTACAATATCAATTACGCCTCCAATAAACATATACATTATTAAAAATTGTGCAAAACCTTTCAGATCAGACACATAACAATTCATTTTCAAATTTCATCTCTAAAAATTCGATTGAAATCGCTTTAAGGGCCACTGACTATCGCATTTCTAACATTAGAAAAGACAACGAGACGTGCCTTGGTACAAAGAGTGACCACAAATACCCTTTATATAAAAATAACAGAGTTATCGCGTCCGGCAGAGGGATTAGACCTCACATCAAAACTAACATTATCTTAGCGGAGCTGCGGCCTGAGATACCGCTACTGGATGGTCGGAACGACAAGTGTTTTCTATCATCAAACAATATAATACATAATATAGAGAACATTGATGTCGATCAAATTACGAAGGTAATAAATAACGTTTTTGAAGTGAAACTTCTAGCCCATGAGGGTAATTTTTTTACGGAACGTCACGAAGATGTGCAGCGTTTTTGTCGAAGAAAAGGGAGAGAGCGATTGAGACCGATTGAGAGAGAGAGTGAGAAAGGGCGAACGTAGCATGAAGCAACATGCTATTGGTTGATGTATTCGTTTAGTAGTTACATTATACATATTTGAACTTTAGATGTCAATTCTGTCGCATAACGTCTTGCGCAGTAAACGCAGATTTTTTATTTATTAATATTATCATTAGCACATATACAGTGTGTAAACAGTGTGAATATAGATATACAAACACATGTAGTCTCTTTCACCAAATGAGAAATTTGGTGAATTTTTCTTTATTTTACTTTTTTCTTCAATATTGTGGTGCAATTATTCATACTTGAACACCGATGGTGTTTTTAATACATATCATTATCATTATTATTTTATTAAGTAACAACTAATTATAGTTAGGTACTACTTCGGAGAGAGTCAATAAATACAAGTACCTAGGCACATGGGAGTCTGAAATTGAAGTGAAGACCCGAATAGAAGTTGTTCGTGCTTCCTTCAACTAAAATCAGAAAGGTACTCTTCAACAAATACATCAGTTTTCACCTCCGAAGTAGGATGCTTCAATGTTACATCTGGCCAGTTGTAATGTATGGTTGCGAAGCTTGGACCTTGAAGGCGGCAACCATTAAGAAACTTGACGCCTTTGAAATGTGGTGTTATCGAAGAATGCTGAGGATAAGCTGGGTCCTTAGAGTCACGAGCCTTAGTATCATTCATTAATATACGTAGAAAGACTGGCAAAATTAAATTTTGGGATTTGGACAGCTTAATTACTCAATAATTTATTTACAAAGAAGTTTCACTTCTGATATGTGTACTTTGTACGAACACACTTTTTTTGTATGTAACTGGAGGCAAACGGGCAGGGGCTTACCTGATGTTAAGAGATACCCCCACTCACATAGCCAGAAGGCTCGCAAGTGCGTTGTCGGCCTTTTAGGAAATGGCACGCTCTTTTGTTGAAGCTGGTTTCACATAGTGGTGGTGCGAGGCAAAAACTGCCTTAAGAAACGAGTTGTGAAACGACGGAGGTCGAGGTGATACGGATGGTATTTTTTATTCTGCCTTGAAGTCCGATGAAACGTCCGTGTAATTTTAAGCAGTTGGAAATACGTCTTTAAATAAGGAAACTAGAAGTACAGAAAATAAAATTACAATATTTAATAGAATTAAATAAATCTACCTCTTAGCGTAGGCTGTTGTTGTGTTATATCTAAAGTGAGTTGTTAAAGTGAATTGAACCGAATTTTCGCCTCGCCTGTACCGGTCTGTCCTTACTTGACCGCTATAAGCACTCGTGCCATCTTATTTCACTTTGCTCACTCCACTTACACGTATAGGGAAAATAAGTTTTTCCATTTTCATCAAAGAATGTTTACTTATGAGTTACCTGTTAAAACACGAGTACTTTTACTAACTTTTTATTAGGTTTTTGGGATATATTGTTTATATCAGACAAAAATAGACTAGACTCTAGAGGTGTTAATGTATTAATAACAATTATCTTTAGTTAAAATATGTTTTTAAACTAAACTTGCCCATGTATTTCGCGTAATGCACACGACCTATTAAAAACATGTCCCTGGCATTCTCTTTAAAGGGATAATAAAGCTTATAACTCGATAATAGAAACTCATAACGCAACTTTTCAAAGTCGGTTCATCCCTTATAGCTATAAAAATTTTCCTTATAATTAGACTTTCCTTAAACTTTTTTCTTGTAACGCTTCATTTCACGTTCAAGTGATACGATGTAGCGATTGAAAATGTAAATAAAAACACTATGTAAAGGGAAACAATACTTTTTCCTAAACAATTCAACGTCACTTTTAAATTTTTTTAACCTAGAGGGCGAGTCCTTTCAAACAACGCTCATCTAGAAGCATGCTGGAGTTTCACGCCTTCGTTGTCGACATCCTGTGTTCCTAGCAAATACAGCAAAGGAGTGGAACTCCTTGCCCCCCTTTATCTCCCCTACGCAGTATGATATGGGTTCATTCAAGCCGTTGAAACGGCATCTCCTGGACAGACGTACCCTTAATTAGGCCATATCTCACTTAACATCAGGTGTGAATGTGGCTGTGTAACATTAACTTTAGTTTTGAAGGTATTCATTTCTAGGCCAATGCTTTTACTTGCGCAGACCAATTCGTTAAGCATGTCTTGTAGCTGCGTAGCACTGTTTGAGTAGATAACCATATCGTCGGCGAATCGCTTAGATACTGACCGTTTTTTCGATCCCTTAAAAAGGGAATAGACAATGACAATGACATATGAATAAATCGCTGGTTTGTCTAAGATGGGCCACTGACGAGACAAACTCTTGTCAAGTGTCCGCTGCTAATAAGCATACAAATGGGGCTCTTCGCGCTAATCACTGTTTTATCAAGCGGTAGACAGAGATGGAGCACGCTAGAGAGGGACAGACTATTGGTAGGCAAATACTCGAATTATTATAGGTGCTATTTATTATTCGATTTATAATTTAGTACGTCAGAAGAACAGACCAGTTTACTTCTGGAATTGCATATTAAACTAAACACTAGTTTAACTAATAATCAAGATATGTTTATTCTCTTGTATTTATTGAAGAACCATGCTATCCAAAATATGACGTCATAATAGTAGAAAAAATATGTTAAGCGGAAATGAAAGAATATATTAGAACAGCTGTGTCTTTTAATATTCAAAAGTGATATATATTGCGAGGGGACGACGAGACGGGTAAAGGGCGGTTAGGTAGGCTGAATATTGGATGGGTTACGATTGTACGGGAACGGTACTCACCAATTAGCCAGTTTCGGTCGCACCTCTGTCTCAATTCTTAGTTGGCAGTTGGAGGAGTAGTCTTTTGTAGTCTTCAGTAGTTCTTTTTGAGTAGTATTTTTGACCTTAAAACAATGTACCATTTTGCAAGAGCCTAGTATAAACCTAGTGCTCATAGAAGTATATTATGTATAAGGTTAACCACAATTAATATTGTATCTCAACGTTTTGAAACATAGTGTATGTGTACAATATTTTAAATGTTAGTACAAAATGTAATGTTTTTGAGTCAAATAAAGTATTTTTTATTTTTATTATTAAACCTAGTAGTTAGTGGTTCAATTGTTGCACAAAAATCACCAATTTCACTAAAAACTTCAAAACGTACAAACATCGTAGGTTAGTAAAGAACATAGAAATGTACAAAATTTACATTGCTATTGGAGTATCTTTAATTAATCTAATTATAAAAAATTATTTCTTAAATATTTACGCTCGGTTAATATTGTTACTATGTTTATCAATTTAGGAATTGAAATAAACATAGTACATACTAGTACATAGTAACATAAAATTATGTCGTAACATAATACAATTGTTTAATAATTGTATTATATTTCATAGCGTCTTTAACCTTTTTAGTTCTCGTTCTACGCCTAATAAAGAGCATAGTTATGAACAGAAACAGTTTTAATGGGAATAAATAGGTAAGTTAATAATATTTCTACTCCCTCAAGGGTCAAAGTAATATATAGGCCACAACAAACATTCACGTGCAATTCCACGGGCGTGAGCCAGTGCGTCGCCTTCTTATTCAATTGTGTCGCACCAGTCATGCTACACTGGTTTCTATTTCACGACTCAAATGTTTTTGATGGTGTTTTAATATGGATAAGACGAGTTTCTTTTATTCATCTCTTGTTTGTACATAATATGTTGGTATACTACCCTTGTCCTATTTAAAGTTGATTTAGTGGGCTGAAACAATTTTTGAAAGTAGTTTATTGTTAGGAGATATTTTTTTGTCTTTATCATTTGTGTTCATCATCAAACTACCACTGACTATTTAAAATATGTCCATACGCTATATTTCTGCATTAAGTCAGAAATGACAATTATGACCTATGTCAGTCCTGCAGTTTGACATACAAAGTGAGTACTCTGACACGTCACATCCACATTTGTCTGTCCGTAGGCCCCATAAGATGGCTCCATCTTGCAGCGCCGCCTCCGATGCAAATTGTGAAGTTAAATAAACGAGAATGGGAAAAAGAAATTACGATTTCATTGTATTCTTTGTGAATTTTATTGATGCTATAAAACATTTACCCGACCTCAGTGAAGCGGACTTTTCTTTTGAGGGAAAGAGGAGGCTCAGTTTGACGAGTTTATGTGTTCTGTATTAACCAAGGAATTGCGACTTTTAATTAACTTATTCATTATATTAAGCCCATACATATGAATTAAGCGTTTTATCGTAATAGGCACTTTGACCTCAAATATTTCTTCTTTGGTTACGAATTCTAAATTCAATCTTTTATGGCTATTGACTCGTGCATTTGTTTTTCGAAAACCATGATCCATTTAATTTTCCCGTTTTAATTTTTTTTCATTGCGTCACTCTATTTATTAAATGGAAAACAGGAAATATCGCGTTATTTACGCGTTCCATCGTGGAACCGGCTCGAAGGATTAATCATTAATGATGTGTATGGTGGCGGTGTCGCAAAAGAAAACAGAGTGCGTTTTTGGTTCCAACGTTTTCGTTCTGGAAATTCTGACCTGCAGAACTTCGCAGAACAAATTAGAGGAGCTTCAATTGGAATGTCTAAGACATCCACCGTACTCCCCGGACCTTGCTCCAACAGATTACCATTTTTTTTCGAAATTTGGATAACTTCTTGCAAGGTAAAAAATTCACCTCTGATGGGGCAGTCGAAACCACCGCCTTCAAAGATTTTATTGAATCCTGTCCGAATGGTGTTTTAGTAAAGAGATAAATGAACTACCTATAAGATGGCAAAAGTTCATAGATAACCACATACATTGATTAATTAAATATATTCTATTTCAAATAAATCTACTTTTTGTTCCTCCCATACAAAATTTTCATATTTAAGGACCTTATATTTAACCGGTATAATACTAAAACATAAAAACCGTATAATATTAATGTAGTTTAAATTAAATTAGAGCTGCAAAATAAAGGTTGTAAAATTATTGATTGTTAAAGTATAATCCTGAACAGACAGACCTCCACTTAGGAAAGACTGCAAAGTGCGTGAATAAATAAAATCATATTAAAATTTCGATTATTACTTGCTGTAATGTGTTATAACTATATTTTTTAGGCAGTAATTTTGTTGGCTTTTAATAAATAACCAACTAGACTATACACTCTTGGCATTCAGAAAATGTAATTCTAAAAATCTCTGGTGCCAGAAATAGCAATATGAAAACCTACTGCAAATATTGGCAGAGAGAAAAATGACATAAAAAAGCACATCCTGCCGCCATCTGGTGTCAAACGACGTAAAAATTATTCAGGGGTCTGGGAAATGCCAATTAGATCGTCTGTGGTCCACAAATAACGTGCCATCATTTAAATTACCAATATATTATACTTATAAAGTTTACGTTATAATACAGGTTATATTTATTTGATGGAAATCATGAAATTTAATATAGCGATTAATTCAGGAGTTGAAATTTTGAGTCTCTTTAAGTACTTCAACAATAAAACCGAGATATATATGGTTACTGAATAACGAACGATTCAATAAAGGTTAATATTCTAATAATTCTATTTTGATTAAGAAGATTATTTTACCTAACTAACCGTTCGACTGCTAAAGACAAACCAAATATTCTGCACAATTGATAGTATTCGACCATGTCTATAATGGTAACTCCGTAAAGAGTTAATTTAAATTGCAAAAATGAACCCTTAATTGAGAAATGAAGCTGAAATCGCCGACATACCTTTTCCACTTAATTGACATTCCTTTGTGTTAGGGGACACATTTTTACTCATTACAACAATGAGGAGTTTATTCCCATAACAGGAGGTACATCTGGCACGAAGAGGTGGTTACAAAAATGTTAAGGTTAACAATCGTTCTAATAGAAAGCTACGTAATGTGTTTCATGATTAAAATATCAATAACATAAGCAATTCTCACTAATTTCTAATTTCTATAAATTTTCATATATATGAATATAAGTGTATGTACTATAAGTGTCAATTAACTAAGAAATCTTCGACATCATTTATTTATTTCCAGAGTGACACTAGTGTACAATTAAAGCTATTTTATAGTACGTTTATAAGAACTTACTTACTGTTACTGACTTACCTTGTCACTTACCCCAGCTTCAAGCATGTTTAAGAATGTTCTGTTCGGTTGGATTACTAATTGTATTTTATAGACCTCCAAGGGAACTCCAAAAACCTTAGCAATATATAAAATCGATTACAATCTGTCCGAGTGTTAATTGAAATATCGGGGAGGTCGGGGATAAAAGGATATAAATCAACGGTCAGCGGTCCAGCCGACCCCCACCCCCTCATTGTCAGCATATTTTTCTTTTAAGCCTCGTGTTTTGTGTTTTTTGCTTTCAATAAATACATCAATTATAGAAATGAGGCACAATGGGGCATCTAAGTGTGTCTGAGTCACTGATTATTTTAACTCTTTGAAGCGTCTCGATAATAGATCTTTACTCGACACTGATGAAAGAGTAATGCTGTTTTCATAAAAGTTAAAAGGGGCTATCTGAGCCCCTCGTCCCGAGGCTTTGTTTGCTTTTAATTTAAAACTCATTAATAATTCATCCATCTTATACTTGGAACATTCTTTGTGTCTTTGAAATATTTTTTTTTAATTATCCATAGTACCTTTGGGTTCAAAGTATTTCCTTCAACGGTAGGTACAAAACCAGAATATTATACCTTGGTGAAGGCGAAATATGTTTTTCATGTTTTTTGTGTTGTAACACGACAAATATAATGAGTACTGAAGAGCCACAGGTCATAGGAGTTATAACTTATTTATCCTGAAATGTGTTTTATATCGACTGTTATCGGTCCTTTCGTGGGTATTAAAATGTGTAGCGGCCTATACTTAGAATAGGATTACAACCGCAACGAGAAGAGAAACGTTCTGAGTGCGGTGTTTGTGCTCACTAATTGGAACACGTCGCCTGCGGATACACTAGGGCTGTGCAACCGGACACTGACTTATCGATAAAATTATAATAATAAATAATTATTAGGTTAAATGTACATAATTTGTACCAAAGGAACATCGATTATGGTTATTGAAACGTATGTTGTGCCAAAGTTTTAATAGTATAGTCAAAAACGTGTTGTTTATACATTAACCTATGAGATTAACTAAACTAAACCATTTGCCAAAATTGTCAGTAAAATAACATTCTTTAAAATAGTAGTTGATTACATTAAATATTTATTTACCTTACACATTATATGTTAAATCAGAGAACATAAGTCAAGTTCTATTTGTTTTCCGGTTGTATTAGTACTTAACTGAGACTGAGAGGGACCAGAAGTGAACAGTTTGGGCTACACATAATTAAATCCATATCTAAAGTGAAGATAATCTATAGATCAGGAAAACTCACACGCACTGGTGTGCACTCAGTTCCCTGATAAGCAGTCAAGGAGGAAGCGAAAACAAAAACCGAAGTAGAATCCAGATGACCAAAGACGCAATGACAAAATTGTTGCGTTTATGGAAGGACTGGAACATTTTCTTAAAAACAAAGAAGAAATTGGTTGAAACTGGTATTTCAGATTTTCCTTTATAGCGCTGAATCCTGGACAATACAGACATCTGAAAAGAGAAAAATAGATGTTCTAGAAATGTGTTGTTGAAGGTGGATGTTAAGGAAACAATCGTCTCCATACTAACACAGTTACAGGTAAAAAAATAGTTGCTTTTTACCTGTAACTTTCGCCACTTGGTAGCGTAGGTAACGCATCCTGAGTTTTTTTGGACATGTAACTCGCAGAGATCCAGAAAGTCTAGAACAACTCATCATGACTGGCAGAGTGATACCAGACCTCGGGGCCGATCCCCTACTCGCTGGACCGATGAAGTAAAGGCTCTTAGGGGCCTTACCATCACCTAGCCACAAAGGTTTGCCAAAGACAGGGGAGAGTGGAAGAAGTTGTGTGGAGCCTCTGACACGACCTTCAGAAATAAAGAGTGCGATTGAAGAAGAATAAGAAATGTAAATGTAAGAGCACTGTTGGCCTATTGTCTTGAATATTCGCCTCTTAACTCTGAGGTCATGCGTTCTAATTACGTCTGTGACCGTTGAACTTTTCTTCCAATGTGCGCATTTAACACCTCGTACCGTGAAGGAAAACACAGCGAGGAAACTGGTATGCGTTAAAGCATGTGTTCGGCAAAGATGGCTTATGATTTAAAAAAATGCCTTAAAACAGATTCAGAAATCTGAGTCAACACCTGGACCTGGTTGTACCGCAATTGTTTTTTGAATAAGTACCGATAACTTCTAATCAACGACTCAACACTATTCGTCTTGTTTAAATATTAATTCATACGACAAAAGGGGTCGACTGTTGCCTTTGCACGCTTCAGGGGCTTTGGGGGGGGTGGAGAGGGGGGGACGGGATCAGGTGGTTTCACGGCTTTTGTGTTGTCGATATTCAGGTGGTTTTTTGGTATCTCTATATAAGCCTATTTTGGGAATAATCGTTTATTCTCTATGTGGCCACAAAACAGTTACAATGACATATTGAACGATATTTATAGGTAACAGGCGTTTTAATTTTCTGATGCTTGAGTCATTCTAGGGCGATATTTTCTTAGTGCAAATACATTAAAGTCCCCCTATTCAAACAGAATAATCTACAATTATTTTTAATATTACAAGAGCACAGAAAAGCTCCCATAAGCAAAACAGTTCCAAACTTAATGTTTGACTTGTACTCTGATCTTACTTAAACTACTAAAGTTACTGTATGTAGAATTCTTCGTCAGCAAGATCAAGCGAATTAGGGTTACAATATTATAAGTTACAATTCATGTACGTCTATACACAAATATAATAACACATAATAGATAATCTTGATGTAGGTGTGAATTGTGTAACAGTTTTCTTAAATGAATGTACATTCGCCAAACAGGAAGAAACTGACCTTCAGCTTCATTGACAAACATGTAATTCTACGCAAAGTTAACGGGCATAAGTCGATTATTAGTCCATTGTGACAATTATTCATCACGCAGGCTGTTAATCGTCTAAAAAAATATCACAATCAAACTTGACTTAATGTCATATGAATGGGGCAAAAGTGATGTTAAACGCAGTCTCTAACGTAAATTTGTTAAATCTGTAATTTTAAATATTATGTAATTTCAAAGTAATTTCAGGATAACATTAAGCTAAATAAAACTCGTCGTGTCAGAACACTCGCGACGGAAGAGCGCCTCAACTGTTCATCAGTTGGACTTAACAGTTTTAGTATTTGATAATATGTTAGCGCCATTGTAGAAACAAATTCAATTCACTATTTGCCATATCATAGACATCTTGCAGGTTGTACATTTTGAATGTGTCAAAGTCAATTTGTCAGTAGTGCGTTGAATCAATCGTTGACTTCAGTTGCTCTCTTATCGGCGCCGACGCCAGAAATGCGCACTGACTGGCTCATATAAGTTTCCAATCGGCGACTAATATGTAACCTAATTATAATTATATTGATAGTCCTTTATCTAATAATCAGGGTAAAATATCTGGAGTGAAGTTCGGTAGCGGTTGCTGGAGTGATGTTCACATAAAATAAAAACTTTGTCCGAAGCTAAGTGTCAATTGACTGAAGTTTAAAATAAGAGCTTATAACTAACAAAAAATAGGGGTGGGGTTTTGACGCTGAACTAACAAAATCTGGCACTTGAGATTTATCAGTGCATAAAACTATGTGACACATAATAATATAACTAACGCTATAAGGCTTTTTAAGGAACTATCAAAAAGGTTGGTCGACATCACAGGACACCGAAGAGCTGGCAGCTACCTCGGACAAAAAATTAGTCTAGCTATTCAAAGGGGGAACGCTGCCAGTATCTTCGGAACCTTGCCTAAAGGCTTGCCTTGCCTCCTTTTAATAATATATTTTAGTTATTATAGGTTAAGGTTAGTTATTGTTTTTATAGTTCTTTTTTTGTATTTATAAGCTAGGTTAAATTTTAAATTATTGTTCTTTATATAAATAATAGTTATAATATAACTGATGTATATGGGTAATGTTATCTTATAACTTCTGGATGAATGAAAACTAAAGAGGTTATAGAAATATATATTACAAAGTGTTGTGTTAATCAAATATTAATACATTAACTGAAGTCAAGTCACATAACTCTGGTAAGCTATCGTACGTAAGGTTAAAAAAGTATCAAACATCGCCGGTCGCAGCACAACGCGAGGGCGCGCGCTATCGCGGCTTCTGCGATGAATTTAAATATTTAATTAAAAACTTGTGATAGGGTTGAAAATATACATTTTAACTTTTGTCATAACATTATATTATTGACTAGTATACGCCGGCGGAGCTTATTGCAAAAATGATTCTAAATATATTTTATTTATTTACAGTGTACAAGAAAGAAAGTAATATAAAACACTAAATGCTGAAATTGGCGGCTTAATCTTACTTATAAGCGATCTCTTCCAAGAGACTGGTCATAAAAGAAAGTAAGACAGAATTGTGCAAAAAAATAAAATAAAAGAAGAAACAAAAGTGTAGTAAATATACTAATTATTATATAAATTGTACTACAATAATCAAAAAAGAATCGTATTATACAAAAAAATGGCTACCATGTTGCGAATGACAAGAAAGGTCAGAAACTACATTTATTCAAAACGCAGAGGGCTCCATCCCTAATTATAAATCTTAATTAAAAATAAAGTCAAATTTGCGAAGCGATTGAGACTAGCGGGGCTCGCTATTTCACTCGTAAACGTGATTTGAACAAATTACCTTATCTTGAGACCCCATGGGAATATCCGACACATTATTTAGTTAAATAATATTTCTAAGACAGTACTAATTAAAGTTATAGTTTACGCAGCGATTAACACCGATACTAATTGTCTAATTGATTTCGACTTGATTTAATTCATCTACTCATCACTAGACACGGAATTGAACTAAATAAGAAAAGAGAAAGAGAAGACATGACTCCAGTTACAATAGGTTATTACTATCAATACTTTGTATATTTTGCGTCCAAACCAATCACGAGACGTCTATCACAATTATCACCATGCTCGTTTCCAAGAAACCAAATTTAATTATTATACTTTATCTCAAGTGTACCTCAAATATGTTATAAACCCGAAGCTACGAGACCCAGCGTAGCGATGCCGAATATACTTTAAAGCTAAAATCTTGCATTTGACATTAAAGTAGGGCGTATGATATAGTAAGGGTGTCATGAATTTATCGTGCCCCTATACTTCAATGGCGGTGGCACTTACATGGGATAAAACGGGTGAAAATTTCCGAGACTTTAGAATTTTCTAGCTTACTACGTAATCGCCGGACGAAAGACATAAAACACAATTTATAGTAAATTATACAATTTATTTCATATTTAATTGTAACAATACTGTCTTCTGGTTCTCTGGTTCGATCCCGCAAATGCGAGCCCGTCAGCTATCACAGATATGGTGAAATGTTGTTTTTGTTTCAGGCTTTAGATTTGGCTTTTTATGTTTTAATAATCTCTATACAGAGCCGCCTAACACTATGATGAAACAGACGATGTAAAATGTGTTAAGTAACTTTTTATAATAGATAACAATAATATATTAAAAGCTATAAAAAACCTTCCCCGTTGAATCGTCGAAGTAATAAAAATGTATTTATTCATGAAAATGTCTTACAGTTTTTCCGACTCCTAACAAGATAACAGACGCTTAATCCCATGAATATTCATTCTTTCATTAATATTTATTTCGCTTTTTGTTCTGGCCATTGTGGAGATTAAAAGTAACCTCACTTTTTTCAACAATGTTTAAATTTAGAAAAGCCCTGCCAGTTTGGCGAACCAATTTTACATTCGTCTTGCTATATTTTACTTCAGCATACTTAAAATATGACTATGTTTTAAGTTTAAAATAATTGTACATACCTATGAACTATGAACCTCCACCAAGATGGATGCATTTTAGGCATCTACATTTAAAGAAATTTTTTCGATCAATTATACACCAATCACTTACGAAATTTACTTTAATTTATTTTTTAATTTATGATTTGCTTAGCTATCTAGGAAGCTTACTTCAATAGATAGTCATACTTAAATATTATCTAACTGCAGCAATATCACATACGTAGAGGTCAAACTCCTTTTTCGTCGGTTAAAATCTACAATGGAAACGGCAATGTAAAACTAGACTCTAATGTAGAACTAGATAAGTTTTGTAAAGCATGATAACGTCTATGAAATAATTCAATTTCTAATACTAATGCTTTTAAGTGTCAGGTACTAAAAGCTTCTTGGCGTTTTAAGTGCATCGGGAACACATTGGGATAGTGAAATAGAGTCTAACTCGTCTTAGTGACAACATCTACACCAATTTGAGAAATTTAATTGGTGTCTTATAAATAATTGGAATGTGGTTTAGTGTCTAAAGTAACAGATTTGTCACTTCACTATTGTCTCTTAATTGACCAGACCATAGTTATTATAATTTTATACGAAAAATACATTTACTTAATTCAATTGCGTTTAATACTACTAATCAGCTTATATATAAATTGTAAGTACTTAAAAAGATTTTTAAATTTATGCGAACGGTATTGGTTTCCAGATGGCGCTACTATAATTTTGGGTAACGCCATCTAGCCATTCGGTAGAGAACTACTGTTAAAGCTCATAGCTGAGTCCCAAATGTAACAAGTTACATTCAAGGTTCTACAGAATCTCCAAGTCTTGACGTAAGCCTTCTTAGGTAGCTAATGAGCCTGCTGCACTACTACAAATGACTCGAGTTAAGTTCGAGTTCGTTATATCGAATTCGTTTAAGTAATCTTTTGAGCATGAAAATTTGACATTTTAGAGTGAATGAGCAATGTCTTCAGTGTAACACAGAATTAGTCATAACATAGGTTGCAGCGCCCCCTAGCGTTGAATTCCAAGCTTCAAAACTATAACTCCTCCGTGGGATATTTTTTATATAGGAAATAAAAGAATTAACTAACGTAGGAAGTTGTTTACTCATTGAGGCCATACTTCTTTATTATTAATTAAGCCGAGGGCGCTATATTACTCGTCAGTTAATAGAACCAAAGACAATTAAAGTAAAATATTTTCTTTGTCTTTCCAGAACCAAAAGACATCCACGCCATAGAGTCTAGTCCTCTATCTACTAATAGGTCCCGTAATTAGGCACTTCAAAAACAAAAAAAAATCTTACATTTGTTGTAGTTGTAGTCATGAGTTTGTATGTTTATTTACCTTCTACAAGGCGACTCTAATAGGTACCAATGTAACACTTCATACATACATGTGTAATTTTATTAGCGTAGCGTAGAGGGCAGTGATATAAATTTAAAAATAAAACACTAAGTTGTACGTAATTCAGTACTTCCCTTTCTTGGATAAACGTTAAATTTCCGTGTTTTCTACCGTTTCTCAAATTTTCTATAATTCGACACATCGTTAAAACAAAATAAGGTTCTGCCTATTATGTTTTGTCAAGTACCGGAGAGTTTAAAAAAATTTAAACTAAATCGCTTTGTTGACCTGAAATAGAAATGATAATTAAAATGACAGCTGCTTCAATTATTTTATTTAAGAACGTTAGGACACTAAATAATCCATAAAATATTACGAGCGAGTTATGGTTTATGCATATACTTATATTTATTGACGTTCAAACCGGCCAACATTAATCAACCTTAGCGCAAATAATATTTTTTACACGAAAATCTTAAACAGCTCAAATATTGACAATATTATTGTTACACTTACCACACCATTGTATGAAATCTTCTTGTCAGAAACTGACGTTTTTCTATCGGCGTATGATATTTGACAATACTCGTGTACAAAAAAACTAAATGTGTGGTTATACAATTTATTTTGACAATACAAGTCTTCCTCGTTTATCGACAATACCAACTCTTTGAAGCCAACCGATGAAACCTCTATTTTGTCTTAAATCAGCCTTCTTGCCACCGACGCACTCAGATAAAGGACGGCGTTGCCAAACTGAAAGTATTTTATTCCAAATATGTCCATGAACTTAATCTAGGATACATTTCTAATCTGTCGTATTGTTAACCTAGTTTGCAATTAACTACGTGTCTATAAAGCCGAAACAATTATCGTTTCGTATAATTATGCTATCTTCATTATGTAATAGAGAATTTCCAGCAATAAACACGACAATACTGGACAATCGCATGTACGTATAATATATTTAAGCTTCACAATTACCATATTAATTGTACAGTTTATGTAATAGATAGTTTACCAGCGGCATGCAAGCAAGAGTTATAATCCAATACACAATGATTGACGAACACGCGCCGTTCGCCACTGGCTGACACTGCGCATTGCGGCTCGTAGTCTTCAGTGCAGTGGTCAGGGCATGAGTGGCCGCAGAATGCTCCATCTATTCCCATGTTTAAGGTCCTCAAAGTTATAAGAAACCACACTCAGCGATAATACGTAAATATCACACATTTTTTGTGTTGTTTATTCTTTTTAATTTTCGCGATCGCTCACAGCATTAATAAGGGTTTTTCTCGTTCATTTAGTTATACATTAAAATATATTCAGATCCCTTTAATATGTCTTGGTTAATTACAAGCAATGTAATTTAAGTATTTGTTTTTATAAGTATAAAAATGGATGTTTTAACTAAAAAATTGATGTTCTAAATTCTATTTATGTGGACTTTTATTTATATTCACATAATTAGAATACCTCTTTTATTGCAAATAATAATATAATATATCCAGTAATTGATTAATCACTAAAAACTACCTTTCCTTATATTACCTTCTAGAAGAGAAACTCCTTCTTGTATCTCCTTTCTGGACTACATTTGGCTTGGGTGCGTATGGCTTAGGTATTACTCGACCGCCGATATTCTTACAATGTTCCATCGGCACTACTTTGTATCCTAAAACATAATTATTGTAATATAACTGCCGAGAAAGTTTCAAACTGTTTGTTAATGTGTGTATGGTTGTAATTGGGTGATGGTTGAGCTGAATCTGAACTTGAATAAGTATTTGTGAGGACAACGAAGGACAGGATATTATTATTGAAAAATTAACCAGAAAGTACATACTGTTATTATAATATAGAAAGTACTTACGGTTGTTAGCGTATTTAAATGCACAATTCACTTTTCTAAAGAAACATTCGTTTAAAAATAATCTGTATTTAATCTTATTATCTTCTTCTTTGATGCCGCATATTGATGCCATCGTATTATTACAATTGAGATTATTACAATTCATTTTCATTTTCTTGCCTGTTGGTTTTCTTTCTTCTACCTTGGGCCTATCGTTAGATTCAACATTTTCATGGTTTTTACCCGATATAAATATGATATCTCCGACTGGTTTTTCTGAAACTTTTTTATAGTTTCCAAGGTATTTTCATTTACCACATAATATCGATGACACAAATTTCAAATGACAACGAAGAGCCGGGACTGCTAATAATTAAGATTTATAAAGTTGTCTAAAGGATTAAATACTCACCAGTTTTATGTTCAGTTTTCATAATATTACGTACATTAGTGTTTTCTATAAGATCATGTACTTTAACGTCTCGATAATCCTCATTTCTAAATACTTCTTTTTCATTAGGTATAAAAACGACCTCATTTGCTTCTGTGAAAGTTAAATCTTCCGTATGTGGACTTTCGACATCTGGATTTATTATCTGTGGTATGTCAAATGTAATAATTAACTTGAGTATCTAAGGGTGCGTACAGACTATGTAACATATTATATAACTTGTGTTTTATAACACGTCCACATTATGTAACCTTGTTATTCAACATTATAACACAAAACAATACTGTACACATTAGAATAACAATGCAATATAACAATGTTATATAACCATTTTAAATAACAAAAGAAAAACAAAAAAACGTAGATGCTGGGTTCGTCCTAGCGTACATATCAATAACATGTTATTATAACATGTTTTATAACATTCAGATTCCACATTATCTGAAACATGTTGTATAGCAATGTTGTATAACATGTTATGTTATATAGTCTGTACGCACCTTAAGAGAGACAACAAGCGTAGGGGTACTTTTGTTTAACGCTAGTCCATAACACTGTCCAGAGACAAGGCAAGGCAACAGATACATGTTGTGTGTTTCATCAATCGTTTTTCATTATAGGAATGGGTGGCGATCAATCTTCTATATCTGACACATGCCGTCGATTTTTGATCGGTTTACTTACAATACAATTTTGTACTATGGTAACGTTCATTAATTCAATAAAAATAAACGGATAATGAGCGCCAATAAAAATACTATTATGGTTTCAACTTTTTAAACTTGATAAAAAAATTATATGTCCGCTGTATGGAAAATATATATGTATGTACTTTAGCATAGCATATTAAAATGTACAATTCACTTTTCTAAAGAAACATTCAACTTTCTTATTAGATAGATAGACATTATTTTTAACTGTATCCCAAGGGCCGAAATACCGGCCGGGCCGGCTGTATCCAAGACGAAATCAATTCAACAATTAGGAAACATTAAACTTACTGGTTCTTTTATAGTTTTGTCCTTCATCACTCTGTCAGCCTCATTGTGTCCCGTATATGTTATTATAACATCAGAGTTATTTCTATCGATATGCGTAGACAAAGTGTAGATTGCATAAAATGGTATAAAGAATAGTTGGTATTGCATTCTGTAATAAATTATGCTATTTTATAAAGGTACCATGACGCGTAGAAAAATGATGATCCAACAGCTAACAAATCAAGCGTAAATGAATTGTTAAATTAGAATAATCTTTCTTAAGCTCACGAACTCCCTTTATAACTGAGATCAACGCTATTTTTTATAAAGTGCTTAATTTAGAGGTCCTGTATGCAAGATCCGGATAAAACTGTTTCAGCTTGAACAATATTTATGGCGGACAGGCTTTTATTTGGGTAAAGGCATTAAATACTTACTTATGACAATATGTAACATTTAACAGTGGTATACACACGGTCTTGAACACACTTTGGCCTTAATAATATTAGTTTGGATATATTTAAGCGTTTTAAATTGCTCTCACTTTTCTCATTGGTTTCCTTGAAACAGTGAAATTGCACATGACTGAACAATTGTTTAGCAAAATGAAAAATTGCGGTGAACAAAGGCCTTTGTAATTCAAAACATTGCCTATTTAACTTCTCGTTCATCGAAAATTTATTTTATCAAAAAATCATATTTTTAGAAACGTTTTAACAAATCAAATCAAAATCATTTATTCATGTAGGTAACACAATGTACACTTATGAACGTCAAAAAATAAATACATATTAAATGCTTCTAATTTTACATTTCCTAACAGTTCTCAAAAACGCCCTTGCGTTGAACGGAAGAGAAGAACTGGCAATAAACTCTCCGCCACTCTTTTTAATCGCCAAGTTTTTTGTTTTACACAATGTTTGTAAGTAGCTGCAACCATTACACAATTTTCCACATAACATAAAATAAATAAAAAACCAAGATTTGTAACGTAACAAATGCAATAAGTAGGTAGTAGTGGATTTTTTCATGAATGGTATATACCATCTATATAGATTACAATTTTTTATATTATTATTGTAATGATATTCAGGAATAGCCAGCATAACAACCAAATATTTTACAAACTCATTCCTCAGCCCGGTGAGCTAAAATGTGTCTTGGCCTCTAGAATGAGGAATCTCAAAATCTTTTTTATTCATCTTAAATAAAAGGTTTAAAAATTCGTTGACTGCCATCTATTGAAAGTAACATGACCCGTAACTAAACTCAAATGTTGAACGTTGAGTACTCTGCAGTTTTTCAGTCATCTAAAAGATGGCGCTTTCTTACTGTGAACTCAGTTTCATACGTACAAGCATAACGTGACTAACATGTTTCGAATACTTTTCTTGCTTTCTTTTAATTAAGATTTTGTTAGTTACTGCAGACTTGGCTAACTTATTTCAAAATCAGAACTACCTTCGTCACATACCTTACTTTTGGTATCACATAGCATTCTTTCAAACAATTTCATTTTCACATCTTCGTAAGTGGAGGGAAGGGAGGGTTTGTAGGTGAATTACCAAGTGAGTTGTTATCTATGAATATCGGGACTGTAATTTTTATCTTGTAAACAATTATTTACTAATTTATTTGATAAAAATAAGATTGATTATTGAAGAAAAATAACTACATTAAACATATAGCCGTACCTAGTTTAATATCAAAAGAGATAAAAAACACTTCTTTAATATAGTGTGTAAATATATATACATGTTATTAACCGTACAGTTGTACGGCAAAGGGGCCACTTAAAGTAAGCAATAAGTTTCTCTATTACTATTGCATGGTACGAGTACATATTAGATTACGTGTTATAATTATAACTTTTAATTAAAAGTGTATATTTTCCGTAACCAACAACTGACAAGCCGTATTTCTTTGTGAGGGACAAACAACTTTGAAGTATTAATATCGTTTCAGCTGATAGGCGATACGCATAGTGGTGCAATTTTAAGAATGTCTCAGATAAATGAAAAAGACTATCAGTGTCAGCTAAAACCGATTTTCTTAGCGAATAATCTGAAGTTTTAAACTAACATCTTGTTAGAGTAATTACAAATGTAGCAAGGAATTTATAAAGATAACGAAGTTGTGTTGGTATTTCAAGTGATCAACATTGATTTTTCATTCATAAAACATTACATATTGTATATTGAAAACATTGCCATAACATACGTTTTTAGTTATAGCTGCTGACCACGTTTTAGTAGCGAGCAGCGCGCGGGCGGCGCGCTCTCGGCTCGCGTCTTCCTTAACATTAATCTACTATTTATTTAATGACTTTGTACAGCTTGCCAGCCAGTGGACTGTGAATCTGTATTTAAATTTATATGAAATAAATGTCGGGAGTATTTGTATTGTATGTATTAGTAAGCTACACTAGACAACTAGATATATTAGGGTGAGCCTACCTAACAACCCTACGGATCCCTAAGCCCTACGAATGTACCCTAACACATAAATAGTGAATATATAAATAAGTACGGGATGTCTGCACCAAGATAAGGTAGCAAACGGAGCTTCACGGGTAGGATCAAAGGTTCAAGGTAGTGGGATTTGTTCAAAGCTATCGGGCAGGCTCACCACGATAATTAAGGGCTTGAAGGAGTCTTCGCCACGGTCTAGGCTAGAAATGAATGGAACAAAGCAATATTCAAATCTGATTTATTGTTATAAAACAACATCTTATACACTACTTACACCTATTCATACATAAAATAATTCTTCAACATTTAAAATTGAAGCACGTGAGCCGTGTCAGCAGTTTGTCAAAGTTCATGTGAAATCTGAACAAACTATAATTTCCAAATTTCAATAGCCTAATATTATTTTGCAAGTCATTTAACTCGTAATTTCTGATGCCATTTTCTCTGAGTACTAATAATACTTTGGATTTTTTATAAATGGGCAGGAAACTCACCTTATGATAAATGATACCGCCGCCCATAGATACTCACATTGCCAGGTGGCCTTTATAAGAATCGGTATGCTCCTTTCTGGAAGACTTCCTAAGTCGAATTGATTCGGAAATACTTCAGTGGTCCATATAGTGGTGGTGCGCGGCAGAAACTGCCTTAAAAAACGCTCAGTTTTGGAACTACGGATGTCGAGATGATACGGGTGGAATTTCGTATTTTAACAAATAACAAGTTAATGGTTATTGGATTTGGAAGTATTCGTTTTATTGAGTTTAAATACTTTAAAAGAGTTAAAAAGCCTTTGAGAGTTAAGCTCCTTCAGCTAGTAAATGTATAAAAATAAGACTCTGTTATTAAGTAACAATAGTTAGTTGTTAGGGAGCGCCCGAAGGTAACATCTTAGCTAATTATAATCTTGTAAGATGACGAGAACATTACCCGTTTCCAATGTTAGCCGGTTTCTAGACAATATTGTTGTGAACATATAGGTTATATCTCTATCTTTACGCAAATTCGACATATTCTTAAGAACGAGATATGATGTTGCTTAAAGTCCTAGGCTTACAAATACGAGGACAACTCCATTTTAATAATGTTTATTATTAGTGGTCTTATAAGCTATTATCTACAGAAAGTATATGTAATATATCGTCGTAGATCGCCGTTATTTTTAAATAATCTAAAATTACCTTTGTAATAGTTACAATGGAAACAAACAGCCCGAGGCGCACATAGCATCTATTAATTAAATTAAATGTCCGTTAATTTTGAAACAATGACCCTTTGTACTTGTTACCTTTTGATGTAACCGTATTTTCAGTAGATACACGATACCTAAAACTAAAGCCTCGTGGAAGCCACATACACTATATATTAACTTTGTTCTAAATATAACCACGTCAAACTTAAGTGGGTTTAATTTCTGGCGAAACAATAATGTATTCGGATATAAAGATGAAGAAGGCTAGCCTATATACCTACAGCAATAAGTAAAGAATACTACGGTATTTTATATTATTTAAATACAATTTTAGTATTTTTATATCTGGATAAAAAATCATGTATATCTTATAATTTCTATTTTTTTCTAGATTCCCGCTTCCGTTTCCATGGTGACCGTGCCTGTTCCCAGTGCTTCAAACAACGGTGAGTTTAAAACGAATTTTCAGATAAATTTATAATAGTAATTTAATCACACACATTGAACGAGAATTCAAGTTTAAAATGTATTATTAATACAATTTCATTAATTTAACGGTATATATATATTTAAAGCAATTTAAACTCTCGATTTAAATTCAGTTTTCTATTTTACTTCTGCATAAGCCTAACTACGTCAACGTTGAGAATCCGTGACAAATAAGAATACCTCGACTCTCAGTTCTAGTCGTGCATTCAAACCCCTCTAGCTTTCTTTGATTCAGCAATTAATACAGAAAACACGTCTCACACCCAAAAATGGCGTGTCAAAATTATGATTATTATTCATAATTATTTGCGAAATTGAAGTAGTTTCCACCTTTCGGTCGGGTAAGTATTTCCGCAGATAACTAGCGAACGTATAATTTAAAGTAAATAAAACTTAAAGGATTTTCACGAGACGGGATGTAAATAACTTGAACGCGAATTTTAAGCTTATAGTGATGGGAACAAGCCGATACAGGATAACGATATTTTTAAAACAAACTTAGAAGAGATTTTCGTAGATTTACGTCTAAAAATATATTTTTACAAGACTTTTTTCCCATTCTTATAACAACAGAAATGATCATAATAGCATTAGTTAGATACTTTATTCCATCTATATTGAATACAGTTGGAACGGTTGGAATAGTATATAAAATAATATTCATATAATCTAAAATGCAATTTACCCATGGTTATTAAAATCAGGTAAAAAATATCGATAATTTGTCAGTAAAATATTGCACAGTGAATTAGGTACCTCTTTGTATTGTATTTTATAGCTTATTGTTCTTATGGGAAAGTACAAAATACGACGACAAAATATTTCAGCGTTAAAAATGCATAAAAGCAAACAACTATCAACTCTAATAAAACACGATAAAGAACAAAGTAGCGTGTACTTTTCATAATATACAAACTAATTTAGTGGAGTCTGATGTATGAGCGTTAACTAATGAAATAACCCGGGTTTGCGTTTAGTATTTATTAGTACAAATGTGGCTTAAAATTTAGGTCAAAATTTTTCCTTGTTTGAAAATATTTTATCTTTTACCCGCTAGTTGTTTTAATCATTTAAAAAAGCAACGTTACAAATAGTATAGGAAATGAAATGATTATAATATTGCATTACAGTCTACGTAGCTGCTACGTCGTAGCCACCTGCGTAGTGATGCCGTAGACTATTGACGCAGCGAAGCTTAGCTATATTGCAAACTAAGCGTTCTATCTAGTAGGCGTTAGGCAAAGTATTTGGTACAAACATATAATTAGTTAAACGCCAAGTATTCTATTTTTTGAAGTTATACTTCTTTAGTGAAATTTTACGATGCGCGCGCACCTGTGGCACAAAATTGTTAGTGTGATTATAGCGTGCGCGAGCGAGATAGGAATAAGACAATCTACAAGTAAAAAGAACTAGAATATGCGTGAAGTTCGCAAATCGCAGCTATGCCAAGAATTTTGAATGACCATAATGACATTTGTCGTTTACCTTTTAAACAAACAAAGGAGTTTTAATTATTTTTTCAAAGAAATTTAGCAATGCTTTGTGAATTATAATCAGAAGTGATTTAAATTGAATATTTAAATCAATACTAATTAATATTAGAAAATATTTGTGAAAAAACTGTGCTCATCAACCTTCCAAAGTGCTTCAATACAATTGAGGTTAACTATCCGTATGTATTATTATTATCGAGTAATGTTTTGATTAAAAAATTAACCACATTGTTTAATCAAAACATGTAATTTTTCAAATTTAATCTAGCAAATATAAGGACAAGAGACAAAAAACAATTGATGAATCAGCGGAAGTGCACTAAATTGAATACAAAAAAAGTGTTGTCATCTTATCGCTGTGAAACATCAAAAACTGGAGGTGGAACAAAGCCACCATCACCTTCTCCAAACACAATGGACATGGCAGAGATGATACCGCAACAGTTTGATGTCGATTTCAATGAATTTGATTGTGAAGGTGTCGAGGTAGGAATGTTAATTATAAATATGATGTATGGTGATGTTCAAGGTTCAACCTTTCAAGCATAAGCTCACAACAGTACTTTATTCCCCTACAGGGTAGTCAGAGATATTCTAATACCTCAGAACATCCATGTTGCACTTGTAGTACCGAAACTCTGTCCAGCCAGAAGTGATCCCATTCCCACTCATAATGGACAGTGGGTATAATACACCTCATCACCTGAATGCGAACCACTCAACATGATACTTAAATTAATAGTAGTTATTTATATATTTTAGGATATTACAAATAAAATCATTTTGGAACCAATTGATATCCCAAAAGCAATAGAATAAAGCGAACAATGATAAGGTAATAAATCAGTTTTGACATAACTTGAATACTAGAAAAGCCAGACAAAGGTGTGCACAACAGTGACAACATAACTGAACAATGTCATTATTTTGTAGGATTATAATCCAAAGGTTAAAGAAAATCATGTCGAACTGAACAACAAGAATCCCCAAACAACTCCAAAGAAACCTACAAGGAAGACACCGGTATTATATTTAAATTATCTCTATCTCTAAATAGTAATAAAGTTGCTATTCAGGTCTGTAGCATGTGCAATTAGTTTTTCTAAACTACACAACGGATTTTGATCTGACTAATATATAGATTGTTCTTCCAGGAAGGATTTGTATATTATGATTTTTTTTTTTAAGTTTTGCATGGACAGAGCTTAAATTGATATTCTCTTATTTGTTGCAGAAAGCAAGTAGTTTTAGTTTTGGAGAAGCCTCGTATCAAGATGCATATCTTGAATCTATAGCCTTCGGGCTCTGGAAAATGAGCGGCTTCAAATAGAACACAAACATAGAGTTAAGAATATGGCAAAGATGTACTAGTAGTAATGATTAATTTAAAATTACAGACCGAAATACATACAATAAAAATATTTTAAAGATAAATAGTGTTTTATTTGTTTAAATAACTTAATTGTTAAAACCTAAATTAAGAACTATGTATTTTGAGATGAGGGCACTGTTGGTAGTGAGGGCAGGGTCTCTTCATCATCATCAGAGATAGGTTCCTCTTTTAAATCAATGGCTATATTGTGCAATACTGCCAAAGCTACAACATACATCTTAGTGTTTGGTAGAGATGTTTTAAATATATAATAATATATACTTTTAACTTAATAGAATTTATGTTACACTTAATGTAAGAGAATAATAATAAATATTTATTTATTTAATTTTTCAAATGTAAACTGAACTTTATTGACTATAATGACTCCTTTTCCAGTCTTTGATCATTTAATTGTAATTAATTATTTACATGCAATCAAAAACTATTTTTAATAATGCCAAAGAAGTATAACTTCTTACGCGCGTACATAAGTACACGCACCCTTTTTTTTATCATCATTTTATTATTTATCATAATAACAAATACAAGGGGTATGACTATTTATTTATTTATAAATAGCCACACCGACAAGGTCACATATAACAAAAAACAGGATAGATGAAGTTATAAATTTTGCTTTGACTGCTTGCTCAATCATAATACTTATAACATACCAATATTTACAATCAATAAGTCTTCACAGACAAACATTACTATAGGATCACAAAACAAAAGACCTCAAATTACAAAACATAGGGAAAACCCTTAAAAAGGTGAGAACAGAATGCCTTGCCTGTAATCGGATGGGCGGTCCGAGAAAATATCGAGATTGTTCGGGCCCTGCAGCCGATTGCACTAGCCATTATGACTATCAAAAATTATGCTTGAAAGGTTTAATAAACTAATAAAACTCCTAGAACAAAACCAATCGACTCAAATTTCACGAAAAGAACGATTAAAATTAATTGTCAAAACGCCGAAATGTCCTTGGCGGTATCACTTAACACCGAGTGAGTCATTTGCCCCTGATCTATATAGCACTTAGGAAGATCGTACTTTGCGTGTATGTTAAATGTTTTTAGTTGTTTTAGTATACTTCGCAATAATTTATATACAAATAATATGATATTATTGTATTACACAGTGACCGTGTCAGCTCCATGTTTCACGATTTAATATAATCTATTTCCAACTACCAACAACGCGGCGTGTAACCTGAGGGTCCTGTATTCAATTCCCAATTCAAAGAAGAACTGTTTCGAGAACTGGATGATCATCTAGTGGCCCAAACATTAATAATGTAATTTGATAAAGTCTGACCTCACAAGAAGGAAAAGCAAGACATTTTATAATGTAATGAGATAGTGATTACTTAGGCTGCTAAGGATAAGTAGGTTGTATGCAAGTTAATACAGGTACAGGGTGTTTCTAGCTAACTAATTGCTTTATAAAATATTCAGTACACCAGTGCTGTAATTAATGGAAGGGCCCGGTCGCACTTTGTCGAATGTAATCAATGCTTGAGACTAATTTAAGAGTCGGTTAAACCTTAAACTACCTCATGTGAAATTGTTTGACGTAGCAGAACGTATATCGTGGCATTAGGCAAGCTGACGTGGAACACTAATATATATAATCACACACAAAAAGTTTTACAGTTACACACACCCGTAAGAGAGAAATTGCCCATAAGAAAAGCTTTCTTTAAGCTTTTACTTATTTTAATTGGCCTTCATTTATAAACAAGATGCCTAAAGACTGATTCAAACTATTTACAAATCATATGATGAAATACAACTGTTTTTTGTTTTTTTTTGTGAAATTAATTAATTTACGTAAAAGTCGGGTTTGTTAACCTTCTGTTTAAATAAGTGAAACTCGGCCATATTAGATATTCACAGTCCATTTCTCTCTAGATACGTATTTATACTTCAAACATCGGATTAAGATGTCATCTTTGTGAATAAATACGAGCAGAAATATTAATTAATATGTATTTAATTATGTAAGTTTTAATTACATTTTTTATGATATGACGACGATATCTCACGATGCTTTAACGAGAACTCACTTTAGTTAAATTCTTCATCTAATTTTGTAGTTTATCATTTTATGTTACAATCAATGCAACCAAGTATCCAGCATGTATTTGGAGCTGGTGAATTTTAGACTTTCTTGAACAAATCCAAGAGAAGAAACGGGCCTGGTTTTATTTGTCCTGATTATAGGTTACTGCGCCGCTGCAAATCTAATGTTAAGTTTTCGCATGATTTCCTATACTTATCCTCTGAGAATCAAAACTAACAGCTCAAAACATGTTTTCTACGCTTCAAATGGATTCAATAACCACGAATATAGTGAAACCAAACCTTAACCTAGATACAACCAGATGCCCAGTATTATTTCAGTTGGACGCTACAAAAATATTATGCTTTAATTATTCGAGTCCATTGTAGGACCATTTTAATTCAGAGAGAATATATTAAACAGTATTTAGCACTTAAGAATTACAATGACACGGTCAGACATTCGAATACCGTAGCAATATATTGAAATATTTAGATTTTATTAAATCATAAAAAATATCGAAGAACAAAAAGCGAATTGGATCTCATGGATACTCGAATACAGGACTTTATTTAATAGTTGTTATCTTTTTACGGTTGGTGGTTACTAATATAACTATTTTTTGTTTAAAACTGATTGTTATGAGTGGAAACAATTGCTACTAGTCTTTGTGAAGAAATTATAATGTAATTGGATACCTACTTACATTAAAGCTGTCGCAATTTTAAAATTCATAAATGAAACTTAAAACAAAATTAGGACAAAATAATAAAAACCAAATAACATATTTTCTGAGTTGTGTGTTTAGCCTAAAATTTGTTGCTGTAATTATGGGGAGTGGAGCAATGAAACGCGAGAGCGACAATTTGGCCGACTACGAAAAACTCTTAATAAAAGCATAATATATCGTCATCTTTACCAACCGAATTAGGAGTTGCAACAAATTTCTAGCACTGTACAAAAGATCTCGAAATCTAGTTTATCCCTGTTCTTTAGCGCCGAATAAAAAATAAATAGATTTTAATTTAATTTCGTTCTCATGACAATCTCCGGTTAACATAAAGTCGCAACGGCTCTCACCAGGCAACTGAAGACGGAATTTTCAGAGTTCAGTAACAGTGCACTGTCAAGATTTAAAATAAATTTACTCGCAATCCTCTTATTACGTATACTAAACGGTAAAGTAGCAAACGTAGTTGATTTCCCAGTTGGGGCAACTTTGGGCCGCGTTATGCAACTAGTAACTAAGTTACTATAATTTTGATATACCATTGCCCTTGTCTTAGACACAATGTACTAATTTATCGCTTAGTTATATAAATCATTAACTCATGCATATTTGTAAATTATTTATTAAAAAGATTGCTTAGGAAAGAGTACAAACGTGGTG
This sequence comes from Pieris macdunnoughi, assembly GCA_905332375.1. Classification (NCBI taxonomy): domain Eukaryota; kingdom Metazoa; phylum Arthropoda; class Insecta; order Lepidoptera; family Pieridae; genus Pieris; species Pieris macdunnoughi. The sequence continues at coordinate 170,048 of CAJOBZ010000047.1, forward strand.
CATTATGCAAATATCTACCTGTCTCAGGATATTGTATTATTTCTCCTGTCCTCAATCTTCCTACATCATTTATTTTTTGTCTGATAATAATTACTAAATAGACTATTACGTATTCTACAAATAAACTTAAGGGAAGATAAGAGAGGAAAACGAGGAATTTGAGGAGGTTTCTATTTAATATCAGATTATTGGTCATAAACATTTATCCAGAAGCACCATTTCTTAACTAACATACTAAGCAGGGACCAAAAAATCAACTAAATACTAAATATTGTTTTGAATAAATTGCATCCCCTTTTGCATAGCACGTGCATGCACACGAAATTGTTAGAAATATGTAAGTTAGAAAAATTATTCTTAAAATTGTCTTCACTCAAATATGAAGATAAATTTTATATTATTTTTAATTTTATTGAAGTGGGTGCAAATTGAATTAAGTTCTCGTGTATAAAATTGAATATCAATGGAAAGTGAAACTTGCTCCTTACTTTGATTCTTTCTCTTGTAGCTTTTGTGCGACATTTTGACAAAATCTTGCGTATGATAAAAATGTCTATGTTTATTTACATTAATAGACTCAGGTTGGATAGACCTTGCCATAATTTTCATTCAGAACTTTTGAGAGCTTAACAGGCCTATAGCAAGCTTAATTAGATAACAGTGTATATCATTTAATGTAACTAAGCAATTGCTATTAAGAGTTTGTTGCATTTACATTTTTTTATTAAGTATTAATACCTGAAATTTTTAAATACAAAAGATAGTTCTATTATTAGATGTTAATAGCATAAAATGGGCAATAGACTTAAACGACTGGCAACTGACTCGATTGCGAACTGGCTTTGTGTGCATGTATAAAGAATATCTTATTATGTTTTTACTTTATATGTATGGTAGAGCATATAACTGCAAATATACGAAGGCATAGAAAGATAAACAAATTACCGAGACTCGAACCCACCATACTCATAAATAAAGAGAATAAGGGAGGACTTAGGTGTAGCGATAGCAAAATAATAACTATTTTACTTTCCGTGTATTATTTATATTTTATATTAAATTAGCAACACTACAACTTAAAGCCACTTCATTGTCATAGAAGTCTGCTGGAAGCTAGGTTTTTTTAATAAACCGTGAAATAATATGCTAGACTCACCTGATATCTAGTTTAAATTGACCTGATTTAGATTTATTAGATTTTTTATTTCCACTTAGCGCTCTAATTTAGCATTTTACCCTCCACTTAACAGAATAGCTAAACAGCTGTGCAATCGGCTGCAGGGCCCGAACTATTTTGATACTTATTGGGATCGCCCATCGTTCCCGATTACAGAAAGAGCATTCTGTTATCACTATCATAGGTCCTTTTGCTATATTTTGTAATATTAGGCCTTTGTTGGAATTATTTTATAAACGTATTTTAATATTTGTTATATTATAAGCATTATATTTGTGCACACCGTCCGCACCTGTTATCAAGGCCACAATTTGGTTCTAAATTGTATAACTTGTCTCTTTCCTTCTTTCTTTTTCTTATTTCTGCGCTTGTTGGTGATACTATAAATAATTACAAAAATTAATATTACTCGCAGGGATATGATACGATCTGTGGCGATGATATAATATTTATTTCCTGTCACACGTCAATCGTGCAAAATATCTGACCGTGGTGTGACTGTTACATCTCAAAACTTGGAGATAATAAAAAAGCGGAAAATAATTTCTTGCTCTTTGATTTGAGATAAAAAATAAATAATATTTTGATTTTATATACACTTCTTCTCAACCACTTAACACTTTTATTTATTTCAAGACGTTTGTTTACTGTATCAGGCAGACTTTATAGGGGCAATGATTTGCGCACATATTTAAATCCAGCAATTTTATTCCGTCTATTATCAGGACTTTGCCCTTCATGTCTTAAGCAAACACAGGTGACAAGACACTAGCATCTATGGGCACTCGTCAAGAATACAGAAGATACTACTTAGAATACTTTATTGTCTAAATAAACACCGAGAAGTGCGTAAAAGTAAAAGCCAATTGGTCAATTTAACAGCGTTAAATACGGATCGCCCCTATTACCCCAGTACTACTGTATGAACATGTATAGCTTTTCAATATTATTTATTTAATTTGTCTGCTAACCCTCCTCCTTCGACCCGTGACAATCTGTTTGTTTGTCCATTATTAAATACACACACAACACACAGACACAGATGATTACACACTTCATTAAGTCGTACAATGGGAAGAAAAATAGGGTATTAGGTAAGAAATTCCTTTGTGCCTATTTAATAATATTTACAGTTTGGCAGCGATTCGTGTTGTGGTTCCTTGTTAGCATATCTGGGGTTAATTTCCCGTAGAAAGAAGACGAGCATAGTTGTAATCAGCGGTACAGAATATACTCATATGAAATCTACGAGGGGTATTCAATAAATAGTGATATATTCTCCTTGAACTACTAATAACTACTCTGGCAGTAGACCAGACATAGCCGAGACATTGGTCATAATAATTATAAAAATAAAATTAATGTATTTTTTATTGAATGGCGTTACGGTGACACCCAACGTTCTCTAGAAAACCTACTCCGATGTTATTTATAGACAACGTATGGGTGACGTCACCCACCGTTACATTACGGCCATTAGATAACGGCACCGCTTTTCTAGGAAACCGTAGCTGTAGGAAATTGCGTGACTTTAGTTTTTCAATAAGACCATATATTAGTTGTAGTATACTTGTAATTATAATATTTTATATTTATGTAAATAAATTCGCTGTAATTGAAAATAACGCATTAAGTGTTGTCATACCATCTCGAGCACTTGACACCTTGTGTGAAACATTTAAGCCTTCATTTGTATGAGTTTGTTTGGCAAGTTCGATAGTACCTGTTATTGCAATTATGTCGTGGTGTTTCAAACATTAAAAAAGTAGTTGATCTTGGGTTCCTGTATGTATTTACTCTATCATGTTGGTATATAGGAGATCAGTATACATTTTGGGTCTTCATAATATTTTCTTTGTCGTGTGAGTGAGTATTAATATTTATTTAATTCCACACAAAGAAAATAAATATTTTTTTGTTACGAGTCGCGCTTAGCCAGTCGACTGATATTGCTCACGGAACAGCAAGATACTCTCACAGTAGTCCAATTAAAAGAAAGGGACCAGACCTAACACTCAAGATACCTCGTAATTTTTTAAAAACACATTCACATACAAATCTTTGCCGTTATCTGAACCAAAACCAGGTATATTTTTACGACAAAGGTAGGTGAATCACTGACATTGTGGCTGCAAAATACATCTTCTTTAAGAAGGTTGTAATGTCTTTACTACTAACCTGAATACATCACGTGAAATAAACTCGCGAACATGTAATTTGGAATGGCTTAGACTAACAATAGCACAAATTCATGTTATATTGATCTACACATTGTATTAACAATACAAATTCATATTGAGTATGGTATTCAACTGTGTGACTGTGTCTGATGTTGCGATGTGAAAATTACGCTATTAAATAGAAACGCCAAATATTTTTTCAGTGACCGGATAATCTTTGGAGCTTACAGAAATTAACAATTTTTGTCAAAAAATCAAAATTGTCAATCTATACTTTACGTTAATTATTATTAGACGAGCGATATTTAACAAACGTGTATATTTTCGAAATTTTTTATGACTTTTCGATATTATATCTAAAAAATAACAGTTTCGCAATCGATATTTTCATGTTCATATACCTACTTCAACAATCTGATAAGGACACATTTAGTTTGTATACTCACCATCTACATTGTATACATAAAATATATTTTTTAAATTTATTATAACCGTAGCGAAATGTGTGCCCAGAAGTGTACACAACAATGTTGTCCCTAACGTTGTAGGGACATTTTAAGCAAATTCGTTCTCTCGCTTTATGGTCAAAGTTTTATACTTGCCTAAGTTTTAGGGCCCTAAGTGTAATTTTGATCCCGCACATCTGCCTTATAGGCTGTATTTTAGGCACGTTAGTCACAGAATTACTTTAGGTGGCAACGACCAGGACATGACGTCACCGATTCATCCAAATATCAGTTCAACTAAATTAAGCACTTGACTAAGATTTTATGTCGATTGTGTACTTAAAGCTTTTATTTCAGAATATAAACGTATTTAATTAAATATGCATACAGGTGATTCATGGTATAAAAAGTAGATTTATAAAAAGCTTTAAATTACCACTTCGCCAAAGACAGCCCTACAGTTATTAACCTCATCGAAATTGATCGGACACACATGCATCACATATTCCAGGAAAATGGCGTTGATAAATAGATTAAGTCAACACTTTCCAAATGTGCCCTCAGTAAGAAATTTATTATTTAACCGGAAGAATATCTATACTACGTAAATTACCAAGTTTAATGTAATGTCGGGTTGTGGATTAAAACAAATTCAATTAAACATTTATCGTAATAAATAAGGACAGTCGTTGTTTCATGAATCACTCAAAATATGATCTAACAAAATGTTAATAAATTCACAAAGGCTAAAATCACATCACAATGTGTTGAGTCCATCCTTCGGGATCACGGGCATATTAAAATATGTTATGTATACTCTACCATTCAGCGGTTCTCAAGTTTTCGAACATTCACCTCTTTACCGACATCGGTAAAGGGAGTTGTGCTAAGAAATAATTCGAGCCTGTTGTATATAATATTAATACATTTTTAATTGGAATCGAAATTGTGTAACTATAAATCGCAAAACGTGATTCAATACAATTGTATATTTTATTAATGAAATGTATTTAAATAATATTTTGCGTAGAATAGAGACTTTAAGATTTAATTCGTTGTTAGTAAGTTTGTTTTTGGAAAGAATGATTACACTAGACTTTAGCTGAGAATTGGAATTTTGAAATTACATATTTTACCGTTAGTCAAAAAGAATAGATTTGCAAACAATACCGCGTCTGTCATCATTTATCGTATTTTTTTAAATGCAGTGCGGATACAATTACTTACATAATTTATTATTAGATTAAACAATATTTAAATCCCCGATATAAGAAATTCCAGCTTGATGCTGCAACAAGCGGTCTCGATAAAGTTGAATGCAAAACTTGTACAAAAAACGCAACCAGCGTTTGAGAAGCGACGCGCTTTCAGCAAGCCAAATTTCGTTGCTTTACCGACATGACCGTAGCGCAAGTGAGACAGAAAACACGTGTAAAACGGAGACGACCATATCTCATCAGCTCCGCCTAATCAATGCACACAACCTCCCTGCAGAGGCTCTAGTTTGTCGCGTGCTCTCCTAGAGGACGGTTCGTTTTTTTACCTAAAAAAAGAACAAAAAATTTAACAAATCTAAATAAAACACGAAAAGCTTAAAAATATCGATCTGTGGCTGTATTTTTGATTCGTTTAAATTTAGCGATAGCGATTAAAGGCAGTGTTGTATTTGTGTATTTTCATAGATGCTTTTTGTTTCGGATGCGCATATTTCCTTTGTTCGGGAAGCCTCGGGCTCCGTAGTAAGTATACGCCATTTTGCAATACAATTTTATGCGTAAAATACATATTTGTGGTAAAAGAGAGCTTTTTGTTTGAGTTAAATGATCCTTTGTATTTTTATAGTGAATGGTTTTTGTCTTTTTATGCTGCTCAACAATCGTATGGAAATTTTCCTGTCTACTTAGTCGTTTTGACGTTTCAACGAGCGTATTTTTATTTTGCGGTAATTTAAATTCACATTTAAAAAAAATATACAGAGAAAATGTAGTATAGTAATAATTCACAAGTTTTTACTTAACGATATGAATTCATAGGTAAAGTTACAACTTTTTTATGCTTTAATTTTTTACTAGCAAATAAAACCTATGAGAGACTAGGAAAATTAAGGCGATTTAAGCATATTCCTTTGATGAAACTTGTAAGGTGGTGAGGTGAAGTTTTTGTGTATTTAATGTTCGTGTACTCATATATTTATAATTACGAATTTGCTATTTATGAATATAACGTTTTCATCTCCATCAAAATGTATTTTAATACCAGCTGATGTTGGGGGTTCACTTTTGTAAAATGTAGTTTGAGCGTAAAATGTTTAAAATGAATTGCGAAAATATTATTTTTTCAAATTTTTAATATATAACTCGTTTATTTGAACAAAGAAAAAAAAGGGCTACGTGGTTCCTATATAATTATTTGATAAAATATGCATGGATAAAACAAGGACAAGATAAAATCAACTTTACACTTATATAGTCAATTACATTATGCAGTCATTGAACTTTCTATATAGTTTTGTAATACATTAATATTATTTTCACTTTAACGCCCTTCACCATAGCACTTTCATAAAACGAAAGAGTAGTATTAAATCTTATGATCAAAATTAAATCATCTCATATCAGATGGGGTACACTTTTTCAGGTTACTGCCATTACCAAACATTATCAAATTATTTGCACAAAGTACGCAAACAGACAAGTAAAATAACATCAAGAATTAGAGTTTGGTTATTTAATCTTTAACATCTGTTAGAAACTTCATTAAACTAACAGTTAAGTTATGATAACACCCCAAATAACAATATACTAATGGATGAAATTATCAGTAAGTCGTGGAAATGAGCATATGCTTATATATTTGATATCAAAGAAAGAAATTGATAAATATTTGACGCGTGTTGATCTTACAAAGTAAATGAGGTATTCTCTGGAAAGGGTCAAAAGGACAAGTAAGCCCGCAGGGCGCAACTAACACACTTCCTTTGTTCTCTAACTAGGCTCAAAAGTAGGTCAAAACATACAATATTATGTACTTTTACTGAGCTCAGTGGTTCACGCAGAGGCTAATTCAATGTGGTAGAGAACCCTGGTAATCCTATACCAATATATTTTTAGCCAACTCCACCTTAATAGAAACTACATTCAGAAGTGAATAATATCTGAAACGGAGGAAATCCAAAATATTGTATGATCATAAAAACGATAATAAATTAATAAATAATGTCTGTTCATAAACTCACTTAAAATAATACTTCCATTTCAACGTCAACATAATATTTGCTTTTCTTAGCAAAAATATTTCAAGTCTATGTGCACAAAATTAAATTTATATGAAGAAATGATCACCATTTCCAGGGTTGAGAAGGCTCTTGCATTATTATATATTAATGGGTTGATAGTAATTATCCCATTTTGGCCGTCAAAATATAATCGTACCCGCCTACGTTGCTACGCGCTACGCCGTAGTGCGCGTAGGAGATTACTACGAGCATAGACGCAACGACATTTTATTGGTAGCCTTGAACCACTACACTACAAAATATTCTCCTTCAGTTTGTAGTTTGAGAATTTATTATATGTATTAACTTAATTTAATTGATTTACATATAAATATATATCAAAATAAAACCCCTTTAACAGATATACACGCGAATTCATTTTATTGTTTGCCTAATTCGACGTTTCGAATATCTTTAAGTAATCTTGTTTAGCTAGAAACTAAAATATTATATATTACTTGTAAATTATGTAACTTCAATAAGTAACTTTTATGAATATTTTATATTTTTAATTTATTCATGTCATTCATGTTGTTACTTGATTGCAAATCTTTAGAATAATCATTAGTATCGTAAAAATAACTATACAAAAAATAATAAATTATTTAATTAATAATAATAATTAATTATTTTAGTTATATTGGGCACAGAATAATTGATATCTTATATAGTGCCGTATGAAAATAATAAAAGAAAAATTTAGCAATTCTGCTGGAGGCATCTTAATTCTACGAATCAAGTTAAATAAGGAATTTCTCATATTTATTTTAGTTAGGGCTGTAATCTTCACTTTCTATAAATATAAAAATAATAACATAATATGTGGGATTGGTAAAATTGTCTTAACTTCACGTGGTGTAAAAAAATTAAAAATCAAAAGCTTTAAATTTTTTTCGTTGGGATTTAATAATTTAGTAAACTCATTAATTTCCAGCAAACTTACACATTATGTACTCGGAGTTCATCTCTAGAAAAATAAAAGTTAAGTGTCATTACACTTTCTGTAACTTCCCAAAGCAGATACAAAAAAAAACATCAACAAAATAAATTACTAGAAAATAATAATTTAATTTATCGAAATACATTCATGTCTCAACCTCAACCATTATTTTTCCCATTTGGATGTAACGAAGCATCAAATACAGATCGCTGTGGGCCACTTGTTAGAGAAAACATTTTCTTTCGTAACCTTTGTTATTTAGGTAATTAGTAATGGATTGTTGATATTCCCGCGGCTTTGCTTGGCTTTGCCTGTAAAAGTGTGTTCCGTCTGTGCTTTCTGTACCTTGAGATGGTTCTTTAGTTGTAGAATAATGTTTTGACTATACCTATAAAACGTATGTTTTGTTATATCTTTCTAAACATAATTGAATCTCGTAAATAGTACTGAAAAAATGATTTGACAACTCTTGAAGCTTAATAAATTTTTTATTTACATTTAACAATACTGAAAGTAACGCTGAAATAAAAAAAGATATTGATACCGTGTATCCATAAGACTGACAAATATATATTTGATATTATTATATATATTTATTATATAGGCAGGATCTCTATACATATACGTTATATATGTTTTCCATTTCTAGGTCGTATCTATCACCTCAATGGCCCAGTTGGTCGCGTATATATAAATACATACGCTTATTGAACACATTAAGACCGTCCTTCATTCATATTGTTAAATATTTGTAACATTGATAGGTATAATTACAATTCATCGTAATAACCTTTTTGAAAGTCGGTTAAAGTGCATTAAAAGACTGAAAACTATCAGGCTAAACCTCAGTCTCAAAGGTGTATGCAAATTTAAATACTTGTCACAAGTAGGTCACAGCTTTGATCAACTGAAACGGAGGCTTACACGGGAAATGTTTGAAAGCACTTATTTATATATTGACTGCGGCTTTGTACATCATTTTATCTACAATATTAAGATAAATAAAAATAACCAAATTAGGGCCTATCTGCATTGAAACCCTATATTGCCCTGCACCTCTTTATCCTGCCCCATTTAAAACTAGAACGCTATTTTTATTATTCGTATTTTAAAAAACAACTCTTTTTTAGTAATTGATACAGCGGGCTTAAAATATAGGTGTATGGAGTCGATTCTTGGTGAAAAATTAATTTGTTAAGGTTGCTTTTTGCTTATAAAGAATGATCAGCAAATCAGACGATGGAATGCACCCCATGCATCATTACGGTATCAACAAACAAAGACATAGACTGTTTTTCTGTGAATTTTTAACTAAATAGTGCATCCAGATCAAAATAATAATTATTCTAAAGTAAGATAAATGTATACAATTAACAATATTGAGTATAGGTATAATACAAGGGAATTACATAATATTTATCTGGACAGTTTAAAACATTCCCATTTTACGTAAATTGGTAAAATTATACTTAAAATAACGTATTCGTAGACACACATTTAAATGCCACAAATAACTTGTGGTCATACATTTCTAAAGCACCCAACATATAATTGATTTTTTTTTACTAATATAGTAAAAAAATAATAGCCAGTTGTTAAAATGGTAGTAGCTGTATCGTATTGATATTGTATTTACACTATTTTTTTTATTTACTAAGGAGGAATATTTTAAGCTATATACGTATTAAGGTAAATTGTGCTACGAACAATTGAACTTAATATACAGCTTAGTAACCAAAAATACAAAATTTGCAAAGGGTGAAGTGAGCTCAAGCTAGCGACATCACTGACAGAATATTACTATTCTTCCCACGTTCTAAATAAGAAGAAATCAAGGCGTGTTGTAACAATTCCTCATATTACACGCAATATTACACAATATGAATAAATTGCTATCATAAAAATACGAATTCTAATAGAAAAGAAAAGGAATAATACGACAATTTTTGGGTAGTTGCGAAATGGGGATTATTAAATTTATAGATATTATTAAAGCGTGAGTGAACCGGGCGGATGTTTATTATTCTTATTTTATATAGTTTTCGCGACATTTATGGATTCTAGTAATTTCTAGGAAATAAAATATAAATATTATACTAACGAAATTAATCTTTCTTATGCAGCTGTCGCAACATACCTACATAAACACATTTATACAACTAACATGATCAACCACTTCTTAGGTCTCGAAACCGAGTTTGCTTGTTACGGATTGGGCCGGAAGGATATTTGGGCCCGTTAAGGAAATCGATGGGAAATATCGACACATGATGAACCATGAATTAAATGAACATATGACAATATAATCAGATTCTGAAAAACCCAGAGACTGAGATGGGTAAGCCACATGGAGCGATTGAAAAATAAACCATAATTCAGCAGAAAAGGGCAAGAGGCAGGCCAAGTAAGAGATGTAAGAATTGCATTGAAGATGACTTGAGAGTGATGGGAAAGTATACAAATGGAAGATTATTGTAGATGAGGCCAAGACTCATAAAGGGTTGTAGTGCTACTAAATGATGATGATCATGATGGTGTTAAACATATTTGAGTTCTTTCAACAGAAAATATTTGTTTGGGGAAAAGCCTCCTGTACGAGTATAATGCCCTCTTAAAACATGGCCACAAGTAGTGCCCATTTGTTATGTACAAAGAAGTAATGTACTGTATCAGAACTTGTGTGATGTCTTTCGGCCTAAAATAAATATTTACGAAGATATTTAGAAGAGCTTTATTCCAATGTAGTAAGGTTTATTTAAAAATGGATTATCCAAGTTTAAATCGTTTACTAATGAATTTTTAAAACTCGGAAAAAAATTCGCATTTCATGAACGCAGAGACGGATTTTCATTTCACTTTTTATTTATATTCCATTTTTTCTTGTTAACATACAGGAAACAGTCATACTATGTATAACTCATTTGTAGGATAGTTAAAAAGCAAGAATAGATTATATAAATTAATTACGGTCGATTGAGATAAGAGCGACAACAACAAAAGCGAGTTGTTTAATACACATAACCGTGTATGAGAATAATTGTCAAAAATTGCCAGCACCAATTGTCACCGAAGTTAGTATTTAGACAAAGCTGGAACGTGCTTCTAATATTTACTTAAAACCTCAAAAAGTTCATCCCTGTGAAGGGTTCAAACTTTCCAACTCAAATAAACCGAAAAACTTTGAAAAGTTTAACCGAAATGAACGTCTATTTAAAATGGAGGCTTTTCCATATTTTTTAAACCTAGACTGAATCCTGAATCTTTTATCATTCGTTGATGCTAAAAGATTAAAGAGTACTTGTACTACAAAGCTTCTAGTAGATTTATTCTTTGTTTTCGTTGTGTCTTACCATACAATTGGTTAGAACTTCTTTTATGGAGAGAAACGCGAATTTATTACATTATTATTTACATAAGCCTGTAACACACTCCAAATTTGTAATACAATGTGTTGAAATCATTAATAAATAAAGAAGGGATTGTAGAAGAATATTTCGTCGTGTTTATTTAGTTACGCTATATAAACTATATGTTTATAGCACCTGTATCTTAATTTAAATAAAATCAAACACTCCACTACACGGAATACTCGTCGAGTGAGTTTGCTTGCCCAAGCCGCGTACAAATTATTTCAAGAAGTCTATTAAGTATGAGGGTGTGCAATTATTTAATAAATTACCGTCTAAAATTCGTGTTATTAATGCGTTTTATCATTTATCAGAATGAGACCAAAATTGGGACTGCTGATGGCGACTTGTATCTCGTTCCTATACATACATATTAACTTTCTCATTTATACGTAAATAAATTTTACAAATACATTTTTGTAATGAGAAATAAAGTTCTTCAAACATAATAAACATTTAAAACTAAGGTTTTCATTCTACAATATAGAATTCTAAATAAATTGTAAATTATTTTTATCCGCTTAAATATAATTACAAATTACTATGTTAAAATATTCATTAGTTAACATTAATTATGTTGATATTCGATACTGATATTTGCAAATGTTTGCTCTAATTTGACGAACATTAACAGCTCTGTATTTCAGGTTTTAATTGCACTGACTAAACCCAAATACGCTAGCCTTCAAATGTAAACGTATAAAAATTAACCAGCATGAAGAAATGGGAAAGAAAAGAATGGAACCAGCATCCCGTTTATTTATTCTTTTCATATCGAACCTCTGAACCTTTTTTTATTGATAAGCCAAGTGCATCATTATCTGAACTACAAAGGCGCTTCAATTGTTACTAAAGTACTGACAAACTTCTAAGGGGACATGATGTCGATTTCGATAATGATGCCATGAGAATATGTATATAATAGCAATATACTCATGACATCATCGTCAAGAAAAATTCCGGGAGTGCACAGCTGGGATTCAAACGTGGCGTAAGAGTTGAAAATCTCTCACTTACACTAACATTGCCTTTTTTCTTGACTAAGTAAATTGATGAATATAATACGAGACAATACAAATTTATTGTATGTTCACAAATGTAAAAAAGGCATTAAATAAATAAAGAAGATTGACAAAATTTATGTTAATTTTTAAACAAAATTAAGTAAGTATTTAAACCTTTTTACTTAATAGTATAGAGTAAATCTTTTATTTTCAAAGAACGATTACTTATTCGTTCAATATTAAGATTCACTTCGTGTATTATCACTTGTATCTGGAAGATATTTGCATTTCATTTTCTGAATGTTTTATGTACTTTGTCGACGTTTATTAAATTGTCTCGTCAAATACATTCATTTACATTAACGAACGAGATAAATATTATAACTTTTTTGTGGGTGCTTATATCGTGGCTCCTAAACGGATATATCGAACGTGTTACTACTCTTTTCGAGTAAGGGTCCTACGAGAAAAGGGCTTACCAATTCTTAGCTTCTTCGCGTTCGTGAGGCGTCAGTGTCTTCATGAGAGGTGGTATCACCTAACATCGGCTACCTAAGGCCTACCTTAGGTACTTTTGGTCCGTGTTGTATTAATTTTATAACGTCTTGTTCATAATCTATGTAAATACCAGAATTGACAAAAGTCTTATCTTTTATGTCAATGACATTGAGCCTATAATAACCAAATGATACATAATATACAAAATAATTACTTTTTTGCTCTGTTTGCTTAAAATAAATATGATTGATTATTGTTGTTTTCATAGCATTATTAAAATTGATGTCTTGATAACCATTCACTTAGTCAACAAAACATACAATTGGGACAGCATGGCGCATTGCCAGCTTATAATTTTAATAACAAAATGGCGGCGGCCTAGTTCTCGCGTTTTCAATTTTTTTATTAGCAGCCTGTGTTATTGACTGCGCTATTCAATGCCGATTTTACGTTTTCTTTTTCATTGTGTATGCGTGTGACTGTCATTAGTTTGATTGTCAATTGTCATGTATGGATTAATATTAATGCACATTAATTGTAATATTGAATAATGAGACATTGTGTTATATTAGAACATTTATAGAAAACCCTTAGGAATAATCTTAAATTATAAATAAATCATCTTCACTACTATGCCCAATCGAAGCCTGGATTAAAAATGGCCAATAGGAATACAACGTATATCAGAAAGGAATTTATGGAATGAGAACACTACTTTGTAAGTACTATAAAACAGGCTCTGCAAACATCTTTATCAGAAAATGAATGTAAAACGCGGGCTTCAACTAGTGTACATGTGTCTCCGATATTTTTAGGTTAACCAAACTTGGCTGAGGCTTAATACATAATGTCAACATTTGGGATGAGTCATATTTTTGTTACGTCTCATCTGAAAAAATATGTTCATTGAAATCACTACACACTACTATACTGTTAATATAATTTTATAACCTTAGATGTATTTTCTCTGATTTATTTTTCTGAGATTGTCAGGTTTTACGCAACTATTAGTTATAAGATAATATACAAAAGTTACAAAATATATATTATTGTGACTTTCGACTTTCTAGACAACCCTTTCTCAAATTTCAGGTACGTTTAAAGAAGTAGGTATAAAAGACAAAAAGTGTTATTCTCTTTCCCACACGTATTTGTTTTTAACTTACCTATACCAGTCTGCAAGTAATAAATTGAAATGAGACTCCTTATCACTATGATGTATTGAGGCAGAAGAAAAGGGACAATTTATTTCGTACTGAAATACGATGATACATAATAAATTGGATTTATTTCAGTCAACGCCTAGTTGTAACCAGACTTTTGTTTAAGGACAAAGCACTTAAACTGTACAAACATTATCAACACTTGATAATGTACTTGGGAAATTATCTGTGTGTTATAAGAGGATCCTCCGTTTCCCCACGAGAATTCTAGCTTGAATGAAGCACCTCGTTACCCACTGAGCCAGCTTTGCGGTTAATTTCCATTATAATACGTAATAGCGAATAATTCTGAATATTAAGCCTAAACAGCAAGTAGTAACTGTGTTCGAATTTCAAGTGATCGCACCTGCGCGTTTGGCACCGCGCCAGTAGGCATTATCATAAATTATTTTCCACAGCTCCACTATTACCTATTGGGGGAAATTCAGACTTGTTTGTTAGGGTTTGAGGTTTCCTTTTTATCTAACAAAAATCATATTTACGACATTTAAATGAATTGAATCAACAATACAATTACGACTAAGAAAATAAGCCTTTTGCCTTCTGCGCCAAAAATTAGCTATTTACCGTAACGGATATATATTTTTGTTACAATTATAACAAGCAAGAAAAGAATATGTGAATTATGTAATATTTATACATCGCAGCAAAGTTTTTATAAATGTTGATTTTATATTAAACGAGTAAAAGTTGTCCTCCGATATTTATGTTTATGTTATATAAACATAAATATTAAAACATCGTTTAACAACCTTTCCACCGATCACATCCGTGTATTAATATTCCAGTCGCGAGAAAAACGAATTTTCTTTTTAATTTACTGCGACACTTTGACAGAAATAAGTATTGGGTCGCTGTATTTAATACTGTTTGTCTTGAGAACCTACTTATTTTAGAGTGTACTAGCTCTTGTCCGTGGCTTCGTCTGACTTTAGAAACAATTAAGTGTGAATATTCTAATTCATTATAACTAAGTTAACAGTTTAGACCTGTATATACAGAGAATAATAATAAAGGATTCATCACACACTGGAAATCAAGTCGACACACAATGAGTTATTTATCTAAAACCCCAGCGTTTTATTACAATAAAAACCTCGTGGCCATAGATGGCGCTAATATGCCTAAAAAAAAAAACTATGTTTATTATGGAACATAAGATACATGTATCACTTATTCCACGTCATTAAATTTGAAGGCATCCCTACTCATCGGCAAAGAAGACAGAGGGTGTAGGCCGAGAGAAAAAGCCGGCGTAAAAAACTCTCGGTACTCTTTTAAAACAGCAAATCATCAAACAACACTTATTTAAAACAAATATCGCAAATTAATTAGAAGCAGCCTGTCTAGCACTAGTCCCAGGCCCTTTTATCAACTAGATAATCGTTGACTTTATAGTAAGCCTTTTTACACAGCTTTTCTTTAATACATTTCTTAAATTTATTGAAAGAGCCTCTGGGATTTTATTAAAGAAGAGTATCCCTTTCCCCAAAAAAGAATTACTAACTTTAGATAGTCTAGTACGGGGAAATTGCAGCCTGCGTTTGTTCCGTGTATTAACATTGTGCGTATGTTCTATTCTAGTAATCTTATACATACATAATATTTTCATAAATATATTGCGAGGGAAAGGTAAGTATATTAATTTCCTTGAATTTATCTCTAAGAGATTCCCTACATTTTAAATTATAGATTGCACGAATAGCCCTCTTCTGCAGGATGAAAATAGTTTCGACATCAGCAGCATGACCCCATAATAATAAACCATAAGTCATTAAGCTATGAAAGTAACTAAAATAAACAAGTCTAGCTGTATCGACATCAGTTAGTGAGCGAATTTTTTTAACCGCGTAGGCTGCAGAACTAAGTCTCTTCGCCAATCCGTTAATATCAGGGGACCACTGAAGTTTTGAATCCATGGTGATTCCGAGAAACCTACTATTAAATAGACCCAAAATCATAATATTAAGCGATGCGACAGTTTCTCGATGACAACGATTGTTTAAAAGCAGTCAAAACGTCGAATTATCGAAATAGCGTAAATAAATTCAAATGAAGTAGAACTCGCCCAATATAATTATTTGGTCTTGGAACAGCAATTATTGTCTAAAGTCCCCTAATTCCCTAGTGTTGTCCCCACTACAAAGCTATAACTATAGTATTAGTAACTTAAAGTTCTTATAATTACTATGGAGTAACACTGGTGTAGAGAATACAATAAACAACTTTAAGGGCACGACAAAACTACAACTTGGCGTATTCGGTTGATTTAATTCATTATATGATCGTATATCGCATTCCTCGTAGCAATAACGCTACGCTGCTACGAATGTCAAACTGCCACGTCTATTTATTCTTTATTCTATTCATACTACTTTTACTGGAGATACCAAAGTGTTTATAACTACAATATGATTACTTTTTTTATAGGCTATCCATATTCAAGAATATAATAGATTTACTATATGTACGCAAATAAAAATTTAGTCTGGTATTTATCAGAATCGATAACTAATGTAATTTAATAATATTTTGTTTTAACTGTGTTTGTTTTGTTTTGTTTTTAAAGGAATCAAGGTTATTTTAACGTTTATTCGACAAATTATCAATTATTATTGTTTTGTGTCAGTATGTCCTATTTCTGTCTAGTTAATCAGGTTGTTCAATGGTTTGTATACGATCAAGCATATTATTAATTGACCTTGGCTATACTTTGTACCGCCATAATTAATTCCGCGATCTTCACCCCAGCTCTCGGGGGGGTAATTTTTGTATAAACAACCCCTTTAGCCTTTGAATATTAAACAGGAGTAAAATCGATATAGCGAATTGTGTCAAACAATACACGATGAATTAGCTTACCTAACACAAGTGCTTAAACTGTATTATAATGCTCTGCTTTGGCATTTGACTTCGTTCATAAAATTTAACTGATGAATGTATGTAAGTAAGTACAAATAGAATATGACGTTTCACGTAAGTTTTTCACACAATTTCAATGATTCTGTTGTGTACATTTGAGAAAGTTTAGACTCTCAAGAAAAGGAAATATTTCTTACTTCTCTAGTGAATCGGTTCTAAGCGCAGATCCACGTTAAATAAATTACTCTCTTTTGTATTCATGACAAAATAGCATGCTTTTATTAACGTTATACGAAAAGAGAGATCTAATTTATATAGAGAATTTTATTGTATCTTCTAACGTTTTTATTTTAACCGGCCTTATGAAAATCGTATCACGTAATAGATAAGTGAAATAAGCTTTTCTTATTTTTCATAGACGCTTCTTGACGTAACTAGAAATATGGAGGCCAGCGACAAAATCATAATATTTTATAGTTTTTCATCATCATATAGAAAACATCTAATCCACTATCCATTACATATTTCAATTAGACTAATCGCTCTGTCAGCTAACAGTTTGTTAAATAGTGACAGGATTAAACGTTGTTTAAAATAAACAGTCATTGTACGTAGTTTATGTGACAGTCGATAGCGGATATATTCCTTAAAAACTAAATAACCCACAAATGTTTTATACGCACACTTTCATAGATTTTATTGAAACATTTAAGTTTCGCACATTTTTAGGCGATGCAATTAGTTATATTTTCAATTAATATATCTGTTGAATATATATAAAGTTTTGTTGTAGCCAATGATTTATTGTGAAATAAAATTAAAAGAGAATTAACTAAACAGGAGGTTAATACATTATTTATATTAGTTTGAGTTTTTTACTCTATTTATCTTAAATATGTCACATTAGAGCGATCTGTCATGTGTTAAACACTCAAATTTATCTTAAATCCGCTAATTAAGATAACATATTTTATCAAAATTCTGATAATTAGTTGCCTTTAAGAAATAAATAGTAATTTCGCATTCAACACTAAAACACCTTTTAACAAGCATTTGCAAAATGGATGTCTAGATTCCTTACTGAATCTAATCAGATCTAGTCTTGAATAAAACATTATCTTTATCGTTTACACTGAAGAATTCTAATACAGATTCTAATAAATGTCTTTGAGATTTGAATTGGTACACTTTATGGACCAGTATTGAATTTGAAAGGGAAATGAATTAATGTTTTGCAATGCTACTAGTTACCAATACCAGGGAAGAGCAGTACTTCGACTAACAAACGTAACAGTCTTGCAATAATGCAATTAATGATAGAAAATAAATATTCTATAGTTACAAAGAGCACCGTAGTAGCACCATACTTT
The DNA here is from genome assembly GCA_905332375.1 of Pieris macdunnoughi. Classification (NCBI taxonomy): domain Eukaryota; kingdom Metazoa; phylum Arthropoda; class Insecta; order Lepidoptera; family Pieridae; genus Pieris; species Pieris macdunnoughi. The sequence continues at coordinate 188,429 of CAJOBZ010000047.1, forward strand.
CTATATTATTAATTCTAGAGATGCATCCTGAGTTTGATTTTTTCTTAATAATACAAAAACCAGTTGCTATTTTCCAATGCTGGTATAGTAATTTTTTTTTTTTATTATATAAACGAGCCTACAGGACGCCCATAAAGGGCAGTCATCGCAGCCCATGGACGTGGGTGCGTTGCCGGCCGTTAAGGGAGGGGTATACTCTTTCTTTAAACAATTGAAGGTCGTATCTCTCCCCACTGAGAGTCAATTCCACAGCTCGCTAGTTCGTTAAAGAAAATATCTTGTTAAGCGGACTGTTGAAGTCTTCCAGCCATCAAGGTGATGCTGATGAAATTTTGAAGGAATACGGCTCGTACGGTGTAACGTGTAGTAAGTAACAATAATCTCTTAGACATTAGTTAAATTCGTTAAAAATAAACTACGACGTTGATATCTTCTAACTTAAGTCAAGCACCGATCCCTTTATATTCCCTTTGAAGGAATAGTTCGGGTGATTTTAAACTTTGTCCACGTTGGCCCAATTTAGCCTTTGTACTTTTTACGAAGGGGTTTTCGAACACCCAAAGCGGGGGTGTTGACTTGGCTAATGTACAAATTAGGGTTGACACATGTCCTTTTTAACCGATGCTAAAACATGACCTACTTATACTTATGTAGACGATTTTGTTTAATAACTGAATTAATGTTACGTAGGGAATTTAAATGTTACTTAAAAATATGTGTAATTCACAGACATATATTGAAAAGCTTACAACATTCTGAGAGACTCCAAAGTAATGAGGGTATTATTTTCTTTCTGCAATGTTTTAAACTTATTTATATTTTAATGAAACACAAGAGAATGAAGTTTATTTAAGTAAAGTTGTTTGAATAATTATGAATGAAGATGAATGACGGCTGTTTCATTTAAACTTAAGACTGGCCAAACTTGAGCCAACTTCAAACAAATGCACTGAGCGATAGCGTTTCGGAACGGTTTTTTTTTAAACTAAACTTATGTTTTTGTATTCTTTTGGTCTGATTCAAATCAAATTTTATAACTCTATTAAATATCAAAACATCTTACATTCTTCTCTCAGTCTTCCCAACACTCCATCAAATATATCCAGTTCGTCAGCTCTACTAAGACAGCAGCAGCAGGGCTTGCCTCCGGGATCCGAAATACTGTTTACAGCCTGTTTTGCCCCTCAAAAAATGAAGTGCAAAGTAGATTGCCGGTTTTTGATAATGTGGCAAAACAAACCTTTCTAACCAAAAACAGGACAACGATTTTGTCTTGTATTCATTCAATTTTGTCATTTAATTTGTATATTTTAGTTAAAAACGACATAATTAAGGCTCAAATGTTAAGTCGTACCTTGTCATTGTTTGGAGGCACAAAGAAAATCATCAAAGAACGAGAAACACCTTAATATAGGCCGTCTAATAATACAAGGCTGTCTTAACCCAGACAAGTGAATGCTGCCTTTCTATATAAATCAAAGAAACCTCAACTTGGCCTATTATACATACATCGTAAATAATTTAATTAGCTAAATTAACAATCTTGTGAGCACTTTGAACAATCTAAATGTCTTTTAATTCATTAAAAGTATATTTACTTGTTTATATAAATGCTTACTTCTTACTCTAACCACCACCTTCGTATATGCCATATTATATGAATAATTGAGATTTTCCCACGGTTATAAAGATGGTGAAACTACTTGCCTTTATAAAGAAACTATTAATAAAATACTGTCACTATAAATAAATTCATGAATTAAAAATACTCCAAATCTATTCTAGACTATATTTTAACACAATTTGTTAATTAACTGTGGAATGCCATATTTTAATTAGTTTAGTTTTACATTCAGTACGAATGAAGTCGTGAGGTCAAGTTACTAATAACATGATTACGTTAAAATGGGCACACCTTTATAATATATATATATTGAAATAAGGCTGTATTTCGTGTTGAAACTGAGTGATAAGGTAACATGCAATCATTGAATAAAACCTCAAACCCACTAAATGTCAAACTATTACTTTATGTCAAGGGAATGGAATTTTTTACGCTATTATTAATTTTTTATTAATTTACTTTCACATATTTCATTGATATACTACGTTACTACACTCTGCGTACTAAACGCGTAAGAATACGTAAGATATTGTTACGGAAATAGAAAGCATTAAAAATAACGTCTAGTACTTTTAAGAAGAGCGTTGGTTACTGCCCGTCTACTCTTAACTCTTTTTATCATAGAGATATCACATCCGTCACTTGTCACGATCCAAAGATATTGCCACTTTATGTGTGCTTCCAATTGTACGCTAAACTCTGTCGTAATACGAAATGTGTGGTAAGTACATACACCCCAAGATAGATGTGTATTAGATTATAGCATTCAATGAGCGACAAACCTAACGTAAGCAACACGCAACTCACGAACTAAAATAATATTGTTAATTATACTCCTTCATTACTCATGTCTTTATTGTTATGAATAGTAGGCGTTAACATAATGTTTTCGCTTTCTTAAAACAAAAACCAAATGCCTTGCTCAGATGCTTAAACATTGTGGACGTTTTCAATCCACTAAAGATTCAATTCCAGCTAAACTTTCCAGATTAATTGTTCTTTTGGCCACAAATCAAATTTTTAAATAAAAAAGAATTGTGCCTGTAAATTCTTACCCTATTGGGGGACTAAAATCAATGTTTATAATATCACACTTGTCGTACAGTTATGACCATATCTATTTGAATAATTTTATTGCCTTCAATCGTTCCTTGTTTTCTTGATTATTATTTGATAACGGTAAACTCCTACTCGGCCAAGCCTCGGTTTGAAACAAAGCCTGTTGCTTCATCTAATCCGTCCGAATCCATTCAACAACTTAAAGATTAGGGTTTCATAATGGCTAACAATTAATAGAAACATAATAAGGATTACTTCCTTCTGTGAATAATAAAGTATTTGTCTAATATGTAATTTTTCTAGGGTCTTTAATAAATTTTATACAATTTATAGTGTACTGACAAACTAACTTCAGGTATAAAATCATTTGTGGTCTGTTAGTATAGAAAATTATGTAAAAGACTCAGCTGCTTTCTTGGCTGGTCACATCAAGGCCTATTTAAATAAAAAAACTCTTAATAACATTCCAAACCAGCTTTAAGTTGTTTTCAAAGAAAATGTTACTAAAATAAAGAAAATTAGTCTTTAAATTTCTTTTAAGTATTAAAACCATTACGTTTTTCATGTTGTCACAGTGTTCTTCTGAAGAAAGTATTTTTATTAACGGCAATTACGAAAACATTATTCTTTGTAACCTTATTTCTCTTATTAAAGAATATATTAAATCAGTTTTTTAACTTAAACAACTAATCTTCGAAGATAGGAATAGGTATAAGCTAATCCATGTAATTCTCGGTTAGTTAGCTAATTAATTCAGCATTACTCAACAAGAGAATCCAAGCAAAATAGTTGTATAACAAGAAATTCATTAAATAAACTATTCATTGCCACACAAATACCCTTAACAAAGAAACTTGTTATACGCATGCGCGAAAATAGCGAGACAGAGCACGGTCGAACTCCATTTCGAGACCTAAGTGAGAGTGAGAAAGAGATAGTCATACATTTTTCAGTAATTTGTACATGAGATGTAGTTTTAAAATGATTTTAAAAATCGATCGGTAACAACGGTACGCGTAGTCGGTTAGATGATGACTAATAATTGTGTGTGTATTTTATGTAATAGAATTTTAAAAATTCAATGTTGCTTTTTTATTTACAAATATTAACCATTAAATTTTAAATCTCATTTACTGAGAATTAAGCAACTATGTGTGTGCGTACCCTCTCTACGCAGGGTAGATTTTGCGTGTTTGAAAAGCAAAATGACAATGTAAAAGTAACCAACCTTACTGTTTTTTTAGTTATCACGTATCTTGCATTCAAACTCCCCAGGTCGTACGAAGTAGGGGAGGTGGGGGGAACTGGAGCCTACTAAGGAAAAAGTTAAATAAAAGCCAAATTTATTGATACTTTATTAACTTTTTATTAGAAACTAAATCCTTACTTATTCGACTATCATTTAATCACAGCGTTAACGTAACATAATTTGACATTTTGCCACAAATAAACTTAAAAGAAAAAAACAGGATCGCTCTCATTACCCGACTTTGCGGGCAATGAGAGCCTATAATTTCGCATATGGGTAACGGGAGCTACTTATTTATTAAATCAGCCTCAAAGATTTCTATCTCAGTCTGGATCTCACTTATTCATATAAAATTTAATATAACGTAATCGTGTAACATTTAACTTTAAGGATCTAAGCAAAAAACGCAAATATAATCAACTGGGCTCTCAGAACCAGAACATTGCTTATGTGCCCATTTACCACAACTTCTACAACGGTACCACATCTCATTGTTTTTTCCTATATCACAGCAAATAGCACACAATGTCTCTTCTTCTGAATATTCTGACTCATCGTCGCAAAGATTCTCAACATCTTCGTCTTCAGACGTCTCCGTTTCATCCTCAAAAAGTTTCTTTTTAACTCTTGTTACATTTTCTTTTTTGTTCATTGCCTTCTTTAGTTTTTTTCCCTTTTCTGCTCTACATTTTCTATATTTGTTGATGGTTTCTCCCTTTCTCTTTGTACTGATTACAGTTTTATTTTTTTTCTCTAAGCGTTTCTTCTCTTTCTCTTCAAATACTGCTTTCATTGGCGTGCTAGACAAAATTACTGAATGTTGTTTTTGTCTAGATGTCTTATTTTTGTTAGTTATGTTAGGTAGTGGTCCAAGATGCTTTCGTAGTGGTGCGTTCTCTTTTTCTTGGCATTTTGATATCTAAAAAATAAAAATAATTTTGATAAGAATGTTGGGGTAATCAGAGCCTAATAAGCTCTAATTACCCGACTACCACCATCTTGAAATTTAATAAAATTAAATACTGCATCTAGCTTGTAACGAAATTATACGTAAAGATACTCAAAATTAATAACATTAATTATAAAATAAAAAAGGTTTGATTGTAACAAACAAATATCTTCATACATACCTGGCAATTTGAAATTTCGTATTTTTTATAAGCGCGGACTACAAAATTGACAAGCGTCCGGGGTCACATCACACGTGGCAGTGGCGAGTCGAGCGGCGCTGGGGGACACAAACGCAGTGTGCCGGAAGGGCCTAAGTGGCAACTGAGTAAATACGAGCTGTAGTTTAGTCTTTAGGCGCACCGCTCCCATTACCCTCTGGCTCCCATTACCCTCGGTTCCCCTACTCGCGCGTACTCAGTAACATCTAACAGTAACAGGGATCCCGACTGCATTGTTAAGTTTTCGCTGCGACATCATCGCAACAGATATTACACTGAAATGGCAAACAAAAATGTCGGATTGGAATCGCTGTCGCTGTTGGAAGTCCGAAAGTACTTATCCTTTAAAAGACTAGGTGAAACATAGCTCCGACAGGAAGTTCGAGACGTAAACCCTTTTAATGCATAGTGAACTTTAAAGCGCAATGTTTCATAATTACGCCAATCGTAATATTTTCTGTTAAATTATAATAATGCCCAAAAATTGTTTTAGACTCACTTTACGGACATGGTAGGGGTTTGAGAACTACAGAACATAAAAATCCAACGCCGTTTTTGTGTCTTTTTAAAGAGTAACGTACTGTTATACCCCTAAATTGTAAGCCTTAATGCTAATACAATATTAAAGACAGTCATGTCATCGTAAAGCTAAAACAGTCATTAACAAACCTCACATTATCAAATATGGGACACACTACTCTACTTTAGTAATAATCATTTCATTTATTGTAACCTTATATCTATTATTTTTAAGTTTTAAACTTTTAAAATACTTAATGGTACTTTATAAGAATAAAATAACCGTAATAGATAAACTCCCCACAGAACATGACTTGAAACATACAGAAATAGAAATAAAAGATTTTGCTCCTACAAGGACACAAATATAATCAAAACTTATTTACCCTATAAGTTTTGTCTAAAAGGGGGAGATGTTATACCCCTAAATTGTAAGCCTTAATGCTAATACAATATTAAAGACAGTCATGTCATCGTAAAGCTAAAACAGTCATGTCATCATAAAGTATGGGATATAGTCTCCATCCGTTTGGTAGCAGTCAGTCTGCTTTGAGATCTTATCCAGAACGGTTATTTTAATCAACCCTAATTACGAGTTTTAAATCTTTGTATTAATCATTTCAAATAAATATAGCTAATTAAAATAAGTTTTTTTTAAAAACTTAAACCCAAGAACTCGTATAACAGTACGTTTTCAAAGGCATTAGCCCTCTCTAGAGTCAACTACTCGTACATTCCACATTATTCAGTGTAACATTAAAATTCCCCTTGGATCAAGAGATTTCTTGCGAGATGAAAGTAGTTGTCTGATCTCTCGAAATCCGATTTCTATCTTAATGTATAATATGTCATCAAATACGCAACACTTTAGTATTAATAAATGTTTTATATAATAAAGTTTAAAGATTATATTCCTTTGTTGCAGATTGCCCGGGCGTCGTTAAAGGAAAAGACACAGGTTCTAATATTCTATCTTTAGAAATAGGTCATAAAGGGTGTGTCTGAAAGGACAACACACCGTAATAATATTGAAACAATCATAATTTTTGGACGAAAATATTTGATCCCTTTGCATCAGCCACTTTTTCACATCACAACACTTTTTTTAAATATCCAGATAGCTTAAATGACTTAAATTTTGATAACTAGAAATACTTTGATACTTCGTAGCGGTTCTTTTGAATACTTATTATTTGAGAATGGTCACTAGTCAGTATTGAAACATTTTACTTTCGAATATCCTGTTCAAAGTCCAGCGAACAAACGTACACAATGAAATATATCTTTATCCAATTGTCCGTCTTTATAAATAAAATTATTATTTATGAAATTCTCTACGCCTTACAAAAATAAATCTCGTTATGTTATTAAAACCGTGGTTTTTACGAATATGTTTTTGAAACAAACATTGCTAATTTTGTAATAATAACTTCAATAATATGTCTGCCGTAACTGTTACCCAGCTTGCGAATTATTTTTTTTAACTAATGATCTGAATTATTTTTTTAACTAATGATCTGAATTCGATAAATAACTAACTATATTCGTACAGTATCATACGGCGGCTGGTTGCAAACAAAATGTGAATATTTTTTCCATAGAATTATTAATCGTCTTTGTATTTTGTATGCACAAATCGTAAGCCATGGTTTTGAGCAGCTGTGGTTGCGACACTGGCTGGGGAAATTGTATAAAAATGTTCACGTGAGAGGCGTATTCTATACGGTGATAACGGACCCAAAAAAGGTATTTGTCTTGATACTCGGGTTAAAACTCGCGATCCAAACGTTGTTTTTTATATTCATGAAGCCATTTGCATGTTCAACTGTTTTTATGATTTTTGTCATACGCGGTTCCAGTTGGATCAGATGGAGACAGATGAAAGGCAAATCATAAGGACAAATACTGAAAATGTGTGATAGCGTCCATTGAGTTATTATGAAATTATGTATGAACATACAAACTTTACACGCCGTTTTTTTTTATGTATAATAGGTTTTTTGAGGAAAATACGTTTTATGTTATATGCTGTATTTATAGTTTCACCTGTGGTGTCAAAAGAGTTCCATGTCTACCACGTAGTAGATATATAGGAAATGTTTAGTAGATTCAATAGATAGTTTAATACATTTTTCATTCGCTTATATTTTTACAATTTTCAAAGTTTTAAGCGTGCAAAAAATTAAATATGTTATATGCATCTTTATAGTTTAATTTTGCAAATGTTTTTTTAACAAAAATAGGGTTGGGATTAAATTAAATTTAGCAATAAGAACAAGTTATTGCCCGACCTAAGTACTGATTAAAGCAACCAATTGTCTTACAATTTTCTTTACCTCTTAAACCCCATTTGATACTTAAATAACGCCTAAGTATCTATTGTTTAAGAGGTGAGCCTTGAGAGCTATTTAGTTGAGAGCTGTTTCAAGAGCAATCGAGGTTTCTTAGATATCTTAAACAAAGCCATTATTTGTCAATATTAATTATTCTTTACCAAGAGTTCATCAACTTACTAATTTGAGAAAAAGAAAGATTTGTGTATCACCTGTTGTGTATCCAGTTTCTTTTATAAAGAAGTGTAAGAAGATAAAATTTTACTAAAACGGACACAGTTAATAGGGAAAAGTGTTTCTATTTTAATCATTATCATTCTGCATGAAACACTATGACAACTTCACAATAGTGTAAGAAAAATAATCTAAACGTTTCGTGTTTATTTAAAGAAACATAAGCTTCTAGGTGAGTTGATGTGAAGAAGTGCTGCGAGTTCCCGATTATTGTCTAGTACTACAGATTTAAATAAAACTATTATTCTCGTAGGTTAGAGCGAAAGTGCCATGTCAAGTTGAAAGATAATTCATATCAATGATGACGCTTATTGAAATGTTGCCATAATCAAGTAGATATGGCACTTGGCAGAACTGCGGTACATATTTTAAATATGATAGTCGCGTATATTTCGTCGAGTCCACAACGAATCTGCCCGTGTTATCATAAGATAGTGTATCAACAAACATCTCTACTGGGGTTTATTGATCTCACGCACACAAACGCAAGGACCCTTTTCGCGTATTAACTTAGGGTTAGATTACACTGAACGGCTCATAAACATAAATTATTTATGAAGGAAATACCGCATTCATTTTTCGCTTTTACTATCTATTATACAATTTTCGTATTTCTATATCGGAATTCTCTATTGTTCTTTCTTCTCAAATAAGATTGGTAGCAATACACTAAACTGACATGAAGTGGTCACGTGGCCAGTGAACCACGTCTTATTGTAATTTAAAATACGTTATATATAAGTTGCATATATATGGAACTTCACAAATACGAAATCATATTAAAAGTGAACGGCAACCCTAACACACACACATTTCTACGAAAATTTGGCAAATGTCCTCAAATGCGGCGACATTTCACCCTTTTTGTGTGACAGCGGTAGCGACAGCAACTTACGTAAAAACATATTTACTGCATCTACGTTGAGCTGAAAGAATTTAACTTTTTTCTTATTTATTTGCATTTTTATTCTATTCTAAGATAATATACGTTTGTAACGATAATGATATATCTTATTTCCTTTTTACAAATATACATCAAGAACATTTGTTATCGAATTTTAGGAAATTGGAACTGTTTATGCGGTTCGATTATTAAATTTCTTCATAAGTCTTGTGTCTTTTCCAATAAGAAAATCCGGTTTAAATAATTACGATATTTTAAATTGCTAACCGTACTCAAAGGGCGTGGACATTAAAACGTACAGTTGAATTACCGAATTCCGCCGTGACTTGTACAGAAGTGGAACGTTCACTGTAAAAATACTTTACGTCCCTTAGCCTTCATCAGGCTATACTTTAGGTAAGTAACATGATTATTATTTTGCTAGGAATAAAGCGTACTGAATAAACAAACCTATCAAAACCAGTTCCTCAGATGATCCACCGGACATATATTTTTACAGATAGAATCTGAGTAAATAGGCTAAGTTACAACTAAGCTAGTGCTGACAAAGTCATCCACTAGTAATGTGTGTATATTTGCCCTTAATGTTAACACAGCAGGCTTTTACTTACGGCTAAGTGGGTTTCTAAGTCACTTAGAGCTTTATGCGTACATAATTACATATAACCTTTAACTGTTAATATTATATATTAACATACTGTACTGTTTTGAATCGATTTCGAATTTATCTATAACAAACATAGGTGATTTTTGTAACGCATTCTGTAAATGAGACGATCAAAGATAAATGAACTAAAATCTATACATTATTGAAAAATACGAAAACAAATTATTAATGATCAAAAAAATTAAATGGATAAACTAGGTGGGAAGTCATTCTTCAGCACTGAATAAAGAGTCTCATAATAATTCTCTTCGCCTCAATAAGCAGTAATCACCCGCATAATTTAACATTAGCATATAAAGTATTTTCTTACGGAATACCATTTTTAGCACACATTCAATTTTGGCACGACTCAGCACGTTTAGCTTTGAAAAATTGCTTTTTTACTTAAAGTAATCAAAAAGTACGTAAAACGTTATTATTAAAGGAAATTCTGAAATACGATTGAGGCCGATTGAGGCCGATTGAGAGAGAGTGAGAAGGGCAAATTACTTTACAGACATTATATAATATTTTTAAAATTTAAATTTCGTAAAGAGAATTTACGAAATATTAGTATTTTATATTTTATGCAAAATAATTTATTGAAATCTCAAACGACGAATTGTAAATTAAAATACGTGTTTTATTATCGAAGCATTAAATTTATTATTTGTATTAATTTTCGACACTAAATATTTTAATGACAATTAATTTCATTAAATTCCTAACATATTTTCATTTTTCCCTCCCTCTAAGTCTCGGAAATCTAAAGTTTTAGATTTGTATAAATATGAACAAGATTTAAAAATTGGTTTTCCAAAGAAGTTTCACTTCTGACATATGTACTTTGTACGCACGCACTTTTTTTTAATATGAAGACGTTTCAAAATAACACTGCTTTTAACGTTACTAAATAACCTACAAATATCGAAAGTACAGCCACAGAATTATTACGTTGATATCTAATAAATTCCAATGACAGACGCAGTTAGATTAGTTAACCTTTATTTTTAACAAAACGTGATAATTATTTGATAATAACTCTCCGGGAGAGTTAACCTAGAAGGAGACTAGTGTAGAGAAAAATGAGGTTGTAAGAATTAGGGTGGTGAGGTCAAAATGCTAGCCATGTCAACAATTATGATGCCAGCAGCGACGATGACGACCATGACGAACGCCGGGCCCATCCCGGTCGCAGCGGCCACCAAGTTGGAGCCCAAATTGCTGCAGCTGCCACATCCGGCGCTGATGCAGCAGCAACCACAACAGCATCATCATCAGCACCAGCACGGGAATATTAATAAGCTTGGTGAGTGATAGATTTAGTACTAATTGGAGCAACAGAGACTCTTGAGGGCCCTGTGACGCCTTTTTGCTTTCGGCAAATAATATTATCCCATAATTTTTTTTTATGCTTACTTATAATCTGAGAGAAATATAATGAACGGTTCAAATATAAGAATCTTTTCTCCAACTTTGATTTTGTTCCCTTTGGAGTAGAGACGGCCCACGGCCTTGGGGTTCAAGTGCACAGGCACTAATTAAAGATTTAAGTTGGCATCTGGTGGATAGTGATTCCAGAGCTGGTGTTTTCCTCGCTCAATGAATCATCGCAATACAGCGAGGAAATGCCAGCATTAAAGGTACACTGCCACAGGGAGCAAACTTTTTAAATTTATATTTATCTAATTTTTGTTATTATTATTACTATGTAGGTTGAGCATATGGTAATAATGTATTTGAGAGAAATAGGTTTGATAAACACTTTGAGTGCTTTTCTGCAATCTAGTCCAGCGAGAGATCACCGTTAGCCGTCAATTGTTCTATCTTGCTAGAATTAACCAAATAACCGAGACCTCGACACTTCCTTGCCTAATATAATAATATAGCTACAAACAATAACTTAATGATTAATTACAACATTAAATAGCACTTAAAGCGTTTTCCATTAACGTATTTATATAAATATCAACCCCTTTTATGCTAATTCAAAATAAATAAATTAACACAAGTTTTCGTACTCAGATAACGTAAGATAACGAGAAAGGGCCTTTTACAATAATACGCTAAAGTTAGCCTTAAATTACCTCTTAAATCAACAAGCCGAGGGTTGTCACATAAAAAAATATAATAACAAGTTTATGTGTTTTTTATAGCGCAGGTAAATATATTGTTGGCATAACAGGGCAAAAGATATTATATGGTTTGCACGCACGGGCAGTATGATACTATAATCTGTTGGTTTATTTATTGTACTAACGCTGAGAATCTCATCCAATGATGAAGAAGATGCTGAGGCACTAGATAATCTAATACAGGTTACAACTTATTCTAGTAATATGTTATTTTAATAGTAACCTAACAACTTATTTTTTAAGGTAAAAATCAAATAAAAAGAAGAGTACCGACGGCATTTTCTTTCATTTAGCAATTCTTAGCACCAATAAGGATAAAACATGACTCAGATAGACTTATCATAATTTTTAGGGAGTTGAAATAGCGCTAAAACTGACTTACTTAGACTTGAGAGAAGAAGTATAATTTCGCAACCAACGTACTTGATCAGTTGATTAATAGTAGTTGTTTTTATCATAATACTCTATGAATCAAAACTTTGGTTTCTTAGTTAACTACTGATACCCAGTAGGTACTAGGTATCATCAGAATTCGACTAACTTTTTAGCGCGTTGCTAAAAAGTTAGTAGTTAAGTATGTTCCCACACCATATTATATTGTGTCGCGGTTATTTGGCTAACTGTATTTCATAGTCAAGGGCACTTTATGGCTTCTTAAGATAGCGGGCTTTTGTCCAATTTTATGGCATTTAATGTGATAATAGACTATTTATTTTGATGTAACTGAGCAGTGACAATAATAGTTTTTTTTTAAATATAATTAAAATAAAAACCTTTTAAGCCTTAAATATGAGAAAACAACTTTTATTACGTATTAATTATTATTTATCGTTATTTTTATGACATTCAGTGTAATTGCACTAAATTAATTAAATATTGGCCTGTCTCTAACAAATCACAATTACTTAAATATGGCTAATCCAAAAGTAGACTTAAGTATGTTAAGCTTAGTGATATTTGTAAAGCGTACTTAAGCTAAGCTTATACTGTCAAATTGAGTGAGTGATGTGAATAAAAAAACATAATTTTTTTATAAAGTTTTGCTTAGCATTCACTCGATAAATATTGGTATCACTTATTCCACGTCATTAAATTATTAATCTCTACTCATCGACGAAGAAGACAGAGGGTGTAGGCCGCCGTAAAAAACTCTCGGTACTCTTTTAAAATAGCAAATCATCAAACAACACTTATTTTAAAACAAATATCGCAAATTAATTAGAAGTAGCCTGTCTAGCACTAGTCCCAGGCCCTTTTATCAACTAGATAATCGGTAACTTTATAGTAAGCCTTTTTACACAGCTTTTCTATAATAAAAATTAATTAATAATAAATTTTTAATTTAATTAATAATAAATTTATTAAAAGGCAGAGATAAAAGAGTCTCTGGGAATTTATTAAAGAAAAGTATCCCTTTTCCCAAAAAAGAATTACTTTAGATAGTCTAGTACGGGGAAATTGCAGCCTGCGTTTGTTCCGAGTATTAACATTGTGCGTATGTTCTATTCTAGTAATCTTATCACTATTTTTGTATACATACATAATATTTTCATAAATATATTGCGAGGGAAAGGTAAGTATATTAATTTCCTTGAATTTATTTCTCATAGAATCCCTACATTTTAAATTATAGATTGCACGAATAGCCCTTTTCTGCAGGATGAAAATAGTTTCGACATCAGCAGCATGACCCCATAATAATAAGCCATAAGTCATTATTAACTAAAATAAACAAATCTAGCTGTATCGACATCAGTTAGTGAGCGAATCTTTTAGTTTGATAGTCTCTTCGCCAATCGGTTAATATGAAGGGATCCGTGAATATAAGCTTAAATACAATAAGTTTTTATAATAGTTTTGAAAAGAAAATGTTCCCCTATTTATTAGGTGCAGAATTCATAAATAAAACAAACTTTGAACAAATACCCTTCCCTTCAACGACTTTCTCTGCGGAAGCCAGTGCGCAATTATGTTTCCCAATACCAATTAAATAATAAAGCAGAGACTAGGAGGTTGTTGTGCTCGTGACTGTTGTGATAACAATACATTTAATAATTCAACCAGGTATTCATATGTTTGTGTGATTAACGTTTACAGCAAACGCTCTGTTTTAAAATCAGTGGCGCTACAACCTCTTTAGGTCTTGGCCTCAGATTTCTGAATCTGTTTCATGACCATTTTTAAATCTAATAGGCAAGTAGGTGATCAGCCTCCAGTGTCTGACACACGCCGTCGACTTTTTTGGTCTAAGACATGTCGGTTTCCTCATGATGTTTTCCTTCACCGTTCAAGCGAATGTTAAATGCGCACATAGTCATAGAAAGAAAGTCCAATGGTGCACAGCCGGGGATCGAACCTACGACCTTAGGGATGAGAGTCGCACTATGAAGCCACTGGGCCAACACTGCTCTAAAAGCTCTGTTTTAGGGAGTTTTAATAAGTAACTGACAATACTAGTGATCACCTAAAACTGTTTACTTTATTGTATGTGTAACAATTAACTTGCTAACTTAGGTACGATTCGTCGTTGCCTGTTTAAGAATTGATACGAGAAAGATCTAACGGTGTGCGAGGTACACGATTGATTCTGATTATAAATACGACGACTCTGTTCTGATTAAACCAATAAAAAGTTAAATAAATAAGAATAATAAGTTATAGTATTGTCTTTTATTGACATAACTTTTAGTCATAGAAAAACATTTTTTTAACGGATTTGAAGTTATGTTAATAACCATAACTTCAAATCCGTTAAAAAAGTGTTTTTCTAATAATATTTCGTATTAAATTCGACTACAAAGTCACGGTATATTTTCAGCCTTAAGTCAAATCCAGTTGAAGACTTGCAATTGGTGGAATTAGAACCTTAATTTGAACGGTATATTTTTATTTAATAGACATATTTAATGAGTTAATTCAGTTATTTAGATGAAATCGGAGGGTTGTACATGAAAACTATTAGTTTCGAGCCTTCAACCTTTTGTATTCGATTCTAGCAATTCTTTTACTCGATTTCTTGTACAGCGCTCGTCCGAGCTGTGAAATGGAGACAATTTTAATAGATATTGTGTTATCTAACACACAATACACAACACACAACAGATAATACAAAACAAAAAATATTTATACATACCTATATCGAAGTCAAGAATCTTAAACCAAAACGAATTTGGGAAATACCTGTAACCACTGAGTCTTAAAAAGTTTAATTTTGACCAAAAATATGTCCCCTAATCATAAATAGTAACATGAGCGATCTCAGTAACTGGGTCAGCGCATAATTATGTGAATTTATTATGTCACCCTCATTGTACGCTTTTCATTATTTAAAATCATGTAAGGCTTTTAGGGAGAACATAGGTTTAAGTAAAGATACGTGTTAATCCTATTTGGTTAAATAAATCCATTTAAAAGATACGTTTTAACAGATTAAAATTAGTTAATAATAATTGACAAACTTTTGTCATAGGCAACAATAATTATTTATTATTACAAATGCTTGGCTTTTCATACTTTTAACTAAAGGCTCTTCATAATAAGAGTGCTTTCGCAAAAAAAAATCTATCTATCATACTAGGATTAGGATCAGTTTTCTTCAATACTATATTAATTGTCAGTGTTGTCATTCCTCTCAACCACTTTTAAATACATAATGGTCCTTTTCATGAAAAGATGAATATTATATATGACGGAGTGAGATAAGGGAATGGATTATGGACGAAGAGAGTCACAGGAACGGGGGCAGCACCTAAAAAATGGTGCAGGAACGGGGAACCAGTCCTCAAGAATTTTGCGTGGAGAAAGGAAGGTAGAAAGTGGAGGGTAAAAACTGATGATGAACGATATGACGTATTGTCGTCTAACGACACACGACCAGAATTTTAACAAATACAGGAGACCTGCAGATAAATAGTTGAAAATAATGAAGTCAAAAAATTTGTTTATTGGCATCAGACGTTTCGCTGCTTAATAAAACTGAGGGCCGCACCGACCAGTGTTTGTATAAAAAAGTACTTCATATCTTGTTCCGCGACCGATCCCGAATCGACTACAGAGTCCATCGGTAGTCATAGGAACGAGTATTATACAATTAATTTTGTCTTTAAGTTTCAGAGGTTTGAATGATATGGTTTGAGGTTATGATAAATTACTCTTATATAATAATAATGACTATGGAGTCACTATTACTATAGACTATGAAAGAGTCTTAATTTTTTTAGATCTAGCAACATTGAAAAGTCAAATAAACCACCTGTAATTTAACTTTGATGTTATGATAATGACAATGGCAGCTGACACTAACGCCATTGCTCTGCATTAATAATAATGAGTATAAAATTACTATTACTACTGACTATCAAATAGTCGGTAATTTATAGATCTAGCAACATGGACTAAACGAATGAACCACAAATATCAACGGTTATATACTGATTAGCCGTTGACGTTGTCAATTTACGCGCTATGTGACACAGTTGTAGCTGATACCAGCGCCATGGCTCCGACATATACCGAATATATGTCGCCTTATTGGTTTTGTATGGAAAGTGGCAGATAGTTTTTTTTTTTACAAATTTACAAACGCACATTAAATTAACAATGAATATGCCTATAGAAATTATGAATATAGAAAGTTGTTTGTGTAACCTTAATATGTATTCATTACAAAAAAGTTAGGTCCACGTATAAAATAAAACCACTCAACAATTAACCGTGTTTGGTTTCCAACAACCCATGGCACCTTTTGAAATCTGATAGACAATGAAACCCCAATTTCGAGTGCATTTTAAATGTCCGTTTTGTTTGATATAGACAACACCACTTTTTAGCCCTATTAAGATGAAACCTCTTCAATTTACCGTACTTGATTTTAATCCTATCTATTTATAAAGAAAATAAAGATATGGAATATCTACTACGTAAAATTATGTTTGTTTCGAAGAGATGTATGAGTATATAGCACAAGTACTCAAGGATTTTACATTCCACTCCTAACTTGGTCTTTTTTTTTTTTTATAGAATGGGGGGCAAACGGGCTCATCTGATGTTAAGTGATACCGCCGCCCATGGACACTCTAAATGCCAGAGGGCTGGCGAGTGCGTTGCCGGCCTTTTAAGAATTGATACGCTCTTTTCTTGAAGGACCCTAAGTCGAATTGGTTCGGAAATACTTTAGTGGGCAGCTGGTTCCACATAGTGGTGGTGCGCGGCAAAAACTGCCATGAAAAACGATCAGTTGTGGAACGGCGGACGTCGAGGTGATACGGCTGGAATTTCGAATTCTGCCTCGACGTCCGATGATGAAACTCAGCTGCAGGTATTAATCCGAACAACTCCTCTGAACACTCTCCATGGTAAATGCGGTAGAAGATGCAGAGTGACCCCACATCTCTACGCAACGCCAAAGGATCAAGCCGAGGAGAGGGATTGGTCGTCGAGGATTCGAACCGCTCTGCGTTGTATGCGGTCTTTCCACAACTGATTGTGAAGTATAGAGGTATTTTAAATTAATACAATGATCATCGTCCGCAAAGGTCACCAACACACTCGCGGGCCAACTAGCGTTGTCACCAAGCTAATGATAGGATGTTATCGCGCTAAAAAAAAACATTCTCATTATCACTCAAAATATTCAAAAAGTACTCGTATCAAAACCAGACCACGTCTCTAGTTGTAATTTTAAAATTACGCTTGAAACAATGTTTATTTAACATAGAAAAAATGTAAAAACGCCCGAAGGGAACACGTCTGTGGCATGTTGGCAAAAAAAATTTCAATTAATTTTTTGTTAATTTTCAATTCAAGGGCGAATTTAGACTTTTTACTGAGGCTTTTTGTTGTAACAATGTCGTTACGTTAAACATGCCTAAACCTCTTAACGGCTTAAACATTAATTAATTTTTAGATGTACGACACAAATGCGAACAGTTTATGTGTACCTTTTGTTTTGTGTGATTGTGGAGGAATATTCGAGTTTATTGCCAGAAATATTGAATTACACTAGACACTTTCTCTCTGAAACCTAATCCATACTATATTTCAGTAGAGTCGTCTTCGTGGTACAAAAAAGATTTGGCAAATGAAAATGAGTGAAATGGAGAGACGCCAAGTCCGGAAGTCATCGATATACGTCGACGCCTCAACCGATTGGTTTACTGGAACGTTTACCCCAGAGTTAGGACTTTTCTATCTAACTGGGTATACGCCCTGGTACCTTTTGTACGCAATATTATTGTTACTTATATATAACTCGAGGTACCAGAGGTGTGTACATTGTATGCAACTCTTACAACTTCTATATAACACTAGTTTAATATTAATTTATCAAATTCGAATAAATATAAATGAGCTCAGCTGCGCCCATCGCACAGTTTCTTTAAGACAACCCAAGCGAAACAAACGTTACAATTAATACAATAATATTAAGATTTTTTATTATGTTGTTTTGTCCAATGCCCATAGGTTATATAGATAAAGGGATTGCATGAAAATATGCATCTTTATTGTAATAGTAAACTGAATGAATTTTTTGTTCATGTAATAGTAGTATTTAATAATTCTTTCATATCAAAATTATATAGATGTTATCAAATAATATATTTTGAATAGCAACTCCATTCCTAAGCACTGAGAACGTTAGCCTTTACAGTATAAGCTTTAGCTACTATCTTTAGCAAAACAAAAAAAGTCGAAATCATTCATTCATATAGGTCAAAAAAGACTGACAATACTGGTATTCAGATTGAAATTGAAATGAAACCTTGGAAGAAGTCCGGTTTTCATGATGATTAAACGCTTATTTTAACCAACGTTTTCGCCAGTTTAGAACTTTAAAAACCTTTAGCAAAGCTTAATTCGTGAGGGCGTAACACAATTATTGTATTTATAATATTAGGTTAGGATGATATAGGTATTTGCTTTATTAGGGCGTATTTACCTTACTATAATTACACGAGAGAATAATTAGGGTAATTTATATAATATTTCTTCCTTTTAATGGTGTAATTCCCATTGCGGTTACTTAATTGCTAAACATCACGATATACTGAAATGTGCCTGAAGCAGGAACTTTTGAAAAACGTTATCAAACTTTTCACGGTTCAGTGATTTTGTGTGGCAATTTTTTAGAAACTCCTTATATAAGAACTTCATGATAAGGAAGCAGTATATTCACGATAAACATTTTACAGACCTAGCGATTAATAAGCGAATATCATTATTTATCATCATACATTATATGCCTGATTTTTATTTATTGTTTTTTATTGACGTGCATTGTGTTACCTAAATGAATTCGACTTTGACTTTTTAATTACATTACCGATGTAGCAATTGTTAATTAAGCCCATACAGCTGAAGATATGCTTAACCATACATAAGATACGTACACACAACCCGTAGAGCCTAACAGTTTGGTAGCACAGGCTTATACAGATTTAGCGTGGATACACCAGTATTCAATCCATCTTGGCGTGACTGTTATATGAATTCTCCTCGAAGTCTCAACCCATATTTGCAGAATTTTATCGCGGCTCTAAAAACAATCATCGCATTGCCCCTGGCTCAATGGATCGTTTATTTTATCGCCAACTTAAAGACAAGTGGTTTTTTTCATTTTAACTTATACATTGAAATATTTATTCCCAGGAAAACCATTAAATGCTTATTTAACAGTTTATTGTAAGGTAACTTAGTAGAAGTATGTAAATACCAATAGATTTTTATCAAAGGACATAACATAATCTAATTGGCTTCTATCCATAACCAGTCTTCGCTGTTCCAGACCGTGGACAATTTTTTTTGATAAATCGATATCGAAACTTTAGTCGGTTTAAATTATGTTCAACATAATCGCCAAAAATGAGATTTTCAGAATATTACTTTAGTTTATGCATCTGAATCAACACCATTACTTACAAAATTAACATATATTAGAAGAATATGTACGTGGATATAAGTAAGTTTTCTTCGGCTATATTAGCTCCTAGGTCTATCAATAAAAAACTTTTTATTTTTTTATAAGTAGGGGAAAACACATTAGAAGCAACAAGAAATGAAATTAGAAGGATCTCAAAGAACTCTAGATAAAAATAATTGCCGAGCATCGAATCTAAAACCTTTTGTTTTGGGTTCGAGTTGGTAGGACATTAAAAATACAAATCGGCATTGTTAAGAGAGGACACAAAAACCTAAACTTAAGGACTAACATACAGGCTTACGCGATTTGAACAGCCGAGTAACTTTATTAAACGATATATTATTATATATCGGAGCAATGGCGTTGGTATCAGCTGGCATTTACGTTATATTTTAATAACATAAAATTTGTCAATGTTGCTAGGTCTATAAATTAATGACTAATGAATGTCCGATAATAATGAAAAGTAATTTATCGTAACTTTAAACCTTTGTAAATTAAAGACAATCAATATTAAAGTTATCTTTGACCATCGTTCTTATGACTGCCGTTTGACTCAGTAGTTGATTCGAGTTCGGTCGCGGAACTCGACACGAAATGGCACGAAACTTGTTTATCACTACCTCCGGGTCTCGTTTTTGGTAAAATTCAGGTCGGGTTCTCGTTATTGTGCCTTGTTCTCCTTCCCCTTCCACTTTGATCCTCGTTTTCTGTCAATTGCTACGTCATTCCTTTTTATCTCATCCTACTCACTCTGCCATTTATATATATATTCTTGGAAATCACAAACGATAAATAATAAAAGTAACAAAACACTCAACCTAGGAAGTTTTATTCCTTACAAAACAATTTTTAATTAACTAAAATACCACAATGAAAATTATACGCAACCAGAAGACAATCTTTTACACCACGCCACCATAAATAACAAAAAACTCCCGCGTCTGTCACGTCCGCGCGCCAATCGCCACATTTCCGGTGTTCCCAGTTTCACTCCTCTCTATTACCCCTCACTCGGTCTGACTTGCTCTGTGGAGATTGTTTTATAAGAATATATATATATATATATAAATTAAAATATTATTCTTATGTATTTAAAATTTGGAATAAGATGTTATAAGTTGTTTTGCTGTCTCAAACCAGTTTGTAATTTGACTTCATGGACGTTTTTATGCTTAAAATGCAGCAATTTATGTTCCCGTAGTTTAACTTAATTAACTTATGTGTTTAATAAATATAGTGCTGAATAATATACATTAAAGCAAATAAGCATATGACTTGTGCCACAACTCAATAAGGAAAGTCGAAATTCTTGAGACAAAAGGAGGGAGTAATTGAAATATCCTATCTTATACAAAGCCCTACCCTACTCAGTAAATGGCGATTATGCTTTATATTATTTTTTGAAATTGTTAAGAAAAATAAAAAATAATGCTTTGTAATCAAAACCTATAAAAATAAAAGTGGCCTCTTTGTATACATGTATAACTTAGTATTTCTGTATATACAGGCATACAAGAAGTTGCCTTGGTAACAAACTTGTTATAAGAAAAATATATTAAGTTGATTAAAAAAAATTCTTACAGAAAAGTATTGTATTTCTTTAATATAAATAAAGCCTTAAATCTTGATCTATCTCTTTTATCGACTCGTTAAAACTTTACCGGGTTTTAATCTCTACAAAACAACCGTTTTAGTTTCAATAGTATAGACCCAGAAAGCCACTAACTAACTTCCTTTAAAATAAACAATGAAACCCACGTATGAATTGATGCTATCTATGCTCTCTGAGACTCGAAGTAGAAACAAGACTTGCAGTAGAAACAAGACTATTTTTTATTATTTACAAAGAACAGTTTCTGCTGTTATTGCGCTTTATAACCAAACGGTTTTAGGTTACATTAACATAATATTTATAAGATTTATTTCCTGCCAAATGGATTTTGTCGATGTCCAGCAAAATAAACTACTATCGTACATTTTTGGGACACCCAATATGGATGGAGATTGATATATTTTTTTGACGTTCATAAGTGTACATTGTGCTACCTATATGAATAAATGATTTTGACTCTGATGTGACAGTTTCCTCACGATCATAAGATAATAAAAAACAGTGTTCAGTTGAAGTTCACATTTATAGAATATTGCTAATACCAACACAACAATCTATAAAAAGTAGTAAAAGTTAAAGGCTGCTGGTTTAACCCAGCCCATGTCTCTGTGTGGCTTTATGTTTTTGTGTAGGGCACAAAAATAACCGTAAATGGCGTACAAAAACACAAGTAAACGTCAAATGACCTACTTTTGAGTAAAAGGTGCATTCAGGCTTTGCAGTCTCATTTCAGTTGCAGAATGGAAAAGTGTGTTCTGTCTTTTTAGCCAACTCTAAAAGGAGTATGCTAATTTTTGTTGCATCTTGGCTTTAAATCGAACATTTTAATTCAATTCCGTTTATGAAAATCTTTGTACCTATTTTAGGAAACAGATTTCACTTTACAATCTTCGCCGAGTTGGAAAAAATGTTCCCAGAAACTTTTCCAAGTGTCTGTATTTTTATCTTTACAAATTACGATTCACTTGAATTAACTTTTCATAAAGATTGAGGCAAGTAGCTATTATATTTAGTACTTAATTATTCTGATGCGTTTACCGCCTAGATTCGATTTATGTTGTTATATCTATAAATGTTTATTGGGGCAGAGGTTTAAACACGTTCTTTATATACCCACACATGTTTTGATATAACGGGATGGATATATTTAATTTACACGAGAAAGCAGAAATCTGAAAACATCAAATCTTATATTATATTTATACGTGAAAACTGGAAGCGAAATAATCCTACATTCCAGCTACTGTGACATACCAGCGGAACGCCTGACATATTACGTATGCTGTTTATGAATTTGACTTTGACACTTATAACGAACTATCTATATCTGTCACCCGTGACCATGCAGTTTGTCATACGATACTGAAACGTCGGGACATTTGCCCGACCTAACATGTTTGATTTTGAGCTTTACAATTTCTATGTAAATTTGTGTAATTGGGTTCATACTTAAGTTTACATTTTGATTACCTAGTTATTTATAGTTTTGAGGGTTGCGAGTTATTAGGGGTGAGATATTTGGCATAACTGTGATCCATCTGAACCATCCAATAAGAAATATTTTTAAGCCGTAAATCGAAATCGGAAAGTAGGATATTTAAAACATCTTATACCAGAATCTTGTGTACACAAGGAAAGCCGTGAATCTTACTAGTATTAAAAGAAAATTTCTTGGTGTTATCGGCTCGTTTGTTTCCGGGAATTTTCATTGCCCGCCTTATTACATTTCCCTTTTTTGCCTTTGGGGAAAAGCCAAAATATTTAAGTTATCAATTTTGTCAAACCAATAAAGATAAATTATGCTAATCTATTAAGTTTATTCCCCGTCCGTAGTTATTTATGTACCAGTTATGCGTTTAAAATTTAAATCACGGAATACGTTTTCTTAACACTTGTCTGATCCATTGTATCATAAATGCCATCTGTTTGTAAATATGGAACTAAATTGTACACAAAACCCCAGAAACGAGCTGTAGGACAGTTATAATCTTTGTTAGGCGTAGTCTACGGGCAAGTGTTTATATTTCTCGTAGCATACATGTAGACAGTAGAGCGTCTACGGTTGTAGTACGTTGTCGTTGAATTATTAAGGACTGTGGACTAAATGTCATGGAGAGATGAGCTAGATTTTAAACGAGTAAATAAATATACAATTATGTATTATGGGTTGGAAATAAATACAGTAAATGACGACAAAAATCAACAAGTCACTAATAATATGCATGGAGCAATGCATTAGAGCATGGTTGATGGGATGATTTCAATTTGTTGTTGTCCAAAAATGTAATCCATAGAGTGTATGAGACACTTGCGTTAACTTCACTTTCAAAGTTGAAAACTGTTATCAAACTTCAATATTAATATTCGTTTTAACTTGACGCACAAATTGAAAAGAAAAAACTAATTTTAACAACCAACAGAAACCCGTGATATGTCGACCGGCAATAATTTTTCCACGAGGGAAATTTATCGGTACAAAACATTTTCATTTTGTTTATTTTCTAGCCCACAATTGCTCTAGAGGACTTGTGTTTCAGCAAATACTCTAACAAAACCTACCTTTACGGATCAGTAGTTTGGAGGGGGCCGATGGCTGGTCATACTCGTGAACGGGTGCTACTTGTGGCAGTCACCACAAGTAGCACCCGTACTTGAATTCGTGTATGCGGTGATGTTAGTTATTTCGACTATGTATTTGCGTGTTGTTCCCACGAGAATGTAAGTGCGTGCTCCTATTTCACCATGCCTCCTGCTTATAGAGAACAAATCTTTGTTTTTAATTTATTTTATTATTATTTATTACTTAAGATGTAATGTGGAACATGGTATAATGGTTGCAGCTCTTTACAAACGTTGTGTAAAACAAAAACTTGGCGATTAAAAAGAGTGGCGGAGAGTTTATTGCCAGTTCTTCTCTTCCGTTCTACGCCCTTGATTTGAGAACTGGCCGTAAATGTAAAATTAGAAGCATTTAATGTATATTTCTTTTTTGACGTTTATAAGTGTACATTGTGTTACCTATATGAATAAATGATTTTTTACTTTGACTTCAGCCAAGGTCCTTGATACACGGCGTACAATATTTTTTCCTGGTTGGTAAAAGGTTTCTTGTCAATATCATTAAGGTCTTCTGGAGAATACATACAGTGACATACTTATTTTAACATCATCATCAATCATGTTCAGCATATACTTGGTTACTACAAGTGACTACCCGTCTTTCTCTAGTGTAATACCAAAGGATCCTGAGCTTCTTTGGCAAGCATATGTTCCGATACCTTGGAGAAGTTTCTGGTGACCGGTGGAGTGGAAGGCAAATTTCAGTGTTTATGAGTGTTAATGTACATATTTACCTAATACATATTTATAAGTCCTAAAATAACATGTATGCTTAAAATATACAAGAAAATTTTACTTCACAAATTTAACACATATACACAAAAAATATAATATCACCACATCTTGCGAAAATGAAAAACAAATTGATGTTTTAAAATATCCGGTAACTATGCTCAGTTCAACGAATCATAATGTAATCCGTATCCTTTAAAAGGTTTGAGTTGTTGCTTCGCTATACAACGCCTAACTTCAACGGAAAAAAATAATAAATTTCAAGCTTTTGGAATTCGGTTAAAACCTCCACGGTTTCAGGTAAAAACAAGCAATCAGGTAAAAATTATCAACGTATTTAACACGCAACGAACCAAAGCCCCACTCGGGCATGCAAATCCATAGTATACACTATGTGCGGGTGTGACCCAGTTTTATAATTATTAAGGCTGTTTAGCAGCGAGCAGTTTTTACGAGTTTGAAACGCTATTAGCAAAGAATACAATGCTGTGAAAAAGTTTCAATATTCCAGATTTCAAGTTAAAAAGAAGATATTCGGTTGCTGTTATGCAAACTTGGTCTCTGAACCGTAGCTGAGTTTCGTATTTGTATATTTTAACAAAATGACATGTAGTTTCCACGAATACATTTTTAACAAGTCTTCTATAATTACTAAGTCTTAGAATTTTCTCAGTCAATTATCAAAATACAAATTAATGTTTCTCCAAAATAAGTATTGTATAAAAGTTGATACCAATTAAAATGATATTTCATGTTTTAATGAAGCTTGAATTATCGTATATCATAGCGTTTATATTTCGGTTATTATAGCTTTTTTTTATTATTTTTTTTAACGGTTATATTTTTCGTATGACGAAGTAATGACCACATTTAGACGCAATAGCAGGCAATATCACCCTTTTAATTGCCTCGTGTATAATCGCCCTTGGTCTTCAAATGATTAATTAATTAACGCCATAATTTTCAGGAAATTAATGTAAATTTTTTGTAAAAAATTACTTGACATAACTGAACTACCGTACAGTTTGAATGTTTAACGAACCAAACGTTAACAGAAAATAATTTTAAGATTTGAAGCCAGGAAAGGATCAATACTTATTTTTGTCCATTTATAAAAATTTATTAATTTTATAAAGCTTTTATCACTATTGCCACGAGAACCTCCCCCCACCCGGATAATGCTAACTGTAATTGGTATAATGATTGTAATTTATTACCATTTTATAAGAATTATTTTGTCTTAAAATATCATCTTAATATATATATTTCTTGTGTGCGTGTGTATGTAAAAAACTCCCCCCCCCCCCCCCCCCCCCGGTTTTTTTGTTTTTTTTGGTTTTTTGGGGGGGGGGGGGGGGGGGGTTTTTCCCCCCCCCCCCCCCCCCCCCCCCCCCCCCCCCCCCCCCCCCCCCTCCCCCCCCCCCCCCCCCCCCCCCCCTTTTCTCCCCCCCCCCCCCCCCCCCCCCCCCCCCCCCTAAAAATATAAACCCAAGGAACTTAACTCAATATAAAAACTAAAGCTGTTTTAACTAAAGCACACAAATATGACTGAAACAGCACTTATTTTTATCCATTTAAATAGTTTTTGTTATGAGGAACAACAGATTTTTTTATAGAACAAGGCAGGATACCTATCTGACGTTAAGTATAAGATTAGCTAATGAACACTAACAATCCCAGATAGCTCAAGGGTGCGTTGCCAGCCTTTTAAGAATTGGTACCCTCTTTTCTTCTAAATACAAATGGGAGGAGAGTGACAGCTCAGCAATTTTTTATTTAGAATTCGTAAAGAGGTTATTTCGGATAAGTCAGCTCCAAGTAAATCATGAATGAAGTACAATTTGTATAGGATTGCGAATTCAAGGATATAGGATATTATAATCCGATGTACGGCTCAATTCAATTTATATTGCGAAGTTACCCCGACACTTAGGGCTGCCACCTTATTTTGTGAAGCATGTTTATGTGGTAGATTACTAATTTTATTAACCTTTACTGACGTCGGCATCAGCAACGGATTTGCACAAATATAATCATGACAAAATTAATTACAAATAAGTTTGTCATTTCAAAATGACAAATCTTTGTCTGTAACTTATCAGGTTTGCTGAATTCATATTTTCTGATAACAAAAGAAATTTAAAAAGGTTTCAAGAAAAAGTTCCAGCGATACGCTTGCTCTGTAGTTGAAGTATACATTCTAGTATAAAATGGAAATAAAAGAAAAGCTGGTAGAATTACTAAAAAAAACACACATAAGAGTGAAAGGCAAAGAAATTAACTAGGCTGCTAATGTGTAGGTTAAAAAACGCTTGATAGGCAAAAATCATAACCTAACGAAACACGCTCACAACGTAGAGTAGAGAGGAGGTTGTGAGATATCTGCTAAAAGATGGCCAGGGCAAGAGGTTAGTTGGAGAGAGGATGAAATAGTTTGGGCTTAGGCCGCTGTCGTAATTCAGTAGAAAAATGGTACTTATTTGTATTTTTGAAAAAGTATATATATTTATTGGTCCCTCTCTTTGTTCAAATAAAGAAATTATAACTGGATAAATGAACCTATTTTCCTACAAGTTTTGCAATGTTCATCTGAATACACATTTTTGTCTTTGAAAAAAAATATATATATTAGATTAGGTATCACTACGCTAATACTGCTCTGTGGATGAAGTATAAATTACTAATTATTTGTTAATAAAACCATAAAATAATATAAAGAATGAATGCACGCTTGGCTGGATTCGATCCATCTAAAGTAGCTCGTGGCAACCCTAGCGTAGTTAAAAGTAATCAATAGTTTCCATCAGCGAATTGACAGAGCTATATATTCTGTCTCACTCGTACAAAATACAAAATCATATTTGTGTCTCTTTCTATACAATACAGTCTGCTATTAAGAGCTGTTTTGAGTAAGAACACTTACTGTGTCAAGTCTCTCGTCCCCCGGCGGGGCATGGGGCAGATGCGATTTTTGCGAAAAAAATTTATACCATCTACTTATGTTAGATGTTATATATTTTGAAACATGTTATGTTTTACAGGGTTTTTAAGTACAGATTTTTCGTACTGAATTTTTAGCTATTTGCGTAATACTTAGAATTGACTGTGTGCATTCTTACAAGCAGGTGTATGTCAATATCGTGATCAAAGCATCTGTCAATATGGTCGGTCTTCGCTCCAGGTCTTCGGTCCTGGATTCAACTATCGGAAATTAAAGTAAAAAATACATCACAGGAAGGACATTTCTTTCAAATATGGCTTCCATGACCACAGCAGACATTGACCTCTGACGACCCATACTTCTGTATCAGATCGTTTCTTCTGGTTCCTCACAGATAGTTTACACGTTTTAAGAAAAGGCATGACTTATTAATTAGCTACATAGCTGTGCCTCGCAGTTTCACCCTCGTGGATTCGGTTCTACGAGTCCAAACAAACAAACTGCTCGCCTTGAGTACATTTTAATGTAATTATATCTTGTTTCAGAGCACTACCACATTTTCGTCGGAGACCTGAGTCCAGAGATAGAGACGCAGAGCTTAAGAGACGCCTTCGCACCCTTTGGAGAAATATCGTAAGTGTTTTTTTTGGTTTCTATGTACATTTACCGGTATACCACCACACCACTCTGAGATTGTGGTACCCACACCTCCAGCATTAAGGGATAATGCGCTTTCCCGTAGATTAATCAAAATACATGCTGCATGTAAAATGCTCCATAAAATACAAAAAATAATGGTTTGCCCGTAACTTAAACACTCTTTAACTATTTTATCATTATACTTTTATTAATGAGGCTATCAAATAAAAACGCATACTTCATGGTTCTATAATTTAGTCAGAGGCCACTTTTTATGTCAGTAGAAGTTGAAATTGCGTGCATTTTCTTAATGAAAAATCAAAATTCCGAACCTTATCTAAAGTTACTCGAAGGGGTCATAAAATTTTATCATCCTCTTTACTCAGCTATTAGTGCGAGCGAGACGCTATACGGTCGAGCGAGACGGATACACTTATTAAATGCCAATAAAATATCCACTTCTACTCCAGCTGCGTGCCTGACTTCGTGTGCCTTGAGTACTGTGTGAAGCTGCCGACACAAACAAAAAAATTATATGAAAATTAGACCTTTTGTCTGTTCCTTAACCTCTAGGATTAGACGTATTGATCAGGCTTGCTTACATTTTATTTAAAAAAGGCGACCATCAATTTAATATTTTTCAATTTCTGGACCAAATACAAACCAAAACCAACTCCAACTAATTAATTTCCTATGACTTTAAATATAATAAAGTAAAATCCAAACGACGGATCGATAATAACTTAAAACCTTAATTTTGCTATGCAATCGCGTAAATGACAAAGATCTAATACAGTTAGATCCTAAATTAATTGAAAAACTAATAAAGTTGATATTGAAGGGTGACTTCTTACAAATATATGTTTAATTTACCAAATATCATTTTCCTCGTCCCAGACGTGATATTAATACAACTGCAATATACAAGACACTAAAAAACTGTATTACAGCCAAGATATAGTTTTGGCAAGTATTATGGGTAGTGTTACATTGAGAGCGGGTTCATAAGCTTAGTGATGGCGATTTTAAATAACGCTCTTTGATAAGTCGGCCTATATCTTTGACTATCATATATAATAAAATGCGTAATTGGTAATTCTTTTTTCAAAAAAACATAACACCAAATCAGTCGTCAAAAACAAATTGGATGGTTTTTTTAGATTGGTTTAGTTAAGTTTGGTTTGGATTTGGTCCAGAAATAGAAAAATACTAAATCGTCGCCTTTTTAAACAAATTGTATAAAAACCTTATCAAGATTACGTCTTCTAGGACAAGGAACAAACAGGAGGTCAAATATTCATATATTTTTCTGTTTGTGTTGGCTTCACACAGTTCACACAGTACTCAAGGCACCCGAAGACAGGCACGCAGCTAGAGTAGAAGTGGATAATTTATTGGCATTTAATAAGTATATACTTCTTGTGTCACCTTGTAAATGAATTAAGATTATGTTACTATACAAGGATATACCACGTTAATGAAAAAGTTAAGTGTTAAGATTAAAAAAATACAAATCATAATTTTTAAACGTTTGTTTTTAAATTAATAAATAAGAGGAATGTAATAGATCATTAAAGCAGAGAGCCAGTCTGCGATCGCCATCAGTGGCGCCACCCGACTGGCAAACATCCAGTACATTATTCTTATTGTTTCATCTCGTCCTGATGTCTAGTTTTATTACTCCCTACGGATTGCGAACATATATTTACAATATATATGAGTTAATTTATGGAAAACATATCTCTCAAATGACATTTTGTTTGCAGTGACTGCAGAGTGGTGAGAGATCCACAGACGCTGAAATCTAAAGGATATGGATTCGTTTCCTTTCTTAAAAAATCCGTGAGTATATCGTATGTGTAAATTAGTTAGGGTTCTTCAATTATAAAAAGGCCGACATCGCAGCTGCGAGCCTTCTGGCAATGTGAGTTCCCAAGAGCGGCGATAGCACTTAACATCAGATGAGCCTCCTATCCGTTAGCTTTAAAAATAGGTAATATTAAACAGTTACTTAAAGCATATGTTATAAAATATGCAAACTGGAAACTTAATATAACTCTAAATCAAGAATGAAAGACGATCAACTCTCTGTATCTCTGTATAGCGATATCAAATTAAAATGAATTAAAGTTCTGTCAAAGATGCTTTTCGCAAAATAGATTTCATGATCGTCTAATGGAAATAGTACTAAATTAACTATACTCGAGAAATAGCAAATGAATTATAATTATAAATAACATGACATTGTATAAATAAATTCCAAATTTTTCTTATTAAAGTCTTATTTTTACACACTGACTCATTTGTTCTTGGGCATACGTTTTTAGATAATTTTATATTTAGACTGTCAGTGACTATGATTGTCTGAGCAGAAAGGTTGAAACATCGAGTTATGTAATTAATAAGCGTTGCAGAAGTTCCAATACAATCTTTTATTGTTAACTCCACTCTTTGAGTGATTAAAAACCATATAAATCTCTTTCCATGGAACGTAAAGCACATAAATTTGGTTTGTAATAATACAAAATAAATATATCTAAGGAATTAATACGTGTTCCAGGAAGCGGAGTCGGCCATAACAGCAATGAATGGCCAGTGGCTAGGTTCGCGGTCAATCCGGACGAACTGGGCGACCAGAAAACCGCCAGCGCCCAAGAACGAATGTGAGTTAACCTATAACACATTTAATACTTATTTATCTACATATGAATCAACTTAGTAAATTATAAAGTAAAATATTGTTTAAAATGACGAGACACGAGACCAAACGAGACAAATCTCAACTCAGACAAAGAAATGTGGTTAACCAAAAAGGTTCAGAACCTATCAGTATTTTCACTTAAGAGAAACGTGTCATCTTTAGGGTCCCAGAAGTGTCGTAAGGTACCTTTGCACCTGTATTAGCCTAGTAGTAAATGTAGAAAATAGGCGTAAACTCGTGATGATATCTTAGATAAAGAATCCCAAATTAGGGTAAACTCAAAGGAACAGAGCATTGACGATTCTCTTTAATCTATCTTTGTGAATTATTAATATGCTAATTCTGGTTAGGGCTGGCATGTCTTGACGCATAAACAGCGTCTGAAACAGAGCCCTATTAATGAGTTGTTACAAATATTTAGGTTAAAAGGAGGTTTAATTAAGTTTCTAATACATAACCTCTTTTAATGTGTCCATCTTGACAGTGTGTACTAAAAGTACGTACAAATACAGTGTTTATGATGTAGTTTTTTATCTATAAATTGTGTTGTTGTTGCTTATTCTAAAACATATTTTAAAATAATCTTAACTAACCGACTTGGTTTTAATTTGTATCTTTGAAAATGTATCTCCATCTTAAATACATTAAATTTAACTAAATATTAGCGGATGGCAACCCTAGTACGGTATAACATGACTGACAGGGTTCTATTGCCATTTAATTAATAAATGATTAATTACTTCCCTCGTGCTGAGCGTAGACATGTTATTTTAGGAATCTTATTTCGCTTATTACAATATTAGACCAGTTGATTTCGAGATTGCGTTTATGGTTTCCTCGTGATGCTCTCTAAAATATTACTTAATACACACACACACAACGAGGGCCCCAACTTTGAATGCAACTCGCAAGTGGATATCGAAACGCAATCGTGTACTCAAGTAGACTAAATAGCCGAATGAGTCAAAGTTTCCAAGACGAGTCTCAAGATAAGCTTCTGTGTAATTAAAAGCCTCTGCCTCGTTCAAGCAATTTTGAAATATTATCAAGATGGAGATAGAGTTGATACAACGTATGTGATATTTATGCTGCAAGCACATATTAGCAGCTGTATTATGGTACATACCCTCTTATAACGCGTAGAATTCTTAAATTATATTTTTGTTGTGTGAAATCAGTTGTGTTGTTATACAAATAAACTAAACTCTATTAAATTCGTATTTCTAGTTTTAAAAAATGTTTTTACGAGAAACTAAGTTATTTATTAATATTGTATTTTATTATAGCCCCAAATTTAAATGAAATGTTAAAAATATACGACATAATTAGCCACATTTTCACCTCTTATATAATTTGTTTCGTCAAGGTTGTAACAGCTCTATACAGTTGATCGCAATATCCGGTGCGCGCCTAATATCTTCCTGTTAACATCCGGTTCGTTACAAAACCCGCTAAATACAGCCTACCTTGCTGTAAACCCCTGTTTATGTCATTAATGATTAAGGACATGACAATGTCTTTACTTAAACGAGTTTGACACGTTTAAAAGAAAATACAACCTGGGACCGCAAATTTCTCAATAGTAGGCAAACTTCTTAGATGTATGAGTCATAAATAAAATACATACCTATGTCAGGTTATTTTTTTTTTTTTTTACTACAGCAAATCAACTTTACATGTTACATAGTATATATTTTAATATTTGCAGAGCAATTATTTATTTTATAATAATATGATAACACGATGTACATCTAAGTCAATGTTATTCTTTGAGAAATAAAGTATCTTTGAATCGCACTTCAGCCCGCAGCTGCGCCGTTGATTTAGTGTACTTTAAAAAGATTTTTTGCGACCTCTTCAACAACAATTGTTATATTTCACTTACTTTACATAAACAATAATGAAATATACCTAACCTAACTTAAATCTTCCTACGAAACCGCACTATCTATTAGTGAAAACCATACTAAAATTATTGGTTCTGCATTTTTTGAGTGTATCGCATTCATACAGACACACGCGGCCGGGACGCTTTTTTTTTAGATTACATAAAGATAGGTTTATTCTTACTACTACGCTACTTGATGTTAGTATCACTTTCACTTATATTTGACCATTGAATCACTACAACACTATAATAAATAAATCTCCCTAATCTCCCACATTGAAATTCTTCAGTGAACTCAAAACCTCTAACATTCGACGAGGTGTACAACCAGAGCTCTCCAACAAATTGCACGGTCTATTGCGGCGGTCTCACCACCGGGCTTTCGGAGGAACTGATCCAGAAAACGTTCCAGCCCTTCGGCACCATACAGGAGATAAGAGTCTTCAAAGATAAGGGATACGCGTTTATTAGGTTTGTAATGTTTGCACTAGCATCAGTTAGTTAAAGGTTTAAATACTTCAGACCTTTCGCAGCTTTGTTTGCTTAGAATAGGGATATGCCTAGCTCCTTAAGAACTTACTTATCAACATTGGTTATTTTGAGCGTGAAACTGTATAAAGAGTATACTTTTTTTTCTAAAATTGACTTGGTTAAGTTATTTAAGTACCACTACCATTTAAGCCTTCGAAAGGTTATATAAATGATGTTATAAATTCGCCCTTATTTCCGTTGAAGAAGCTTTATTCATACTAATATTTATGGTACAAATTATGTCAAATTAACAAATAACATTTCCTATCTCTGGACTTAATAATATGGCGACTTGGCTGCGGAGGCACAACATTTATCGCAAAGTTGTAATATTTCAGATTCTCGACGAAGGAGAGTGCGACCCATGCCATAGTGGCAGTTCACAACACCGACATCAACGGACAGCCAGTTAAATGCTCTTGGGGGAAGGAATCTGGGGACCCCAACAACGCACAGCCACAGGGCCAGGTACTTGTTATAATAAGTCCCCTCGCCTCGTACGTGAAGATCATTCGACGTACGTACATCTAGGTTTCTAATCACGTGACATGTCTTTTGGGCTAAATAACAATATTACCTTATTGATAAACCAATCACAACACACACGGAACAAGGTCTTATTTAATCATTCACAGTTAGCAGAACTATACCACTAGTATGACCGATTCAGCAAATGCCTGTATTTCCCAATTCCAGCTGAGCGGTACAGCGTACAGCCCATTCGGCGCGTACCCTGGGGGCGTGCCGTCGTACTGGTACAACACTTACCCGCAACAACTCGGGGGCTTCCTTCAAGGGATGCAAGGGGTGCAGGGGTACTCTTATGGACAGTTCGCAGGGTACCAGCAGCAGTACATGGGGTGAGTGTTACAAACATACTAAGAAATTCCTTCCTATGGGTTAATCTGGGGTTTATGCATCGTGTTTTCTTAAACAATATTTTTATTTCGCACCGTCAATTGTCAAAAATATATTTTGTTCACTCTTTTGATTATATCTTGCTTCCTCTTGGCGTTGTCGTATTTCATAATATTTATTAGACAATATTATATATTTTAGTACGATAATTTCATGCAAAATAAATATTGTGTAAACTATTTTTAATTGTTTAATGTTAATCCACTATAAAATCGAACGCGTCCTAAAGAGAAACAGTGTTCCTCCTTCTAGCATGGGGGGCGTGCAGCTCCCTTGGGCACTAGGGGGTGGAGTAGGGGGAGTGGGTGGAGTGGCCGCCATGTCTCAGCCGCCGCAGCTGCTG
The DNA here is from genome assembly GCA_905332375.1 of Pieris macdunnoughi. NCBI lineage: Eukaryota > Metazoa > Arthropoda > Insecta > Lepidoptera > Pieridae > Pieris > Pieris macdunnoughi. Next base: position 223,146 of record CAJOBZ010000047.1, read on the forward strand.
CACTATCCCGTGCAGCACTTCCAAGTCCAGCCGGTGAGTAAACATATATGGCCGCTGCTGTATGTTGGATAAGCTTTAGTCTAAAAATAAAACATTGAATTGCAGATCGCTGAGGAGGAGTGGTTAGCCCCGAGTTTGTTGGTGTGAGGACACCGCGCGCCCCCGCCGCCTGACCCTTGCTGCTGCCAGCTCAAGGAGTGGCTCTAGCTCACTCCCTCACCTCACTTCTACTTCACTCCCAAAGCGGCACCATGTCGATGATACTTGGCCATCGCCCCAATACTAGCGATTTCATTTCTTTCTTTCTTCACGTTATTTCCAGGAAGAGATTTGCTTTACATAAGCCTAAGGTGTCAACTTAATCGGAGCTTTGTCCCTCTAAAGTGCAAACTAAATTGAGACCTTACCGTCACGTCGAACGCTATCTTATTGCTAAGTACTACTTAAGTAGGTATATATTTCTTACGATTCATTGTGCACGTTGACGCTTTGGGAACGAGACACTATATGTTTGAATCTATAAATTTCCAACAGCTGATTTAATTTTGGGAATTTCTAGACGCGTTCCGTTTAAGCTGAAATATAGTCCTGAAGCAGTGGGTTGCGGCGGAGGCGGCTTCGCTTCGTCGAATGAATATGAACAATGTGAGTCAGTCGAGCAAATTATTTCTGTAACCGCTTATGATCGCATGGAAATGCATTTATGATAAAAGATGAATACTTTTTAGAGAATATATAGTTATTTAATGTAAGCTTATTGTAAGGTAGGTTAACCGTACCACGCGGGCCAAAATGGTTGCGACGAGAAATTTTTGCTGGTTTATAATAAAGATACCGAACCACCGTGCACAAGTATATTAAGATTAGTGGAAAATGTAGATTTTTGGAAAAATGTTTAATAGAACTAGATGGTACGCGAGAGTGAGAAAGTTTTTTAAGATTTTATATCTGGTCGGAGATAGGAAAGTAATATTATTGAATAGAATCTATACGACTGGACGCTTGTGTGGCCGCATCGACCGACGCCTCCTCTCTCTTTACCTCCGCTGATGATAAGTTCAGATCTGGACTTAGCAAAAGTACGTCGCTATCATCCGAGCAGATTACGAATTGCAGGTGCTTCACAAAAGCGTCCAGTGATAATAATATAGATTTTTCTCTGGACGTCAATATTGCCAAATTCATAACAATTCAACTTATATAATAAAAAAAGGTTGTGTATTTAATATAAAGGACACATGGAACTACAAACATGACGAAATAGAAAAAAGTGTAGAGAAAATAGATTATTTATAAGAAAGATATATATTTATTATAGGATATAAGGTATATAATCATTTACTGTAGGTTGAGTGGTCGATGGTATTTCGACTTAAAACTTTTTGCTCTTTTTTTCATGTATGCGTCTTCGTTTATTTCGCGAGGCTGGCGATTGTCGGTAGAGTTGAAGATCAAACCCAACATTTTTCTCTTTGTATAATAATACTAAACGAACAGAACTGTTTTCAAGGGTTTTTTTGCTCAACACATCACCCCAAGGCCCATTTAATGCAGAATCTATATGAACACGTAACATATAAAAAAAAAGATTATACAGACAATAGCAAGAAAATATGCTTCTTTTATTCGCGTAAACACTTCCTGCGTGTGTTAAACTCTGCCGATCATACGTCAAAGTCTAGCGTAGCGACATCTACGTGATACCATCTTTTTTGAAACTTTTTAACGAGACACTCTCTGTCTACGATATTTTGTAAAAAAATGTATTTTATATATTATATTGTCGGTGTTGATTTACGTAGATTTGTTTCTATTGATGTTAATTTTTATCTACGTGCAAAAATTTACAATTATAGCAAATTGACTAACAACAAATAGCGCGATAAGACAATTGACTCGTGCAAATGCAATGCAATGACAGTGACAACCAATGCTCTCAGATAAAGTCTAGACTAGTCCAGATAAAGAAAAATAGTGATTTCCGGTAATTGTAAATGAATGCACGTGGAACCTTACGCATGTAGTCGAATCTTGTGAGACATATCGCTAGAGATCTATATTAAGATTAACATAAGTTCGTGAGTTAAGTAACGAATCGTTTAAGTCAATTTCATCGTCAATCTATGACGTGGTATTATTTTGACGTGAAACGGAGCATTTTGATGACGCCACGACAAAGGGTCTTTGGAAGTTGCTTAAAATGCTGCTTTCTTTAAAAGATAGCATCAGGTCTACAGCAATTTGGAGCAGGTCCTAATATGACCGGGGTGTGTTGAGGATCAAAGGATATCCGTCGTGGCTGCTCCTCGATCGCGTCAAGGCAGTTATATAAAGCAGATATATCAGTTAGATAGACAAATTTAGCTATAACTACATATACAATTAGCATACATTTGCCTATAATCGCTTTCCGGTAGCATAGAGTTGTATATCCGTATGTAAGCTAGACTAGTGCTGAGTCGTGGCTTTGTCCACTGACGTTGCCTTTCTTACGCTGTCTCTTCCCTCGAGGTACGATAAATAAGGCTTACTTTACGGTAGTTAAGAATCGAAGTATATAACGTGTTAGCTAGGTAAATTTCAATATAAAGTATATATATACAAATATGGATTTTATCGTCTAGATAGGCTATGAAATTTGTGTGTTTGTTTACGTTGCTTTATTGTGTTGGTCCAGTGTTAAGATAATTTTAAGTCCCAAAGAACACCAAATATATTGTAATCCTTATATGTAATATAAAGTAGACTGGCGATAGTACTTAATGTCTCACGCACTCTCTTTTGGGTTTGTTGGAAATTATACATTCATACTTCAGACTTCAGTCTTCGAGGAAAGAAAAGCTTTTTTTATTCTATGAATCAATCCCGACACAAATATCGAAAAACGCTGTTGTAATTATCGGTGAGAATTATAAAACACCTTTTAGTAAGAATACATTTTAGTTTATAAATAATAGCGAAACAACAGTTCGGTAATATAATTGATGCATCATTTCTTTGTAGTGAATGTATAATTTCTAATGCACAACGTGCCAAACTGTTCGTTTGAGTCCTTCGTACCGTCTAACCGAGTGAAAGATAACACCAAGATATAATCTCGTAGAGATTATAGATTTTATATTTCATGGTCTTGAATACACAGGAAACCACTAAACAATCACAAACACGAAACGATGCTAACAACAATCCATCTTTAATAATATCCATATGAGTCGATTACGTTTTAATAGTTCCGCAATCTCTAAGGTGCCTTGTAAAAGAGCCATATATGGTAAAAGTATGAAAAATACATTATTTAAACGATCACACTTGATGACGGATGATGTTTTATGTCTGTTCATACGTATTCAAGGTCGTGAAATCACTAAATGTTCGTATCGTATCTCAATGTATTTATTTCCTTAAATACTAGTGTTTTTTGTTTTAGAAAATGCTAGAATCGATGTTCTGTGTTCATTCGTAGATTCACTGATCTCGAAATATTGCTGATTCCATAAAACTACATTGAGCAGTTTTTTAAAATACTCTTATGAGAAGAATAACCTTATCCAATATTGGTAATCAGTTTTTTTGAGTTATTACAAGATACGAAATACTGTAAAATTTACTGTCATGCAAATGAACATAAACATTTTTTAATAAGATATTTGTATTTTAAAGGCAAAGAAGTCAGCAAATAAAAGAGGTCAGTGAAAAGTCGCGTGCTTAGAAAATTTCGGTACTCGAAAAAAAGATATTTTTTGAAACGTATAATAGCCTCTAGGCTGTTTTATAATTCTGTTTTTACTTAATTTTGTATAGTTAGATGTCCTTCGAGTTTCATGATATCACATATAAGCTCTCTTTGTAAAAAAATAATATTAACAAATACTTTTATTACCAACGAACAAGAATTGTGTCATGGATAGCAAGGCTATAAGTGTCTACAACTTGCAATATAAACTTCTGAACTACTTTTCTAGTTTATGATACGGAAGATTAAATAAAAATAAAAATGACTAATTGAGAACAGCATATTAAGACAAAAATGTACTCTCAACACGGTGATTAACATAAAAATTACATAAATATAAAAAACTTCCACTTTACGTTAATTAATAAAATTGTGTTCATAATCGGCTTTATATGTAATATCATGAATACGGTATCGTCTCATTGTTTAGTCTTAACTCTTCCGGTATTTTTAGTTAAAGTTAAGACTTGGAAAAATACTAGTCATCATTAAAAATAATTAATAGATCTCATAAGTGCATAAGTTTGTCGAACGAAGGCTGAAGACGAAAGCTGCTACAGCGGATTCGGCTGAGCTCGAAACTTGCTTTCTTCACGATTCTATCTGAATGAACGAAATATCAATGAGATATTTGATTAATTTAATTTTAGAATAAAAGTCACATCCTTTGTAAGACCAATGTCATTAAAATTAATTTTAACATAGAAATAATATATGTTATTGTCTTAACTTTCACTAAAAACTACTGAACGTAACACAGCAATAATAATGCAATAGATGTTGTAGTGTTTTTAGTTTTCGTACCGCTAGTATGGAGTTTACGATTGATATTTATGACTTGGCAAATCTGTGCGATACGCAAACCATGCAAAAGAGTTTATGAATCACTTTCATTGAGTGTATATTCAAGTTATATGTGATGCAATAAATTAACGATATCATTCGTAGTATACGTAAAACTTTGGCATATTAATATAAAATTACAAAGTTTGTCCAAATTGTAAAGTACAATAATCTTTCCTATAACACGGTACATATTCTCGCATAACGCGCTTCTATGACCCCCATATAACGCGTTATGTACAAATGATTGACGTTTAACTTTTCTCGTTAAAGGAGATATAAATCGAATATTAAGAAAAAACTATGTTTTAAACGAAATATATGCGTACAGTTCTTTATAAATGTCACAGTACAGAAACATATCGTGTGCAATCCCCGCGTTATATGGGTGAATACCCGTGTTATAGGTGGTACTGAAATCGCGTAATATAAAAATGCGTTATAAGAGTACCGTGTTATAACGGTATTTACTGTACATTTGTTTGTATAACTACAGACTCAGGTTGGGTAGACCAACCTATGGAGAAAACAAAAATGTTTTCTCCCGTTTGCTTGCTGTTTTTAGTTCAAATCAGTCTCAGAGAATTAAAACTTAAGTGGAGCATTAAGTAAGACAGTATCGACATTTTCCAAGTTATATCTTCAATCCTTTTCTTTTGTGTGTTGATAGAGGATAAAAGAATTGGAGGCGATTGAAGCAGATTTTGTTGTTCCTATTTCCCTTCCCTTCGTTTCTACCGTCCATGGATGTTGTCTTTAGCATCATAATGCAATAGTATGCTTTTTGTTTATATTCTAATAACTTGTTCTTACATGATATGTTGTAGGTATTTTCGTGAAATTCCTGGGCGACGTTAAACTGCGTACTATTGCACTATGCGTTATTATTTTGCCGTTTGTTTAAACTAAACGCACATAGTCTCTGAGCTTTTTCGTTTCAAATGAAATGTATGTGATCTTCGAACTTAAATGAAAATTCTGCGACCATGAACGTGTTAGTGAAAAGTGAAAATCCTCTTTTGAAATTTTATTACGCCTATACTTATATCGACTTTTGTGATCTACTTAAGTGATGCTATTTCTGTGACAGCATGTGGCGAATGATGAATTGGTTGGAACCAGGCATACCTTAACTGGAATAATGCTGTTTCCTTGAACATAATTTGATCTTTCGACGTTTCCTTTCGAGTTTCAGCCATTTTATCGTTCGAAACTCAATGCTACGGTCGGCAATTACAGAAGACAGTGAAAACCGACTCTAGGATAAAAGTTAATTTATTTTTTTACCCCGTTAAGTATTTTTTGGTTCCCATATTAATTAGACATTAGTATAATGTAGGCGATTAAGTTAGTCGTAAGTTTTGCTTGTTTTTTGTTGAAAATGTTAACCTGTTTATGTTTTCAAAAAACATTTATTTTTATGAGTTTTGGAAGGAATCTGTATTTTTGGCCACAATACGCCGACGAATATCTGTTCCCTCCAAAATTTGAAGTTTGTTATGTTTGACGTTATGGAGCGACGAACTTTTGACAATTTGCTTTAAACGCAATTCTTTTTGTCTTCTCATGTTTTAAATCAAAATGTCAAAAGTACGAATTTTCGCCTCTTTATGTAACGAAACGGCGTTATGATTGAATATTACAATTTATTCATATTATTTTTAATAAATAACACCAATATTCAACTTGGCCCCTTGGCCCAGAAGTCTCACAGATTTAAAGTACAGACATAGGACTAAGTTTTAGTTCGAGTTAATGCCAAAATAGCATTCGAGAAAAATCATTTAAGTCTCGCCTTTGTCGGGGTCTGATAAGTTGTGTACTTTATAGTAGACTGAAGGGCGTGGCTTGTGACATATTCAAAGTATTTTTAGTTATAACGCCCGTTATGTAATAGGTTATGTATTACACCGTACCTACATAGTATAATATAGATAATATAGTATAAGCTGACTTGGTTAAAGTCATAATTGTGTTTTATTTGCACCCTTTTTCCTATAAACTGTATCCATGTTCCAATCCCGAAGAAAAAATATAAATCCGGGAGGGGTTTCGTTATTGTGAAATGAAAGACAATTTTAAATAAAACTCTATATTTAATATAATATTAATAATATTGTGTCTGTGAAAAAACTCAACTTGCACTCCACCCGTTACTTCGAGAAAAGCGCGGCAAAATCGCGTCATTTCCCGCGCGATAACGCCCCACAGAGCGTATTTAGATTTGTAAAATAAAATACACTTCGCGGCAACAAAAATAGAAGGATATTCCCGCGGTGTCTATCAATTAAATACATTATATAATAGATGTCGATAGAATTAATTCTCAAACATATATCAAAATTCTGTTTAAAGACATATTATAAAAATTATGTAAAAAATAAATTATATCAGACCCGTCAAATCAAAAATCCACTTTTCAGAGGGAACATCTGCAGAACGTACTTTGAAATAACAAAGCTTACACCTAACCACGCTTCGTGGTAAATGTTTCGAGACGCTCAAATTGGTGAAGCCCAGTATAAAAAATGCAAAAAATATCTTTGCCAAGGCGTTCGGGATTCTTTTCATCCTAGCGTCTCGGAGCAATTGCCGCGCAGCGTACTTACTCTTAAATAATTGATAATTATAAAATTACTTTAAAGATTATATAACAATGAAATTATATTTAAATACATCAATTTCTCGCAACTCAGTTCACATAGCACTCGGCTAACAATGATTCGATATCCATAATTCATATAGACAATTTCTGTCCCTTTTCATACATTTGTAAAAATTGAGACAAAACACCTACCCTATTTTGGGTCAACGCCCGCACTATTAAGGTCGGTCTTCGATAGTTTTCGCGCGTAAAGCGCCGATCGCTTCTCCAGTCAATTTGAACGCGCGAGTTGTACGTACACGCACGTATGTAAATATATTTCGGTCTCTCTATTTAAAACACGTTCTCTTTTCGCAAAGTCTTTGGATAAAATCAATAGAACATACAACATTCCTTACGCGTGTCGATTCACGTGACCTAGTCGAACGGGTCCGACAGGGTAAGATCAGTGCAAGGCACTTCAAAAATCTAAATACGCTCTCGCATCCCGTTCTTCATCTACTTGCAAAGGTTATCCCATATAAAATCGTCTAACTTCATGGGACTAGTGCCGTGTCCAAAAGCCCAACCCGGCTACTGCCACAATGTACTTTATAAGATTTTAGGTTCTTACTATGATGTCAGTCAAGTCGGTCATTTCTGAGTCATGTCTCATGCAGTACTGAATCCCAAACGATGTTTGTTTCGACAGTTTTCTTGACCGGACGCGGGTAATCTTAGAAAAATCCCGATCTACATAAAATGTTGATTTTTCTCAATCCAAAGAGTGCACGGTTGACATTTTCATAAACAATTTCGACTCTTGACCAATTTGTGGCCATAGTTTGTGACTGTTTATCGTCAATAGCCGAGTTGAGTTCCCAAAAGCGAACGCGACTGTAACATAATTCGATATATTTTTATATACAATACATATAATTTCTGTAATATTTCAAGGCTACAGACCTGAACATCTCAACAACAATCTCGAAAACAATTGGCTAAACTTTCTGAATGGCTAGAAGGTGATAGAAAAAGATGGAATAATTCATTGGCCGGAATCTGAATCCATCGCCTCAGAGATACAAGTTGTATGGAAAATGAATGCGTTCGTGAGCCGATTTCGTACGTATACGAACGAAGGCGTCAGGCCTGTACTAATTCCCGCATTTCACTAATACACATTTACCTAACTACAAATGACGTTACAGTTCGCGTTCGTTTCCAGGCGAACACCGAATAAGCTAAAAACGTCGCGTCGTGTGACTTAATCTAAGAGTGAGATAGTGAAACTGACAACTCTATGTTATTTACTATTTCTATAAAACTTGGTGTTAGACAAGACTCACTTTGGTCATCGTACACGCTTAGGGTCTAATATCTAAATATAACGAACATTTATCATCGGTTATGACCCTTAAGCCTTTAACTAAAAAAGGTAACTTTATTGTTACCGATATATTTAGTCTTGATAATACCTTCGAGTTTCTGACAATAATTCTTGCCGTATGACACATCACAATGACATACAATTTTGTTTACGCGTCTGTGTAACAAACGAATATCAGTCGCGTTGCATTTAGGAACATTTCACAAATCCCAATTTCACTATCTCACCGTAACATATTTGGACTATACAGGTGTTCACTTTAGACATAACGAACTCGATAGCGTAGTTTAGAAAGAAGCTGAGACATTGATATGAAATTCCTAGACATTTTTATAAAGAGATGAAATCCGTAATAGAGACAGCCTGTATAGTCAAAACATAGAAATGTCTAAAAAAGGCCTAAATCTGCCCATTTATAACCCGCCTATAAACAGCTTAATAACACGTACTTAACTAAAACTTTAAACATCATAATCTATAAATGTGTATGCGTTTTTCAAAACAGCTTCTCGTTCAGCTCAAACAATACAATTTATTCACCCTGTATACACGTCCGCCGTCGAAATAAATACTTTTGTAAATAATCGGGATCGACACGACTTTGGAAAACGCACAAAACATCAACTGTACGTCGTTACGAAGCGCCAAGATCCTAACGAACGGATCGAAGATAAAGATTCCGACGAAGCGATAACGCCCTCCTTTCGAACTCGGTTAATTTACATTTTGATGTCGACAAACGTTTGGTTTACTCGGTAACATAATTTCAATTCCAATAAAGCTAAAATAGCAGGAATATATACTAAAAATATTAAGGTATATCGAGGAAGTCTAAAAAAATATTTCATTAATTTTAGTTTCAATAGAACCGAACGGTACTCGGAAGTTGAAAAATAAAAAAGATTCACGAATCGGACTAGAAATAACACGAAATACCGGCCCGGAGGGATCTCAGCGAGTCGCAACATTCGAGAGAGGGGCGGAGGCCTATCGCTTGAGGCGCTTGTAGTTGGCGAGGTGACTGTTCAGATGCTGGGCCAGCTGGTCCGCGCGCTCGAACGAGGCCTGCAACGGAGGAAGGTCGTTAGTCTCGGCTCCGAGGCTCGAAGGGGGGCGAACGAGAGACGCACCTTGCAGACGACGCAGCGGTACAGCTGCTTGGAGTGGTTGTGCGTGTGGCGCGTGAGCGAGTGCGCGTGCGAGAAGCGCTTGCCGCACTGCGCGCACGCGTGCGGCAGCCGCGCCGGCGCCGGGTGCGCGGTGTTCGCGTGGCGCCGCAGCTGCTCGTAGCGCGGGAACTGCGCGCCGCACAGCGAGCAGCGGCCGGCGCGCTCGTCCGCCGTGTGCGAGGCGTCGTGCCGGGCCAGCTCGGCCTCGTCCTCGAAGCACTTGCGGCACACCTCGCAGCGCACCGTCATCGCGCCGCGGTGCGCCTCGGCCCTGTCGAGGAGGAGCGGGAGGGGTCGTGACTATTCCGTCGCTCGGGGGACCTCTACGTACCGGCGGCGACGGAGACGGACCTGTGCTCCCACAGCTTCTCCTTCCTGGCGAAGGTGGCGCTGCAGCAGTCGCACTCGTACTTGTCCGACGACCGAGCGCGGGACCGGCCTCCGCCCCCGCGCGACTGGTGGCCGCGTCGGTGGATCCTGCGGAAGCGAGTCGGTTCCGTCTGAGCACTGCGATACATCGAAAAGGCATCGTTTCGATAAAAGCGACGTCGAACTCACTTGAGCGTCACCCGCGTGGAGTACCACTTCTTGCAAATATGACACTGAAAACTCTTATCGGCCGACTCGTTCTCGCTCTCGCTGATCTCGTCTTGCGCGGGGATCGGCCCCGGAATGCCGCCCCTCTCGGGATCCGAATCGGACCCGGAGTCGGAGTTGGTCCCGGATTGGACGGACCGACCGTGGGACCAGGCGCCGAACGATCTGAAACATTATTCATAAAAATATATTTTCTTTGACTAAAGACAACCCTAGCGCGACGAAAATCATAAAGGTGAAACAAAATGTATTTGATGAAACAATTCAGGTTTACGTACACTCACCAAAAGACCATTAAACCATTCTTCATCACGGCGTAAACACGATTGGCCAGAAAGAGACTTAAGATCACAAAGCGATTTATAAAAGATGTTCTTCACTTCTCACCTATCATCATTGGTGTTCTGTACGGAGTCGAGCTCGGTGGGCTCCTTCTCTTCTCCCTTTTCCTCTTCTCCTTCGCTCTCCGAGCTGCTGGAACTGGAACTATCCGAGCTGGACGACGAACTGGAGCCGGAACTGGAACTGCCTGTGATCAGTACGTGCAAATAAGTATATCACTATTTCTAATGAAATTGGCTAAAAAAGTGGAACAAGGTAAAACCAAAATGATGACAGTGGATCGAGCCAGAAAACTCTTGAATGTCACTTGCAAAATCCCACGCATCGATATTGTCAAACGCTATGTGTACTCGAGATCGCAAATGATGGCAGCCTGTCCCCGAGATTAAAAGGAGAATTGGGATGGCGAAAGATGCTGTGACACGTTTAGGAAACATATTCAAGGGAGATGAATCGGTATCGAAACCAGAATCAGACTGATCCGTGCCCTTATTGACTGCCGTGTATTTTCTATCTTCCTAAATGGAGCAGACTCGTGCACAATCTTAGCCCAGATAGGCAAAGGAGTGACGCTTTTGAAATATGATACTGGAGGCAGATGTTAAAAATACAGTAGACCGTTGCATCGATCCTTATCCATCTCCATATTAAAATCCGTTTATCAACTATATGCCGACGACGCATCATTTCGTACCCGGGTCACACGATGCGTAGGGGCAACGAGAACCTAGAGAAGCCGATTGTGATCGGTTACACCGAAGACAAAAGATCGCGTCAATCGTCCTCAAAAATATACACAGCACAGCAAGTGCTGGACCGAAATTGGTGGGGGAAAATTATTGGCGCCAGATTTTACTATTCATCTTATCACGATACACAGATAAAAGTTACCGACACAGAGAGAGAGAGAGATATTCAAATTGAAACGAGAGTGACAAGGAGAAAAGACTATGCGGCTATTAAGGAAGACTCACCAGAACCGGAACTGCTGCTCCCGGAATCTGAATTGGAACTGTCCTCCAACTTTTCCACTCTCGTCTCCAATTCTTTGACAGACGCCCCACCTGAAGAACGTAATCGTTTAAATAGATTTCTGAATGTCTTCTTGAAAACCCTGGACACAGGCATTCCATTAACGGCCGACTCACCTTCCGAGCTCCGAACGGAGAGTACGTCGTCGTCTTCCCTCGTCAGCCGCTGAACTTGGTCCATGGGGGGCTTCTTGAAGTTCGCAGCCAGGAGGTGAGCTTCGTACAAATCGTCCTGCAAAAGCTTCATCCGTTATCATTATTATACCGTCAGAAGGCTTTATTTGAGTCTAATACTTTTTAATCGCTAAGATTTTCGTTTTACATGGAACGAATTAATAGTGGGCATGGAGCAATGGACCGCGAAGGGCGAAAACTAAGATCACTGACTCGCTAACCCACGCCTCACAGCTGGAACGGAAATGGGCAGGCCATATTATAAGATGTACAGACATAGACTGGACCGCCGAAGCCAACCGGCTGGAGGAGTCCTCCAGGAAAAAGAAATGTGTGAAGACCACAAAAGCGATTGGCCGACGACATCTTATGGGTTTCTGGGGAGAACTGGACGTAGAAAGCAAAGAAGAGATCCAATTGGAAAGTCCAGGAGGAGGCTTTTACCTAAAACGGGTCCATAAGTAGCACTCATCTGATTTGTAATCTTTAAAGTATGGAATTAAAGTGGCTTCATTATTATTATAAATGCAGTTATAAAGTCCATAAAATAGCACATATTACATTTTAATAAAAAATAATCTTTTACGCGTACCTTATCAATATTGGCGTATTTCTCGTGTATGTGTCTCAAGGCCCGAAGATTCTCGTCCAGACTTAACGAATCAGACGCTTGACTCGGAGATCCTGGACAGTGATTAGACATTCCTCATTTTCAGATTTCTCTAGTCTAAATTTAGCAAGATCCAAAAAATAATGAAACCCGTATAAGTTACTATTAACATTCGAAATACCAAAATCGTCTAAATATTGTATATCCAATAGTTGCATATTATGTCGGTTAAAGTTTTAGTTCATTACTTAGAGAGTTTAGAGAACCGTACACAAATTTCTGTATCTAGCAAGAAACTCTTCGATACAATATTTTTTTTAAATAATTAATTCTTTCCCTTTACGAGTAGACATGTTAAAATAACTAGTCTAGTTTTACAGTTGTGATTAAAGATTATTTTTTATCCTCCTCGATTCACTAACCGATTCACAAAAACAATATCCATTTAGAGTTTAAGTATACATAAGATAGAAGAAATAAACCGATTTCATCTTGTGCGAAACGGCATCGTCACTAACTTCTATAACGATTAATTGTCTATGGTAACGAGACAAATCCACAAAGCCAAAATTGTGTCATCTCTCGCGCGTCATTTGCCTACAATTAGTATTCAATTTTCCCGAGATAAAAGTTATAGCAGCCCGTTACATACCCAAATCTGGTTCATCATCACTGTCCACCGGAATGGGCTCCGTGTTTAGTGGCATCAGGTTGTTCCGAACACGTATTTCTGGATACAAATGGCAACCATGAACATAACAAATTATAACTCTTCATGTAAAACTGATTGTCTGCAAATATTACTCATTAAAAGAGATAAAATAACGCATTGGACAATCTTTGAACCGCTGAAGCAACAGTAAAAATACTCACTTCCTTCCTGTGGATTTCTGTTCATCTGATCGGTCTTTCTGGGTCTGCCTCTCTTCCCTTTCACCCTATCCGTTGAGGAATTCTAGAAGATCAAATCAAATACAACAAATAAAGGCAATATAAATGCTAGAAAACTTTAAAAAACCTTCAGTTAAAAAAGACTTCCGTATAAAACTAAACGTACTCACCCCATCTTTCTTAGTTGGCGTTCGCTTCGTGTATTTTCTTTTCACTCTGGGCGTGGATTCTCCCGCCGAAGAAGAAGCGGCTGAATCTGTATGAAATTAACTCTTGAATAAAAGAAAAATTACATTTTCTATCAATGCAAGAAACTAAATAAAATCCTTATACACAAAAATATAAATTGTTCATATAATACATAATGACCTCCTCCGTCCATTGTTACGTGCGCATTTTTCAAGTACGTACTCGCACTAAATAGAAACATGTTAGCGAATTTCAACATTGATTTCTTATATAATATTATTGTTGATGAATTTTACCCATTCAAATATATTTTATTATAAAAACGTAGAAGCATTCTCCTACTAACGATCAAACATTACAGGTGTAAAAATGGTCTACCAAGAAACGCAAATTATAATTTAAGCATCAAAATCTATGACAAACTTATCATGCAATCGTCACCTTTAACTACATTTTAACATTGGTTTACCTGTTTATAAAAAAAACTATCTAAAACATGCTTATTTATGAAATTATTCCTCTTTATTATTTCATTATTACTATGAATCTTACAACGATGGCGCTATTCTTTTTAAGTTTCTTTAGGACTAAATTAACACGTGTTTAGTATTTATTTCGTCCAAATAAACTAGTTAAATGTATTTAATAAATTTTGATTGATTTTTACTTTTGTAAATGTTTTAACCTTTTTGCATATATTATGTATTGCATGTTTGGCAATATCTTGTTTTTTGTTGTATATAATTTAAGTTAAGTAAGTTTAAGATTTATAGTACGAAGTGTACTCGTCGTTTGTCCGATTTATTTATTGTAACATCCAAGAATAATAAAAAGCACTTTTGCCTAAATGAAAAATGTTACAACTAAAGACTTGCTAATAACTCAGTCCGGGCGAAGCTGTCAAGACCATACCCATGCACTAAACGTTACCTTTTCTTTTAATAAATTTCGCATTCCTCCGCATAACCACATCACTTTTCCTCACCACCTTCGAGGGGGTTCTCTCACCCACTTTCCTCACACCCCCCATTTTACTATGATTGGTCTTTTTGACCCGCGACGCCAATGAGCTTTTGGATTTCGCTTTGGACAAAGATACTAAATAAAGATATCGTTATGACGACTTGGTCCAACGTTTAACTGGCTTTTAATATCCATTTATGATCGAACTCAAAACATATATATACGTATACAGTATACTGGCGCTGGACTACAGACAAATCACAAACGTAATCATTAGTGTTATTTTTATCAATTTCTATAATTCTATTTAGAAACATAATTTTGATACATAAAGGAAAGCGTATATCTTATTTCCTTCAATCAACGCAAAAGATTATGTTAGAGTAATCACGTTAGAACGTCTAAAAAGATATGAAATTAATTTAGTACAGTGGTATATAGTTTGGAACCGCATAGATTTTTGAAATGAAACTTCTTTAGGCGCATGAGGGTAAAATTTTTACGGAACGTCACGAAGATGTGCAGCGTTTTTGTTTAAGAAAAGAGAGAGAGCGATTGAGACCGATTGATAGAGAGCGAGAAGGGCTAATTACATTATAGGAAGAGAATTTATGAAATATTAGTATTTATATTATCATGCAAAATAATTTATTGAAATCTCAAATAACAAATTGTAAGTTAAAATGCCACGTGTTTTTATTATCCAAGAAATACATTTAAAAAATAAATTTTGTATTCATTTTCGACACTTTTAATATTTTAATGACAGTTAAATTCATTAAATTCCTAACATATTTTCCTTTTTCCCCTCGCTCTAAGTCTAGGAAATCTTAAGTTTTAGATTTGTATGATATGAACACGAGTTAAAAATTAGTTTGCCAAAAAAGTTTCACTTCTGACATATGTACTTTGTACGCACGCACTTTTATTTTATTAGATATACATTTAAAAACTTTTACATTCCAGTATCAAGTACGCAGAGGATGGCTCTTTGCACAGTTAATTAAGGATTTGAATAAACATATATGACCAAATAATCTTACCTGCTGTGTTCCTCCTTCTGAATTCTTTTTTCGCTTTCCGTTCCAATGCTTCTGAAACAAATTATTTTATATAGACTCAAAATTACACAACAAAGAATATTCATGCGCAACCATAGTCGACAAGAACAAGAAACGAGAGATAATTCTCCTCTCCCCGTGAAAGGCTTTATCTTCTAACATCAGAGCAAGTAAGAGATGCGCTTCTCTCTCTAAAGCCGAAGCCAGCGTATATTATGAGGGCCTGCCGATCTACACTTGCTGAGCCCATAGACTAAATAGGATAAAAACCTAGGATGACGGTTACTTCCCAGATAAAAAAAAACAAATCGGCAACTAACTACATGAATAATTATTAAATGAAATGATACCAACCCAGCTCCCTAGCCCTTTTCCTCGCGAGATATTCCGGACTCGTCTTGTCGACGCGCGGTCTCCCTCTCTTTCTCTTCTCAGCCGAGTCCCCCTGACTATTGCTATTGCTGTTGCTATTTACGGACATTACTGCGGCTGCAACAATGGAACGAAACGATTAAAATGTTGCACTAGAAATCAAATTTGGAAAGCTACAACACATTAGCTTTATATTTAAGTAGACTTCGCCTTTCAAAGAATTTAATAAAGCGGTTCAAACGAGAAAAACGAAAACCCTAGTCTGTATAAACTTCAAGATCTCGGATGTATTTTAAATAACCTTTCGCATTTACCAATAAATGAGTTCAAAACAAGCATTAACACAAAACAATGGAAAAACTTGGTTAATCTTTTACTTTTAAAATAGACTGAGACACATTATTACTATGATATGTATGTGTATTATGAACAATCCAAATATCAAAAATATTGCGCGGGCAGTGCACAAAAGCGAAACCTCTTTAGCCATCATCATCTTTCCTTTGCGCTTGTGACACAAGTTTATTATCAAAACAGCGTTAGAAATTTCACTTCAGTTAACAATTACAAAAACTTGAAGGGAGCTAAAAAAAGCAGTTTCAAATAGCATATGAAAATCACAAAATTATTAATTACTGTCTCTTAAATGGTGCTTTTTCGGATGTCAACGAACAATTGCAAACCAAAATTCACTAGCTTAGTATTATGCGCAGAAACAAATTAGACAATTTCTTTCAATATTGTATTCTATATAGATGTTGTAGGTTAAACATAACTTTTAGTCAAAGCGACAAAACTTTATTCTTGTTACTTAGGTGTTATCTTGCCACAATAAATTAAAATTTTAAAATATGCGGCACAGTAAAATAACAAACCGAGTCTTACAAATCCCAAATACGGTTCCATAGACAAAGTTTCAGGAATTAGCACCATTCGTTATTCAAAAGCAAATTCCTACAAGCGTACATACCCATCTCCCTGGCCTGTTTTCTCGCGGCCAAATTGGCCAAGTACTCCGGGCTGGTCTTATCGATCCTTGGCCGACCGCGCTTACGCTTGACGGGCGTCGCCGGAGCAACTAACGCGAAAAAAAAGCGAATAAATCATGCATCTATCTACCGTGTCTATCTACTAGGCATTCACTAAATAAAAGGTTTTTAAGTAATAAAATAAATAATCTAACATTGATTCTAGAGAGAAGAGAACACGTTACACAGTTGTTCTCTCTCACATTTCAAGTGTCTATCATTTATTAAGCTATTTGTAAGTTATGTTACATTCCACTAAACAACTTTATTGGAAACACACTTCTGTTTCACTTACTATTGATTCTTCCAATCCCACACACACATGCTCAGACTATAAATCACACTATGAAGCTCAGGATATTCTCTTTTTGTTTTAAAAAAAGGTAGGCAAAAAGTATGCAATTGGGTAATAAAAATACTACTACACTAAAGCTACTACAATATGAGGTCGAAAGGCAAGTTAAAATGTGTTCAACTGTTCATCACTTAGGTGTGAACTAACTCTACCTGCCGAAATCTTTTGTTCATTTGACAGACAGTAAAAATTTTCTCTGAATTTGCTAAGTTTACGGTCAGACTTAGAATTGAGACTCTCCTCTAAGAATCAGAATCCCTAAAAACTAGTTTATAGAAATAAAATATAGACCCAATTTTTTGTTTATTTTGAATTTTGTATCTTCTATCTTCTTTTAAATCTAATAAAATAAATAAGATTAAACAGCCCATGATGGAACCAATACCATGAGCGTTTAAGCAAGACTAGAGACAAATTGTAGTGTGGCTTTGCAAAAGCAAAACAATCGAAATGTGAACAATTGCAAATATTGAGAATTCCAGCTATGATGGCTCATGGTATATGCAAATTAAAAAAAAAATACAAACATGCTTCACACATGAAACATAAATAAAAAGCGAGACAATACTATAGCGTATATCTTTTTAAGGTTTTAAGTATTAACATTAAAATACAAAATTTCAATCAAAAATCTTTGTGCTATGCATATAACTAATAAGTTTTTCTTATTAACTACTCAAAATTTAATCCTAAAATGGTATTTCTACAATTAAAATTAGCTATCACTTACCAATATTTATTTCGGGTTTGTGTCTGGCTGCATACAATTCTACAGCCGGTGGAACAAAATGAGACACAGGGGAGCGATAGTCCACACTCAGTGGAAGTTGAGGGACTGAAAAAAAATAAGAAGAATTATTGATTTACAAGAAGTTTTAAGCACATAGGCATAACAGCACAAACTTGAATATGCACATTATTGATTGATTAGTTTTTAAAGAAAATGTGTTTATGCTTCCAACAATGTAAGATTTGAGAAAAATTATTGTAATTTCACTCATCTTCCATGTTTTAGAACAATAGATAATCTCTAATGGATGGAAAGGGGCATTTAAGGTATTTGGAGATAATTTAACACTAACCTTTATCCAATCCATAGATATCTCCATTTGATTCTACCTTTGGCTTCTTGTCAGGGGAGCTGGTCCCCTCACGGGAATCCTGAAGCTGCATCATAGATCCTAACTGACTTTCACAGAGTGCCATTGTTACTGGAACATGAAGAGTAAAGTAAATACATACTGTACAATTTTCCTAGCACATTTTCAGGTAATAAAGACTGCATTAAGAATTAACACCTATGGCTTTTTAACGGACATAGGAGACACACATACTAAGACAGTTTACTAAGTAATGTGTTTGAACTAGATACTATAAAAGAATGCTATTAGTAGCAATATAATTAGAATAACACAAAATTATAGGATTCCCTTGTTCTACAAGAATAATTTTAACCAGTGTTAACTTTCCACTACTAGAATATGAACTCAGACCATATTCATCAAAAAGCTATAATCACCTATAATATTCAATATATTTTACAGACCAAACCTACTAAAGTATTTATATTTAAATTGCTTATTATATTTAATTTATTATTATTTGATGTAATATTCAATATTATTTATTGATATATATAAATAAAATAAATATTACTCATATTAGTAATATAGGTGCTAGGATACATAATTGTTATTAACTATCAAATTTATTGTAATGTGCAATCACAAAGATTTATAAAAGTTATATATAGTAGTTATATATTTAGGTGTATTGAACTAATGAAATAAGTATTTTCTAAACAATAAACAGGTGTATATTATGTATAAACTATTGAAAGTTACAAAATATTGAGAATTGTAATATGAGCCAATCTGTGTTTGTTTATTTATTTCTATCATATTGATGGACTATGTTATATTTTCAACATATCCAGCTGGTGCTTCAAGCTAAATTTTAGATTACATACAATTTATTTTTCTTGTTTACAAATAACATATTTTTATCACTTTATTTGTTTAACATGAAATGGTTATGTTATGTTCATAATAAATAATATTGCTTAGATATACATTTAGTTGCTAAAGACTTTGCTACACTCTAGAAGTCAATCCTCCTAGTAGATGCATATTTTTTATACTTAAAACGTTTGGTAAATTTATAATTATTATAAAAAGTACTACAATATTTTGATCAACAAACAATTACAACAAAGTAAACGATGAGAAGATCAGATGAATTATAGGCAGAGCAGCATCAAGCATTCTTTTTGCAAATACTTTCTTAGAAGCTTTTCAGTGCTGTGTTCATTCCTTTTAATACAGTTAATTTATAACAACAAGATGATTTAATAAGCAGCATAGGCGAAGAATGATATCGAGTATCTAATAATAATCAATGCAAGTTAAAAACAGTACTAAGTAATTACTTTTCTTATCGAACCTATAAAATTATACTCACCAAAAGCATAGAGTCCATTTTATTATGAAAAACACATATAAAGTTATATACACCGTAAATGACTTAACAAAACTAGCACATTAATACTTATAATCGATTGTCATTAGTCGAAACTAAGATATAACAGCAAATAAACTTGTTCAAAACAATAAAACCTATGGAAAATTGTTAGGTAGCACAAAATCAATTGGCATAAAATGGTTGAAGGCACAAACGATAGGGAAAACAAGTGTTCCGCGATAAAACAGACGATATTTAATACGCGCACTACATAATTGTGTTAAGGGAAAGGTTTTAAAAGTAATAACAAAAGTTTACAAGCGCGATTCACGAAGGTATAAACAAAATTCGCAAAACCTAAAAACTGTCTCAACGTCCATTACTTCAGAAAGAAGGTGATGCGACTGCCTTGGAGAAGAGTGAAAAAGACAAAATTATTTTGATGATGGCAACATTAGCAGTAAACACAACTAGACTGAAAGTCGTGACATCATTTTCAAGTTATCAAGAAGGTTATATACACTTCAATACTAGTATTGAAATTTTTACTTTAACACCACGGAATAAGGCCTATAATATTGTCTTAATGTTACGATATGTTGTACTTGACGTCAAATTGTAGAGTTACTACAATTTAGCCGCATTATATTACATTTAGCAAACTCACACAAAAAATATGAAATAAATTAAGTACCATAATCTTAAAAATAGTGTACATTTATGGTACAATCTTATTAAATATTAACTTTATTTTCTTATCAATAATATTTTAATTTTAGCCCTAAACCAGCAACATTTAACTGGGTGTGGGAAAGGTAAGTATTGGTGCAAGCAGTGTGAAAAGGCAATAGTTATAGGTAGGTCGGCCGCTGAGTTGGCATTGTATTATTACTTCAACTTTGATAACATGCTTGTTATCGCGTAGTACGACGAGGTTACTCCTTTTGTGCGGTTTCACCTTGCTAGATTGTTTATTCACTCGCTCACGTTTTTATTGATCTAGACTTAACGATAATAATATAATGTAATGTTGTACTGATAAAGGTTCGAATAATTTTTCGAAAATGGTTTTTACAGGCTTTAATCTCACTGCAATTCGCAGTATAATTAAATTCATAATATAATTATATCTTTTAAAATTAAGTAATATAATTTTTTGATATTAATAATTTGGGTCTTATATTTTGCGCTATTTTTAGTATTCAATAATTTAATCTCTAAAATTTTATAATATATGTAATAATGTTGTTAAACTTTTCCTTTATCAACTAAATTTTTTTATCTTTATTAATGGATCGGTCTTTAAAAATAAACAGGGTTCATTGGCTACCGAACTTGTCATTTAATCGATATTCTTAGTTTAGTTTCCAATATAATATTATCATATCATATTTGGTATTGATTTGATATAATTATTGTGAATTTTTCCCTAGCACGTATTTTTTCTTATCATAAGTACGTGAAAATAACATATAGAAGTATTTGTTTCGGCAAAGTAGTGAAACTGCACTTGCAGTCTACAGACACTCATACTTCCTTGACTACTTATCTAGACTATTAGATCTGTGCACATTGTCCCATAGATATCTAATAAAAGTTTCTAGTCTGAAAATTGTACAAAAAGTAGTGCTGCCAGTTTAGTGACCATACACATTATAATTATGTAAAATTATAGTACAACAGAACTTAATTTAACTTAGATGAGCATAATAAAATAATTTTACATAGAGTCGATCCTGACAATCGATTGGATGGCATACCATTTTTTTTTAATGATGGCATACCATATAGTGGATCGTTATTTTCATTTAATGTCAAGCGACAAATTTTAATAAATCCGTCTACGTAATAAATTTATATGAAAATGACAGTAGATCAAAGTGATGTTGTCACTATCCACTGTGCCGTTGTCAAAGAGAATTATTTTCTGTAGTCATAAATGCATTATAAGATAGTCTCATGACTTAAAGGTCTATGTTACCAGGTCATAAAATAAAAAAAATAAAAAAATAAGATAGTCTATGTAGAAAGTCGAAAACTAAGTTTGTATGAAAACTGGTCGACACGAACTGTCATTTTTCTTCTAACCCTTTACTATAATAGCCATATAATAGTGAAATAAGACAAAACCTTTGAAGAATATAAGGTTTTAATAAGCTAAATTAACAGTAAAATATTTTGGTTACATTTGATACATTGACAAAAGTTAGTGTCTAAACAGATTGACAATGTCATCATTTTATAATAGTATCATGTAAGAAGTTTACATCAAAGAGGTTTACATCATTCTCCCGCACTATTTTAAAATGTAATCTTTTAATAATTCTGGTCTTTTACGGACGCGGCCAGATCTACGAAGTGTTGGCTCCGGCGGTGATGATGATGGTAACTCGGTGCCAGATCTACGAAGTGTTGGCTCCGGCGGTGATGATGATGGTATCTCGATGTCAGATCTACGAAGTGTTGGCTCCGGCGTTGGTGATGATGGTAGATCAGTCTCTAGCTCTCTGTTATTATCAAGTACCACAGGTCCCATCTCATTAGATAAAGGAATTTCCAAGTTTTGGTCTTCTGTTTCCGTACGTGGTTCTGTGGCGTTATGATAGTCATTATTTATTCGCAGATCTACCCCTTCTGAACCCAATGGTGCTAAATGACGATTTGACACCGTTGTTTCTCGGCCATCTGGGAACCGAATGTATGAATAGTCAGGATTGCTGTGTATCAATGCAACCTCTTCTACTAATGGCTGATATTTATTTGTACGATTAAATTTCTTCATCAAGACTTGTCCAGAATTTGTAAGCCACGATGGAACAGAAGTGCCGTTAGTAGATCGTCTTGGGTGTCTAAACATTCTTTCATGTGGAGTGCAATTTATGGCTGTACAAAGTAAAGATCGAATCGAATGTAAGGCTTGTGGTAATACTTGCTCCCAATTTTCTACCGAAAGATTCTTCGTCTTCAGCGCCAAAAGAATCGTTCTCCAAAGAGTAGAATTCAATTTTTCTATTTGCCCGTTACCTTGAGGGTTATAAGCTGTAGTTCTACTTGTGGCAATACCTCTAACATGTAAAAAATCCTGTACTTCGGCAGAGAGAAATGCTGTTCCGCGATTTGAATGAACGTAAGAAGGCATGCCGAATATCATAAATAAGTTGTTGAGGTGTTTAATTACTGTTTTCGAGCTTACATCTGAGCATGGGAAAGCAAACGGGAAACGTGAAAATTCGTCAATCACGGTAAGTATGAATTTATTATTATTGTTTGTTGGAACTGGTCCTTTAAAATCTAAGCTAAGGCGTTCAAAAGCAGCCGTCGCTTTAACAAGTTTCCTCTGGTCATCAAAAGTATTTCGGAAAAATCTAGGTTTTACTTCAGAGCAGGTTTGACAAGATTTTGTCATTGTTCTGACTTCTTCAATGGAATAGGGAAGGTTTTTAGAGCGAACCCAGTGAAACATTCTCGTTACCCCTGGATGACAAAGAGCCTCATGCAGCGAGAAAAGTTTTGCAGTACGTGTTTCTACAGTGGCACAAACTCGGGATAGTGCATCAGCAGCATAGTTCTCTTTCCCCGGTCTGTATATAATATCAAATTTGAAAACAGCAAGTTCCAGTCGCCATCTTTGAATCTTTTCATTCTTTATCTTACTTGAATGTTTCATATTAAACATAAAAGAAACCGAGCGTTGGTCAGTTACCAACTTAAAGTGTCTACCGATAAGGAAATGTCTCCATTTCTTCAATGATTCAACAATGGCGTACGCTTCTTTTTCAATGGCGGAATGGTTTTGTTCGCTTGAATTCAAAGTTCTTGAGAAAAACGCCACTGGTCTAGAATTTTGCGTAAGTACTGCTGCAATGGAATGATCGGAAGCGTCAGTTTCGACTGTAAAAGGTATATTTTCATCAATTGCATGTCTAGAAGACTTTGCGATATCATTTTTCAGGCCTTGGAAACATTTAATTTGCTCGCTTGTGAGCGGAAAAGTAGTCGTATTAGCAAATGAGTGGATCCGTTCAGAAAAGTTTGGAATCCACTTAGAATAATGTGCGAACATGCCGAGTGTCCTTCTTAAGGTCGGTAAATCGCTTGGTGCAGGTAAATTAATCAGTGGCTTGAGTCGCTCACTGTCAGGTTTAATTATGTGGTTTTGAATATTATAGCCTAGAATATTAATTGACTCTTGAGAAAATTTGCATTTTAGCATACTCAGTGTTAAACCGTATTTCTTTGCGGCATTCATAAAACTTTCTAAGTTATGATCGTGTTCTTGAAGAGTACGGCCACAAATAGTTATATCATCAAGATACGCATATGTGTTTTGAAGCTTTTCTTTCCTTATAATCCAATCGATTGTTCGTTGGAAACTCGAAACACCATTTGTTACTCCAAAAGGGATACGCCTGAACTGGTACAAATTTCCGAGCGCTTCAAAAGCGGTAAATTTTCTTTCTTCGGGTAGTATAGGTACTTGATGGTACGCGCTTTTCAAGTCTATTAGGCTGAAAAATAAATTCTTTGCCACTTTCGAAACTAAGTCCTCAATGTTTGGTAAAGGGTACGCGTCGAGTTCTGTGTAACGATTAATTGTCTGGGAGTAATCAATCACAAGACGTTTTCTATGAGTTTCGGTTTTTGTTATTAGTACTTGGGCCCTCCACGGTGATTTACTTTCTTCAATCACGCCTTCCTTTGTAAGGTTTCTGATTTCCTCTTTAATAAATTCACTATCCTCTTTGCTGTGCCTTCGAGACTTAATAGCAATAGGTTTGCAGTTGGGAGATACATTTGCAAAAAGCGGTACAGCTGGTACTGATGCTTCGGCTACGTTACATACTTGAAGTGGATGTTTTGGCCCACCGAAAGAGAACTCTAGTGATGAATGTTCTTCGAGGACGTCATGGCCGATAATTATGTCAGCACAAAGATTTTTCACGATAAGAAGATTCACATTATCATATTTATGATTTCCAATTTTCAGGCTTTGCAAAGTTTGACCTTCTACTTGTGAAGTATGATTAAGAGAGGCCATAGAAATAATCTGATTGCAGGATTTTCTTTTTAACCCGCATAGTCTTGCAAAACTGTCATTTATAAAACTGATGGAGCTGCCGGTGTCGAGAAGTGCCTCTGCTCTTATTCCTCGAATAAACGCGGGTACAGTAGCTTTGTGTAATGAATACGGTGACGCTGCTGTGATACAAGAAAGATTTTCAGTACCTACTACCATAAAATTTGTAGGTTTAGAAGAGCTTCTGCAAACAGTGGCAAAGTGCCCCTTCTTGTTGCAGAGCTGACAAGACTTTTCAAATGCAGGGCAGTTCTTACGAGGATGTATTTGTCCCCCACAAAAGAAACATTTTCGTCGTCGAGGATTATTAACAGAAGAGCAGGTCTCGTCGTGCACAGTTTGTGATTTGGGACAGACTAATTTAGGTTCTTCTTCAACGGCATTTAAAGACACAGTATAAAAGCTTTGAGAGTTGATCTCTGCAGTTTCTAGAGAGAGTGCTTGGTTGTAAGCTTGGTCAAGTGTTAGATTTAAGTTTTCTAAAAGCCTTTGTCTGATTTTATGCGATGATATACCGGATATGAAAGCATCACGCACGCTATCGTTTTTGTTTGATTCTGCATCAACAGCCGCAAAGTCACAATCTTTAGAAAGTAGTTTCAAAGCTTGTAAATATGTGTCGATACTTTCTTCTGATCGTTGTTTCCTTGTTGCTAACATGTGTCTAGCAAAAATCAGATTTTTTTGGTTTTACATACAGTTTTTGCAGTATTGTGATCGCTTCTTCGTAGTTCGTGGCTTCGCTTATATATGTGTATATATTTGGTGATATATGATTTATCAAAAGCTGAAACTTTATGCTGTCCCATTTTTCTGACGGAGGAACCGACTGTGCATCTGTTTCTGGAGCGGTCGGTTTCTGCACGTAAATGAAGCTTTCGAAAGTCTTATGCCAGTGTATCCAAGCTTTCGTACCAGAGCTATTTGACGGGTCGATATCAAATCTTTCAGGGCGAAGATATTTATCCATGTTTCTTTTTTATTTAGCTTATTAAATTGAAATAAGACAAAACCTTTGAAGAATATAAGGTTTTAATAAGCTAAATTAACAGTAAAATATTTTGGTTACATTTGATACATTGACAAAAGTTAGTGTCTAAACAGATTGACAATGTCATCATTTTATAATAGTATCATGTAAGAAGTTTACATCAAAGAGGTTTACATCAAATAGCTTCTCTTAAAGACCGCCCCATTGTAACATGATATTTTGGGATTGCCACTGGTTATATTTTAAATAAATAATTATTTTTCATTACAGCATTCTGTATTCATAGTAAATATCCCTGATTCATGTCAAAAATCTTGTACGTACGTGTATAGGCGTTTCTATACTAATCGTAAGAAAACCAACAAACGAAATAGAAAAAAACCAACCAGCACACTCAAATAAACTTTAAGTCCCAAAGAGATACGTCTCTTTGAGAACAGTAAGTTAGTGAACACCCATTGAAAGACGCAAATGTTACTTTGCCGAGAATAATTGATATACTGGTATTTCTGTAAAAATCTTAAATATAATAACTGTTTTGTATGTGGCAATGTATAAATTTTAAAAACTCAGTTTAAGTCATTCTTATTCAATAATTGTATTTATTTTTGTTGAGGTAAAAAATCTGAACAATAATTTCCTTTATAAAAATGATCGCGAAATATATAACGAAAAAATATAATTATATTATGAACTAGAATTTAATTTTTTTTGTTATTTTGGAGTGTCAGTGATGCCAACTTGGGAGTTTTCCCTCAAATTTATAGGGTACAATATGATTTTGAGAGATGATACATTTATTTAAGCGGTACTTTATCAAGATTTTTAAAAGTTCTAAAAATAATGTATGAAAAGAAAATTAGGAAAAAGCAAAAAACTAGATACTATTAAAAAAGTTTAAGAAAAACTAAAACTAAACTTTAAAGAAAGAATAGTTAAGAAATTTAAAATAAAAATCGTTTAAGAACATTGTTATCATCCTTAGTAAGGAAATTGATTAAAGTATGTAAATGTGTAAAATACACGCGCATAAATACAACTATTTTATACTACTTTAATGTATTTTTAATTAATATTTCAAACTACCTCTCAAACCGAGTGTACAACAAAATATACTTTAGGGGTTTTAATCGATATTTAGAGGTAGGTGTTTGAGGTTGGAACATTCTGTAGGTGTTGAAATCACTGACTTTGGTTTAGGGACCGAACTTAAGATAGCGTGACATCAAATTTAGTCGAGAGTGGTGTCTCTATTTCCTACTATATTATTTCTCCAGTCCATTAATTCTATGATTAATCTTCTAAGTTCAACGTTCTATTAGTTATTACCATTTACCATTCTTGATTCTTTTATTGAATCTGTGACCTATGGTGACTTGAGAGTTGAGATTTCTGGATTTTCATTTTGCTTTAAGTTTTGAGACGGAATTTTATGAATATTCTTTTATCATAAAGCAATGTATAAGATTTTATTGTAATAAAATACTTGATAAATTAATAGCATTAATTTTTTTATATAAAAAGGAAATGTTACTTAAAACAATGAAGTTTTAGTCGAAGTTTATATTATAAGCACAATGAGTCGATGTGATTTTAAGATTGTGTTATTAGGCAGTGAACATGTTGGGAAGACTAGTTTAGTAATAAGATTTGTAAATTGTCGCTTTAATGCATCAACGCCATACCAAAATGTATGTACGTTTTCTAATTATTCTAAGTCTATTTTTATAATTTTTTTGACATCTTAAGACAATTACAAAGATATAAGCGCCTACTACGATGTTGTTTTAATAAAAAAAAAAATGTTTACGATTATTTGTTACTACAAATAATCGTAAACAGACCTTAATTTTTTAAATGTTAAAAATGCATATAATAATTTATAATCTTTCAATATTATTACCAAGTGAGTGTAGGTAAAATCTGCATTAATTTCTATTCTTTTTATTGTAGAGTGGTGTGCAGCTTCATAATTTAAGCAATAATGATTCAAGGCAATTCATTCATATTCAACCTACTTATAAATGTAAAAATCATTGTAACTTGTCTTATAGTTGGTACCTTGAAGTATAGTCAACTTGACAATTCTTATTATAATTAAGCTACTTATTATATTATTAGACAACAGTATATTAACTAAAAATGGCCTAAATAACACATATCATATAGTTAGTAAGCAGCACATGTAGTAATTAAGTTGTTAAAAATAGTATTGAAAAATTTATCTCACTACCTCACAAGGACATTGACATTAAAATTTCAATGTCTTCACCTTTAAAGCATTAAATTTTTCTGACTTAATCTATGTGTGCATACTGTGAGTGGGCCTCAGTAAAAATGCTTTTCTGTTCTTTTACATTTTTGCCCTAAAGGACCATTGATATAATATGATAACCAAATATCTTCTAGATACAAATTAAATATGTTTTTATCTTATTTCAGACAATCGGAGCAGCTTTCTGTGCCAAAACAATATGTGTTAATGGAAAGCCATTCAATGTTGGAATATGGGATACCGCAGGTAGTGAACGGTAAATATTTTGTGGTCTATTTCTTCCTCATCTGGGATTTTTCCACTAATGTTTTATTTTGTAAATAGTAAATACTTTGCTTATATTACAAAACACATGTTTAAGAACACAGATTAAAACAAGTTTTAAGCATTGTAAAAAACAAGCTTTAAAACTACATTCCATAATAAGATATATTAGAGAGAAATTTGGAAAAGGAAAGTTATTCAATGCACTAGTTGTTATTCTCCTCACTTAAATATAACTATTTATTAACTATTTGGGTTTTCCTTTTTCTATGAATAGTATTCATACTTGAAATTAGGAAATTCCCTATGTTGCCCAAATTAAATATCAACATTAGTTAGAACATACAGGATGGATGTAAAGCATTCATAATGATTAGAATTACGAAAAATAAAAATAATAAATAAAAAAATTAAATATGTAAATACAATTATAATTTATATATATTTTACTTCAGCGAATTTGAAAAGACAAGATCATGGAACTTAAACATTATAGGTCAAATTTATTTTACACCAAATTTTGCAGTTGGTCTGGCAAGTAAAACGTGACTGATCAACTTTTCTTAAATACAATATTGAAACTTGTTTCTAATCTTTGCACTTTCAACTTTACAGCTATGAAGCTATGACACGTATGTATTACCGTGGTGCGCATGCGGCGATTATATGCTATGACCCCTGTTGCCTCGAGTCTTGGACGCGACTCCGGCATTGGTTGCAAGAATTGAGGACAGTTGAAGAGGTGAGAAATTAAAATTAATTTAGGTATGGTATATAAACATAGGCTTGGCTTTTGTATGCAATGTTGCTTCTTGGGTTCTTTCAGGAGTGCAAAGTCTATCTCTGTGGTACCAAAAAAGATCTAATTGACTCCGACGAGGTCCGGCGAGAGGTCCCAGAAGATATAGTAAATACATACTCCCAAGGTCTACATGGACACTGTCTGACCTCAAGCAAAACTGGAGAGAATGTTGGTAAGATCTTCAGAATATCATAGAAGTTTAGTAAGATTTTCTGTAAATTGGTATAAACAATAAATAAATAAAAAATAAAATCAATACTCAAAGCTTTTAAAAAAATTTGCATATATCTATTGAAGAATCCAAGCATTCAAGTCAATTCATTTCACATCAAGATTTACCACCATATTGTAAAAAAAAGGAGATTACCAGCTAATAATGCCTTCAAAGTAAAGGAATATATTTCTTAAAACATTGGGTGCCTACTGCCTATAGTATGGGGGTGTTCATAAGTAATAGGTTTATTACTTATCTGACATAGCTCGTTGTGCAGTTCTTTCTAATTCTGTTTTCCATTGGTGGCAAAGAAAGACTTAATAATTAATAGGTTTTTAATATTATTTACAGAAGAGTTATTCCAGAAGATAGTAGAGGATTGTGTAGCAGATATTAATGTGATGAAGGATGTGAAAGAGTTAAGAGTACAATTACAAAAAGAGGATGAAAAGAAGAGAGTGTACTGTTTCTGCTGATATTGAATACAAACACAAATTTCCAGTTATATGCAATGGTTAGAGTGATTAAAGCCGCTAAAAGTATAGTCTGACTATCAGAAGCATTTTGAATGCAATCATTTGATGTCGCTACAACCCTTAAAACCAGCTTCCTGTGACTGACGTTTGATATGCCTTTATGTATTTCCGTAAGATGTTTCCTTCACCAATCAAGTGTTAATATAATTCTATTTGAAGTCACAACCTCAAAATTGAGAATCCCATAGACCTCTTGGTCATACATATGTAGTATTGCTAGTGTTTTGAAAGATCAATATGAATTCGCCATGTAAACATATTTTGACGAATTATTAACTGACTGAAAATTATTTTGAGGCTCTATTTACTTCACAATGTATCTTAAGACCCGGAGCACGGTCAAATGTTTAGATTTAAGCTTAGAAAAAGCCTTATTATTCTAAAACAGACTTTTAAATACACAGTTACTTAAAAGTTTAACTGTCTAAAGCAAATTTTGTTACGGATTAAACCTTTTAATATGCTGTTATATTTCAGTAGCTTTTGACTATTCGACTATAAAGTCGGATAAAATAAGTATAATAAACACGAAGATGTATTAAAATTATACGTTTTAATATAGAGTAAAGATTTGAGACTGTGATCAAATAACTATTTTTATATTTAGGATCTCAACTACCAAAGGTATTTAATTTAGGATCAATAAAGCCTTTATAATGCCTTCTATTCATAGACAAGTCTCCACATTTTTTTACGTATGCCGTATTCTGTGTTAATATACTGAAATATTATTTACCTTGTTTCTTTGTTACTTTAAGTTAACCTTACCATAGCATCATTTAGTTATTAAGGAGCAGCGTTCAAGTAACACGTCACGCAATTTTTGGAGATTATTGACCCCCCCCCATGTAATTAGCCGTAACGTTTTCTGTACCCAAGTACTGGAATGTCGAAAATAATATTAACAATAACGGCTTAATACCATCCCCGCCCCCCATCTTAACGTTTTACAAAAGGACCCCCACAAAAATTCGGTACGTAATACTTGAACGCTCCCTTAGACAAACCCCAAATATTCTAAAGCATGTCACCTGTTATGTAAAAAAGTAATGTATAGAAATTCCATTATATTATTTAACAAATACATATTTTTTATTTAAAGTCAAATATAAACCATAGCTTATAAACGTGGCTTCAATTGGTTATAATGTTGATTATTCTATGATTCGATAGCTATCTGTGGAATTGATTATTTCATAAAATGCTTGACTATTATATCGTTTGATTCAATTAAGTTTAATTATTAAAGGGACGTTTAAGCATTTATATGAGACTAGCAGCCCGTCCCGGCTTCGCACGGATGGGCATTTATTTTTTAAATATTTGGGCATAAACGTGGAGTAAATACGGACGTACCTAAATAATAATGTCTTTAGCAATAGAGTATCGCTGGCTCTCTTCGTGTATGGGACTTGATGAAAACAAAATGATAACCAAATAATTATTGACATCAACAGGTAAATTTTAAAAACATTTCATATCGATTTAGAATAATCCTTATTTTTTTCTTGCAATTAAAATAGCCTATATTGCATTGCATCAATGTAGAATTCAAATGTTGAAAGAGTTTTTAAAATTGGCCCAGTACTTTTTGAGCCAATTCGTTACAAACATTCTTACATACAAATCTTTTATATATATGTATATAATATTAACGTATAGGTTTGAGGGGTCATTGACCTCAAGTTTTAGTCTTGGAATTGGTTTTGATAAAATTATTTATCGAAAAATTAAAGTTTCGAATGTTTATTCTCTATGGACAATGTATTATTTTAATTGCGTAACTGCAATAAAACATTAGATTTGGTTAGTTAGACTTTCTTTATTATAACTAACCGATTGTATAGGAAAAAGTAAATAAATATAAAGCTATTTCTGAGAAAGGGCTTTTTAGGTGTTTTAAATTTTCATAGAATCAACGCTTGGTAAGTAATTAAAGTAGTTCTTAAACTCCGTTTAGTGTTTGAATATAGTCTGTTTCACAATTATAGACAAATCAAATGGCCTTCCGCGTCGAAAAAATTAATGTTTCGCCGGGAACTCAACCCAGGCTCTCAAATATCAAACTAAATGCTTAATAACCTGCGGTTTTAGGAAAGAACATAGTCATACATCCTAATTACATGCCATGTCTCACATATAGCCTAACGTGATTGTATATATTTATGACTAATAGAATAAGCAAAAATTAATGACATATAAATCGAAGGGCGACGGGAAATACCTTGTACATTGAATGATGATACAACTTTCTTGATGCGTGGAGCAAATAACGAGCTTAGCGATGATTGAATAAAGCGAATTCGATAAGACCAATGTTAACTTAGTAATTGGTAAGTGTGCGATTCCCAGTAACAACATTATGGTGCGTTCGAACCCCAGATTATTCTGCCTATTGTATTCTATTTACTAAACGTATACACAGCGTTAATAGTTAAGTAAATTCAACGAAGACTGATTCCAGCCGACGACCAATCATTTTCCGAGCGGCTTGATCTCTTGGCGTTGCGTAGAGATGTGGGGTCTCTCTGCATCTTCTACCCAGTGGCGTAACAATAAGGTGGCAGGGCTGGCAAAATGCCTCGGGCCCCCGACCCAAGAGGGCCCCTGCCCAAAAGATATTATGTTGTATGGATGAATGTGAAATCTCCAATTGGGCTATTGTGGGCACTACAAACCATTCCCGCTCGCCTCAGAAAGGAGGCCTATGGCCATTAGTGGGACATATACAACGTGTAATTGAGTACGCTGAAAATCTCGAAGTTTATTAAAATTAAACTGAGTAGGGACGATTTTACTGTTAGTGCTCCTTCAAAAGAATTGCTACGAAAGAAGATTTGCCACGGGCCCTAGATGGTATAGTTAGGCCACTGCTTCTACCGCATTACCATGGCGAGTGACAAAATACCATCCGTATCACCTCGACGTCCGTAGTTCCACAACTGAGCGTTAAGGCAATATGTGTCTATGGGCAGCGGTATTACTTAATATCAGATGAGCCGGCTGCCTTTTTTCCACCTGTTATATAAATAAATATAGTTTAAAAAAACTAAAAAACACGTTTTTAAAGCACATCAAACTAAAAAGTGAAAAATAATTCCTAATGTAGGCTGAAAATAGTAATGAACAAAAAATACTGGTTTTATTGTGAAAAAGCGTGGGTTGCTCGATAGACGAAAAATACTTTTTAGTTTGATGTGCTTTAAAAGCGTGTTTTTTAGTTTTTTTGAACTATATTTATTTTCCACTTTTTAGTCCTAGCAGCAATACGTGTTGTCTCAATTTAACCGTATTGCTTTGTGGACTTCAAAAAAAAAATTTCATTGTTTTTTCGAGACAAACCTATGAAATTATTATATTGTCGCTGATTCTTTATAAGTGTACAAAGTTTGAATTAAATCTGTCCGTTTAAAGTGGGTCAAAATCGAGTCCGAAGGAGTCGGTTACATACATACATGCATACATACATACAGGTGAAGCTAATATAAAGCGTGTAAAAACACACAATAAAGTATGCCGACCTCGACTACTTTTTTATTGCCAGTTTTCTACTTTTTCTCATATTTTTCCTAACTAAAAGCTATATAGGCCCTGTATATGTAAAAATAAATAAACAATGCTTTATTAAACTGTGTGCACTTTTAAGTTTATTTCGGATTATCTTGTAAATTAAACCAACGATGGTGAACTTGCTACTGGGGCTGTCTGTAGATTGTTAATGGCGCCCGGTTATCTAGGGCTGACACTAAAAGACACATGATTCATCACGTGATCTCAAAATTAAAGCGATTTGTCCGTAAACAATGTTCTTGTATGAGATTTTGAAGTTAATTACTACATAAAATACTTTTCATTTTGCAATAAGATAAATTAGTACAAGCATTACAAAAACGATTTAAAATTATATGTGCAATTTTTGCTTAAACCACAAAGAAGTTTTAATGAGTGTTGGTCTGAGGTCATAGGTTCGAAACACGGCTTTGCACTTTTCTTTATAGAGTTTTATATGCGTATCTATAATACTTTTTAAAGTAGAGTAAAACATCGTGAAGAATGCAACACTCCAACCAGCATGCCGTAGAGCTTCGACCCTGAAAAGTGTGTCAGGAACAGCAGACTGATCACATACCTGCCCATTAGAAAAAAACTCAAGATAGATACAGAAGTCGGAGGCCAAGACTAAGAGTGACTAACAGTGACGCGCCACTGGTTTTTCTAGACACACGCAATCTTTTAGACATAATGACTTTAATTTCTTACATGTTTTTAAATTTAAGTAATACATCATAAGTTAATGTCCCGTTACGCGTGGTTGTGTGTTTATGACTAAGGAACAATAATTTCAATAAAATCTTATAATTGACAGCCCTCACTCAGCTCAGATTGTTTTGCGTCAACGATCACTTAGTGTAACTTTATACATAGACGTGTAAACACATTGAAAAAGTAAGTGATTTAGTGATTATATGTGTTTAGTGAAGTCTATCTGGGATTAGTGTAAAGGCAAGTTGTGTAGTTATAAGATTAAATTCTAGAAAAAATTAAAAACGTCTAAGTCATATTAGTTACTTTAAAGTATAATTGTTTATATAAATGAATGTTTACATTTGGACAATTTATTTCCCATAAAACCATGCAGGTATGAATTGCTGAAAAGGAAGAAGCGAGCGCATTTTTTTGGACCTATTATTTATGAATTTTCTACCGACATATTTTCGTTCAAAAACTCTACTAGAATAGGTAAATTTTTACCGAAGACAATAAAATTGTACATATTTTTTTTTAATCAATAATAATCGTTGAAGTATTTTCATATTTTGTTTGAAAATATCCTTTAGTATCTTCTAACAGAATGTCATACCCTGGCTAGATAAGAAAGAAAATTATATATACATACCTAATAATGTTATATTTACGATTGTCTTTGAAAAAAAAACTGTAAAATTGAAATTGATTAAGAGTTCAACGTCATATTAAAACGGTGTCATAAAACGCCATTGCATCTCAAAGCACCTCCAAATAACGGTACATGATGTGAAAATCTGAGTTTGGAATCTCATTCTTTAATTGAAGTTCACACGAATATATAATTGATAAAAACTAAATATGTACAATAAGTATATCTAAGATGAACTCTTGGCCAGTCCAGTCTTTAAATTTCCGTTAATACGTCCTTCTAGATATCTTTAAATCTCGTTCAACCAGTTTTAAGTATTTCCATTATTGATATGTTTATTTTTTTTATATAACACGGGCAGGACTCTCACCTTAAGTGATACTGCCGCCCACTGACATTCACATTACCAGAGGGCTTGCATGTGGTATGCTCTTTTGTAGTTTAAAAAAAATGTTCCGTTACCGGATTGAAACGCAGTTTATCAATTATTTAGAATAAATAGTTATTTAACAGTTTTAACGGTTCATAAAAAAATACATAATTAAAGCTATTATATTTACGGATAAAAAAAAAATAAAAATCGTTGTTTTATAAACAAAAGTTGCTGTTTGCTACTTTATACAGAAGAAACAGCCTCCGTAATCTGGTCATCTTGGATCCACTTGGGGACTGGCTGAGGGCGTAGCAATTTGTCAATTATGCGTTTTTGGCCAGCTGGGTGAAATTAGTTTCAGTCGAAATCCGTAAAAATTCTGAAACGTTCGAATCAATCGACTCAAATCAGTCGTAAAACCGCAATCAAAATTGAAAATTATTATTTATACCTAAATAATGAGGTATATTGTGCTTGACCTGTGTCATTAGATGTGTAGAATTTATTTCTAGGTTTTTTTCTACTAAGTACCTACATAATATGTAAAATTTCCCACTACACAAAATCTAGTCAAATTACATGCCAAATACCTGGTAAAATCTATATTGAACCTCAGGTTCGAGGAAAGTACTCTACAATACTCAGAATTTATGTTTTAATGTTTCCAATCGGTTTATTAATAGATATGTACTATCTTAGTATTGCACGTATCCTTATATGACTTTACCTGTGCTTAAGTGTTTTATAAAATTATCATATTTTCCCGATATGTTATGCAACAATTATTTAATTATTGTTATTAAATAATTAAATGTTACATAAACGTATTCTGTAAACAAGTCATTAGATTCTACTAAACACATACCACGGACATTGTTATAGATGTATTACGTAGTAATTAATTATTTTTACTCCCTGTCTCTCGTTGATCAAGTGAGAAGAAGAGTAGGTTAGTTTCAATCTCTAACCACGGTAATCATGGTACGGTAGTGGTGGGGACTTGAATAAACACATCATGATAGGGTTTTTCAATTCAAGTGTAGTGGTTCGTGTCAATCTACCAAGCAAACAAACTTTTAAGCTTTAGGAAACGAGAAGAGATTTATTTTTAACAACATTTTAACGTTTTTCTATAGAGAAACTGTTGACTTTTCCATGGTTACAATGATATACATATAGTAGGTATGTTTATAAAACCGAGAGCTGGGCAGTTTTTGCGGCGCACCACCGCTATGTGGAACCAGCTGTCCACTGAAGTGTTTGCAAATCGAATAAGGGTCTAGAAAAGAGGCTACCAATGGGGACCCGTAACAGTTTTATGTTATAAATGCAATTTTATAGTCCTTGAGAAACTAAAACATAAAGTCCAAAAAATTTTGTTCTACGACCAAAACTGACAAAGTTATGGGCAAAATACCGAACAAGGTTTACTGACCGCGCGAATGCAAGCGATGACGTCACAAGATCTCAACGCTTGCCGCCGAACCACAGCGCGCTCCGCGCTGGTTATTCTGTTCGCGATACTCGTCCAACACGGAGCGTAACGTCACCGGTTTATACCCAATCGATTAATAAGTGATTTGATCTGTTTAATATTAGAAGGTTGTTATTATAATATAACAAATGAGTGGTAGAAATAAGGTAAGAAGATATCGGTTTTGAGCAAGCGCAATCCGATAATCTACCTAAAGTTGATACCTTCATGGTATTTGATTATCTTAGTAATCATTTAAACTACACAATAATGTTTAATGTTTTTATTTACTTTTCAGATATACTTTTAAATAAACA
Organism: Pieris macdunnoughi; assembly: GCA_905332375.1. Taxonomy (NCBI): domain Eukaryota; kingdom Metazoa; phylum Arthropoda; class Insecta; order Lepidoptera; family Pieridae; genus Pieris; species Pieris macdunnoughi. The sequence continues at coordinate 260,158 of CAJOBZ010000047.1, forward strand.
GTCCTGCAAATTGACAATACCACAGGCTATTGCCACCATATCATCCAATAGTTGAATATAAGTAATGTTGACAGTTGCATGAGGTCTAACCATTTGAAAGTCTCTTAATCTTCCAATGCTTCTTTCAACATGTACCCTCAACGCAGCAATCTTCTTTGTTTGCAATACTTCCTCTTTTTTGGGTTTTGAGCTTGAACTCACACTGGTCTTAAAAGCTTACACTGTTTTTGTTCTAATAAATGAGCTATATTTTTGAATCCTCTGTCCGACAAAACCAAACTCCCAGGTGTGAGTTCATCTAGAAACCCACAGTCTTCAAAGATCGTGGTATCTGGGGTCCGCCCTCCATACCCCTCGGAAATAAAATTAATCAATCCATCAGGTGTAATGAAAATCAGAAATTTAATGGTGTTGCAATTTTTGTATTGCGACCAAGTTAATGCCTGGTGTGTGGCATTACTTGGTTTTTGAATTTGCACCTCGAAACAATCAATTATTGAGGTCACATTTACTATAACATATGATAATAGTTGGTATATGGAGCTACTTACATCAAAATGATCCTCGCAACAATATCTTACAGTGTGGCACGAAAGCGGAACTTTGTCATGAGTCATCCCTCTTCATGACAGTACACCATTTTTTGCGCACTTTCAGGGTCCCTTGGCACATTAAAAAACAGTTTTTCATGTGTACTAGTTGAAGTATTAGTACATTTCGGTACTATACAGTACTTATAATGCGGCATATTTTCACATAAAAACCACAAAACCACAAAACGACCCGCGCAGATCGAGTAAACTTTAATAAATGAATGGCGGACCGCGGAGAGCGAGAGCGCGGGCGGTAGGGATCACGTGACGTCACATGAGCATTTCGGCCGCCCCGCGGTTGGCTTGTACAAAATGTGTAATATCTTCGCAACCAATTTACCGATTTCAATGATTTAAAAAGTATTGTACCTAATCGAGTAAAAGGAACACCATTATATAGATAATATATGCATTTTCCGACTTGATACGGGGACCCATTGTTACAGCCGGCAACGCACTTGCGATCCTTCTGGGAATGTGAGTGTGCTCTGTTATATAAAAAAACAGTTATTCTCAAACGTTGTACTTTTTTACTTGTGTAATTAAAGTTTATTAGTCATAGTCTTTATAAATGTTGTCTTATTCTGAGTGAAGCTTTTAGTTTAACATAATTTTACGATTTAAATGCGATATCATTCCTCTTATTATTAGGTATTTTTCGCTTTGGAAGCAAAAATTCATATACTGTGTAAACTCTTTATAACATGTTTCGTTATAAGGAAAACTCTCTTTAACGAAAAAATTACTAAAATTTGTTGGTTTAACCCAAACCCCATACATAAACACACTCTTTATAATGCAACAGCCATTCTCTATTACGAAGAAATATTTTCATATTTAGACATCAATAACATACTTAAATTTAATTGTTTTTATAATCAGCTTACAAAACTAAACTTTTGAGGTGCCGAAATTTCTAAGAAAGACACCTGAGGTTATAAACAGCCGTCTCGCCTTTGTTATTGTTAATTGCCTTAACACTAACTAGTCACCTATCTTATATCTATATACATTATTGTAATTGGTTAAATTTGTTTTTTTTTCTTTCTCTACATATATAAAAATGCTCGGTTCCTTGAAATTCGTTATAAAGAGTTTACACTGTATAATAAAAAAACTTCTAAGGAATGTAATCCGGTTTGCCTACTGCAATATACAAAAAGATAGTTTAATTACTCGTTAAAGTGCTGACATATGTACACATTTTAAAAAAGATAAATAAAAACCAATTTATGGCATTGCTTCCAAGAATCTTGGTATTTTTCCATATTTTTGCATATTAATGAGATGACCGCTGGATCTTTTTGAACTCTTTTTTTTGTAAATAAAAAACATATCGTAAACAACATAAAAATAAGGCAAATAACTTTTCTAAGTATCTTGTTTGTCTCGAAGCCATATTAAAAGCTTAATAGTTTATATGTAAATGAGTGACTCACTGCCATATAAATGAATCACAGAACCGACTTTTAAAAGAAAGAAAGAAAGATGTACAGCTTGCTAGTCAGTGGACTGTGAAATGTGTGTTTAAAATTTATATGTATTGAATGTCAGGAGTATCTGAATAGTATATGTAATGTATCATGTATGTATGAGCAAGCTGCACTAGATGACTAAATATATGAGAGGGTGAGATGTAAGAACCTAACTTGCCAGTTCTTCTCTTCCGTTCTACGCCCTAGATTTGAGAACTGGCAGTAAATGTAAAATTAGAAGCGTTTTATATTTCTTTTTTGACGTACATTACATTGTGTTACCTATATGAATAAATGATTTTTGACTTTTGACTTTTAACAACCCTACGGATCCCTAAGCCCTACATATATAAAAACGTACGGTTTGTCTGCACCAAGAGACCTAACAGACGGAGCCCTACGGGTAGGATCAAAGGTTCGAGGTGGTGGGATTATCTCAAAGCTACCGAGCAGGCTCACCACGATAATTAAGGGCTTGGACTAGTCTTCGCCACTTTGAGAGAAATCGAGAAATGAATAAGACAGATCAATATTTAAATCTCACTTATTATTCAAAAACAATGGCTTAAATACTAATTACACCTATTCACACATACATGATATTATTCTAGTTAGCTGTTGGTGAATCGCGCATCTTCAGCTGTTAAGATTTAAGCCGTGTCAGCAGTTGGTCAATTTTCAAATGATATCTGAACAAATTTTAGTAAGTTATCATTTTTTTTTATAGAACAGAGGGCAAATGGGCAGGAGGCTCACGTGATGTTAAGTGATACCGTCGCCCATGTACACTCATAATTTTTTCATATTGAAAAACCAAGTAGTGTATGAACTGTGGGTCTTTTGTATTAGTAATAATAGTTTAATGTCATCAATTATAAAACACAAGGCCATTACGACATAGCGCTTAAGAAATAATTGTTTTATAAGATAATTACTAGTTTGTATTGTATTACTGATTTCTATTTTAATGATAATAATCTAACCAATATTTGCATTATATGTAAGTAATGTTTGGACGCGTTCCGTTTTATTGTGATGGGTCAAAAGGGAAACAGGGGTGTTGTGTCTATGGTTGTAATAGTTGACCAATCACGACCAAACGAAACGGAAGAACGCTACTGTACCTCCTAACCTAACCTAAACTTCCCTAAGCATCAATACGTCCCATTTTGTGAGCCATGACCTATTTACATGCAGCTACACTTCTGAGTCTGTTTCACTTCGTGTGAATTTTGTGAAACATATGAGCTTTTAATTTTTATGTAGACATCACATGTATATCTTGAATTCTCTAAACATACGAATCTTGTTTTTTGTAGGTACCGGTTTAAAATGTCAAAATGGTGCGTTTTGGGTACACTTCACTGCTATTATTTATATGTGTGACGCACACTACTTGTCAATATTATGGTAAGTCTACCGTAATGGTATTTTAAAATAATAATTGGGGCTTTTAGTATAGAGGCTATTTTATCTCTGCCTTTTAATAAATTTAAGAAATGTATTAAAGAAAAGGCTTACTATAAAGTTAAAGATTATCTAGTTGATAAAAGGGCCTGGGATTAGTGCTAGACAGGCTACTTCTAATTAATTTGCGATATTTGTTTTAAAATAAGTGTTGTTTGATGATTTGCTATTTTAAAAGAGTTTTTTACGCCGGCTTTTTCTCTCGGCCTACAACCTCTGTCTTCTTTGCCAATGAGTAGGGATGCCTACAGGTTAAAATTTAATGACGTGGAATAAGTGATACCTGTATCTTATGTTCCATAATAAACATATTTTTTTTTTTTAACAATACATATTTAGAACTTTGAAAAAAGGAAATGGTTTGAAAGACACTCAAGGCTGATTGTTTGACGTATCCACTAGAGAGGAGAGAACTATCAACTAAACGAGCAACTAGCAACAAATTTATAAGAACAACCAGAAAAGCGTTCAACATTTTACTTATTTCTTTCAGATATTTTTTCCGGCCTCCAGCCGTTCCTTCAAACGTCCAGGCCATATTATGACGTCACACAAAAGACCAGAAAAGCGACAAGCAAAGTCAGACTAAATCATGCCACAGAGTCAACCAGACACACTTCAGTACCCGTTCAATCTAGTCATAGTAGCGTGAAACGGACACAAAAGCCGAAAAATTCAAAAGATGTTTCCAAAAACGATCAAGTACATTTCATAAACGATGGCTATAGGTAAGTGGAAATTAAAAAAAATTGTGTTTTCATTCTCTCTGTTTCATTCATTATTTTTATCTAAAGGCAAAAGGTCAAAAATCCCAATGGCTATATTATTTCATATATTTAAATAAAATACGAGTCGGAGAAATTACGAAAGGTAGGTATATTGTAAATAGTTTCTGTGTGTAATTCACGGCGCGGCCTTAAACAAGTGTTTAAATCTGTTACAGTAATAGGTACACGACACAAAATCCATTTGCGAATCGACCCGGTGTCAAACCGGCCGTGGCTAATGGGCCGCCTATAACCAACAAGCCGCCGTCGACCGCGGCCTATGAGAGCCCTGAGCTAATACTGGGCCCTGATGTAACCTATATGAGTAGCACTGAGAGGAGAAGACATCTCGATTTAGCTGAAAAAAGTAAGTTGCAGTTACTTGCAGTTTTAAGGATGAGAGTGTGTCGTCATGTCTTCATTCCTACAAACAATACTTGTTTCATCTAGAATCATATTTTTTGCCTTTTTTGCATTTTTGAAGTGAAAACTTCTTTAGCGGCGTTGTACACTTTTTTTGGAATGGGTAAAAATTGTCAAACTCGCGTCAGGACACGTGACCTGATCGAAAATTCGTAAGACGGATGGAGAGTAGACAGCTGGCGCGGCGTATTTAATGTAAAATATAAATTGTCATGTTTGTGTACGATAGCGCAATAAATAAATATTGTATTCTACCACATAAATGATAGTACTTTTATACTGATAAATAATTAAAGCAATTCGTGCAAAATTATTCCCTAACCATTCCAAAATATCAAAAATGCACAACGTTAATATTCAAGTTTTCACTTCTGACGGCACTCCCGGAGTGCAACCCGTCGTTATTTGCCTTAAAGGACAAACAAAAAAGCTCTCGCCTCTTGGTATTGTTGGACAGCTTCCTGTTTCTCTGCTCCTTGATTTAAAAAAAAGGTTAAATATTAATGGTGTTGGCCAAATGAATCAACAAATAATATAAAATTTCAGTGTGCGACAAATACAAGTCCCTAGACGTGAAGCAAGTTCAAGCGATACCCCTCGTACCGTCACCACGCCCTATTAAAGTCAACGTGTCGTCGTGCCTACCCTCCAAGGTGCCTCTGGTGGTGGGAGGAGTCATCGTCAATATCAAGGACTTTCCACATATGACCCTGCTTGGATGGCCAAAGATAAACGTAAGATTGTCTGTTTTTTCTTGTTTTTTTTTTAATACAGAACTGGACAGAACTTGACCACAATTCCACTTAATGCTTAGTGAGATGCAGCCTATTGGAGGGCACGTTTGTCTAGGGGATACCTATTTAACCGCCGCTTAAATGCCGCTTAAATGAACCCATATTAAACTGTCTAGAGAAGATGGAAGGGGGCAAGGCGTTCCACTCCTTTGCTGTTTGCACAAGAAGCGACGATCCATATCGTGCAATGCAACACCTAGGGATGTCGACAACGAAGTGGTGGAACTTCAGGTTCTAGATGAGCGTTATTTGAGTAGTTCTATGGAACATTCTCCGGAGTGCATCTATAGAAGAATGAAAGGCAGGCAACTGAACGGCGATCGTCGTCTAATTCGCTTAGCCGGCCTCTCAATAGCATCCAACGCTCCCATACGACATTTGGCAGCACCGGTCCTCCGACAGGGTAACGCCAAGAAACTCGAGACGGTCAGCCATTTCCAAAAAAACACAACGGAAGTTTGGACTGAATCCAAAAGATCTCTTTTTGTCTCTTCTTTATTTGCCTCTTAACCATACAGTGGCAGTTATTTGTTTTATATTACAACAACTAACTTAAATATTCAAATGTATATGTATATTTTTTATATAATGTAATCTATGTGTATGTAACTTTGAACTACCCAATACTTAAATGATTAAACTAAAAGGTAACCAATAAATGTTTTTTTTAAATATATCACAGCATCAGTTTCACTAGTCATCACGCAATGAAACTAAATGCTTGATTAACTGGACTAACTCTAATTACAGTCTGCTGGGTATTCGTGGAAGTGCGGGGGCAGCCTGCTTAGCGACAGATACGTCCTGACGGCGGCGCACTGCGCTTATCAGGACAAAGATAACAATGTTCAAACGTTAGTACTTCCTCTGGTTATTCGCTTTTGTTTATGATACTCTAGTTTAAAAAAACTAAATTCAAAGATTGCGACAGAAGTGAGCAGAGCTTTTACACCAAAGAACTTCGCACACTTATGATGTAACCATGGTTTCCAGCGGTCCACCACATGCCGTCCAGCTTGGCTCTTCATATCTCAATGACCCAGGAGCATTAGTAGTCAAAGTGTTAGCGGCCATTCGACACCCGAACTACAAACTTCCCAAATCCTACTACGACATCGCACTCATCAAAATGGCTAAAGCCGTTTCGTAAGTAAAAAAAATTAAACAAAAACATAAACAGAACCTTTTTTTGGTGTTTTATATGTGATATCAACGATCATAAATTACGATTCTCTTTAGATTTTTGTTTCTATAAATTTTACTATAGGATAAAAACAAATTAATTACGCAATACCAACTTTTTGCCAGACAGACTTATCACTTTTATCTTTAATTCCTTCCTGTTTAGGCATTTATACATCTATAAACGCAATGCAACTGTTGTAAACCTTTTCAGTTTCGTACCGATACTGATTTTAAAGCTCCTGCTAGATTTATAGAGCAACTCTTGCTCTTAATTTCTTCATTAAATTATTTAACCGTAATTGGAAAATCATTTTACTGTCGTCTCTCATTTTATTTATGTTTCAAGGGCATAAGATGATTAGTGTTTATGTCACCTCACTTGCCTTGCTTTATATTAATCTCTTTTTACGAGAAGAAGCATACATCTAGAGAGGTATCCGCTACTTTGCCAGCAAAGCCAATCTAGCACACTAATTTGATTTGTTTTATGTTTCAGGTTTTCTGAAGTTATCAGACCAGCTTGTCTGGGAACACCTCCATCCCCCGGAGAACCTATTATTGCTTCTGGATGGGGCAAGACTGAATTTGGTAAGTTTATTGACTTTTGTAACATTCCTTATAGAACGCTCTAGGCAATTACATGATATTGACTTAACTTCACCAGATTTTTAAAAAAAAAATTTTATTGTACCATGGCTACGACTTCTATTAATAACATCAGTGTGTTATAACGCACACAGTTATTATTTCGGTTTGCAAGCTATTACTACGCTCACCTACATAATTGCTATAATTTATAATAAATAAGTCTGCAGTAGATGCAGAAGTGTTATTTCGTTGTGTGTTAGTTCATAACAATTTAATATTTTCCAGGCGGTGACCAATCCCTGGAACTCCGGAGTGTATCGATACCCGTGTGGGACATCCCCCAATGTCGGGAGGTGTTGGGGACCTCTAGAAAGATACCCGAAGGCCCCTCGAGGGACACGCAGATATGTGCCGGTGAATTGGATGGGGGCAAGGATACTTGTCAGGTTAATTTATATATTATTATTACTTTTCAAGTTTAAAAAGTTAAAACTTTTTTAAACACTATTTTAGATGATAATAATATTATTGGTATAAAATATTTATTTCAGACATAACCTTATAAACTCTTTTTCAAAAAAACCTTAGTCTAAAGAATTCTGGAAATTTTTATAAATTATTGATATTTTTAAAACCGATGTACACGGTCAAACAGTAAGAAGTGGCCGACCATAAAGACAAGAAGATTTTTTGACTTTTTTAATTAAATAAATATAATGGACAGGAAAATACGCAGAAGTCACACTCGATTTTATATAATTAAACTTTAAAGTTTTTGTAACAGTTGAATTTAAGTTACAAGATACTTGTTACATTCAATAGTTATGACTCTGCTTGGATTAAAAACCTGGAAAATCACTTTCATTTTCCAGACGCTTTGTGATATTTGGTGACAGTTTATTATGCTAAGTTGTAACTGAAATTCTTGAACTTGCGCTTTACGACATTAGTTTAACTCACGTTTAATCAACAAGTTTTTTGCACTTGCAAACTATCATATTTATTGAAGCTCCATTTTAATCACCCAAATATGTTTTTTAGGGCGACTCAGGTGGTCCAGCACAAATTCAAGATGGCTGCGTTTGGAGGGTAGTAGCCGTCACCTCACTGGGGCGATCCTGCGGTGCGCCTCGCACTCCAGCCCTATACGCAATCGCAAATCCAGTATTCATCTCAGCTGTGGTATTCAGCGATCAAACAAATAAACGAACTGTTGTTAATTCACAAAATGCAAATCAAAATAATCTTGGCTCAACACGCGTTACTAATAAAAACGATAATAAACGAAGAGAAACATCCGAAACTGGTAATTCAAGAACTCAAAATGATGGGAAGTTGTATTATGACGGTGATCAAAGTGTCGACAGTTATAATTCGAGGACAGAAAGTATTAACCATAATAGGAGAAATGATAACCAAAATACAGATACATCTAACTATAATCAAAACACTCATAACGTTGATTCAGTCGGTGATTATAATCAAAATTCCAGACACACATATGAACCCACCACTGTTAAATATATAAATTATGACAGTTATGACACAATACATAAGAAAAATCAACAAAATTACTATCAGACAGACAAAAATTTAAACCAACAAAATCAACAAAGTTATCCCCAAGAATCTTCGAATCAAAACAATAATGATTATCAGAATGATGATTCTAATACATATTCAAGAAATAATTACAATGATGGGAACAATAATAATTATAGGAATAATAATAATAATAGAAATAGTAATAATGATAGAAATAGTAATAATGATAGAAATAGTAATAATGATAGAAATAGTAATAATGATAGAAATAGTAATAATGATAGAAATCGTAATAATGACAGAAATAGTAATAATGATAGAAATAGTAATAATGATAGAAATAGTAATAATGACAGAAATAGTAATAATGATAGAAATAGTAATTATGACAGAAATAGAAACAATGATAGAAATAGTAATTATGACTGGAATAATAATAATGATAGGAACGATTATAATATTAGAAATAATTATAGTAACAGGGGTAATCAGTATGATATCCAAAACCATGGTCAAGTTTGGTGGACGTGATTCTGTGCACTCATAAATAACTAGGTATTTGTATGTCATAAAATGTAAAGTTATGTACAACAGCAAAGTATTTGTATTATGTAAGTCTCGGCTTCAAAATTAATTGTGTAATACATATTTCATTACATTGTTATGACATAAAATTGTCAAAAGAATGTAATGAAATATGTATTACCCAATTAATAAATGAATAAAATTTACTATTATAACAGTTTTTACAATCACAATTTCTGTGTTTTGACTTTGTTTTTATTGGCGTGAGCTATGTATCACCTGCAAGTGAACGTTTTTGTGAAAGATATTTTTTATACTAAAATTAAAATAAATACTTTATGTATTAATCTATTTATTTCTAACTTTCCAATTTAACAAATTTTTCGTATGTTTTATATAAATTGTGCCAAAATTTTATTCTATCATGAAGCAATGTATCGTCCATCCTCATTATAGTATCTATAATGAGATACTTTCTTTGCTTAGTGGTCGGCACCCATGTTACTGGCAGTAGATTTGATATTTTGGGCGTTGGGTCTCTGAAAAATAAAAATATATTTACTATATTTTCAGCCCGAAGGCCGAGGCTAAGGTCGAAAACTTGTATAAGTATATGTATAACCTCATCGTGTTTGTGTAGTTCGGTCGCAACAGACACATATTATACTGTTTTTTAGAAGTATCGGCAGTAACTTTACGGAACAAAATATGAAAGCTATTTTTTACCCGTAAGCATATTAAGCCTTATTTAACTAAATATACAAAATTTTTTGCTTTGCTGTGCAGTGAAAACGTTTGACAGAGACCGAGGTACACTCGAAACGAATATAAAGGCGATAGTTTAACCGAGGTATTGGTGTGCTTAAACTCGTTATACAGTAATTTTACTTACTCGGAATTTGAATCCTAGACCTAATGTTCCATAGTCGAAGATACTGATGACTAGTCCATTGCGGTAGTCATAAAAATATAAATATACTATAGATTTGGCGTGAATACAATAAATACGCAGTTTAATTAAATAATAATATCTGTAAAATTAACCTTCACACTTACTTACCCATACTTAGCAAAATCGGTCCACATTTTTACCATTCTGTCAACCAAAAGTTGATCGCTATCACTCGTCTTGTCCAAACATGTCATTTTAAATAAATATCCAAGATCGTCTCCATGCGTTGTTGCTTCAACAGATATGTTTCTCATCACCTTCATTAGATTTCTGTTTCCAGAGTAAGAAAAAATGTATTGATATATCTGTAAAATTGAATATATAATATAAATATATATATGATATATCTGTTAAACATTATTTTTGTTCCGAAAACGATTTATGGATATCAAAAGTAAAATGTCATCTTACTGATAAGAATTTTAAAATGATTTATCGTACCTTTTTGACTCCACTACCCAAGTATTTATTAATCGTCCGATCCGTTGGATAGTTGAAATATAAATCGCTAAAGAACTTCAAAACATTTTCATATTCCACTTGACCCTCTTTTTCATGTATGTCGTAGTATTTTTTTATTCTCTCAACAATATTATCGTTGGGCTCAAAACCAAAATTCAAATTAATTTTAACCACATCTTTACTATCGATAGCATTATACGGTAAGCAAATTTCTTTAGCATATTCCCTCTTAGTGTTCCCAATTAAAACAGTTTTATTACCTAAATCTAGCTTCATATTGAGTGGATGTTCGTTTAAAAAGCCTTTGACTCCTGCGAAACGTTTTTCTATACACGGTCTGAAAATCATCGCTTTCGTTGCAGTAGCGACCGCTTGGACATCGACTTTGGTCAGAAACTTTATAGCGTCATTTAATGTAGTTGTTTCATAGCCTAATGTCTTGGCTATTTTGATGGGTTTGTTTCTATCTGCCTTGCCGATGCCTCCTGGTACAAATGCTGACCCGCTTTGTAAGATAAATTGGTTGAATAAATCAGGATTGACATAGACATGAAACTCAGTGCTCATGGCGCCGGAGCTATGTCCCAAAATTGTAATTCTATTAGAATCGCCACCGAAATTCTCTATATTTTTCTTTATCCACTGCAAAGCTAATGTCTGGTCCTTCAGACCCTGGTTACCGGGTATTTCGGGCGTATCCAAACAAAGGAAACCGTAGACACCAGATCTATAGTTAAATGTTACTACGATAACATTGTTTTGTACGAAAAACTCTGGTATGTACACAACATAACTTCCGATTCGACCGGCATGGCCAAATCTGTATTGGCCGCCATAGATGAACACAATCACGGGAAGGCTCTTCCCATTACGAGGCGCATATATATGTAAATTCAGACATTGGAGTGTACCCACGGGTACTTTTAGTGCCTCTTCCACATGCGGACATAGCTTGGTGTTGTCGCTGGCATCGAAAATTCCGTTCCAACTCGGATAGGACGAGGAAGTCTGTAAAGAAACAAGTTTATAAATAATTTCCTTGTAAATTTTATTTATTTATTTAAATATTATTTAAATCGTAAACTTTTAATCAATATTTTTACGAATGAAAGTAAATTAAATACATAAACCTAGGTAAAATATTTTCTGTTTCGTAATATTTTATATAAATTTAAAGTTTAAATTCTCTATTGTGATAAGAGATTTCCTTGAGAGCAAAGTCTATCTGTGATAAAGCATATTTCAGATACAGATTTACATTTATACAAGTGATGAAGAGATTAAGAACCCATTTGGTACCAATGCGATACTAAAGACATTTAGATATCGTATGTCTACTTTACACTAAAACCCTTGAAATGTAGGTTTTGCACGTGAACAACTTACTGAGAAAGGGTTATCCTCTCTTACTGTTGCATAAGGTATGCCCAAGTACATGTCATACCCTTCTTCTGATCTCAAACCCCGAATCCATCCGTTTTTGGTGAGCACAATTGGTCGGGACCATTCATGGTAAATAATCTAAAAAAAATCTTTTACATAGTTGAGTTTTTAACGAAAATGTCTGATAAATAAATAGATTACCTGTGCATAATACCCAATTAGCGTAATAATTATTAAATTCCACAGAGTATTAGACATGATTTCATGGTGTAGTGTACATTTCTGACATAATAATGAAACATTTTATTGCAATTTCGTGTCATGCGATCCATGTTAAGTAGGTTAAAATATATAATAAATATATAAACAAATACATAAATAACAGCGTTTGAAATTCATTCTTCAGCACTCTTTATACATTCTAATATAATTCCCGAAATTTAAAATTATCAGGAACGTACACGCCAGGCATTGTTATACACGCCATATATAGTAGATTTAGTTTGCACTGGAAAGATTGAAAATTACAGGTAACGTTCAACGTTTATTTATTTTTAAACAATAGAGTTTGTTATATGCCCAATAACACTTGCTAGGAGACCAGCAAGCTTTAAACTTAGAAATCCACTTGACAAAGAGGGCTAATAACCTAATATTTAAAGAAATAAATGCAATTTGAGCCCTGAAGCGTTTTTACAACATTTTCATAAAAAATACTTGAGTTTTTATATTTGGGGAAAAAAAGTTAATTTTAACGATGGCAAGTATAAATAGGTTTTCGTACAAAGTTTTATTGTGAATATACTAAATATTGAATAATAATAAACTTATTTGGAATCATCACGTGTTATTCAACATAAAACTATTTTTCATTCAACATAATTATTTCAAAATTCATATTTTATAGTTTCATAAATATAAAAACTCAATGCAATTTGATTTGTTCTTTTAGTAGTTTTTATTACTTCGTTTTTATGTTATACTATTTTTTGGCAAGGAAATGCCTAAATAATGTTGCTTTTTATTGTTTTTGGTAAGTTAGAGTTAAACTATAGAATTAACATATAAATACATTATATTAATCTGCTAAAATATCAAATCTGTGAGTAGTGTTGGCCTAGTGGCTTGAGTGTGTTGAGGTCGTAGAATCGAACCCCGGCTATGTACCAATGTTTCTGTCTATGTGCGCATTTCAGACTCGCTGGTTCGGTGAAAGAAAAAATCGCGAAGACACCGACATGCCTTAGACCTAAAAAGGCGACAGCGTGTGTCAGCCACAGAAGGCTGACCACCTACTTGCTTATAACATAAAAAATAACACGAAACAAACACAGAAATCTAAGGCTTTAGATCAAAGCTTGTAGCCCCACCGGTTGATTTGTCTGTGGGTAAAAACATTTTAACCGACTTAAAAAAACACCGGTTCACTTACATTGAGCGTAAATAAAACACCCAGAAATTTTCAGTCGAATGTAAATATTTTAAAAAGCGCTTTAATTCGTTTAAATACGGAAACAAACATTGGCACTTCGGCACACTTAACTAAAAATATCTATCTATCAATCTATATAACAAGGAAATAATATCTAAGATATTAGAAATTATCTTCAATTTTAAGTTCTATGAAATAAGACAAGCCCGAAAAAATCGAGAAAAAATGTCAAAACGTCTATTGTTTGGAGCTTATGTCTCTTTTTACAACTATAAAGTGTGCGACGCATTGCCAACGCTACACTTGTGGAAGTTAGAACTAGTCGCATGACGCCAAGTAGCATCCAGCATCAGCGATTTTAATATATTTCTTTTCAGTTACCACCATTCTTAGTGTAAGTTCAACGGATTTCCTGCCGAAGTCAAACAATGACGATCTTATCAACTTTATCGATCTCCTAAATAACCGTGACGATGATGATTACATTGGAAAATCTAAGTACTTACAAAGTAGGTATTTTGTTTCCACCACCGAGTTGATAATAGCTCAGTTTTAGCTCGGTCAGTTAAATATCTTCGTTCGTTTTCTAAGGATGGCTCAGAAGAAATAGATAAATGACTTCAACTATAAAATCAAAATAGGTACAGATTTATAGCCTTAAATTCTACCGTTACTCGTCGCACAATTAACAGTTTTCACTCATCTTTATTAAAAACTTCACATAAGTGAAAATATTTTTTAAGCAACTCTAGTAAAATGATGAAAATACACAGATAACAAGTGTTCAATTAATTTAAACACTGAAAATCACCATTGTTTCTAAAAACGGTCTAATATACGCCTAGAACCCAGGTCTACCATTGAACTTACCAGTGAATTTAATAATCGAAGCGCTTAAATGACACACGTTTTAGCTTTAACAGATACAGAATTGAAAAGAAATGATGAACAGGATAAACTGACTGAAATGATGCGTTTATTACAAATGAACTATGACGCGAGAGAAGATAAGAATTACGATAACAGGGAAAGGCTTCATTTTATAAGAAATCCAGAAATTATCGACGATTATCGGAGTCACATGAGAAAACGGTGGGTTTGAGTTTGTTCTACTATTTTTCTACTACTTGTACCTCAGTGAATCAATGTCTAGAACGTAACGTCTGTAGACCTGTACGGTGTGTAACTGTGCAATAAATACTGTACTTTGCTACACGCACTAACTTATTATAAACAAAAAAATATACAAATTAGGTGACCTACCAGTCCTTATTGAATTTTATAACTTTATTATTTTGTTTCAGATCGTCTCCTGAATTACTTTATGATGGTGATTTTGATGAGGACACTTTGAAACAGCTACTCCTCAGTTTGAGGCGAAATGCCGTGTTTCGTTTAAAAAAAGGTGAAATTTTGTAAAATGTAAATATGAATTATTTAATTTTAATCAAAGCCTGGAGCTATCATATACAAATTAATTTTATTCCCTAGAAAGTAGACCATTTGAAGATTTTTTGGCGCAGTGTGCGTGTTACATTATTTTGTATATTTTTTAGATACATCATTAAGAAATGCTCCAGCTTTACGATTGGGAAGCAATATTGGCGATCCATTAGACCCAATAAAACCTGTGAAAATCCGCGATGACATTACGAAAAAGTACGATTGGGGTAATAGTTTGGAGAGACAAAAGAGAGTCAAGCCTAAATTGCGGAAGGCAGAAGAAAGATACAAGCTCAGAGGCGGTTTTGGTAGGACATCCATTCCCATCGCCGGGAAGAGAGGAGTTTTTGAAGATATTTATAATTAAACTAACATAAAAGGCACTTTATTATACCTACCCCTTTGTCTTAATACAGCTAATATAAAGTGAATCCCTAATTTATACCCTGACACTTAAAAAATCCCGTGTAAGATTCCATGTGATCTTATCAGTACATTCCACTCATAAAAGTTGTTCAAGACTTTGTACCATGACAAAACTAGCGATTCAGATAGAGTAACATATTTTGTTGAACTATGACGTAATATCAAGATCTATTTGGTGAAACTCATTCTTAGGTGTATGAGCAAGAACTTTTTTTGGGTAGCCTTGACTCTTTACTGGTAGATGGAGTAATAAGGGTTCCATACTGCGCTTGCGTATTGCAATAGGGCTGCACTAGGGATTTATATACAAAAAGAAGAAAAAACTATACTTTTTATCTGTATGTTAAACTTTACTACTCTTTGTAAACTCACTCAAGAAAGAAACTGTTTAAGTAATTCGTCCTCCTGTCATACAGTACTCGGCTTCGCAGTTAAGCTGTGTTCCGAATCGAACATTTCAATCGGCCTAAGTTCAAACCTATAACGGGATATTGAAAAAAATTCTTTTTAATTTTTTAATTTTTGTTTTATAAATTTATATGAAATATCTTATTTATTTCTAACAGATAGTATATAAAGGGAAAAATAATTCTGTAAGGAATTATACCGCCGCCGCCGCTCCCAGCTCAACGAATGGTAATTATTTTCGGACAGTTAACATACATATGTTTACTGCTACACCGAAACCGGAATCTGGTGTACAACCCTTTCTATATTCCAACTCATAATGGAAAAGGAGATGGATTTTTTTGGCACAGAATGAAGGAGGAGATGGCTGCCAAAAAGCATAACCAAGCTGTCACTAGAACTGTCAAAATATTAACGAAAAATTGTCTCTCTTTGGAAGAAAACAAAAGCCTGAAGACTGAAGTTCTCGACAAATTAATCGATGGAACAGGAAGGGAAAATATCTTCTTTGGTATAAAAGAGGAACACATGGAGTCTCCAATCGAAGTCATAAAAAAGTACTTGAAGAAAACATAATCTTCATCTTAACTCGAATGAAATAAATAAAGCTTATCGACTAGAGAAAGGCAACAAACCCGTCCTATCCTTGTAATGTTTACAACAAACTGGAGAAGAAACGAAGTACTTAGGAACAAAAAGAAATTAGATTCTGATATCTATATTAAGGAGGACCTTACAAGGAAACCTTGGAAAAGAGGAAACAACTTCTGCCTCAACTAAAGGAGGAACGACAATGGGAAAAATTTGTTACTTTTTCAAGGATAAAATAGTTGTGAAAGAACCGAAAAGGACAAAAGATAAGAGAAAAAAGACTCCACTAACTCCCCACAAATCCCCAACTTACACACTACTGCGGGCCCAAAGAAGATTAATAAAACTTGCATCTAGACTACGTACACGTGGTAGATCACTTCACTACCTTCACCATCAACATCAAAAAACCTCACAACGCCGAAAACAACAAAACCCCCCACATAGAAACACACTACCAAAGAAACATTGAAGCAATCACCCCAAACGGTTGGTCACCTGGAGCGCCTTACCCTCCAAATACTACTCCCACTCCCACACCTAAAACGAATACTTGTCAACTGAGAAACAATTTTATACCAAACAAATATATATAGCCACATTCAACACATTATCCCTAAAGTCTGAAGAAAGCCTTAAAGAACTTCTATATTCTATCAAAAATATTAAGTGGGACATTATAGGCCTGAGCGAAGTAAGAAGGATTGGCGAATCAATTCAGAATACGATGAAGTCATATTATATTATAAAGGTGAAACTCCAGGAAGACATGGAGTAGGTTTCCTGATCAAGAAAGAACTCAAAAACTCTATAGTGGAAATAATCGGCATATCAGAAAGGATCGCTATATTGAATGTTAGAATCCCTCCAGGCAGAGAAACATGGTCTATAGTGCAAATATATTCACCAACTGAGCAATCAACATTCAGAGATCACCTTTTCTACTCATCCCTTAACACCCCCTCCCCCAAACTGCATTATAATGGGCGATTTCAATCACTGTTGGAACCCCAAGAAACGGTGAAGATGTCTACTAGGTCCTTACATACTGGAAAACGAACACGAAACGGCAAAAGATGATGGAAATGGCATTTGAAAATAATATGAAAATAATGAATAGTGTATTCAAAAAAGAGCTTCCAGAAGATGGACATGGATATCACCAGATGGTCGATACAAAATGAAATAGACTACTTTTTAAAACAACCCAAATCAATCGACACTGTGCACCATCTCTACCCTTAACTTCAACAGTAACCATAGAATGCTTAGAGCGTGTTTAAACGCATCATTTAGTTTGAAGTTATGTCGACCCTTCAAAATTAAAACATCCACAATTCACAACACTATATTGCCAACATAAAAGAAAACCTCAAGTCCGTCAGGTATCATCGCCAGCACCTACTCGAATCCTTCACGAGATACTACGCAAGATCGAAACCCTCTACCAACCAGGACTGCCCATTCACTAACAAAAACCTCATAGAAAAAGATCAAAATTATTAAAATGACTTACAAACAAAATCTTCAAACAAATAGGAAACACAAAGAAATTAAGAGCCAAATGAGAAGAGACAGAGAACGTCTTAGACGTGACACTTTTGAAAAACATATCATCAAACGGGTGGCATAAAAAAGGCTCTTAACTCTTATCTGACAATACAAAGTGGATACCTAATATGAAAGACCAATTTTGCAAGACAAGGACTATCAGATCGGATATTTTATCAATAGCCACAAATTCTATGAGAACCTTTACTCCACAATATCATACTTACAATATAGACTTAACTACAACGATAATGTTCCTCATATAATAGAAGCAGAAATAAACAAAGCAATGAATCCCAGAAGAAGGATAAAGCTTCCGGCCCTGACGGGATTAATAATGATATGCTTCAAGTCTCAAAAAAGAGATATCACCACTACTAAAATACATCTTTAACGATATACTGAGCACTGAACAAATTCCTTACAGTGACCACATCACATCATCCTCCTCCACAAAAAAGGTGACAGGAGTACATGAACAATTATAGGCCGATAAGCTTAATGTCAAACATCTATAAAGTCTTTGCAAAGTAATTTTGCGGCGAATAACCAGAAATCTGGACGAAAATCAACCTATAGAGCAGGCTGGTTTCAGGCGATTTCAACATTAACCATATACTTACGGTAAACAAATATTTGAGAAAACCAAAAATTCAATGTGCCGTTCTATTGTTGCTTCATAGACTACAACAAGGCATTCGACTCATAGAGCACGAAAATATCTGGCACTGCCTCAAAATCAAGGAGTCGACCCAAAGTACATCAGAATTTAAAAATTATACACGAATAGTACCCTAAATAAAACTAGAAAAAGTAGGAAAAGAAATCAAAATAAATAGAGGTGTACGTCAAGGAGACCCCCTATCACCTAAATTATTCACAGCTGTACTAAAGACATCTTCAGAGAATTAAAATGGGATGGGTACGGACTAAACATAAACGGGGAACAACTAACACACCTACGATTCGCCATGACATCATACTATTTGCTACAAACAAAAGCATCTACGAATTATGATTACAGACCTGGAGAGGAAAAGCCCAAGGTAGGGCTAACAATAACACCTCAAAAACTAAAGCCATGACGAATGCATCGAAGATATTATTATAGTAAATGGAGAGTCAATTGATTATGTGAAAGAGTACACATACCTGGGCCAACAGATCTCAACCACTGGTATAATGTCGAAGGAAATTGATACAAGAATTGGGAAAGCTGGAAATGTTACTGGGGGCTTACGAAATCTGAAAAACACAGAAATAAAAATAAATGTCAAATCAAAGCTGTATAACACTTGCATACTTCCGGTATTAACATACGGCTGCCAAACTTGGGCACTCACTAAAATGCAAACCAGGCATTGAAGACTCCAGACGGCATGGAAGAACATGCTAAATATCGGAAGTCCGACAGATCTTAAAATCATACGAAACCACACGAAGATTGAAGAGTCACAACGAGGATACGAAGATTGAAATGGAAATGGGCTGGTCACGTAATAAGAGGTATAGAAAAGTGGAACAAAAAGATCATATATTGGTACCCAAGAAATAATAAAAGAAAAGAGGTAGACAGTTTCGAAGATGGGAAGACGAAATAAAATCCGTAACTGGGAAAATTTGGACCAGGAAAGCTCAGAACAGAGCAGAGTGGAGAGAAATGGAGGAGGCCTTTGCCAAAGTTGGGCAAACAGATGGGTTGTCGGTGTCACCGACTCACTAGTGTTAAGTTTAAGTTTAAAATTATGTTATTATTTTCTATCTGATTAAAGGCTTTATTATTATTATTATTATTAGGGATTTATATATATTTATATGTTCCCACCTTTAAATTGCTTATAGACACGACATTTACTCTAGCATACCAAGAGCAGAATTTACCAATTGGTCTATATGAGGATCAAGGGTCTATTTACGGTCAAAGTCACCTAGATCTTTGATGGTAGCAACTGATCTCAGTTATTGGTTTCTTAGGCAAAATTTAATCGTTATTATATTTTTATTTCTGGTAAAATCAAAGCTTGACGCTTTAATAAAAATGTTGTCTTCCTGGATGCAGACGGCATTTTATGAAGAAACTACTTGTGATTCAAATATTCAGCACTAAGTAAATATCATGTCACAGGCACTGAAAATTTGCAAAATGTTTTTTAAATACGCGTAATATTTACACGCTTTATATTGCTTAAATAATGCGAATTAATATTTTAAATGAAGCATATGACGTTGTATTTATTTAAAATTAATTGTGATTCACCTGTCTAAATATTGAACTAAGAAAAGCCAGGGCGCGTTGCTTGTTTTTATCCATTTAAATGTATACATTTAAAATTTTAAAATTTAATGAAGTTAACAGAATTTATGTAGAATATTGACGTATTTTTATATTCGATATATTTTACGACGAAAATAACCTTGTATAATGTATTTAATATTTGTATATGGCATAATTTTATTGTCGAGTAAGTACCTTTATTTTTATAAATGCAACTGAGTTACTGAAAGGAGTTTTAGTAGTACTACAAAGAGGAAACATTAGTTTAATTGTATGTTTGTAACGAATAAACTCAAAACGAACTGGACCGATTTAAAATATTCTTTCAGCCTCCAGTACCGCATTGGTATAGTTCACCATGCCCGACTGTAGAAATCTACAGACATAAGATTTAACTAAGAACCTTAGGATTTAATTCCCGAGTGGGGCCTGAAAATTGCGTTAAATTCCCAATTCCAATCCCGTTCCGAGCGGCATGATCCCTTGGCATTGCCTAGAGATGTCGGGTCCCTCTGCATCTTCTACCGCATTTATCAAGGAGAGCGTTTCAGAGGAATGGTTCGGATTAATACCTAATATAAGAGTTTCATAATCGGACGTCGAGACGAATACGAAATTCTACCCTTATCACCCATATTACTGTTTAAAGGCAATTTTTGCCGCGCAAACGCGCCGCGTTTGTATCACTTAACATCAGGTGAGCTTCCAGTTCTATAAAAAAATGTTTTTCCCAACTTCTTTTCTTTTTGCATTTCTCTAAAGGGGGATTGACCCAAATGATTTTACATTCTTACTAATCAATCAATGAAACAGGCGCAGTAACAGCCCTGCGATTCTGTAACTCACTTTTCGAACTCACACAGCGGTTTTTGCGTCGGCGGTCGCTCTCAAATCAGTCGTGAAGCAGTCATTTTATGATTTGGCATTCTGATAAACAATAAACAACAAGCTCCCACCTTTTCCCAAAAATAACTAATATCAAACATAAAAAATGAATGCGTACAAAGTAGGTACACATGCCAGAAGTGAAACTTCTTTGGCAAAGTAATTTTCAAGTGTTGTTCATATTTATACAAATCTAAAACTTTAGATTTCCGAGCCTTAGAGAGAGGGATAGAGGAAGATAAGTATTAATTTTATTAGTAATTTAATTGTCATTAAGATATTAAAAGTGTCGAAAATTAATACAAATTATAAATTTAATTTGTTTAATTTATATCTTTGATAATAAAAACACGTGTAACATTTTAATTTACAATTCGTCATTTGAGATTTCAATAAATTATTTTGCATAAAATATAAAATACTAATATTTCATAAATTCTCTTTACAAAATTTTAGTTTGAAAAATATACTTTCTATAAGGTAATTCTCCCTTCTCAATCGCTCTCTCGCTTTTCTTCGACAAAAACGTGCACATCTTCGTGACGTTCCGTAAAATTTTACCCTCATGCGCCTAAAGAAGTTTCACTACAATCTATTTTCTCGTTTGAGAGATTAATAAATGGATTATTTAATCTCAGTTATTCAAATGGATTGTAAAAGTAGAAAATACGACGTGGAGTTGGAAGCCAGAAAATTATATGGACAAGACTTAAAATCAGTTCTTGAAAGATTTAGACGAACTCCAGAGTACATTGAGATACTAAATGATGAGGTATGAATAAAAAGCGTTCTTCGCCCAGATTTTTATGTTAGTTTTGCTTGGCCATACAAAGTCGCTTACATTTTTAGTTTTTGTGTTCACTATCTCACCAGTGGGGCTACAACCTTTTAGGTCTAGGCCTGAAATTTTTGTATCTGCCTCATGCTCATTTCCATTTTCTTTTAATTTGAAATAAAAATTTCCAAGCATACGCGGAAGAATTTTAATTCCTTGTAGTTTTACTAGCGCTCTAAATCCTAATGGAGATTAACTTGACACTTTTTCTTCCACTTATGCTCCAAATCGCTAGAAAAATCAGCGGAAGTCAGTAATCCTCCTTCTTCTTCCGTATTTTATAAGTCGGTTAAAAATTTCAATTAAAAAAATAAGTACATTTAAAAAAGTACTAAAATCCAAAATAGGAATGTATTAATATATTATCGTTAAAGTTAAAGGTTTATATTATAATTACATTAGATCTTAAAGTTCATGAACAATCTAGTGAGGAAATTTATACACAATTTCCGTTTTACTAATACATTTTCATAATATTGAGCCTTGAAAAGCGAAACAGTTTATTTCCATGGAACCGAATAGAATACTTTGAATAACTTACGAGATTTTTAAATAACAATATTAACTAAATAACTAAACACGCATTTACGTGTAAAGTAAGGATTATATTTTGTATTTCAATTTCTTTTTTAATTTTTAAGTGAATATGTATTTTTATGTTCCAGAAAGAAAAACTTCAAATGGTAGTTGACATGAACTTTGATTCCAATAAGTTGTATTATTCTACAATCCTGGAGCAAAAAGTTAAGGAAATTATTACTGAAAATAGCACTAATCCAAGTAACTTAAGACATAAGACCACACCAGGAGTATCTTATACGTAAGTACCTCGTCTCGACCGTTCTATGCTGTGGAGACGAGAACTTGCCGAATTTAATTATGTATAATATATGTATTTGTGTAATTAACTCTAAGCATGTTTGCGGTTACACTTAAGAATCGTAACATGTGCTAAACACGGTAGTCTCACTGACTAATATGAAACTGATGTAAATATGTGTCTCTACACAAGCCAAATGTTTTCATCGCATTATGAAATAATTAATCAAATATTTCAGTAAATACATAGGCCCTCACAGAAAGCCAATAGTTCGGCAACACACTCACAACATGAGTGGAGTGGAGAGATTGGAGCAATATTGGCGGCTTTACCCAGATCTGTCTTTGGACATGCGAAATCGAATGGCCGACTTGGGCTTTGAATATTGTGGGTAAGAAGCAATTTACATGCTAGTCTTGATATCTGGATTACCAAAACGTTTAATTGATTTCATAATCGTAGTTTAATGAACGTACAGTAGGAGTATTTTACGGTGATTTGTGTGAGGGTACTGTAATAAATATTATTGGTGGCTACAACAACTCATTCAATGGATTCTGAGAAATATTATTTCAATATGTACCTTCTTTAATATCTTCAAGAAAAAAATATCGACTCTTGCAGTAATTTTTTTTTTCTCTTTTATTATTCCTCGTTTTATATACTTTGTACTACTTATATACTTTCGGGAAAACGTTATATCTATGCTAGATAGAACTTTTTTCAATACTTTTTAATTTCAGTATATATGTTATTGTATTTTACGTTCATGTGTAGGTAGCACCCAATCTAAAGCTAAAAAAGATCCTATACTGGTGATATTCTAAGCATTACATTTACATGACATTGTACAGTTTAAGCAGATAAATGAATAATATATCTTTAGAAAGTTTGTTGTGCTGGTTCCGAAGCCGAATACCAAAGAACGGAATCCGTATATCATAGCGGCGTTATTATTTTATAAATTTGTTGTTCATAGGTATGCCATACATGGACTAATCACTTCAGTGTTGCCATCTGAAAATTCAATGTCTACCATGCAAGCTCTAGACTCTGGAAGCAAATATCAATCTACTCATTACTCTCATAAGGTGAGGTCAGCTTCTACAACTACATTTCTGATTGAGGTCCTATGAACATTTTTTTTAATATAACAGTTGACCAATACATACTACGAAAGACCCATTAGGCAGCTACCGCAGGCCATGGACACATGGATACGTTGCCGGCCTTTTAAGAAGGAGTATGCTTTTCTTTTAAACGGTACCTAATCGTATCTTTCAGAGAAGACCTCCACAGTTCGCTACTTTTAATAATAGCTCTCGTCATAGGATAGATACCTTTTTTTATGGAAATATTAAGAAGCGCTTCGTGGGCGTTACTTGAACCTAACGGAACCATGAACATGCATTGGTTAGAATAGGACACAGTGGCGTAACAATACCATCTGGGGCCCGTGACAAATTCTTTTGATGGGACCCTATCAGTAAAAATCGTCACGTTGTACAAGTTTAATTTTAATAAACTTCGAGATTTTCAGCGTACTCAATTACACGTTGTATATCTCCCACTAATGGCCATAGCACTCCTCTCTTAGGCGAGAGGGAATGGTCTGTACTCCCACGCTAACTCAATGCGTATTGGAGACTTCACATTCATCCATAGAATAATAATAATAATATCTCTTGGGTCGGGGCCCGTGCCATTTTGCCAGCCCTGCCACCCTATTGTCACGCCACTGGTGTAGAAACTAACGGAACTAATGTGAACGGAAATCGTCACGAAAACGTGACTGAACCTATCGTAAAGTTTGTGTTCTGGCAAACTAAGAATATGGGTTTGAATTCAATATTCTCACGAGTTTGACTAATTGTTCTCCTTTTATATCAATGAACTCGTCCTTTATTCTTAGATAACACCAACAAACGGAGATACCGAAGACAAAGGACAAGGGTTCCCAGACGACACATATAGAAACTTCAAAAGCAAAGCCTAATTTGAATAATTTAAACGATTATTTTATGATGACTTTTTTCCCTTTCAATGAATTAAAATTCTATCGAACCTACTAATAATAATAAAAAAAATTGTTTTTCCCACCGTGATGTTTAGTTTTCTGTCTTATAATTTATTGGAAATAATATTTTGAATTATAATCAGATGATTTCGATTTTATGGCAAATTAACGATCCCAAGAATAAATTAAAAAATTCATGGTTTCCTGCCATCTGTCTGATAGTAAAGTCAACGTTGTATTGTCTTTTATTGACATAACTTGTAGACATAGAAAAACACTTTTTTACCGGATTTGAAGATATGTTTTATTATAAATTTACAATTATTTTACATAATTTTAAATTTAACCGACGTTTCGCGTGCTTTACAGCGTGCGTGGTCACGGTGACTGAAGACAAAAGGTGTTGAATGTCAAAAAGTATCACAGCTGTAGAAAAAGTTGTGTTATCTGTATTTATTACCCCGGAGTTGGTATCGAGTATCGACTAAAAGCTTGGCAGAAGTTTTGGCAGAAAAACCCCTTCATCTTTAAGTCGATCGAAAGCGAAACGTCGGTTAAATTTAAAATTATATAAAATAATTGTAAATTTATAATAAAACATATCTTCAAATCCGTTAAAAAAGTGTTTTTCAAAGTCAACGTTATTAGTCCGGGCCCTAGAGGTAATTGAGTATGCAAAATGTGAATTAAGAAAAGTCAAGGAATAATAATGTGGATCTTGCCGGTCCATTTTTTGTTCCATTTTTTTTTACCCCCTTTTCTCTTATGCGTAAAAGGAATGCATTGAGTACATGATATAAAATCATTTTAATGATTATTTCTATAATATTTGTATAGTTAAATAATATATTTTTTAATTAATAAATAAATAAAAGTTATAAATGAAAAAGAAGCGAATTCAAGCATAAATATACTTAAAGTAGGTTAAAATTTACTCATTTTTATTTTGACATTTGTTATTGATGCAGTTACATAATGAAATAAAAACAAATTAAGATTTTTTTGCAATTACAAGACATTTTGCGGCAATTTGCAGTACATTTACATGGTAGAATTATTGACTCTGGTAAGGACGGCTAACCAAAATGAACAATAATCAATGGGTGGTTCCTGATTGTGTTTGATGAGAATTTTAACATCTTAATGTTTGTAGTACAGCCCTTAATAAATGCAAAAATAAAGCATCTGAAGTGCATACTAGGCATGCCTTTTAAGTTCTGTCGTTTTCATATTTCCCGGAAATTTTGAATTTGGAACTGTTCTATATTCGAATGTTTAAATTTTGAATCTCAAAACAGTCGAAAGTATGAGGATTAATGCTATTGTTTAGTCACAGCGTCGATTGAAATCTGTCAAGTTACGTTCGAAAATGAATCTTGCTAAGGAAAATGTTCGTGCAATAATTTTCTACAACTTTAGAAGAGGCCTGACATGGCTTCAGTGTTTTGAAGAGCTTCTGTATTCAATGATTAAGCCCCATGTCTGCGGACTGTCGAACGCTGGTAATTAGAATTCCAACGACATACTAGTGTGAAGTAGTGCGAAGGACGCCCAAAATCCGCCTTCACTGCAGATAACATCATTGCTGTGAGACAACTAATTCTCGAAGAACGTCATGTGACATATCGAGAGATAGATGCTGTATTAGGCATCTCAGGGACATTCATAAGATCTTGCATGAAGCACTTGGTGTGAGAAAGCTAGTTTGCCGTTGGATACCGCATCTGCTTTCCGACAATCACAAGGCAGCCCGCGTCAGATGGAGTAAGAAAACTCTGCAAAGGTTCAACCGAGGAGAGTCAAATCACGTCTACGACGTCATCAGTGGTGACTAATATTGGATCTATACCTACGATCCTGATTCCATCATCCTGCACCACGACAACGCAATCTCACACAGCGCTCGTCAAACGATTCAGTATTTGAAGCAGGAAAGAGTAGAAATTCTTGACCATCCTCCATATAGTCCTTACCTAAGCTCTAACGATTTCTTTACATTTCCTAAAATAAAAAAATTTCTTCATGGTCAAAGATTCCATTCCGGTGAAGAAGCACTCGAAGCTTTCAAGTCAGCCATTTTGAACACCCCCACTTTAGAGTGGAATAAATGTTATAGTAACTAGTTTGAGCGAATGGAAAAGTGAATTAAGCTACGTGTTGACAACAAAAAAAACAATAAAAAGTACTATAGCGTTCTAGTTGTGTTTCTTTCTTCAAACGACAAAACTTAATAGGCATGCCTCGTGTCACTCTCATCAAATTGAAATTGAAACCTATATTTTGAGATATTAGTATAAATCTGAGTTCATCAGCAGATCATTTTTTAAATGGCATCCTATAAAAATATTTTTTTGTGTGAGAACCGTCAAACCATAGATCGAGACACCCAATACTTGCTAAGTATTTCCAGTAATAAACTGCCAAGACAAATACATCTGTATCAGCGCTGATTATCATAATGTGTGGACGAACATTCTTGAATGAGCTTCTGAATGGTTTGATTGTAATTCAAGTAAGTAGGTACCTCACAAATTGAAGACCCTTGAAACATTTAGTTGGATCATCGAATCCTTCACAAATATATAGCTCACAGTCTTCTTTGACTTGTGTATATTTTAAAACATTAGCGCACAGAAATCGAACGAGTTGCAATTTATAAATTTATTAAGGGCTATAGCAGAAACTTTTTAATGGAAAATGTTATTTTTATTAATAATTAAGAATTTATCCGCACATTTACCATTACAACAACTATAAATTATTATAGAAATACTCATTAAAATGATTTTATATCATGTACTCAATACATTCCCTTTTAAGGCATAAGAGAAAAGAGGGTAAAAAAATGGACCGGCACGAACCACATTATTATTCCTTGACCTTTTCTTAACTCAAATCTATAGTAGGGGAGCCCACGCTGCTAAATGGGGATTTACACGAGCGTCATAGAGACCTATAGATAATAATAAGACAACTCGCGAAGCGTGTCAGATTAAGATATATACGTATATAATAATAAAAAATAAGGTTCATCTTAATGTCCTAGTCAGATAATCTCACGATTATCTGGAGGGATTTGCCTAATCTGATAATTAAAAAAAAATTATATCATTGAAACTACTAACTAACTTAATTGGTAGATAAGCTCTTGAAATAGCAAAAAGTGTATGTTGTTTAAGTAGAACTTGTATTTATCATATAATAATTTTAAAAAAATGCTTAAAAATAATAAAAGACAAAAATTAACCAGAAGAACCGGTTTACTTCGATGATATTAAAATTTTATTGATTTTTGCAAAGTAGTTTCACCACAAAATACACACTTTATGTTAATATTACTCATAGTTAATATTCTTAAACTAATATAGGCATCACTTAAACTTTATCGACGAATTTTTCTGACTTCGGCTTGTGGAAATAGTCAGATTATACAGGGTGGCCAAAAAGTCGTGGATCAAACGCAAATAGGGGATAGATAAGGTCATCAGCTGCAAAAAATTGTTCTACGGGAGGTCTCTAAGCTCAACCCCTGCAGAGTTATAATTTATTTTGCGTTTTATAAGAAAATTGTCTTTTTTTTACTAATTCTTATTAAAATTCGAAAAAATGTACATCCTGTATCTTTTTCATAATATCCACTAGATTGGTATTGATGAGTTCTTGCTTTAGACTATTTATAGTTGTTCTTTGAGTGTATGAAGATAATATTAAGTTATACGATATAATTTTTTTTCAAATCATAACATTTTGTTTACTTCGGACCCCACTGTGAAAAAAAATTACTGTACCGAAAAGTGGCCCTGTATTACAAGTTTTGGCGCATTTAATAAGGATTCTGAAAAGGTATTACACATGGCCATGAGTCGCTCTAATATCTTTCAAGGACGAAAAAACAACAGCAATGCAGATGATGATGACCTTATCTATCCCCTATTTGCGTTTGATCCACGACTTTTTGACCACCCTTGACCCTGGGCTCATATTTTGTAGAGGTACAAGGTATCCCCTGTATATTAATCTGCCACACTGTAGTAAATCCCGAAATCCCCTCTTGGGCTCCCCCCGTACTATTACTTGTAACAGATGTGTGGCCCATAATTGTAAATGTATTAAAACATTTAAAACTAATTTGTCTTATTTTAAAACGTTCTTTCATTTCATTTTCTTTTATTTATGTTTTATAGTAATTCTAGTTGTTTTTTCTACAAAACTTACAACTGACAACATTCATTTCGAAAAAAAAATTTTATTTCGAGCTAATTTTTAACTCGCATACCTAAATATTTTCATTATTTGCTCACATTTTTCGAAGGCCACAATTAACAATGAAACATCTGTGTTTGTTCATAGTGAATGCTTAGGTATCTATATCGCTAATATATTATCTATTTAATTATAGACTAGTTTTAGCCCGCGGCGAATCCCGTTAAAACATATTTCAGATTTTATTTTTTTAAATTTACCACTTTTCATTACCTTCTATGGCATAACCGTGCTGCAACTGTTAAACCGTAGGTTCGAACTTCGGCTGTGCTTAGGAGAGGTGGTCTGAATTTCTCTTTCTGTACTTTTTCTTTGACTTTTTTTTAAATACTTTTAATCCTCCTCCCCCTTCCTCCTCTCCTTCGTGTGGGGAGTTAAACATCGTAAGGAATCCGACATGCCTTAGATCCAATAAAGTTGACGGCGTGTGTAAGGCACAGAAGGCTGCTCGCCTACTTGCCAATTAGAAATAATAAGCACGAAACAAACACAGAAATCTGAGTCCTACGCCAAGAGGGAAGAGGGTTGTAGCGTCACTGATATTTTTTACTATTTCCAAAGATTTCTCAATTATGCATACAAAAATAGTTTTAAAAGCCCATTTCTACTGAATTATAAACATCCACATTATTGTTGAGATGATTCCAAAAGAGCCACTCTGCTTCGACACTCTTTAAGGATTTTTTTATTCAACGAATAGCTCTCAAATTTGTTGTTCTACAAACAAACAAGCAGTTCCAATTTTATCGTATCATAATATATTATATACAAACATTACTATGGCGTGTTTTTTTAATTTATTGCTTTTTTGGTAAATACTTGAAGCACGAGGAAAAATGATCATTTTATATAGGCCGATGTGTTCGTTTGTTCTTTTTTATGTTACAGGAGGCAAGCGGGCAGGAGGCTCACCTGATGTTAAGTGATACCGCCACCCATGGACACACGCTCTGCCAGAAGGCTGGCAAGCGCGCTGCCGGCCTTTTAAGAATTGGTACGCTCTTTTCTCCAATGGGCAGTTGGTTCCACATAGTGGTGGTGCGCGGCAGAAATTGCCTTAAGAAACGCTCCGTTGTGGAACGACGGACGTCAATGTGATACGGATGGTATTTTGTATTCTGCCTTGACGTCCGAAGATGAAACTCAGCTGCAGGTATTAGTCCGAACACTCTCCATGGTAAATGCGGTACAAGATGCAGAGAGATCCCACATCTCTAAGAAACGCCAATTCAAACGCCATTGTTGTATAGGGATAATAAGCTTAATATTTAAATAATAACCAACAACAAATACACATGTATGTTTATCTATGGTTTTATTAATTAATAATAATTATTATTATTTATTTATTTGTTCAGATAAAATAATCCATCATTATGTTAGTATAAACTTACGGACTAGTGTTAGTATATTATTATTAAAAAGCTAAACATAAAAACCCATGAAACATTCTATATTTAATCTCTCTCGATGTGGAGAGTCTTGGGCCAAGTGGAATACGATGCGGCACCTAGAACGTTTTATAATCCTCTTTAATATGCTGCTTCTCGATAGAACAGGTACAAGAGCTGGCGAGATACTCACACAGCAAAGCACAGTGAAATAGAAAAAACAGTAATTAAATACTTCTTTAAATTTTTATTATTTTTATCTTATTAAAAGAGAACTAAACATGAATAAGATAAAGGCACAGAAACTGATCATTTACTATTCCCATGGCAAATCTAAAAAAAATATTTATCTGTAATTCAATATTATCCTAGAATAAAATATTTAAGGAATTTAGTCATTCCGTATAGGCAAATTCGGCTTATTACATATTTATATAAACAAACATATTAATTATTGTTTTTTACATAAAGAAAATAGTTTTTGTAACAGTTACTAAATCAAACGATCTATTTCAACAGCAGACACGTCTTAAGCTACGCTAAACGTACACACACACACGTGTAATATGTTATTTCGAATGTAACTAACATTTTATTGTTAAAAAAGCACCTGTATCCTTGAGTGCTTGCTACGCACAACGTCATCTTCAAATTTTGTTTTGATCTAAAATATGACTTTAATAAAATTCACGTTTAACAGTGTTTTCCAACCGATTTTTTCCATGCCCCTTAATTGTTCACTTAAGAAACATAAATGATAAGTTTTAGGAAGAAATAAGGAAAACTAGGAAATTGTTAAAGAAACACAGGAAGTATTCAAAATGAAAAACCAAAATTCCAAATAATTTTATTAAACTTTCGAATAGCCCCCTTAACAATCAAATTGCCCCCTAGTGGGGCGTGGGCCCCACGTTGGCCCACGAAACAGTGATCTACGTTGACTCTACGTGGCGTAGCGCTTAGCTACGACATCTATTCTGATGCAAGATTACGTTGATATTTTTACCAATATATTTATGAGCAGTATTGGCCTAGAGGCTTCAGGGTGGGACTCTCATCCCTGAGGTTGTGGGTATGATCCCCGGCTATGCACATTTTACATTCGCTCGAACGGTGAAGGAAAACGTCCTGAGGAAACCGGCTTGCCTACAAAGTCGACGGCATGTGTACAGGAGGCGAATCACCTACTTGCCTATTATATTGACATGTTATCATGAAACAGATACATAAATCTGAGGCCCAGACCTCAAAAGGTTGTGGCACCACTGATTTATTTCTTATAGTTTTATGTAGGTACGATGGAAACGAAAGGGAGCAGCGTGATTGAGCACTCATACATCTGCATATCCAATGAAATGTGAATCAATCAGTATAAAATTCAATTCAATTCATTTATGTTGTATTTATAAATAATACAATAATATTTATACAAGAGATATATATATATATATATATATTTATGTTATCTTGTAATGGCCAAGATGATTTTGGTAATACCTTTACAATTTGATAAGTGTAGATGTAGAAGCCACAAAAGTAAAATTTGAATTTAAACAATTTAAATTAATTATAAACCTAAAAATTAATAACGTGGCGAACAAAGCTGATGACTTGTCTATAAAATAAATTATCAATATAACACACTGCTACCTGAGGCGAAGGCTTGAAGCACCACAAGCACCTAATTAATTATTAATTTATTTTACCGACAATAAATAAACAATATGAAGCGTGAAATATCGTCTAGGCATTTTGCATATGAATAGAATATAATTGGGATCGAGAATAATTTGTAAAGTGCAAAAATTAAAAATGAACTGAATTTATTAAACATACTTCAAAAACCAAAACGCGGTCTTTTCGATTTTAGAGATTGGTAGTCTAATTTCTGATATATCTTCGGTAAAGAATTCTAATCTAATCTAGATTTAGATTCTAAATTCTAGGTAGTATATATATAGTAGACCCTATAAATGTAATAAGTTCCTATCAAAAATAACTAAAAAAACAAAAGAGTAATACAAGCCCTTCCATTTGTTTTTTTAGGACATACGATATTAATCGGCTATGGTTATATAAACTGAAACTAACTATTACAGAGAGATATAATACACCGCTCTATTGGCTCCGTCAATGTTCAACAGGCATCGCTAGAGACGATCACATGTCGTTAATCCCTTGAAAGATGGGACGGGCTTTGGGATGCTGCTTGTGTGGATACGTTAGCCCCGTGTCACCTTCCTCGGACAAGCAGAAAAGCGGACACGCCCGCAGATCAGGCGGAAAATAATAAACGGCTTAAGTACAAGAGTCTTTCCTCCAACTTCGATTTTGTTCCCTTTGGAGAGACTCTCGGGCCGTGGGGATCAAGTGCATAGTCGTTTATTACTAAAGATTTAAGATGGCGCCTGGTAGATAGTACCGGTGACCCCAGAGCTGGTGCTTTCCTCGCTCAACGAATAAGTATCTCGATACAGCTAGGAAATGCTGCCAGCGTCACACGGTACACTGCCACAAGGACCAAACTTTTTAAATTTGTCTTAATTATCTTTTTATTATTACTGTAAGGTTAAGAAAATTGTAAATACTATATATTTGATTGTTATGTTTATGTTTATGTGTATATACAGTATAATATATATATATAACTTATGTATTTTTGTTACTATGATTGAGTGACTGATCATTTCGCAAATATTTCTTATGCGTCTTCTCCGTATATACTGCGTGTCTCTTAGGGAAACCCAATGTCCCCAGAATTGCGAAAACTGAACAAACACCCCCTAAATGATACGATATGATAAAATGATAAAATAGCAATGTTTTTTTACGGAACCACACTCAAATTCTGATTAAACAAGAGCGTTCATGAAAATTGTTTACTTTCACGAACACTTGTGTAAATAATGTTTTAATTCACTAATCAGTATAAAAGATGATATTTCTTTTGGAAAAATTAAGTTTCACTTCACAGTGACCATGGTGTCTTGTAAAGTCCTCTTGGCTTTGGCCTTGGTAAGTATAAGATTTATATCATTCGGTTATAAAACAATATTTATAAGGATTGCATTATCTTAATAAATAATTTTCATAGTTTAAATTATTGAAAAATAATATTATTATAAATCCAAATATTATATAACAAGTTTTCGTTTGTTTTTAATGTAAGAACCAAACCAATTAACCAATTTATAGAATTTTGGAGAACATTTGAACATCTTAAACAAGTACTATTTAAGAATATAATATAATAATATTTTTAGAAAATTAAATCAAATTGAAAACTTTGGTGGTACCTGTGCTTGCAATAAATAACCTTTAATGCTGGCATGGAAAGCACCAGCTCTGGGGTCACCGGTACTATCTATCAGGCGCCAATTTAAGTCTTTAACAAGTATTTTAGTTTTTAATTGTAGGATGTATCAAAAAATATTTAATCAGGGTGACAAAAACTATCACCGCATTTGATAGCCATCCCCATTTGATCCCATAGTTTATTAATTGTTTAATTAAAACCAAATAACATTATTTTATATTTCCAGGTCACCGTAGTATCAAGTACTCCAACATTCCATCACCAACACCACCACCACGATCTTCTTGGTGGGCTAAGGATTAAGAAACAAGTAAGTTCAAAACTCAACTCTTAAAAGCTTAACGTGACGAAGGATCGTCAAGCTCAATGTGTGTATGTGGCATCCTTTTGTATAACTGATAATATTATTCTCTTCCAAACCGAAAACCTTTTATTCCAATTATTTTTCACATAGCGAAATATTAGAAAATATTTTTGTTTCTAATTTTTTTTATATTAATCACCTAAAGTGGGATTTTGTTATATTAATTAATTTAAATAAATTATAAGACATTGGAAAGCTTTTGTATACGAATGGTACTAATAATAAAGTATTTTAATATTAATTATCTTTAAACAGCTTGGAATTGGTATTTCCGGAGGATTAAATCTGATCTTCAGGAAACATAGACGTGAGTAGAAACTTTATTATACGCCAACACTTTTAACCTCACACGAGTTAATTGATTCAATGTATTTTGAATACAATAAAAAAATATTTTATAATATCTCTTTTAAGAATATATACTACATCTAAGAATCATCTACAGGACATGCTAAGCCAATTCGAAAACATTATTAAATACATTCAACACTTAAGCTTCTAATGACATTTCACATTATTCCCACATTTACTTCGTTAATTCAAAAAATATTTTTTTCAGTCAACAACAGAATATGCGACCATGATACACACAAGTTATTGCTTGGATACAGTAAGTTATATTCTAACTATACATACTTATATTTGTGATAAAAACGTAACCCAAACTTAATAAAACTTCTCACTTCTAGCTGATAAGAAAATATCTCCTATTCATCTACTCTAATTAAGCTCAAAGATAGATTGAAATTCTTTTGCAAAAGTTCAAAGTAAAATAGATTAATTTATGCTGCATTTATCATAATAATATAACAAGTGAAGTTTATTTAATTATATTTTTTTTACAGAGAAACCACGTCATATCAATGACATCTATGGATTGGTGCCGAATTGTAAGTATTAATATAATTTCTGCCGATTACGCTTTAAAAAATGTTAAATAATAATTGCCGAGTTAGATTTAAACTCTCACTCAAACTTGTATTAGAATTGGTGCCGATATTTTGTTACTGTTATGAGAGTTTTATTTTAAGTAAACTGTACTTTCATTTCCTTCCAGTGATCACAGGATTGGGTGGCATCATTGATACACACGTCGATGGATGTAAGTAATAATATAATTTTAAAAAACTTGATAAAATTATTATTGATACTCAACGAAAGAGGAACAGAAAAACTTCTATAAAGACATCCAAATTGGAAAGTCTATCAGTATCAGCCTACACATTTTCATATCGTATAGTATTGCTATTTTGTAGTATGCCTTGAAACTTAATTCATACTTTGTTTTCAGATGGTTCTCTGCTCGCAAGATGTAAGTATTATGAATATTAATTACATATCAATTGGTGTCAAGTAATACAATAAATTTTACATAAGTTTGTACAAAAATTAAAGTTTTTATGAATGTAATGGAATAAAAATTCTTATACTAAAACTTTATTAACTTTCAGTGGTGATTGCATACTCAAGAATCTCCGTGTGCCTCAATAATAAGGGTTAGTTTCAAAATATCATAGTTAATTAGACATACCAAGTTTTGTCTATTAAGTTTAGCGTACGCGTATCTTTGCGCAGAAAACCAAACCACATCTATTGTATTGGCCTAGTGACTGAAGCGTAATACTGTAACACTTGAGGTCCTTCCTCAGAGTCAGAGCTGTGCACCGATGAGCTTACCAAACTGATATTTATTACCGATTTTTATCATAATATTAATAAAACCAGACAGATTATTGAGTCAGCTGAGGTCTATATTTCTTTACCTTATCTAGATTACTCCAAAGTGTAAAAATATGTTAGTTTTATCGACATTTCTATTTTCAGGAACCACACCGCCATTCTGCGGACGGGACTTCTCTCAGTTTGGAATAAAAGGATGCGGCAAGAATTCTCTCGAAATCGTTCAGCGATTCCAAGTAATCAACGCGGTTAAACTTGTCAATGCACACATCCACAAATACACTGATGGCAAAGGTGAGAATCACTGGCAATTACACAATTTTTATCCATGTTCGATACCCGGAGAATCAAAAACTATTTTATATTATATACTATTTATAACTTACATAGATAACTTATTATTGACAATTTAAGTACCATGTCTAATCTTTTAGTGGTTAGCGTACATAAAAATAACCCACTTTTAAACTTCTAAATTGATCTTTTCAGGAATCGGTTCCACAAAGGGCTTCATTTACGTGATGTTCAAGATTGGTCTGGAAATTGCACAGGGAATTGACAGTAAGTATTGGAACGAAGTTCCTTATCGCGCGTTGTGAAAGGGGGCTAGACGGAAAAAATTCTTACGAAAAGTTGTCACGACACTTTTTTGCTATTTGCTATTGTAATACACTGTTTCTCGTCCGATCACCGAAGTTAAGCAACGTCGGGCGAGGTCAGTACTTGGATGGGTGACCGCCTGGGAACACCTCGTGATGTTGGCTTTTTTTTTCGTCGTAAGATTGGTGTCGAGAAAATCTATCATACTGTTATGATACCAATTAACATATAAATTAATCGAAAGGAATGTCGTTCCATCCGGGTGTCCCTTGACACCTCTAAAGTTTTTTTTATATATTCGCCAGTCTTCGCTTTCTTTAAATTTTACTATAAAACTACACCTATGTTATTATCACATAATAAGACAATGTGCTATGTGTATGCTTCTTCGTCTATATTTCTCTTGCAACTGATTGTAAGGTGTTAATTGAAAACTATTGTTTCCATTATACTACGTAATAAACAATTTCTTCATTCTTTTGTCGTAATTTACTAATACACTAAGTATTATCACTGAAGAAATATTCATTTTACAGACAGACAAAACATCAACAAGAATTCGTTCAACTGGGTGTTCTTGCAAGGTATGATTCTTCATATTTATCACATTTAACGACTAAGGTCATGTAATTTGTTACGTTACTTAACAGTTAACACACCTTTTAATTCAGTGGTTCGATTACCAACTTTTCAGGTTGAAAAAACTATAACTGGTATTATTAACAAAACTAATGCAGTTTTCTACTATTTATTTATTTCCTATTTAACTTAATACTAATACAAAAGGAAACTTATAACTATAAAAATTTAACTAAAAACATAATATGAACAAAACAATAAAACCAAACCTTTTTATAACTTATTATAATGCAATTCTTACGAATTCAGCCAGTGTGCAACTAAATATCCGTCTCACATGCAATAATATTAAGGATGCGCAAGACACGCGTAAATGGCGCTACTCTGAGTAAAGTTGTCTCCCAAGATTAAACACGAAATGCTTAACCAATTTTATCACACAAAATGCTTAATCTTAAGATATTTTTTACAAAATGTTCTCTTGTTGCAAAGACAGCTGCTTTTGTTGTTTTTCTAATAATTATTCTTATTTCAGTTACCATATTGATCGGTGCTTTCGGAAACTCCTACAAAGCGGACTGTAAGTATATTTAATATTACCATTTTAATTTAGAAAACTACATCGCATCACCTTCCCTTTGAATGATTTTAAATTAATTTTAAAAAAATATTATATATGCCTGAACAGAAATAATTCATATATCCAGCGTATTATTTTTATAGTGGGAGCTTCAGTTTCTTTGGGAATAATCAAGACATGCCACCCAATTCTTCACAAACACGGCTATTCAGGTAAGAAGTTATCGCTGATCTATTGAAAGTTAGGAGTTACTTCTAGCTAACTAGCTAGCTACTAACCTAGAATGTGTTATAAATTATATATATATAATATAGTAAAAGGAAGAATCAATATGACTACATACTAAAAAATTTATTCATAAATTTCAACTTGTTTTCTTTTGCAGGTGTCTTGCACTTGTGGCAAGAAGTGAACCTAATAATAAAACCATGTAATGGCATCAGAGGACCATTTAATCCAATCGATAGCAATGACGGTGACGATAAAGACATTGATTTAGGTGATTGGAATGATGATAACGATGATGATGATAATGACGGCAGCTCCGGCTCTGGCAGTGGACAAGGCCAAGGACAGAGCGGCTCCAACGGTAATGGTAGCTCCGGCTCTGGCAGCGGACAAGGACAAGGACAGAGCGGCTCCAACGGCAGTACTACCTGGAGCTCTGGCAGCGGACAAGGACAAGGACAGAGCGGCTCCAACGGTAATGGTAGCTCCGGCTCTGGCAGCGGACAAGGACAAGGACAGAGCGGCTCCAACGGTAATGGTAGCTCCGGCTCTGGCAGCGGACAAGGACAAGGACAGAGCGGCTCCAACGGCAGTACTACCTGGAGCTCTGGCAGCGGACAAGGACAAGGACAGAGCGGCTCCAACGGTAATGGTAGCTCCAGCTCTGGCAGCGGACAAGGACAAGGACAGAGCGGCTCCAACGGTAATGGTAGCTCCGGCTCTGGCAGCGGACAAGGACAAGGACAGAGCGGCTCCAACGGCAGTACTACCTGGAGCTCTGGCAGCGGACAAGGACAAGGACAGAGCGGCTCCAACGGTAATGGTAGCTCCGGCTCTGGCAGCGGACAAGGACAAGGACAGAGCGGCTCCAACGGTAATGGTAGCTCCGGCTCTGGCAGCGGACAAGGACAAGGACAGAGCGGCTCCAACGGTAATGGTAGCTCCGGCTCTGGCAGCGGAAAAGGCCAAGGACAGAGCGGCTCCAACGGTAATGGTAGCTCCGGCTCTGGCAGCGGACAAGGACAAGGACAGAGCGGCTCCAACGGCAGTACTACCTGGAGCTCTGGCAGCGGACAAGGCCAAGGACAGAGCGGCTCCAACGGTAATGGTAGCTCCGGCTCTGGCAGCGGACAAGGACAAGGACAGAGCGGCTCCAACGGCAGTACTACCTGGAGCTCTGGCAGCGGACAAGGACAAGGACAGAGCAGCTCCAACGGCAGTAGTACCTGGAGCTCTGGCAGCGGTCAAGGACAAGGACAGAGCAGCTCCAACGGCAGTAGTACCTGGAGCTCTGGCAGCGGACAAGGACAAGGACAGAGCAGCTCCAACGGCAGTAGTACCTGGAGCTCTGGCAGCGGACAAGGACAAGGACAGAGCGGCTCCAACGGTAATGGTAGCTCCGGCTCTGGCAGTGGACAAGGCCAAGGACAGAGCGGCTCCAACGGCAGTACTACCTGGAGCTCTGGCAGTGGACAAGGCCAAGGACAGAGCGGCTCCAACGGTAATGGTAGCTCCGGCTCTGGCAGCGGACAAGGACAAGGACAGAGCGGCTCCAACGGCAGTACTACCTGGAGCTCTGGCAGCGGACAAGGCCAAGGACAGAGCGGCTCCAACGGTAATGGTAGCTCCGGCTCTGGCAGCGGAAAAGGACAAGGACAGAGCGGCTCCAACGGTAATGGTAGCTCCGGCTCTGGCAGCGGAAAAGGACAAGGACAGAGCGGCTCCAACGGTAATGGTAGCTCCGGCTCTGGCAGCGGACAAGGACAAGGACAGAGCGGCTCCAACGGTAATGGTAGCTCCGGCTCTGGCAGCGGACAAGGACAAGGACAGAGCGGTTCCAACGGTAATGGTAGCTCCGGCTCTGGCAGCGGACAAGGACAAGGACAGAGCGGCTCCAACGGTAATGGTAGCTCCGGCTCTGGCAGCGGACAAGGACAAGGACAGAGCGGCTCCAACGGTAATGGTAGCTCCGGCTCTGGCAGCGGAAAAGGCCAAGGACAGAGCGGCTCCAACGGTAATGGTAGCTCCGGCTCTGGCAGCGGACAAGGACAAGGACAGAGCGGCTCCAACGGCAGTACTACCTGGAGCTCTGGCAGCGGACAAGGCCAAGGACAGAGCGGCTCCAACGGTAATGGTAGCTCCGGCTCTGGCAGCGGACAAGGACAAGGACAGAGCGGCTCCAACGGCAGTACTACCTGGAGCTCTGGCAGCGGACAAGGACAAGGACAGAGCAGCTCCAACGGCAGTAGTACCTGGAGCTCTGGCAGCGGTCAAGGACAAGGACAGAGCAGCTCCAACGGCAGTAGTACCTGGAGCTCTGGCAGCGGACAAGGACAAGGACAGAGCAGCTCCAACGGCAGTAGTACCTGGAGCTCTGGCAGCGGACAAGGACAAGGACAGAGCGGCTCCAACGGTAATGGTAGCTCCGGCTCTGGCAGTGGACAAGGCCAAGGACAGAGCGGCTCCAACGGCAGTACTACCTGGAGCTCTGGCAGTGGACAAGGCCAAGGACAGAGCGGCTCCAACGGTAATGGTAGCTCCGGCTCTGGCAGCGGACAAGGACAAGGACAGAGCGGCTCCAACGGCAGTACTACCTGGAGCTCTGGCAGCGGACAAGGCCAAGGACAGAGCGGCTCCAACGGTAATGGTAGCTCCGGCTCTGGCAGCGGAAAAGGACAAGGACAGAGCGGCTCCAATGGTAATGGTAGCTCCGGCTCTGGCAGCGGAAAAGGACAAGGACAGAGCGGCTCCAACGGTAATGGTAGCTCCGGCTCTGGCAGCGGACAAGGACAAGGACAGAGCGGCTCCAACGGTAATGGTAGCTCCGGCTCTGGCAGCGGACAAGGACAAGGACAGAGCGGCTCCAACGGCAGTACTACCTGGAGTTCTGGCAGCGGACAAGGCCAAGGACAGAGCGGCTCCAACGGTAATGGTAGCTCCGGCTCTGGCAGCGGACAAGGACAAGGACAGAGCGGCTCCAACGGTAATGGTAGCTCCGGCTCTGGCAGCGGACAAGGACAAGGACAGAGCGGCTCCAACGGTAATGGTAGCTCCGGCTCTGGCAGCGGAAAAGGACAAGGACAGAGCGGCTCCAACGGTAATGGTAGCTCCGGCTCTGGCAGCGGAAAAGGCCAAGGACAGAGCGGCTCCAACGGTAATGGTAGCTCCGGCTCTGGCAGCGGACAAGGACAAGGACAGAGCGGCTCCAACGGCAGTACTACCTGGAGCTCTGGCAGCGGACAAGGCCAAGGACAGAGCGGCTCCAACGGTAATGGTAGCTCCGGCTCTGGCAGCGGAAAAGGACAAGGACAGAGCGGCTCCAACGGCAGTACTACCTGGAGCTCTGGCAGCGGACAAGGCCAAGGACAGAGCGGCTCCAACGGTAATGGTAGCTCCGGCTCTGGCAGCGGACAAGGACAAGGACAGAGCGGCTCCAACGGCAGTACTACCTGGAGCTCTGGCAGCGGACAAGGCCAAGGACAGAGCGGCTCCAACGGTAATGGTAGCTCCGGCTCTGGCAGCGGACAAGGACAAGGACAGAGCGGCTCCAACGGCAGTACTACCTGGAGCTCTGGCAGCGAACGGACAGAGCGGCCCAACGGAATGGTAGCTCCGGCTCTGGCCCAAGGACAGAGCGGCTCTAACGGTAATGGTAGCTCCGGCTCTGGCAGCGGAAAAGGACAAGGACAGAGCGGCTCCAACGGTAATGGTAGCTCCGGCTCTGGCAGCGGACAAGGACAAGGACAGAGCGGCTCCAACGGCAGCGGCAGTACTACCTGGAGCTCTGGCGGCGGACAAGGCCAAGGACAGAGCGGCTCTAACGGTAATGGTAGCTCCGGCTCTGGCAGCGGAAAAGGACAAGGACAGAGCGGCTCCAACGGTAATGGTAGCTCAGGCTCTGGCAGCGGACAAGGACAAGGACAGAGCGGCTCCAACGGCAGTACTACCTGGAGCTCTGGCAGCGGACAAGGACAAGGACAGAGCGGCTCCAACGGTAATGGTAGCTCCGGCTCTGGCAGCGGACAAGGCCTAGGACAGAGCGGCTCCAACGGTAATGGTAGCTCCGGCTCTGGCAGCGGACAAGGACAAGGACAGAGCGGCTCCAACGGTAATGGTAGCTCCGGCTCTGGCAGCGGACAAGGACAAGGACAGAGCGGCTCCAACGGCAGTACTACCTGGAGCTCTGGCAGCGGACAAGGCCAAGGACAGAGCGGCTCTAACGGTAATGGTAGCTCCGGCTCTGGCAGCGGAAAAGGACAAGGACAGAGCGGCTCCAACGGTAATGGTAGCTCCGGCTCTGGCAGCGGACAAGGACAAGGACAGAGCGGCTCCAACGGCAGTACTACCTGGAGCTCTGGCAGCGGACAAGGACAAGGACAGAGCGGCTCCAACGGTAATGGTAGCTCCGGCTCTGGCAGCGGACAAGGCCTAGGACAGAGCGGCTCCAACGGTAATGGTAGCTCCGGCTCTGGCAGCGGACAAGGACAAGGACAGAGCGGCTCCAACGGCAGTACTACCTGGAGCTCTGGCAGCGGACAAGGACAAGGACAGAGCGGCTCTAACGGTAATGGTAGCTCCGGCTCTGGCAGCGGACAAGGACAAGGACAGAGCGGCTCCAACGGTAATGGTAGCTCCGGCTCTGGCAGCGGACAAGGACAAGGACAGAGCGGCTCCAACGGTAATGGTAGCTCCGGCTCTGGCAGCGGACAAGGACAAGGACAGAGCGGCTCCAACGGCAGTACTACCTGGAGCTCTGGCAGCGGACAAGGCCAAGGACAGAGCGGCTCCAACGGTAATGGTAGCTCCGGCTCTGGCAGCGGAAAAGGACAAGGACAGAGCGGCTCCAACGGTAATGGTAGCTCCGGCTCTGGCAGCGGACAAGGACAAGGACAGAGCGGCTCCAACGGCAGTACTACCTGGAGCTCTGGCAGCGGACAAGGCCAAGGACAGAGCGGCTCTAACGGTAATGGTAGCTCCGGCTCTGGCAGCGGAAAAGGACAAGGACAGAGCGGCTCTAACGGTAATGGTAGCTCCGGCTCTGGCAGCGGAAAAGGACAAGGACAGAGCGGCTCTAACGGTAATGGTAGCTCCGGCTCTGGCAGCGGACAAGGACAAGGACAGAGCGGCTCCAACGGCAGTACTACCTGGAGCTCTGGCAGCGGACAAGGCCAAGGACAGAGCGGCTCCAACGGTAATGGTAGCTCCGGCTCTGGCAGCGGACAAGGACAAGGACAGAGCGGCTCCAACGGTAATGGTAGCTCCGGCTCTGGCAGCGGACAAGGACAAGGACAGAGCGGCTCCAACGGCAGTAGTACCTGGAGTTCTGGCAGCGGACAAGGACAAGGACAAGGACAAGGACAGAGCGGCTCCAACGGTAATGGTAGCTCCGGCTCTGGCAGCGGACAAGGACAAGGACAGAGCGGCTCCAACGGTAATGGTAGCTCCGGCTCTGGCAGCGGACAAGGACAAGGACAGAGCGGCTCCAACGGCAGTAGTACCTGGAGCTCTGGCAGCGGACAAGGACAAGGACAGAGCGGCTCCAACGGTAATGGTAGCTCCGGCTCTGGTAGCGGACAAGGACAAGGACAGAGCGGCTCCAACGGCAGTAGTACCTGGAGCTCTGGCAGCGGACAAGGACAAGGACAGAGCGGCTCCAACGGTAATGGTAGCTCCGGCT
Organism: Pieris macdunnoughi; assembly: GCA_905332375.1. NCBI lineage: Eukaryota > Metazoa > Arthropoda > Insecta > Lepidoptera > Pieridae > Pieris > Pieris macdunnoughi. The sequence continues at coordinate 303,678 of CAJOBZ010000047.1, forward strand.
CTGGCAGCGGACAAGGACAAGGACAGAGCGGCTCCAACAAAAGTGGTAGCTGGGGCTCTGGCAAATATGGCCAATGTATTAATGTGGTTGCTGTTCCGTCTTTCAATGGTTATCGATCAAACCCATTCTCAAGCAACTATCAAAACGATGTTTCCTGGGTTTTTATCCCAGAGTCTGAGTTCAATGGAAATAATTACAGAAACAGTGCAAGAATTTATTAATTAGGTACCTAATTTATTATTTTCTGACAATAATTGTACTGGACATTATAATGGATTTGCATTTAATATATAAGTATGAGCATTTATATTTGACTTTTTTTTATAATCCTGAACATCCTTGTTTTTAATTAACTGACTAAAAATACATACCTACATTGAACCCCTTAGGCCGTTTCTCCACTGCTCCGGTCCGGCAAACGTTAATTACCGATCGGATTTAGAAACTCACAACAGTACTTACGTACTTCTCCACTACTCTGGCGTCTGGTTTTTAACGATCCGATAACTTGCTAGATCGGAACGCGGTGTTTTATCGGTCCAAGTATCCAAGAGGTTATAAATTATTATTCACATGTTTATATATATTTTCTTTAATTTGAAAGAATCTGGATAACCTGGACCAAACCAAATTATGTTGCTATTTATTTATATTTTTATACCATAGTATTAGTGAACTATTTATTAAGTTGATTATAATATTTTAAGATAGACAATATAGAGTAAGATCCCAGAGCGTTCTGACATAACTTATTTTCACATGGATGAAACCTTCACTAATTAGTAACGTCTAGTATACTTTAAATACCTGCCTACTTGTGGAGCTTGCCCTGTGACACCTGGGCATGTACCAGGTGAGAAAGGTAACTAAAAATATGAGTTATCTAACTTAAATTTGTATGGCTGAATTTTATATATATTTTGTAGAATATTATTCTAAACTAGAATTATAAAGTGTCAGACACTTTTCATGGACCAGAGCTTTTGTCAGACGCTTTAAAGCTCGACAAAAAATTAATGAACTTTACTTATTTTTTCATGTCTGACTTTTAAATATTTTATTCAAGTAACTACTACAAAGTTATATTTCATCAGTCAGACAAATTCGAGTGACCAAACATCCCCTAAACACAAAGTTATTCAGCCGGGAGTGCGAGCGAAAGAGCACTATGCGCATGCATTGCAGAGCGAGTGAGACGTTCACAACAACTCGGTTCCTCTTCTTAAACTCACCAACTGCTCCACTTTAAGGCCGATTTACATTATCTTAGTGTTTAGGAGAGTGCTTTAGTACAACTTGAAAGGCAAGTTCTTTAGCGTAGCATTTACTAAAGCAAGTAGCGTTTACATGTTTCAACTAAAGTACTATCCTAAAGCACTCTCCTAAACACTAATGATAATGTAAATCGGCCTTTACAGTGTATACGTGGTGTACTCGATGTTGATGCTGCCCGACTTCAGCTATTTATAAATAATTACAGCGTAAATAGTATTAACGAAGAATTCAATCGAAAAAATTTGAAAAATTTTGATGCAAGCAGTTTACCACCATGTAAAACTGAATTATTTCAAAAATTTCTCCGAGCGAATTACATTGCTAGTATATGGAATAATGCAAATGAAAAACTACCAACCATTTTAACTCCTGAACACAATGGGTGGAGGCTAGAAGAAAACCAATATCACTTTCATTGGTTTGATGGTGACCAATTACCCGGAGACATTAGTGAATTCCTTAAAAATTCAGGTACTATACTTTGACTTAAGTTTTAAATTTATTGTATTTATATTTTTATGTTTTTTAATTCTTTAAACTGTTTTTTGCAGAAGACGCTGCCAGCAACGACAACATCACTGATGACGACGAGGATGACTTGAATGGACAATATCATGATTGGATGAACGATGAAAATTCCAATGACTGTGTCGATAATTGGGATGATTAAAAGATAAACAAATATTTGCTGTAATTAATCATAGTTATATATTTTTTGGTAAAATAATTTTTTCTTAAATTTTTTCTAACTGGTATCTTTTTTACAATAAAATAAACTCCTTATAAAACAAAATGGCTCCTCATATATTCACTATCCCAAATACATGCAATAAATAAATTCACTTTAATATTTATTAATTCACAACTTAATATTGAAGCTCATCCCTGATTAGAAAAAGAGATTTGAAAAGATTCGAAATGGCTCAAAGAGATTAAAAAAGATTCAACTTGACAAATATATAGATATACATTTTGACTGGGTTGAATCTTTTTAAATCTTTTTTTTTTAATAAGAGATCTTACTGAAATAAGGATGCAAAAATCTTGGATTGAAATTAATAAGTATTTTCAATACATTTCAATTTTTTACTCTGAAACGCATGCGCATAGTGCTCTCGCGCTCGCACTCCCGGCTGAATAATTTTGTGTTTAGGGGATGTTTGGTCACGCGAATTTGTCTGACTGATGAAATATAACTTTGTAGTAGTTACTTGAATAAAATATTTAAAAGTCAGACATGAAAAAATAAGTAAAGTTCATTAATTTTTTGTCGAGCTTTAAAGCGTCTGACAAAAGCTCTGGTCCATGAAAAGTGTCTGACACTTTATAATTCTAGTTTAGAATAATATTCTACAAAATATATATAAAATTCAGCCATACAAATTTAAGTTAGATAACTCATATTTTTAGTTACCTTTCTCACCTGGTACATGCCCAGGTGTCACAGGGCAAGCTCCACAAGTAGGCAGGTATTTAAAGTATACTAGACGTTACTAATTCGTGAAGGTTTCATCCATGTGAAAATAAGTTATGTCAGAACGCTCTGGGATCTTGGACTAATATAAAAAAGTAATAAACTTGCCAGGGCAATAAAGTATTCAGAATTTAGAACGTTTTATTAACAAAATAAAGTATATGGGTTTTAGTTAATATACGTAGTTGGTCCCAAAGTTCTGTCACTGGCACATTATTTTTAAATTACGAACATGATTTTATAAAAAAATTATTGCATTCTATTTTTGATTGTTTGACTATTGTTTTAAAACAAAAAACAATCACTTTCCGTAAATTTTCAAGATGGAGTGGACATTGAAAGAAAACCGAATAGCTGTTATTGCGTTGCACCGCTATGGGCACTCGGCGAGTACCATTTTCAAGTTGCTCAAAAATTTAAATATAACGCTTAGGTTTGTGTACCGTACTATTGATAGGTACAATGAAGTCTCCAGTGTTGAGGACAAGAAAAGAACTGGCCGGCCACGCTCCGCAAGGACACCAGCAGTGATCAAAGCTATCAAGGCGCGGATAGCAAGAAATCCTGTCCGAAAACAGAAGTTGATGGCTTTGCAGATGGGTGTCAGTAGGAAAACAGTAAAAAAGGTTTTAAATGAAGATCTTGGTCTACGGGCATACAAAAGAAAGAGTGGGCACCTACTTAATGCTCGTCTAAAAGCAATAAGGCTTAAGAGATCGCGGGGTTTGTTAAAGCGGTACGCGAAAATCCGACACCGTGATATCCTCTTTACGGACGAAAAATTTTTCGATATTGAAGAGAAGTACAATAAACAGAATGATAGAGTGTACGCTAGGAGTTCTGAAGAAGCTGGAAATAAAGTTCCGAGGGTGCAACATGGACATCATCCATCATCAGTAATGGTCTGGTTGGGAGTGTCCTATTACGGGCCAACTGAGGTTCATTTTGCGAAAAGGGGGTCAAAACCAGTGCAAAAGTGTATCAAGACACGGTTTTGGACCAGCTTGTCAAAGACCTGCCCAGCACGCTATTTTCGGGACATCACTTTGTGTTCCAACAGGACTCTGCGCCTGCACACAAAGCCAAGACCACTCAAACCTGGTTTGAGCGTCAAAACATCGACTTAATTAGACATGAGGATTGGCCTTCCTCCAGTCCAGACCTTAATTCTTTGGACTATAAAATTTGGCAGGTCTTAGAGAGGAAGGTCTGTGATAAACCCCATAAAAATTTGGAGTGTCTGAAGTCATCTTTAAAAAAAGCAGTCACTGAAATCGACATGAATATGGTGCGTGCTGCGATAGACGACTGGCCGCGGCGCTTAAGGGCCTGTATTAAAAATAAGGGAGGTCATTTCGAATAATTTTATGCTATTTCTATTTCTTAATTTATGTACTATTAATTGATATATCACTCATTAAAAACTGATCAGTACTTTAGTTTTTATCATTATTTCTATTTATGACAGAACTTTGGGACCGACTACGTAAGTGTTACATGATAAATATACAAGTATCGATTATTTTCGGATCGGATATAGTGGAGAAGCGCAATTTTTCCTTCCGATAATTTTCTCATGACTCATTCCGGTATCCGACGCCGGACCGGAGCAGTGGAGAAAGGGCCTTAGAAACACAACGATCACAAACTTTACATGTTTTATAAATTTAATTTTTTATTAAAATTGATCTAACCTAACATATTTTGCAAATTTCTAAGGATTTTCTAAATTGCTCACCTAAAAAATTATGAAAAATACTAATACTCATGTTAAGTTAATTAATGTATTATATATGTTCCAAAACAAGATACAATTAATTTAATTTTTTGATGAAATGTTAAACAAATATCAATTAATTAAAACAAAAGCCATTGTAAGAGACAATCTTATCAAATGAGATACCAAATATACTACATCTACCAAAAAATATAAATAGTATAAGTAGCGGCACGAAACTCTAGCGCTGACCGTTATTGCGCAGAAGTAAAAAATAAGGTACCTGAGGGGGGCTAGCGGAATGAAGAGCGTCGATTGGCTCTCCAGTCGCATTTTGTCCCCCGCGCGACAGTACACATGCGCAGCAATCCCCTCCACGTATCGGCCAGCGCTAGACTTACGTGCCGCTGGTTATACTTGAAGTAAAATTAAATTCTTAAGTATAGCTTACAACATAATGATAAGCTCACAAATAAAATGAGAAATATGCTAAAACTGAACTGAACTGAGCTGCTTTTATGAATTTAAAATAAAGTATGTACATTGTTAATAATATATGTTTTCTTAGATGTAATGTTTAACAGTGTAAGATGTCTCAATGTCTGCTATGGGAAAATAACTTAAGATACAATCCTTTGTCCCCATTCATCCTGTATCTAATATACCTATATATAAGGCTAGGCATGTGGTATTTTGGGGAATTGTCATCCATATACTTTATAATTTTATATAAGAAAAACCTTAACACTAATTTTGTGCAACTTATTATTTAATGTTTAGGACCATGGTTTCCTTTTAACTGAAATACATGCTGTTTTAAAAGTACCTTATTTGAGAATACCTCTCCACACATACACTGATACTTATTTTCAATAATTTCATTTCCCATGACGTGTTCATATATATGCATTTGCATCTTAACTAAATTGTTAAAAATTTCTCGACACAATATACAAACTCTAAAATCATTTGACAGCATCAACCCACGGAAATGGGATGTCCTAGACAATTTTTTTGTATAAGATGTGGGATAAAAATATATGTCTATATTATTATATGTTGGAAGATTGGAAAAATTTCGTTTGTGTCTCAACTGAATATGATTATTAAATAAATCCTCCTTTTTTGTTTGATATTGACATATCTCACAATGAAAATATTTACTATGGGTAAAGATGTGTTCTTTCAATGCTTTACGATCTTTACACTTAAGAAAACATATTTCGCAAGTAGCAACACTCTGTATGTTATGGTGTATATAGTGAAACCATAAATTTTTTACTGGTATTGTTCGATTGCAGCGAGCACACTCTATTTTCTTTATATCGATATGACAGTGGACTATGTGAACGGCCAACTGTTTTTTGTTGAAGAAGAAAGCCTGACATATATCGCAAATAAACAGCTCTCTTTCAACACGGACAGCATCTTCAGAGCTAAGAAGATGTTCAGATTTAATATGCTTCTTTAAGTCATCTGAACTATCAAATTTTTTCAGACATATCTGAAAATTTCAAAAAATATATTACAATTTGACCAAATACAATACTTTTAAAGCTGTAAGTGATTATTATAGATTACTTTTGTGTGTATGCTTTTGTCACTAAGACATGATAGTGTTTAGGTATTAACTTACTTCACACAATTCATCGGAGTCTTGATAAAGCAAATGTAACATTTCCTGTTTATGCTTCATGTGTTTGTGTACTTCGATTTCTGTTTCACTTGTCCATCCACCAGAATCGCACATATCACAATCGTATGTTTCACTATCTTCACTAATAGGAGACTTCTCCTTTTCGATAGGGATACGATTAGCAAGCTCACTCGTTGAATGGAACATGGTGACTTTTGAAAAGATGATTGAAATAAGTAATATTCAATTACAACGAAAATACAACAATTGTATGTGTTTGTTACTTTAGAAAACAAATTTATTTCTTTATTATCAATTAAAGTAAATTCTTAATCTCCACAAAATGCAAAATTTTGGTTTTGTCCACAGAAGCAGTGTTGACTGTTGACTGTTGAATAATGTTGATAAATGATAGATGCCTTTTTTTTAATTTTATGATCTGGTAACATAGACCATTAAGTCATAGATATATAACTTATTTGGAAAATGTTCATTACTTTGGAGTACTACACTTCACTCTAAATTTTGTCATTTAAATTTGAATTGTATTTTTTATGTTATTATAAATAGGTTTATAGGATGTTGGATCTTTTAGTAAAACGTTGAGTGGCGGCTGGCGGGAGGAAGAAACACACTTATATGCATGCCAGATACCAATAGTCAAAAGTAACACAGAAAAACATTTTCTCGAGAAAAGTAACATTATCATATTTCTAAAAGACTTTTCTTAATTTCACAAAAAGTTAAAAATATTCTAGATACAAACAGATTGAACAAAGAACACAACTTTTATTAAAGATATACATCTATCTTAAATTTACTAAGCCAAGAATCCTTCAGACCCGTCAGCCGCACGTCAATCTTTCTAAAAACAATGGAGAGGCTGGGAGACCTGGAGATAGGAAGCCTAATCTAAATTCCTACATCCAATTCAACAGCTCAGGCAAATCAACAGAATTATCACTCCACAATGTTGTGTATTGCATTGGCAACTCTGAAATTAAAGCAGTCAGCCCTTGGAGCATTTATTTTATTTTATTTTATTTTATTTTAAAAGGCACACTAACGAAACACATACAAACACTTACAGAGAACACATAACATAGAAAACAAGATACATGCATGTGCATCAATAACAAGTGTGCACAACATTTAAAGGGAAACATTACAATAAAGAAGAGAAAATAACTTAAACATTAAAAGTAAAAAAAAACTAACTAGATTTAAAAAAAAACATGCAATTTACAATTATATATATAAAAAAAAAACAATAATTTTCTACTTTGCAATAATCACTATTGGTCACGGATCAACAGTGGCTGCAGCATCTTACGCCTGAAGACATGGAGACTGTCATTAAATGGATCTGCTTCGCATGTACTCAGAGCGTCGTTTAATGTCGATAGAGATCTGTGTAGAGGAGCATTACAACCGACGTTGGTCCTCACTGCCCGAACGTAAAAAAGGATTGAAGTGTTTCTTGTGTTCCTCTTTAAGAGGAAGTTCACTTGACTTAAAACATTAGGTAAATCTACCAAGTTATTTAAAATTTTGTAAACAAATAAAATGTCGATAAGGCGGCGTCTATCGCGGAGTGAATGCAAGTGAAAGAAAGCTAGTCTTTTTTCATACTCGCATTTATAGCTAATGTTATTATTTAATCGGCATATATGTTTGGAGAAATGGCGGTTAATTCTTTCGATTCTGTCAACATGGACAGAATATTGAGGGTTCCAAATAACACTACCATATTCCAAAATTCCGTAGGACCAGAGAATTGTAAAGTATGATTTTAGGCTTCACATTTTTAAAACACTTAGTCGACCGCCTTATGAAACCTAACATTCTAGAAGCTTTATTGACTATTGCATTATAATGAGGTATGAACGATAAATTACTATCTAGTATTACTCCTAAATCCCTAATTTCATTGACCTGCAGTAGTAGTACTCCGTCGATAGTGTATTTAGAGGGAAATTCTCACAGAATGGATCAATAATATGTTAAAACAACGAGCTATACAGTTTACCGTAAATACCACTACACGTGGTATCGCCAATAGAGGTTGCCCACAAGGCGGTGTTCTATCGCCGCTATTGCGGAATCTAGTAGTTCACGAGCTCATTACAGAACTCAACGCTAGCAATCTCTACACAGTGGGGTATGCGGATGACATAATATATATCTTAGTGTCGGGGAGCTTTGAAAGCACCTTATATGATCTCATTAGAAGGGCGTTGAGAGATGGTGCAAAAAGATGGATTTTAATGGCGCTTCTAAACGGGCCATGTTTTACTGCAATTGATGGCTGCAAAACTGTGGCCCGGCAACATTGCAAACAATAGCAGCCACAATATGCAATATTGCAGTAATGTCCCGGCCATATAGCAAAACATGTTTTGTATAGCCACATATGGCCGATATTGTCCCGATGGGTTGCCGGACGATCGCTAGGCTATCGAATTCAACTGCAATATTGCACAGCCAGTTCTATTGTTGTTTCAGTCACTCTCTTTGTTATGGCACAGTGTATCCTTTTCTACGCGACATGAAGTTTGCTATGCCTATGAGTGAAGTGTGCCTGTTGCTATATTCTGTGTTTTGCGATCAGCTGCATTTTGACGTTAGGTTACTACGTAAACATGACTGCTTTTGACATTCTAGTAAAGTTCTTGAATAATTTATTATCAAGGCTTATTTCTAGACTCAAATTGTCTACAGTTTCACGCCTATTTAGGTAAGGTCGAATCCACAATCTCTTCTTTTTCTGTTTCTTTTTTAAAACAATATAAGCTGCTGCGATCAGTGTGATTTCGTCAGCCATTGTTGCCGGTTTGTGTGGCCCGTTTAGGAGTCTGCATCATGGGCCATACTATTGCAGACATATTGCAACACATGGCAACATTCTAAATTCTAAACGGGCCATGTTTTGCTGCAATTGATGGCTGCACTGTTGGCAACTAATTGCCCGGCCATTACAAAAATATTTTAATGCAGCTGATGGCCGAACAATCTATGGCTGGTGGTCTTATGTGTTGCAATATGTCTGCAATAGTATGGCCCATGATGCTGACTCCTAAACGGGCTACACAAACCGGCAACAATGGCTGACGAAATCACACTTGTCGCAGCAGCTTATATTGTTTTAAAAAAGAAACAGAAAAAGAAGAGATTGTGGATTCGACCTTACCTAAATAGGCGTGAAACTGTAGACAATTTGAGTCTAGAAATAAGCCTTGATAATAAATTATTCAAGAACTTTACTAGAATGTCAAAAGCAGTCATGTTTACGTAGTAACCTAACGTCAAAATGCAGCTGATCGCAAAACACAGAATATAGCAACAGGCACACTTCACTCATAGGCATAGCAAACTTCATGTCGCGTAGAAAAGGATACACTGTGCCATAACAAAGAGAGTGACTGAAACAACAATAGAACTGGCTGTGCAATATTGCAGTTGAATTCGATAGCCTAGCGATCGTCCGGCCACCCATCGGGGCAACATCGGCCATATGTGGCTATACAAAACATGTTTGGCTATATGGCCGGGACATTACTGCAATATTGCATAGTGTGGCTGCTATTGTTTGCAATGTTGCCGGCCACAGTGTTGCAGCCATCAATTGCAGCAAAACATGGCCCGTTTAGAAGCGCCATTAAACAAATAAAAATGAAAGGTCACTTTTTCAAACACTTTATGGCAAGAACAATTTTTATTTTACACAACAATTCGAAACATAAAAAGCAACAGTAGTTTATTATTTGACACAACAATAGCTTTACAATGATTTCTATACATAAATTATTACTAACCATATAAATAGTAAATTCAATTGACAGCTATGCTTTCTATGCAAAAATTAACATTTTTTTGGAGTTTATGGTCTAATATCTAGACCGTTAGGCCAATTAATAACTATAGAATGTAGATGTGGAAATGTTTCAAAATAACAGGCAATATTTAAACTGTACTCAGCATAAGTACCCTTACTTTAAAAAATTGCAAATATTTAAATAAGTACGTACTATTAACCTATAGTTTTGAACAACATCATAATCCCAATGTACTCTATTTACATTATTACTTACTGTATATTTTTGGTAACGTTACTACAGTATCTATAATACAATACATATATTAAACTAAAATCATTGTCAATGGCAACACCGACATGTCGTAAGATTCTAGCGACTGACATATTAATTCTACAGACGCCAATCTGAAATGCACTATATTCTATAGCAATATATATAACTTAAAAAGATCAGCGTCCAACTTTTTTTTACTCGTATATTTACTCGAGTATAAAATTAATACTTATCGAACTGTAAAGCCGGCAGCAGGCCAAGAGCCAAGCTTTGGCGAAGAAACACCTAAGGGCTCATATACACGAGCGGCACAATGCCGACGGCAGAACAACTGCACTCGTCGGCGGCAGCCGTCGTCGACTCTCTTTGTACAGGAGCCAGTTGCAAAATGAATTCCGAAGAAGAAACGCTATTATTGCTTTTACTCCGTCGGCGTCGACAAAAACGAAAAAGGAATTTTGTACATTGTTTACAGCCGCCCACGCTCTGTTTTTTATTGTTTTGTTACTGTACTCTTGTTTATAATTCCTAATACAAGCATTTTTCTTAACTGCCTCAATAAGCATTTCAACATCAATACTGTCACTGAAGATCATTTTATAAAATCGAAACGGGTGCGTACTCCTAAACTATTCGCAGTCAACTGACAAAATGGCGGGGACGCTACAAACACAAACAACTGCATGCATCGATATTGGTCGACGGCTGCTGTCGGCATCATACCGCTCGTGTAAATGCGCCCTAAGCTAAGGGAGGTTACAGACTAGCGTTTTTTTACGCGCGAATAAGCTTGTCTTTGTAGGTATAACGTGCGTTTTGGCACACGGGTAACCCGTTCGAGCGTTGACGCGCTTCTAAGCTCGTATAAGTTCGCAGTTCAGGATGGAGTGTATAAAAGTGACTGTTCTCGGTTCTCTGTCTTGACGCGCGTACTGTAGCGTGTAAGCGAGTACGTTGAAACGACCGTATATGCGCAGAAAAATGCGCTAGTCTGAAACCGTCTAAACTAGGAATTAGCAAGCCAATTCAGTGTAATGCTAGTAATTGGGTTTGACGGACGTGTCATCACGGGATATTTAAAAAAATATATTAATAATTATCTCTAATAAGAAACACTCCATCCTCAGCAAAAGATGGTGAACATTTTAAGTTGTATTATTGTAGGCGCGAGGGTGCTAGTTTATACAGGCATACACAACTAACTTAGCTCACTTCACATATTTTAGTTTTAACCGTCATAAGGTTATAACTATAATTGCAAATTGGATACAACCATTACTGTTGTTTTTTTAATGTACCAGATTATATACAAATTACAAATAAATAATATATATACCCAAATCACATTTATTTTTACCCTATTTACTATTAATATATTAGCGGACCAGTTGATTACATACTTTAGTTTAAATTTAAACGCGATTTAATCAGTATATAAACGTATACTGATAACGTAACGATACTACTATTTAAAAATTACAATATAATATCAAGTTCAAACTAAACTGATCCTTTATATAAAACTCACAGCCTCTGCAATTTTAACACTTATTTAAATAACTATGTTTTGCAATTTAACTGCTTATGTTTACAGTCAACAGTTAATCGTTATCTAAATGGTCAACTGATCTTCACCGATATTCGATATCAACTGATCGATAGAAGTACATCCCTTTGTATCGACATTCAGATTAAAAAACGAGACAGCAAAGTATGACTTCGGTAGAGCAAGACGTTTTTGACAGACGGGAGAGTCACTTAACGCAAAGACAAGACTTTGATTTTTTTATTTTCACCTTAAGCATCTAAATGTCATATTACTGATACATTTTATGAAGAGCCTTTGAGTGGCAAATTTATTATTAGTTATAGCATGTATATCTGGTTTCTATTGCGTATTAAAAATTCCGTAGAATTGTGACAGTAAACATTTTTTGACATGTCAGAGATTACAAACCTTTTTGGCCGCGCACATTTTTCAATTTCAATACGAGTCTGAACATCTGACTCTATACTTAAATTTTTTGTTAGTGAATGTTACCATTTTATTAAGTGCGGTACTCCACATTAAAAGTGGTTTGACGGCGAGTGATAGTTACGTTCCTTTTCATCACAAACAGTAAAAAACGTACAAGTAAAGATAACATTAGAATAAAATAAAGTTAATATTATATTAATTTTGTTCGTGATATTGAAATATTTATTATTTTTGTATGAAGTCACTTGAATAAGTAAATATTACCCTTTTGTAGGTAAAACATAAAAAATACGTAGCATTTCATTTTATTTACCCTCAAATGGGTTAAATTTGTGCCTTTTTCGGCGGAGAACTTTTTAAGTAGCAACACTTATGAAATGTCAGAATTCTACGGAATAAAAAATCAGTGAATAAGAATATTACTCGCCACACGTTGACAGTTGACGGTCAAAAACAATTGACAAACGCAATAGGCAATAGCCCTACATTACGTTATTTCCTATTAACCAAATAAGCAGCTTTTAGTCGCTTCCAAATTCTCCCTGCCTTTAAATTTTTCCCGATTCTCCATGTATTTATTATAACCGCCACCTAAAATACCCATTAATATTATCAAACCCACTACGGCGTTGGACTTGAACTTTTTTTGCACAATCCGCTGGGTTTTCGGTGTCGAGCGTGTATATCTAAAAATAATAAATATTGGCAAAATTAGATTCACATACATTTCACTCTTGAACACACGTTTACGGGTTTCAATAACGATTATGTACGTCACTAAAAATAAAAACGTGTGTGAGTTAAAGTTATACTTCTTTGGCGAAATAATTTTCTTCGAACACTTTAGAGGGACGTTTCCCTCTTCGAATTGCATTTTTCTTGTCCATTTTAAGGGTAACTTCCAATCGAAACGGTATAATATGTACTAATCATGATATTTTACATTAAACTATAAATATAAAATGTTTTAATTACATTGGAACGGGTTTTCTCGTATAGAAATCATTATTTTGGTTTAAACACGACTTTGAAAAACTCTACGCCATGACAGACAGTGCACCTTGTCGATAAAACAGAGCGAGCGCCAACTAGCGGCCCAGACTGTTTTACCGACGTTGGCACAGATATTCAAGGTGTCGGTTTTTTGTGACGGTGTGTGCCGCATCGTAAAAATTTACTCTCATCATTCTTTCCTAACGCGCCAAAAGAAGTATAACTTCAAAGAAAAAGATCTATGTTAATAATTTTCGATACTCACTTGTCGGCCAGCATGGCCCGCGAACGCAACCAGTCCAGCATAGTACAACACGTTGAGGTCTGCCGCGTACCCCGCGAGAGAAAAGCCAGCCAAAGATATGGATAACGCGGCCGTTAACGCCGGCTTGGTGTGTTCGCCAAACGTCAGAGCTGTTGACTTAACACCGATTCGAGAATCGTCGACTTTGTCCTGAAAATAATAAAGAAATAAATAAATAAAAATAAAATAAAAATTATAGTATTTACTATTTCCATATTATTTCAGGTGGTTGAAAACTTTTTACTAGCTTTCATACAAATTACAATACCCAAGATACCAATTTTTTTTTAACTTTTAGTAAAAAACTCACCTGATGTGCATATATTGTGTCATATAAAACAGTCCATGCCATTGCAGCTATATACAGTGGTACACAGACGGATGGTTCCAAGTGTCCTTGTAGTACTGAATAACCCAGTAATGCTCCCCAATTGAATGTGGCTCCGAGGTACACTTGAGGGTAGTTGGTGAACCTCTTTGCGAGTGGGTAGGTTATTACAAAGACTAAAATAAAGCAATGATATAGAAATATTAGAACAAGCTTTGCACAGTTTGGTTTGACTTTTTCTAACACAATAATTATCGTTATATTCTAACCAATAACAAATTATAGCCCTAAGCGTCATGAATCAAAAACTTTTAATCCACATAAATGAAATAAGTTCATTAAATGTAATTTTGTTAATTTTTTCAAGTGTCTAATTAAGTTTATAAAATATTAGTAAATTTAACTTACACATACTACTAGCTCCTAACACGACACTATAGCAGTTAAATTGTAATAAAATTCCTAGACCCAGGCTTAACTGTAAGGCAAGGAAAGCAATTGCTTGCTTCTCGCTTATTAATCCGGCCACGAGAGGGCGGTTAGCTGTCCTTTCTACCTGGAACAAAATATTACCTATATGACTAGTACATGCCCATGGTTTTAGTTCTTTAATCTTACAACTTTAAGAACTTTGGCTTTGGTGTAGCCTTAAGTACTCAAAATCTAATTGAATTGAAAAGCTAAACTAATTTAAAATAATATAACTAAATTCCAAGTGCTATTTAAACATTAATTTCAAAGCATAATGACATAAAAGTTTCACACTTTTAATGATTAATATATTACATTTTGTTGCAGAAAATTTATTTTTTTGCAAATACACTTCCACTAAAATATAAAATTTTATAAAAATTTATTAAAAAATAAACCAATTCTTTAAACAATTTACCTGTTTATCAATATCTCGATCCCATAGATCATTAATTGTACACCCAGCTCCCCTCATAAGACCTGCACCAGCTAAGAACAAACCCGCAGTGTGTAAGCTAGTGTAAAGATCTACATTACCGGGAATTGAGGCCAACGCTATTGACCATGTGCTTGGAAAGTAAAGGAGGTAGACACCTGAAAAAGTGTATTTAATAATGTATTTAGACAAACTTATGAGTTTTAGAGAGGGAAAATATTTTATTGTTCAAAAACCTGTATATAATTAACACAAACTTTTGAATAATTCTGTAAAGATATAAATTATAATTTACTTGCCAAATTTAAAATTAATATTCAATAAATTTATATTTAAACTAATTCCTGTTCTAATATAATTAAATTTTTTATGTATTAATAATAAATTATTAACTTCCTAAATCAAAACTTGAGAAGGCACAGGCTAGTTTCATTGCTCAAAAAAAATACTTCTAATAATAATAGAAATAAGACATAAATTACCTATAGGTTTATCCCATCTTGCCAATTTTATATATGGATCAACTTTGTCTCTCCAGAAAAATCTATAATCCTTCCCTTTTTTATCTTCTTTAATTTTGTTTAAGACTATCTTGGGTGCAGTTGTCTCTATAATAACTTTTTGTCTATGATGGTCACTTTGTGTTGAGTGTACTCTATAAAATACTGTTTGTCTTTGGTAACTTGTCCCACACATACACATTTTAGATAGATTTGAGAATTGTCTTAAAATATGCCTGTTCAATTGGACTAGTGGATTTCTGTTTATATTTGTACAGTGACGTAGGCTTGTGGTTAGCATTTTGTCCTAAAAAGAAATAATGAATTAGTGTATAATATACTTATATATGGACCAGGCTGCATTTAGACTGAAGTGCCAACTGCCACCCAAGGGCACTGGCCACCAGTGCCAGGACTTTGTTTTTAAAGTCCCTAAAAGAGGTGTATGTCTAAAAAGGACACAATGAAACTACTGCATTACAGTTTTTAAAACAAAAAATAAATAATTATATCAAATAAATCTAGCAAATTCGAACAGTAATTATTTTTTATTTTATTATTGTATTACATGTAAAGCATCTCTTATTAAACTCATGTTAAAATAAATTTCCAGACGGACAGATAAACACTGTGTATCTCACCAGGCACAAGGAACATATTAGGAGAGGATTTAAGAGGAAAGTTACGCAAATATTATTATTATTATGACATATTTATAACCTAAGATATTCTTATACGAACAATATACATAAAACTGATTTTTACAAGTCTAATTGTTGAGACTCACCTTGGACTTGCAGTCAAGGTCCAGAAAGAATAGGAAATTAATTACTTCTTACACTGGTTTTAATAGCAAGGTTATAAGCTTAGATAAAAAAGTTAAGGTATTAATACAGTCACGGTTCCTACATTTTCACGACCATTAATCTAATAATGGTTTTGATTAACTACTTTTTTATTACATAATCGTGTCAATGATATAATAATTATAAATATTTAATTTCTATATAGCAATAAAATTGAATGAACCGCGTTATGACATAATCACATAACATCACATGGATATTATTATTATCATAATAGCCATTGGGAGTTGAGATAGTTGACAGCTGTCAAGTGCACTAGAAGCGGCATGCTTGATAACCGTAGTCACTGACACAAACATATTCGACATTTTCACAGAATGTCAAATTACCTATCGAGTAGACCGAACAAAACTAGTCTGTGCTCAATGCTAAAAATGAAAAAATGCTATAATGAAAACCATAAAATAATAATAAATATTTATTTGCAATATATTCATATTCATTATTAATTTCAAATAAATTAAATTATTTGTGGCACTGGAATCAGGTTTAAAAATGAAGTAAATTTATTTATATATAAGCTAAGGTAAATTATTTTTTTTAAAACTTTCAACATATTATTTAAGTTTATATCCTATACTTTGTCAATAAAATGAGGGTAGGCATTTTATAGTAATCCTACAAAGTTTGACGTTCCTCTTAAAATATTTTTTTAAAACTTTTTTATTAGGTAAATATTGCAAATGCTTATATAGATTTTTTTAATAGTGCTCATGATTCAAATAAAAAATATATTGTTGTTGGATGATGGATCCCCTTTGACATTCAGGGTAAAGTCTATTCATTATTGCTATGCCAGAGATTTTTCTTTTTCAGACATGATACTAAAAAATGCCTAAAGTGAAAAAGAAATCTGCAAAATCAAGGACTCATAAGTGCCCAAAATGTGAAAAGGTATGCTAGAACTAGACAAATCATTTTAATAGGTTTTTCAAATTGAGGCTAACTTACATAAAATAAGTTTTGGCTTGGTTGGTTTAGTAAGGAAATAAAATTTAAGACAAGTGAACAGCACATAGTAGTTTCATATAAATATTTTTGGAGTTTCTTAATTAATTATTTGAATTCATAACAATTATGAATTCAAACACGCACACACATTAGTGATTGCATTTCAAGATAAATAATGTACTAATAATATAGATACCTGTTTGATTTCAGAAATTTTCGGATAGTTCAGGTCTAAACCGTCATCTTGAATTACATGTAGAGGATCGTCTTCATGGATGTACTGTATGCAAAGCTACATTTAAAACAAAGAGGTACTTAAGCAGGCACAGAAAGCGTGTTCATAGTGAGCCTGAAGAACATGAATGCAAGGATTGTGGCAAAAAGTTTCATTTTAAGAGCTCACTTAATCAGCATAGGCTGGTGCACACTGGTAAGTATTTTTTTCCATGTCATTCAATATTCAAATCATGTAAATCATAAACATACAAGATATATTACATATATTTTCTCTTACTATGTTTGTATAGAAGTATAGAATTGATTTAATAAACTGCTATGTAGTAATCATGGACTAGTTAGTATGACTATCATATTTAATGCAACTGTAAACTACCTAAACATAATGTTTTAGATGAGAGGCCGCACAAGTGCAAATGGTGCAATAAAGGGTTCAACTCCACATACAGCTTGTCTAGTCATATCCTAATACATGAGAGTAAGTAATTTTTTTTATTATTTGTTTGTCTGCTTGTGACTATACACCTCTCTGTACCTCTCCTACTCTCTGTACCTCTTCACAGTTTGTCTTATTAGGATGTGGTACCAAGTGGCAATAAAAGTCCCAAGGCCTTAAACTAAAAATTATAAAAAAATAATTTTGTATGTATTTATTTTTAATGTAACAAAATTGTAGTGATGTCGTTAAAGTCTTTGTATGAATTTTGAATAGTGACTGGCATTTCACTGGTAGATCAGCACAACATGGCGTTGTGTGACCAGTCATTTAATTCCGGAAATTGGACTGGTTTCCGTTTAATTTTTGTAATTTAATACAAATAAAGAGTAGACCGCATCTCTCTCCTTCTGGTTTCTTTTTTCTATGCCATAGTCATTTTGTATAACGATTTGATATTTTAAAAGAGTACCGAGAGTTTTTTTACGCCGGCTTTTTCTCTCGACCTACACCCTCTGTCTTCTTTGCCGATGAGTAGGGATGTCTACCGATACAAATTTAATGACGTGATACCTGTATCTTTATCTTATATTTCATAATAAACATATTTTTTAACACTTGCTAGATAGCAGTACGTAGCGCATTTTCTTAATTTTTAGTTTAAAATAAACTTTATTATAATATAACAATTCTATCTAAATATTTTAAGAGTGACTGGTCATCTAGACACTTAGCTGGCTCCACACACTGTCCCGAATTTTCCACGTAACTGTAAAAATAGGTATATCTGTAATGTCATAAGCACGTACGTACATTTATTAAAGATCAGTGCTTTAATTTTCCTAATCTACATACTAATTATAACTTAACTTCCTAATTATATAAAATTCATCTTTGAATCGACACCCATACCATACTTATCACTTAACAGCTAATATAGAGGATAGTGTACTGTTCCTGCTAACGAAAGGGCGAGTGGAGGGAGATCGAGAAGTTAATACCCTACCTACCTAAGTATATATATACCCGTAGCTATCGGAATGACGTCATCTTTGTAGCCGTAGGCTGTACATTACGTAGAAGTACCTCATTGTAATTTCCTTATACATATTAATAAATAATAGTTAAAAAAAACTAAAAAACACGCTTTTAAAGCACATCAAACTAAAAAGTGAAAAATAATTCCTAATTTAGGCTGAAAATGGTAATGAACAAAAAATACTGGTATTATTGTGAAAAAGTGTGGGGCGCTCTGTGCCATATTTTTCGTCTATCGAGCAACCAATAAATTTTTATTAGTTTTTTTAAACTATTTTTTATTTTTTAGTTAAATTTTTTTCATTTTTTTTTTCGGATTATTGCATTGTCATCGATCTTTGATAGGTGCGCAAAGTTTGAATTAAATCTGTCCGTTAAAAGTGGGTCAAAATCGATTCCGAAGGAGTCGGTTACATACATACATACACAGGTGAAGCTAATATAAAGCGTGTAAAAAGAGTGCGTCTCGCCCTTCCCAAGGAATGTTTTACCAAGTTTAGTAAAAGCCGGCTCTAGAGATAAGTTCAGTAGAATAATGAACACAAGGTATATATTTTTGTTGCTTATGTTTAGGCTTAGTGGTCCAAGACTTACCCTTGTTTACAAAAGCACCCCGGTACACTGATAGTCATACAGTTTTGTGGACGTAAAGTTATGACGTAATTGTTAACGTGGTTTTTTATATGCACAGTTTTTCTTAGGTATTTTAAAAGTTTTCCCACATCGTAAAAGCGTTTGTGTGCGTCTGAGCTGTATAATAATTTATTGAGCATTACCTAGAAAATAATTTATATATTTACTGTACATACAAGTAACTAAAAACTAAAGAGTAGAAACTCGAATAAATTATTTAAATCAAAAATGGTTGATAAAGGACGTTACGCCCACAATATGCTATGATGCAGACATATTTCTGCGTCTATATATTTGACTATTGAACCTTGTGGCTTCAGCGTGCGACTCTCGTCCCTGAGGTGGTCATTCGATCCTCGGCTGTGCACCAAAATTCTGTCTATTTAACATTCGCTTGAAGTTTGAACGGTGAACCGGCTAGGCTTATCACCCACTTGCCTATTAGATTGAGAAATGATCGTAAAACGGATACAGAAATCTGAGGCCCAGACCGAAAAAGGTTGTAGCGCCACTGATTTATTTTTAATCTACCACTATTACTATTTGAAAGTTTTGTAATTTCAAAATTCATTATTAAACAAATTAAATCTGAATAAATAGATAAAAATACATAATATTGTCTATTGTTTATGGTACTCGCTACACATTTAAGTAACTTCTTATAAACGCGTATTTTCTACATTATTTACATATAAACATGACGTTTCGTAAATGTCTCCCATAAAGTGCTTAGTTAAAATCATACCCCGGTCATCTCTTGAGTGAATTGGAATGACGAAGATACATATTTGTTTAGAATATTTGTCATAATGTTAACAAAGGTATTGTCTAAATTAAATCGTCTCGAAACACTGGAGTTATTGTAATCGGCTCTCAAAGCTGTCATATTCCTGTCCGCCATTTCGAGTAACGACGCCATCTTGTCTACAAAATTTCGAATTTCGTCAACTTTGTAATAATCTTTGGGATTATGTTGTAATCCTTTATTATTTATGTAATTTTCTTTAATATCCTTTTTTAATTGTTTCGATTTGTTTATTTTATCTATATCAAAGTCTTTGTTATAATAAATTTCCCTTTTCTGTTTATCAATTTTATAAGAATTTTTATAGTATCCATTCTGTTTGCGAAAGTTAAATTTGTGCGAATTGGATTCCTCGATTTTTGTTTGTTTACTTCTCGCTATATTGTAAACAACATCATTAATATCGCTCAACGGCTCTATACTCAAATCTTGGAACATTGTTTTCTTGTAATCCATTATTTTAAGCCTGGAATAAAATATTAATTATATCGAGTCGTATAACAACGCCACTATGTGTTAATTCATCAAAAAGGAAGGATTTGTAAGGAATTAATTCTAAAATTCCTGAGTATAATAGGATAAAATAAGCTTTAATTATAAAAAGAAGAAAAAAAGTCCAACTGTCTTAGTTCCAGTATGACTAATCTGTGTTCATGTCTCTTAAAATGTTGAGTAGTGGTATGGGCCTAATGTTTAAGATTGAGACTCTTAACTCGGAGGTCGTGCGTTCGAATTACGACAATGCACCAATGGGGTTTTCGTTATATTCGCGCAAAAAACGCCTACGTCAAAGGCAAACATCGTGAAACCTTGCCTTAAAAGTATACTAAAAAGTCTACAACATGTCAGGCATAGAAGGCTGATCACCTAGTTGTCTATAAAAATAACCAATGGTTAAATAAACGGATGGAATCAGCTGTCCATACCCACTGGATTATTGAAATACCTCTGTACAGCGTTCACAACAGTAGCACATAACACAGGACAAGCGTAACCGAACGGTGTCCATGGTGAGGCGTTGCTGTCCTCGCAAAATACTCTTGCTTCTGCAATTGAATGACAATGATGAAGTTTTGATTTGATTGATTTATATGATTTTTCCTTTTATCAGCGTTAAGTATAACACAAATGTAAAGAAATAAATAATATATCCCACTAGAATTCCTCTCATCAACACCGACTGCAAATATCTCAGTTTTGTATTGAGCAGCCCGCCATACAACGACTAATATTTTAACCTTGACTTGTTTATTCTATCGCGAAATATGGTTAAAAGGAGTTTTAAGAATGACTATTGTGCTAAATCACCTCCATCATCAGCACACCCCACATACCCTCACTGTCACACCATCACACAGTACAACGGAATTAGGTATAACTTAGTTAAATATTCAATAATTTTATTGATTTTTTCCTTTTGTTTGATCCTCTTTGTAAATATGTTGTATTTCATATTTGGCTATATCTTTAGTATAATTGTTTTTTGTTATATATAATTTATGTTAGCTGTAGGATTATTAAATAAATAAATGGATTAAACGTTCGTTAGCTATTCGTGACATAATATAATATACAGGCTGACAGATAATGTGAGGTTTTTGTAAAGAAATGAATTAAATAATCGCTTTAGATGCGAATGCGTAAATCGTGTAGTTGAACTAAGGTTTTTAGTTGAAGAGGCAAGTTCGCTGTACTTTTCAGCAATAGTTTCCAATGTCTTCTACGACGTTTGAACACTAATTTTTCTATTTACCTACAGAGTCTTTCACTAGAAATATAAAATACACACCACAAAAAAACGAACTCAAAATGTATATAACTACAATTATAGCCATTGTTCATGTGTTACTGGTTTAATGTTAGCTGTAAAAATTTATGTAAAAATAGATTGTCTGTTTGTGTCAATTTTAATTACGCTTTCAGATATATATTGTATGAATGAATTAAAATTGATAGATTTATCGCAGTGCTGAACATTTTGGTACATATTTCCCCCAACAACAACAACGCAACAAAAATGCGTTTTGTTTGCTCTAAACATACATAGTTGGCGGGGAGCGGACAAGGCTCAGTTTACAGTCTAGAGCGAGTGTTGGTGGCGCAGTGGGGTTTTTGTGGTTATGCACAGATCGCGAGTCCCACATAATCCTCCGCCCCAAACAATGGACTGCGGCTCCTTTCAAGAATCTCGTTAACTAGCGGATGAGAGTTTCTTGCCAGTTCTTTTCGTTGTACGGCCTCCATTTGGGAACTGGCAGTTAATGTAACTAAGTTTAATTAATAATAATAAATCGTTTATTTGCTAAGAAAGTGGTACATTCAGATTGATTAAATATAAAAATAGGCATGCAAATTTCATCATTATGACATTATAATAAGAACAGTTTAGTTATTTATAATTTTTAAAACTTATGATATAAATATTCCCGCAAAGTATAAATGCACTTGCCTTTAAAAATTAAAAAAAATCATATGTATTGTACATGAGTAAAAAAATATTAAAAACAAAGACTCGTTCCGAAATAGATACATGTTTAGTGTTATGCCGGCTACGTGTGAAATGAATAAACACTAGTTTGAATTTGATCTAGTTTATACACTGCGGTTATTTAGTTGTTTTTATTATAAAAAAGGAAAAGGAAAGCAGTGTACGTTACTTAAAGTGATTAAATTAAATTAGCCGGAACGAAAACATGCTATTTAGTCATTTTACTTCTCATAAAATGTAATTGTATTGATTGATACGTCAATTGCGTCATAGATTAGGCTCTAGGGTCTACTATTTTAATTTACCATAAACAACGTGGTTTGTAAATTTCAATTAATGCTTATTCTACTAAAGGAAACGATCGTGGGAAACCATCATATAAAAATAGCCTGTATTACAGTACTACATAATCAGGATTACGTTAATGTAATGTTTAACATTAGTAGAACCTCCGACGGCGTGAAAGCCTCCAAATTCTTCCACTTGTCTCTCATCTTCGCCATTTTCCAATCGCTATTCCTTTTATTCCATCTTCCCAGGTTTCTCATCAGGTGGGCGTTCTCCCTTTTTTTACCATCTATCAAAGCATCATATCTTACACTTAAAAATTCTAAGAAGACCACTAGTGGGTAGATTTTATAATCGAGTAGTATTGATAATTTTGGTCAGAAATTTTACATAATATTGTAGGTAGTTTCAAAACTTGAGGCTAAGTCAATTAGGTGGCATATTATTTTTAAGCTTCGTTTATTATTTTCGGTTTTTTTTATTTACAGATTCAAAGCCATTTAAGTGCACCTTCTGCGACTATGCGTGTCGTGATAGCTCGACATTAAGAAAACATAAAAAGAGACATATAGGCCAAGTACCTACTTATAACTGCAAGATATGTGAGAAAAAGTTAGTATATTTTTCTATAATCTGATTAATTGTACCTGTTGTAATAAATATATATACTAGTTATTATGTAATAGAAAACAACTAAGTATGTATATATGGGAAGAAGGCGAAAAAGGTGAATAGAAGAAAAAGAAACGACAGCAGGAAGCGAATCGAGAAACATAGTCATGAAAAGAGATATTTGGAAAAAGCTGGAAGAGGCCTTTACCCGTGAAGTGATTCCGATCTGATGCTGAAGTTAGATAGGATAATAAATATAGTTTAAAAAAACTATAAAACACGCTTTTAAAGCACATCAAACTAAAAAGTGAAAAATAATTCCTAATTTAGGCTGAAAATGGTAATGAACAAAAAATACTGGTTTTATTGTGAAAAAGCGTGGGTTGCTCGATAGACGAAAAATATGGCACAGTGTTAGTTTTTTTAAACTATATTTATTTTCCACTTTTTAGTCTTAGCAGCAATACGTGTTGTCTCAATTTAATCGTATTGCTTTGTGGACTTAAAAAAATTCATTGTTTTTTTCGAGATAAACCTATGAAATTATTATATTGTTGCTGATTCTTTATAAGTGTACAAAGTTTGAATTAAATCTGTCCGTTTAAAGTGGGTCAAAATCGAGTCCGAAGGAGTCGGTTACATACATACATACATACAGGTGAAGCTAATATAAAGCGTGTAAAAAGAAAAAATTACGACAAACCTAAGCTGTGTATTCGACTTTTGTGAAGATTGGAAACTAAACGGGCTTTTATTATTAAAGGAATATTTAAATGATCGTTATCCTTGGGATTGATTAGCTCCAGTTCAAACAATTTGTGTGACTCAAAACTTAGCGATTAAAAGGAGTGGCGGAGAACCTCTTGCCAGCTCTACGCCCTTGACTTGCGAACTGGTGGTAAATGTAAATTTACAATTAATTTAACTTCTTTTCTGACGTTCATAAGTGTACTTGTTTACCTATATGAATAAAGTTATTTTGAGTTTAACTTTATGGAACGAGAGACATACATGAAGACTAATTTATATAATTTATTTCAGATTCAGCCAAAAAAGACTTCTAGAATTTCACGTGGCCAAAGAACATTTAAATATTGACGTGAACGTATTACCCTGCGATAAATGCGGAAAGATGTTTAGGGATAAAGCTTCGCTGAAGTTGCATATTGTAAGTAATTTTGATAGTTTTATAGCATTGGCCTTCGTAGCATTTCGTGCCCATAGAGTATAGACTAATGAAATATAACCTCAGCGGTTTTTGAACGCACTTTGATCCTTATGTCGTACATTGCTATAGACAATAGTGGCCAAGTGCGACCCGGAAGTATAGATTAGAGATTCTCTTTCACTTTTGGCCACCAAAATTACTGTTTTATTCTTAAACGTGTGTACACAGTCTTCGTAGGATTATTTTAATATAAGGATGTGGTTAATGAACAGTTTTATTAAATTTGTAAGAGAAACAATTTCTACTTACATAATTAGCGTGTAACATTAAAACCTGTAAAAAGTTCAGCTGTGTACTATATGTTTATATAATATATATATATTTTAAAAAAAGTGCGTGCGTACAAAGTACACATGTCAGAAGTTAAACTTCTTTGGCAAACTAACTCTAAATCTAAAAAATTCCGAGACTTAGAGGGAGGGAAAAAGGAAGATATCTTAGGAATTTCATGAATGATTGTTATTAAAATATTAAGTGTCGAAAATTAATACAAATAATAAATTTAATTTTTTATATTTATTTCTTCGATTATAAAAACACGTGACATTTTAATTTATAATTCGTCATTTGTAGATACCAATAAATTATATTGCAGAAAATATAAAATACTAATATTTCATAAATTTTCTTTACGAAATTTAATTTTTTTATAAAATTTCTATAAGGTAATTCGTCCTTCTCACTCTCTCCCTTTACTTCGACAAAAACGCTGCACAACTTCGTGACATATCCATAAAAAAAATTCCCTCATGCGCCTAAAGAAGTTTAACTTCAAATCCGAATAAACTTGCTCGCCAACTCACCATTAGACAGTATGTGAGTCGTCTAAAACGTCACCATGTTCTAGAGCTAGAAGACCGGCAGTAGCTCTAGACAGAAGATGAGTAGATGCTTCCAATGGGAAGTCACTCCACATGACAGCACCACAGAAAAAATTTGCTCATAGCCTTGGGGCTGATTGCAAATAAACGCAGAAAAAAAAAAAAAAAAAGATCTTTAGTTGTATCTCTTCTGTTATCGGGGGACATGTGTAATCATCTATACGCTAGTCCCGTGGATTTGGACCTTTCTCTCGTTTTACTTAATAATTTTTGCAGCAAAAAATTCACAAACGACTCTACGCCGCGAAATGTCCCGTGTGCAGTGTTACGATAAGCTGCAAACAAAATATGGAAGCCCATCTGAGATCACACCTCGACGAACGACCGTTCTGTTGTACTTTTGAAGGCTGTGGGAAGGCTTTTAAGGACGCGGTGAGTTATTGTGATAATTACACTAAATATCCAAGTTGCCATGTTGGACTGTGAAATGTTTATTTAATTTTATTTATATATGTCTGTATATTATATGTATATGCACTATATGAGGGTAATCCCAAAACCATACAGACCTATCTAGACTGTCCTAACACATAGGCCGTAATGTGCCGGCATAATATTATATAGACATTCGACAATATTCGAATGCTTTATCTGGATTATGTTTTAGTTGCTTATACAAAGTATAAAATTGCCAGTCGAAGAGTATTTAAGGGATGAACTCAATATTTACGCTTTCTTTTTCTATCTTCTTCTAATGCCTCATAAATAGCTATCACTTCTATCGTATTCATTACGACCACACCGTATAAGCGTTGGCAGTCGACTGATAATCTGCCACTGAATATTCAGTGTGCCTGCAACGTAATATAACGGATTGACACCCGCGGAAGTTCGCCGTCGGAATTTTCGTCAAGTGTGGTGCTGGTCATAGTGAATATGTCAATATTTACGGGATGTCTGCACCAAGAGATTGAAGGCAACAGATGGAGCCCTAAAGGGTAGGATCAAAGGTTGAAGGTGGTATGTAATAAAAAATAGATAAGACAAAGATATATGTAAATAATTAAGGGCTTGAAGGAGTCTTCGCGAGTTTGAGAGGAAGCGAAAAATAAATAAGACAGTGCGATATTCAAATCTGATTTATTGTTATCAAACAACATCTTAACTACTACTTACACCTATTAACACATACATAAAATAATTCTCGTGAGCTGGTGGTGTATTGCACACCTTCAGCTATTAAAATTTGGAGCCACGTGAGCCGTGCAGCAGTTGGTCCATGTCCAATATAACTTTACGTCGATCTTCTTATTGAGTGAGTTTATTAGGAAAATGGCATTTTATGAGTCGAGGGCAAAAGTCAAAAAGCCAATAGTCACAATCATTTATTCATATAGGAATGTACACTTATGAACGTCAAAAAAGAAATGCTTCTAATTTTACATTTACAGCCAGTTCTTAAATCAAGGGCGTAAAACGGAAGCGAAGAACTGGCAATAAACTCTCCGCCACTTTTTTTGATCGCCAAGTTTTTTGTTTTACACAGCGTTTGTAAGGAGCTGCAACCATTACACCTTGTTCCACATGACATCTTAAGTGATAAATAATAATAAAATAAATTAAAAACAAAGATTTGTCCTCTATCAGCAGGAGGCATGGTGAAATACATATTTTAGTTCAAAATAACAAACATCACCGCATACACGAATTCAAGTCCGACCAGTCACCACAAGTAGCACCCGTTCAAGAGTATGACGCATGGCCAGCCATCGGCAACAGTAGATCGCTTTTAAGCCGACTTATTTTGACATTGTCTCCATCTTATATATTAGATTTATAATTAAAAAGCAATTATGTTTTGCATTTCAGAGGGCACTATATCTTCACGAATTCCTCCACTATCCGGAGCGCTATTTGAAATGTAAACTTTGTGATAAACGCTTCTCGCGTCAGTCTAGGTTGGACAGTCATAAGAAGCAGCATTTCCTCGTCAAGGAGAAATATGTTGTGTGTGACTATTGTAATGTCAGGTGAGTTTATTTAGTAGTTCATTAGTGGAGAATTTTCTAACAGTAATATTGTTAAGGGAGCGTTCAAGTATTACGTCACCCAATTTTTGAAGATTATAGACCCCCCCCCATGTAACGCGCCGTAACGTTTTTCTTTACCCAGGTATAGTAAAACATTTCGTGATCACCTAGTGACTCTTTATACCTAAAAGTTACCATTATGTGGTGTAAAGTACTGGACAGTCGGAAAATAATATTAATAACAACGCGTAATTCAATCCCCTCCCCGCATCGTTACGTTTTACAAAAGGAACCCCTCTTCCCAAACTTCCCTAAAGCGTTTTTAATTTTTTGTAAAATTCATGTAGAATAATAGCTTGTAACATATACTGTATATATAGCATTATGTATGATGTGGTGGACTTTAATAAATAAATTTGTAATACCTGAACACCCTGACCCAAAAAGTTCTTTGTCAGGCATTGCAGACACGTCCTAACGTCCTAAACGAATGGACAGATTATGATACAGATTTTTACTAGAAAGTTTACGTTACAGATGGTTCTTTGCAGCGGTAGAAATATCATATAGATAGCTATACTATATGCAGCTATAATACGAGTAGTTAGTTTTGTTCATAAAAACGTTCATGTTTCTTTTGCACTTCTTTAGCGGGAGTAGACTGTTCTCTAAAGCTACCAATATTTTTTCAGATTTTACTCAAAGAATTACCTCATAAATCACATAGCCAAACACTTATATACAAATAAGTATATATGCGATATTTGCAATAAGGAGTTTTGTACAAAGCCAAGTCTCATTGGACATATTATTGCACATAATTCAGAAACGGTAAATTCACATTTTTTTAAATTCTGTTATTTAGAGACTTTGATATAAGTAATAGATGTACACTAAATTTAGTAAAGATAATTTAGTTTAATTTTATAACACAATTAATGGTGCAAAGGTATAAAATTAATTAAGGAATTGAATTATTAGGAAGTACCGCGTTATGCAGGGGTGATTACTCTACATAGTATATGTACCTGTTTCGTGATCATTTCTAGGTGATCGGCCTTTTGTGTCTGACATACAGGTATATTGAAAATACATATAATAATTCTTTATTTTCTTCTCCCATATAACATTTGTAAAAAACAATAAAAAGAAACAATGGCGCTACGACCTCTTTAGGTCTAGGCCTCACATTTCTGTATCTGTTTCACGATCATTTGTCAATCTAATAGGCAAGTAGGTGATCAGCCTTCAGTGCCTGACACAGGCTGTCGAATGTCGGTTTCCTTCACCGTTCGAGCGAATGTTAAATGCGCACATAGAAAGAAAGTCCATTGGTGCACAGCCGGGGATCGAACCTACGACCTCAGAGATGAGAGTCGCATTAAGAAGGTATTGGGAGACTAGGTAAGAACCCGTGATAAGGATAACCAGGCTTCCATTCCACAGCAGCCATACTGAATGTTCTAATAAAATAAATTCTATATTTTTTAATCTTTTGAAATCCATTTTTTAGGATAAGCAGTGCAAACTGTGCAAGAAGTCCTTCAAAAAACATATCTACCTTAAAAGCCATTATTGGAATACACATTGTATTAAATATAAGATTACTAGAAAGTGAGTACAAATGACCTTACGGGGGATGACGCGATCTGGTTAAACTAAAATTGTTTGGACGAATCGTGGCAGTCGGACAAAAAATTATTCCTATCTATAATTACTAACGCCCGAACCCAATAATCAATACACAATATTAGATTGTTTTCAATCATACCGTGACAGTCGATCGATGTATTATCTGCATCCCAATAACCAAACCCTACGAAGATAATCCATTATTAGCGAGGGATAAAATGCTCTTTGTCGTTCATATGTATACATTTCTGAAAAATCCTCCTAATCATGAAATTTTAAATTATATAGCTTTTTATATTAAAAAATCATCAATCAAATAGATAGCAGTATAATGTTTAATTGGCTTTTAAAATATTTGCTCCACAACCCGTTTAGTATCACTAATAAACAATTTAATAATTATTCCTTAAGTTAGAGTGTTTACTCTAATCAGTTTATTTAAATATTTATTTCAGAAATGTGAAAATAAAGAGGACTCGAAAGGTTCCGGAAATAAAAACGGAAGCTGCTGAGAAATTTGTGATTAAGTCGGAACCCTTGAGTGGTATTGTATTTCATAAAATATATATATATATTTTTTTTTTGTATGCGATGTTACTATTTGTGTTTTAATACAAACTTATTTATAAAGCCCTTCGGTTTGGGAGCGTTCAAGTATTACGTCACGCATTTTTTGGAGATTATTGCCTCCCCCCCCCCATGTCAGGCGCCGTAACGTTTTTCTGTTTTTTTGTTTCGTTACCACCCAGTGACTCTTTATACCTAAAAGTTACCATTATGTGGTGTAAAGAACCTACTGGAAAGTCGAAAATAATATTAACAATAACTTGTTCTGTTCTTGAGATTAAATTTTTAATAAAACTTTTCATCCTATTATTTTAATATCTTTAGATGGTAGTTTGATCAACTTACAAATTACTTTATCGATACGAATTTTAATGCGGTATTATGTAGGTGATTTTTATAAATATTAAATTATTTAAATATTTATTTAGATACAGACGAAGAGACGGAATACTCGAAGTCAGTTTTGGCTGAAGATTTAAAGTCTTCCGGCAATCAAATGAACATCTTCTACGACATTAAAACGATGGACAGGAATAAAATACGTAATTATTATTTCTACGTTTATAAAAAATATTTAATCATAATATTTTGGAATTTGAAAACAATATATGTATATAATTATTTGAGATACAAAATTCCTTGAGTTCTTCTATAAGAATAAATGTTATTTATTAAAACCCCTATGTTTTGTATGTGTGTTGTGTGATTTTGCTGTAACAATTCGTGTGTAAAATTAAATAAAAAATTTCAGATAAAATCAACGATCCAAGGATAAATAAAGAACTAAAAGAGACAGTTAAGATAAAGATCAAACGGTTATTGCAAAAAGTGCAGACATTGAAAGAGAGGTGCGATCTGGAGAGAGCGAGAAGGAGATATAACAAGCGAATGGAGAATTTATTAAAGAGGGGTAAGTTTTTTATACCTACTTTATATATACTTATTCCTTATATTATAAATCGCTGAGGCAATTAAAGTTAATAGTAAGCATTGATCGTCTTTTTTTTTGTATGGCAACTCGAAGCAGTCTTTCAAATAAAGCCAATAAGTGAAAATAATTCTAGTTTGCAATCTCAGTAACATATCTGTATACATTTTAAATTTATAAACGATTTTAGAAGAACCACAGACTGAATTAACAGAGACCGAAGTCGGAAAAATAACTTGTGAAAGAGATGAAAATGGAAAATTAAAATTCAACGTTCATCAGTGCTATGTTTGTTTTAATGTAAGTATTTTAAAATAAGGGTTTTATAAGTTTAAAACATTAATCAAATTTCGTCAAATATATTTTCTGCACAAATCAAGTATTTATTATTTATGGTTTTATTCAGAAACTTTGCTTAATTTTATTTATGACAATATATCATTAACTATTAAGGCTTAAAGGCACTTTTAGTGATTTGTATTAAAACTAATCTCGCCTCTGTGACTTCCGCTGACAACTATATTATAATAAAATAATAGTATTTTTTATAATTTTATTGCAGCTATATAAAACCAAAGAAGAGCTGTTGGATCATTGCCAGCAACATTTCGACCTGTGCCACACTAACACGTTACGGAAGTGCCCCTGTGTGACCACGTCTCGAGTCTGACGCTCGGCCGACATCTACTGAGAAAACACAAAATTAAAACCAAACTTTACACTGGCAACATTAAAAATGATGGCTCGCAATTTTATTACGACGTCAATGGCAAAGCTATTAATAAACTAGAAGTGATACCGAGTGTGAAACTATTGAACAGACAGGCTTATATCGATTTAGACAGAACAAATCGCGAGAAAAAAGATAAAATTATCGCTAAAACAAAATTGGTTAAAAAAGGGACAGAGTGGATCGTGGAAAAGGAGAAATTGAATATCGAAAACTTTAAAATACCAAAGCTATCCGAAATCGATTCATCGATGAATTTTGGTGACGATCATTGCGCGCGTATGAAGTCTTTAAGTGTTGCCACAAAACTAAATGGCGGCAAAATGTTATATCCCTGCGACCGATGCGAAAAAATTTGTCAGACCTTAAGCGCTTTAAAACTACATTATCGACGACACGATCCAAACGCCAAGCCGTTTAAGCCTAAAGTGTGGAAGCATAAATTAAAAAATAACGATAAAAATCCAAATAACCGTAACAATATAGTCTGTGACGTGACAAAGAGATATGTCAAACCTAAACCGATAACAAACAAGCATAGATGCGACCCAGAACTGATAAAATTTTATGAAAGCAATATAACGGGTGACAATATCGAGTTCTGGCAGTTTCTTAAAATATACAATCGAATGACTAGAGAAAATATTAAAGATTTTTCGGATTTAAAAAATAGAACTGATTTCGGAATCCAACCAGTTTCAGATGTGACGAGTGGAACTGATAACTTTAATTACAAAATAACTAAAGATGTTGGTAAAAAGAAAAGGAAACCACAATTAAAAGTCCTACGACATATCTTAATAAGCAAGAAAGAGTATAAGAAAAGAAATGAAATTAAAGCAAGATTAAGACAGAGTCTTGTAGTTAAGAGTATAATAAGCTAATAATATATAAGATTAATATATGTTTTTTAAAGTTAATTTCTAGTTTTTTGAGTTTATAGTAAGCTGTTATAATTTTGGCATAATAACTACTACTAATTTTATTTTTAGTTGACCCACAAGAGGCTTTCTTTAGTTTAATCTAAATTATTGAGTAACATTGAAAAATTAAACTCGAGGTGATAATTATCATTATATTCATAAAAATATCTTACAAAATATAACAAATTAGTTGAGTAAATTAAATAATAAAATAAAAAAGTTATGACACTTGATACAACTTGATATTAATACCTCACAAAGGCAAATAGTAGTAAACTGTATAAGATGCGAAAATAGTTCTGTTTGTTAATTTATTAAATAGATTATATAAAACCTGATTTTTTCATTTCAGTTTCCATGTATCTGAAAAAATTAATACCCATAAGTATAAGAATTTGTCATTTGTTAAAAATATGTTGAACAAAAGAGGAAGAGAAGTGTAATGGTACCATCCGCTATCACACACAAGTCTTTTAAAGAGGCAATGTATCAAGAGAGATTTTTTCCTAATAATAATATATGTATGTTCAAACTGTTAGTAAAAAGTTGTAAAACTGGTGGACTAAATCAGTTGGCCAAAAATGTGCATTTTGCAATTGTTTGTTCCATGAAGTTGAGAAATTTTGTAGATATACGCAAAATAAGGTGGTGTGGTCTACAGATGTAAAATAGCGAATAATAATATTTAAAAAAAATCCTCTACTACAGTCAGTCCAGGTTATATTAGAGATATAATTATATTAGATATATATTAATACTAGATTTTGCCTTCAAAACATTTACTTACTATTTCAGCAATATCTATCCAGTCCATTGCTTTAACAATATTATCATTCTTTGATGGTTTTTTATCCCAGTTCCAGTAAGTTATATCACTGAAGCCACCTGCAACCTGCAATTCAACATTAATGGAAAATGTAGCTTTTATATTATTATATATAATTACTAGCCGTTTCGCGCCCGCTTTGCTGGACGAATTAAAATAAATTTTATGTTTCATTATTTTATTTTTTTTCATATCTTTATTATTCTTCTTTTAACTTCCCGCTAAGAAAATTGAAATATTTCGAAAATCGAGTTTTTAACAGATGTTGACGTTTAGAGGTTCTAGGAAGCCTCCCCGAATGTTTCCGCGGTGAAGTCCGTATGGATAAATTTTCATAAAAGTAAAACAGCAATAAAAAAATGAAGGAACGTTGGAATTTAATAAATAAATAGCTATAAACCATCTAGGAAAAATTTCGCATCCAATTGTGGTAGTTTCATGTCGATACGATCAGTGGTTTAGGCGTGATTGAGCCTCAAACGAAGACCATTTTCATTATATATATATAGATACTATGTGTGTATGTGACTGAACTCCGCTTAAATGGCTGGACAAATTTGAATGAATTTTTTTTGGGTGCATTTGGGTGGTGCGCTGGATGGTTTATATTCACAAATCAAAATCAGCTGGGCAGATGGCACTTTCATATTTTGTTTAATATCCTAATCGTTTGAAATATCAGTACACCGTCTGTCGGATCCGCTAGTATTAATAAAAATAATGATTGCTTGTACCACCAACAAATCTATATGCAAATAAATTCGTTTTTTTTATATCACCTGAAATTTTCTCTCGGCATCCTCATTAAGGGGTCTCTTGGCTTCAGTCACAATAATACCTCGATACCCTTCAGGAACTGATATCTTCACTCCATCGAGCGGGTGCCCACGATAAGTAGCAGTTAAGTCTGAAAAAAAAAAAAATATCTTGGAGTGACACAACTTTTAGGGTTAAACGAATAAATTGACTTAAGATTTAGTAAACACTTAAGTGTAACATTAAACACAATCACCTTTTTCGTCGTTTTCAACTACGTATGGTTCAAAATATTTGTCTACATTAGCTGGGCCATCCTCATCAATTTTACAAGGTATATAGTGAACGCGTTGTTCAAATGCTTTTTTATCGTCTATTTCTCTTAAGTTATTTTCTACTTGAATAGACATTATCGGTTTATTTAGTGCAATTATTTAATATCGATAGTTTTTAATATCTCCGTTTAATTACGCGCGTTAGACCCTTTTTTTTTCACAAGGTAAGATGTCAACAGATCAATACAGACTACAGTCAACAGTCAACACCACTCGACAGTCTTGAATCTTGATAACTCTGTCAGTTAATTTCAGACACAGATATATGGGATATCGGGGTAGATGTAAGGGTAAATTTTGTGGATTACTAATGACTCCTTAACCCATGCTCATTCTACAATTTTTTTCTGGAATATAAGAACTCTCCATTTTTCAGCAATGCGACATCCAAAGGACATGCAATCGACTCAAAGATTTTTAGTGGTTTGGATTTTTCTATCACGATTCTATTTTCAAGAATATAATTTTGTCTAGTGTAAAGTCAAAGTCAAATAATTTATAATGGCACTTTTGAACGTAAAAAAAAAAAAACCTATTGACTTTATCTATCTCCTAAAATACTTAACTTTTAATATTTGCAACTGTATTATATTTATATATATTTGTTAAATAAAAACGTTAAATAAATCGAGGCATCATCTAGAGAAAAAAAATTAATGAAGATATTTTTAATATTGTGACAGTTGACTTAACCGTTAAGATTGTTCATGTTATTGTCAAAAATTATAATCAAATCATTTTGTTTCATACATAAATAATGTAAGATTCCGTCGTTGCGGGTATAAGTGTTTACACGTGTTTCGGATATCATTATTTAGTATTTTCTATTTTTTCTCGTAGTTTAATGAATATAAGTTGACTTATCCTATTGGTGGTGGTTAATTAATAACATCAACTAATTACGTAAGTTATTTTTATTTATTTGTTATATTTCTCCCTTTACCTTGTTATATTTTTGTTAGTCTATAATGGAGAAACGCCCTCCAGACCCCCTGATCCTCCGGATAGGGTCTCTTCTCCGGTGGAATCAATGGATTTATCCACCCCACTGTTGCCCCAACCTGGTGTCAAGCGCAGACTTGATACTGTCAATGAATCTTTAGTGGAACCTTCCAAAAAACCAATGACTGATGTCCGGTCATCTGTTGATGACGTCAACCCAGGATTTTACTCTCATCCATCTCTCACTGGCTCTCCCAAGTCATACCTTGTCAATGACAAGGGCCCTTTTTAGTCCATGTTTCTTGCCCTGAATCTGACCCATCCGCCGGTACATCAATCCGTCCAATTAAATTTGGTCACTTCTTGGTAAAAAATAAAGTAAGTAACATTGTTCGTGATGGTGTTAAAAGAGTGGGACGTAACAGAATATCTGTTGAGTTTAAGTCGGGTTTAGATGCTAATAATTTTGTGTCTAATCCCATTATACCTTCCAGCAATTATTCTGTTACGATTCCTAATTACAATGTTTCCCGTATGGGTCTTGTGAGAGGTGTCCCAGCTGATTGGTCGATGCAAGAATTTGTCGAAACCCTGGAAATTCCTGAAGGTATTGGTATAGTCCTCAAGGCCAGACGCCTAAACCGCAAGACAAACTCCGATGGTCAAATTAATTGGATTCCAACACAAACTGTTGTTTTAACCTTTCAGGGACAAACCCTTCCGGAGAGAATATTCTCCTGTCATAGTTCCCTCCGCGTTGAAACGTACCAACTCCCAACAATTCAATGTCTCAACTGTTGTAGATTTGGTCACGTAAAGTCACAATGCCGTTCTAAGCCTAGGTGTTTTCGTTGTACTTTAGCCCATCCTGGTGATGATTGTAATATCCCTGAAATAGAGTCATTATGTTTATTTTGTACTGCCTCGCACTATGCGACCAACAAAGCTTGTCCTGAGCATAATCGACAAAAAAACATAAAGAGTTGTATGTCTCAGGAGAGCATTTCTTATCTCGAAGCATCGGCTCGGTTCAGACCTATCAGTGGCAAAACTTTCGCAGACTCTGTTAAAACAACGCCCTCCCCTTCATTCAATGTATCCCAGCCCATTATTATACCTTCCCAAGTTTCCCGTCAGACAACATCATACAGGAAAACGGTATTTCTCCCTCCTCGCTCTAGGCCAACATCAGGAAAATCCTTTGATAAGGCGGCCCATGAGGCCATTACTTCCAATTTTCCCTCCTCTTTACCCAATGGTTGTGCCGTAAGCTCC
This sequence comes from Pieris macdunnoughi, assembly GCA_905332375.1. Lineage (NCBI taxonomy): Eukaryota > Metazoa > Arthropoda > Insecta > Lepidoptera > Pieridae > Pieris > Pieris macdunnoughi. The sequence goes on from CAJOBZ010000047.1 coordinate 340,228, forward strand.
CCAACCCTTATCAACAATGAAGTCTCCCCAAATGAAAATCTTCTTGACTGCTTATGGGCAGTCATTTGTAACATGCTATCTAAATATGATGACATCCCCATACCGTCCCACGTTGCCCAAAAAATTAATTTGCTCCACTCATTCGTCACCAAAAATGGCGAATCTAGTAATCCAGTGGAATTGTAACAGTATTCGCAGTAAAAAATCCGAATTAACCTTTCTCATCAATAAATTCGCTCCATCTATTCTAGCCATTTCGGAGACTTGGTTATTGCCGGGTTCCCGCTTTAGGGTTTCTGGGTATCGATGTCTCCGAGATGACAGGGATACGTTACGCTGGCTGTGCCTTTTTGGTCAGCCGATCCCTCACCTTCCACTCATTATCTCTTCCTCATTGTGATGGTATTAATGCTGTTGCTATGAGAGCTTTTAATATCTCGTTTATTTCTGTTTATATTCCCCACCCCCATATCGACCTCATTTCTGATATACGTTCTATTATCCTTTCGGTTCCTCCTCCTGTTGTCATGTTGGGTGATTTCAATGCCCACCATGTTTCTTGGGGTTGTCATTCCTCAGATTCTTTTGGGTCCCTTCTACTAGATTTACTCGATGATATAAACATAAGTGTCTTGAATAATGGTTGTCCTACGAGAAGGAGTCTTCCATCTCAGAATCCCGCTAACGCAGTGGATTTATCACTTTGTTCTCCTGATCTTTTCCCTTTTCTATCCTGGCGTGTTTTTAAGAGCACTTGTGGGAGTGACCACTTCCCCATTTTAATTGATCTCCCAACCAATTTAAGGAGCGTTACTCGCCCTTCCCCTCTTTTAAAATTTAAACTGAATCAGGCCAATTGGTCAGACTTTTCATCTTCTATTGACTCTAAGATAGCTGCGCTCCCCGCAGTTTCTGTTGAAAACTGCCTATCTTCATACAATGATTTTGTCAACTCCCTCACCTCATCTGCCAGTTTACATATTCCACTCAAATCTTCTACACTAAGGAAAATTTCTCCTCCTTGGTGGGATTCCGAATGTACTGAGATGATTCGAAAAAGAAAAACGGCAGAAAGGTCATACAGTCTTTGCATGACCTTGGAAAATTTTTTAGTCTACCAACAAGCTTCTGCAGCTGCTCGCAGACTTCTTAATAATAAGAAACGTCTTGGTTGGCATAAGTTCTGTGAGAGCATGTGCCCTGGTACCCCTTCGTCTGTTGTTTGGAGGCAGATCAGAAGATTCCGTTGTTCCCTCAATTCTTATGATGTCCCTTTTAATGATCCGTCTAGCTGGATTACCTCCTTTGCCGACAAATTGGCTCCTCCATCAGTCCCTTTTTATGATTGTCTTCCTTATAAGTATAATTCTTACATCCCCTCTTCAAACAGTCTAGATTGTCAATTCTCCTTAGAAGAACTTAACAAAGCATTAAATGGTCTCTCTGACTCTTCCCCTGGAGAAGATGGAATCCCTTACTCATTCCTCATAAATTCTTCATTAGGCACTAAGAGGTACTTTCTAGATTTAGTAAACTGTTTTTTCGATCATGGAATTATTCCTGAATCGTGGAACAGACAAATCGTCATTCCGCTTCTAAAACCTGGCAAAGATCCATCAGATTTCTCTTCATACAGACCTATTGCTTTGTCTTCTACCCTTTTAAAAATTATGGAACATTTGATTAAAATTCGTTTAGAATGGTTTTGTGAAAGTAACAATATCTTTGCAAAATCCCAGTTTGGTTTCAGGAAAGGCTTAAGTACGATGGATAGCCTAAGTATAATAACGACCGACATTCGCATTGCTTTTAAAAAGAAACAGTTCCTGGTGGGTGTTTTCTTGGATATCGCATCTGCGTATGACCACGTGCTGGTTCCAGTGCTCAGGCAAAAAATGCTTCAGCTGAGTATTCCTGAGAAGTTGGTACGTTTTGTTTGCAATGCAGTTTCGAATCGTTATATTATTATAAGATCTCAAAATACGGAGCTGTCTCCTAGATCTATTTGGAGGGGCTTACCCCAAGGTTCTGTTTTGAGTCCTCTTCTGTACAACATTTACACCTATGACCTGGAGCTTGTTGTGAATTCCTTCTGTCAGATTCTTCAGTACGCGGACGATGTAGCCTTATACTTTTCATCAAATTCTATTGAAGAGGCATCATCACGCCTAAATTCGGCTTTGGATTATTTGGGTGATTGGTTAAATGATCATGGTCTCTCTATTTCTGTGCCCAAATGTTCGGCAGTCACGTTTACTACAAAATACAAGGTTCCACGGTGTAACATTTCATATAAAGGGTCCTTGGTATCGTGTTGTAAGCAAGTAAAATTTTTAGGCCTTATTTTAGACTCAAAGTTAAACGGTGTTCCTCATTTTAACCATGTGATTAAAAAAAGTGAGAAGGGTGTTAATGTTCTCCGTTCATTATCTGGTGTGAGGTGGGGAGCACACCCCTACTCGCAAAAGCTTTTATACAATGCTGTGGTACGAAGTCATTTTGATTATGGCACCTTCCTTTTAGATCCTGGCAACAAGCAAGCCCTTGATAAAATTTCCAAAATTCAATCGAAATCTTTACGCATCATCCTTGGTGCTATGAAATCCTCTCCCATCAATGCTCTCCAAATAGAATGTGTTGACCCCCCTGTATTTACGTAGACAATTTTTAAGTGACCGCTTCTTCATAAAAGTCCTTCAATACTCTTCACATTCCATCTTGTCCAAATTACGTCGCTTATCTAATCTCACGATGCCATCTAGTACAGGTAATGTTCCATGCCTGTTACACAGTTTTAATAAACTTTCTCGTCTTCCTAATCCTATTGAAAGTTTCCCTAGTAATCCCTTGTTTTTAAATAGTTATGAATCCCTCATTTTTGATCCTAAAATAATTTTAAACTTTGGAATTGAAAAAAAATCCACCCAAGCTTCCACTTGTTTTCTGGAAAAAATTTCAAAAGACTGGCAGGGTTGGTTAACGATGTATACTGATGCTTCCAAGATTCCCAATAATGAGTACATCGGTGCGGCTGTATGGGTTCCTTCATTCAAAACAGTATTGAGCTTTAAACTTCCTCCATTGACCTCCGTTTTTTCAGGTGAAGCTTTTGCAATCCTAGAAGCGGTTTTGTATGCTGAGTCCCACAACCTAAATAAAGTTACAATTTTTTCCGATTCTCGCAGCTGTTTACAGGCAATTCTTTCCAATCCATTCAGGTCTAAAAAAAACATAATACGATTCTAAAAATAAGAGAAGCTTTGTTTAGGTGTAGTAAAAAAGATATTCATATTGTACTTTTGTGGATACCTAGTCATTGTGGTATAGCGGGTAATGAAACTGCTGACTCTTGTGCAAAAGGTGCTATTTTCTGCGGATCTTGTCAGCATACCAACATCTCGGCCCTCGACCTATCAGCTCTTGCGTACTCCCACCTTTTAAAATCCTGGACTATTGATTGGCAATCTTCTAAAGTAAAAACTGGCAGACACTATGCTAATATTCAGTTTTCAATCCCTTCTTCGCCGTGGTTTTTTAAACATAAGTTTTTAAACAAAAAGGTCACGTCTATAATCTGCCGTCTTCGTATAGGGCACGCTTGTACTCCCCTTCATCTAGCCAAAATTAAAATTAAAGACAGTTCTCTCTGTGAGTGTGGTATGGACGAGGGCTCGACAGACCATATATTTTTTAACTGTTCTTTAATTAATGACTCGTTATTTGACCATCTTTCTCCAGATTTCCCTCGTCCATGTAACCTTAACTCCCTACTTTCCCTCCCATCCAGCTCGATCGTCAAAATTTTAGGGAAATTTATTTCTGTTAATAAATTAAAGTTATAAATAAGATTCTCCCCTCCATACCTTGTAATAAAATGTTAACCTCTTGTATATATTATTAGATGTCTGTGTGTGTTGTATTTATTGTGATGTCATTTTTGTTTTGGGTAACTCTGCTTAGATAAAATTCAATGTATCAAAATTATCAAATCTATCCTCACTGTGTGAAGACTTAGAACGTGACATTGGCGGAATTGTGATTTACACAGATGTCGCCATTATAAATAAAGTGAAGTGAAGTAAATAATGTAATAAGTGTGTATTTCTAAAAATATAGGCGTTTGTTATTGATTTCACAAATTTCATCATACTTACAGAATACGTTCCACGACGCTTAGTTTGGAATTCTACTGACCAGTTGAAATAGCCTTTTCCTTACCCTGTGACCTTCAAAGTTCAAAAAGTATATCAGAAAGCTATTCGTTCGTGTTTGTTCAGTTGAAAAACATATTTATTACGTCAGTGTAAATAATTTGGCAGTGTTCTTGTTATTATTCACGTACGGTAGTTGCTGGCGAATGGTCTTGTATTGACCTTGAACTCGCAACAGCTGGTACACATCCTGTAAGTTCTTTTTTAAGATAACTGGATTTTAATATTTCTCTATAACTGTTTATTTAATTTTACTGATATTTACAAACGAAGCAGAAGAAACTAAAAAGCTCGATTATTTTATTTTAAACCCTTTCTCTTTTGTGCAACAATGTGCAATTGTGCAATGTTACATTGTAATTAAATTACAACATAGAGTATTTCATAATATATATTATAATGTCACTAAATTACTATCTACGTAGTTACATAGTTTTGACTTAATATACTGACAGAAATTTATTTTTAAAACATAAATGCTAAATGTATTTTCTATGCCTTTCCATCTTTTTGATTTTTTGGCACAAATATGAAGTTGATTTTTTTCTAAATTACTAAAATCAAAAGACACTATAATAGTAAGTTCCCATATAGTCACTTGAAACATTCATCGGTTTAATTTTATAATTATAAAGGTCCAATAAGAAATTGTATTAATTAAAACTAAAGCTGTATTTATAAATAATTATAAACAATGTTTTATCAGTTATTGACTTATGATTATGCTATCATTATAAAACAATAAAAAATACTGTGATGCATCTTATCTATGATTACAAATGCCGTTTTTATTGTGTTTTGTAATGAAACTTAGAATTTTATCTTTAAAAAAGAATACTGTTTGTCTTTGTTATAATTTGACTAATTTCTTAATGTGTATTAAGTCATAATATTAGCTATCAACAGAAAAAAAGATGAGAGTGATGCAACTCGGTTAAATAGTTGCAAAGACTATATCTTCCTCAATACAGATTAACAATCTTACAATCAATTGAAAAGGCAGTAAAAAATATTAAATTAACATGTGTGTCAAAATTCTAAGTTTAAGTTTATCAAGCTGATGCAACTTAAAGAAAATCTGAAGTATCATGTAACTTTGTATTTTCAATTATTTAAAATTATTACTTATGATAAAATTTTAAATTAAATATTGTTACAAATAAACTACCCATGGTAAGTTTATAGGTGTCGGTATAAACTCGGTAAAATTCTGGCTTAATGATAAAAATGTCATGTGAAACAGTTCAACAATCTTCATTTATTTGTGACTTTAAAATGATTAGTTTTTGTGTCCTTGCCAATTAATGGTACCAAGTAGGTATATTATTCCTTTGGAATAAATTACTTTATAAAAAAAATAATTTCAGACTCAGAAACATGGATTCATTCTTCAGCCTGTTCGACCCCTCAGATGGGCAAAATAAACAAAAAAAGAGACATAAAAATGACCAGGAGAAAAGTAATGATGCTCCTAAAGGTAAACAAAGAAAAATTATAATCCTAATACTTATTTTCTACTTAAAAAGTAGTAGGTGGGTAAAGTCAAATTTGACTGTAATTTTTTTCAACCAAATAATTTTTATATTTATATTTATTCAGGAAGACGTCGCGGTCGCCGCGGGCAGGGTAAACACGAGACATTGCCAGAGGAGTCCTCATTCCTCTGTGAGCCACAACTCAGCACGGAAATTCTTGTCAAGGACTGCAGCTATATTGAAAACTATATTGAAGTTAATAATAAGGACGATGGTGAGAAATGTTGTCCTATTGGCTTCACCGAGTGACTCTCATCCCTTAGGTCTTAATTTCGATCCCCGTATTTACATCAATGGTCTAATGTATGTAATCATTTAACACTTGGAAGGAAATGTTGAAGGATGTTTTTCTACACCACATCCTTCAACATTTCCTTCAAGGCCGTCGTTAGAAGATAAACCCACTTACCTATTAAAAAAAATGTGTGCGTGTACTAGGTGTACACACGTAAGAAGTGAAACTTCTTTATGACCTTATTTTTCGAAAAATGATCTACTATATGCAACTTAACGAAATTGGTTAAATAAAGTTTAACAAACGGCTTTTATTATCATAGACATGAATACAAATACAATTATTTCATTTTACCTAATAAGGTAATAACTACTAATAATCTTAGTAGTTATTACTACTTAGTAGTAATAACTACTAAGATTATTACAGAATTTCATTAATTGTAGTAGAATTATTACTATCATTGTTATCGTTATTATATATTTTTGTTATTAATGGCTTCGAATCTCTTCGGATCAACCGTGGTAGGGACAAGAAAAAGATGGCGCGTAACCGAAAAACATGACGATTTGCTACAAAATTTCTCCCATACGTCGATAAAGAACTTTCATTCCAACGCCGATAAAGAAGTTTGACTTCAAAAAGCAACATGGCGCGTAACGGAAAAATGTGACGCGTAACGAAAAAATGTTACACTAAATTTTTTTCCAACCCCGATAAAGAAGTTTCACTTCAAAAACAAATGATTACGAAACATAAAGAAATCTGAAGCCCAGAACTTTTTTGGTCTGTTAGGTCTGCCACTGGATGATGAGAAAGAAACTTGTTTTTTTTTTATTTTGTTAGGATTAGGAATCGAAAATACCAATTGTCATTGCTAAGTAATTCCGAGTTGATAATTTTATTTTAATATTCTATTCCCGTGCAAAATTATAAAAATGGTTTGAATTCACATTACCAATTACAAATAATATTTTTAAAACTCCAGATTCTAAAGAATCGGACAAAAAGCCGCGTAGGCGCAACTCGAGAAGGAAATCTCGACGGAAAAACAAAATATCGCCTGGAAAAGATCTCTTGCCCGGGATGGCTTGGCACGAGGAAGCTAATTGTAAGGGTTTTTACTATATTAGCGCACTTGTGATCAATGTTCAAAGAAATATGTACATGTTAGTTTTTTCTGAACGGTATTCAGATGTGATATGAAATCGGTTTAGGAAAAATTAATACAAAACTTAGTAATTTTTATAAGACAATGGATGGTTTTTGATACCTATATTATATTTGGATCGTAATCATCGCAACATACTGTGTGTATCACAATTTTTCTCTAGATGAGAATATCTTAAGTTGCACTTACTATAGAATGTGGATGTTTGTTTCCATGGTAACACTGTCAATACGATGCTAAAGAGTCCACGTTTTATAATATTGTCAACGTCAAATTATTGTCAATATTGTTTCTAATCTTACGGTGGCATCTTCACATAGGTGCGGGCGAAAAATCAAACCTGAACAATCAATCAACGAAGTTAAAAACCACAGACGAAAAGCTCGGAAAGATTGTAAATAACCTGAAAAATTTGAAAAAAGACAAGAGAAAAGACGAGTTTGAAAGAGTCTATAATGTAATAGATAAGCTGGAGAAAGTCGGGATCAAAGATAATATGTATTTGAGCGGTGACTTCGATGACGATAAATGGGAGAGTGATTTCTTCTATAGCGATGACGATGAAGAATTCAGGGATGATAGGTACCATTTATTGATTAAACTCATTAATAATATTAATTAAAAAAAATATAGAGAATATATCTAAATTTTTATTCCAGTACCTCGGATGCAGATGACACAGGTGATGAATACTTCGGATGCCTACCCCCAGAGCCAAGGTTTGGTAATGTGGAGTACAAGCTGCAACTGGTGTCTCCTTGTGAGAGAAGGTTTCAGCATTTGGTCACCCAGGTATGTCCCCTTAAAAAATCATTTTTGAAAAGTATTTTTGAAGTGAAACTTCTTATCGGGGTTGGAAAAAAAATTTAGTGTAACATTTTTTCGTTACGCGTCACATTTTTCGGTTACGCGCCATGTTGGTTTTTGAAGTCAAACTTCTTTATCGGCGTTGGAATGAAAGTTCTTTATCGACGTATGGCAGAAATTTTGTAGCAAATCGTCACGTTTTTATTTATTATTTAATATTTATTCTTAATGACACTTAATATTTTAATGACAATTAAATACATTAAATTCCTAACATATATTCCTTTTTCCGTCCCTCTAAGTATCGGAAAGCTAAACTTTTAGATTTGTATAAATATGACACTTATGACACTTAAAGATTAGTTTGCCACTGAAGTTTCACTTCTGACATGTGTACTTTGTACACACACTTTTTTTTTAAATAGCAGAAACTACACTAAAAATCAACCATCCAATCTATATAATATTCAATTCTATATAAATTCTTTTCATCTAGAGAATAATAATGGTTGGTTTAGTTGAAATGGCGCCTTCGGTCGGGTGGTGGGACAGCCGTGTACGTCATAGGGGTGAGGGACTGCGGGGCCCTGAAGGGACTGAGAGCGAACGCCTTGAGGGCCTCTCTGAGGGCGCTGAGAAGGATGGCGAGCGCCATCGGTGCAGTTTTAGTATCGGTGCGAGCGAGACGGGTAGCGCCCAATCGGGCAGTCGCCGAGGTTTATATACGGAAGGTAAGTTTTTGGATGTTGGCATTAAAAATTATTTTCATCTTTGATATTGTGAATTTTGAAAATAATACAAAACAATTTTTACTTATAATTTGCTAATATAAAGTGATTTAAAAGTTTCGAGCGTAACAATACAATGAGTCATGCTTTTTCGTGCGTTCATCGATTTATTAGAAATTGTCACGTCAAAATATATAAAAATTCAATCACATAAGTCTTTTAATTTAATTCTAAACACGTTGTAAAGTGCTAATATTAACTATTTTGTATGTTCAATTGTATTCTAACAATTATGATATTATTTGTTTTAGTTGGCAGATACTCAACAAAGTGTAGAACTGAGGGTAGCCGTGATGGGTGCGAACGAAGCGGGAAAATCTACCCTCATTGGAGTTTTAACTCAGGGTAAGGTGACCTTTATAGGTTGATTAAAACCTCAAGAAAAAAGGCTCGTTCATAAATTTGTAGTGTCCTAGAAAATATAAATAGCGGTTCCAGGACGACTACAGAATCCAAGAATATGTATTTATTTATAAGTAATCTTACAGATACACATATACATATTGTAAAAGAAAATACTTAGACAATATACAAACCCAAAACAGATAACATTTAACGAAATATATGAAACAGAAAAAGAAAATTGAAATTAAACAATTTGCAACTTAATATTTTAAAGAAAAATGACTATTACTCCTGCTATAAAAGTCTTTTCGCTCAAAATATTTCCTGACACTCTCTTTGATAAGGTGGGAAATGGAGGTATAATTCTCGTTACTTCAATTTTGTTCGGTTTGGTTCATAAGAATGTAAATCATCGTGATATTATATATATGTTTCCTTTTAATTTTCCACTAAAAATATAATCATTTATCGTTTTGCGTCTACGTATTTCATATACGCACTCTACGCTTAATATTCTTCGTTTAGACTTTAGAATAATGATTGAAATCGGTCAGGTGAGCTGGACAACGGCCGAGGCAGCGCTCGACTCAACATGTTCCGACATTTGCACGAAGTGAAGAGCGGGAGGACCTCTTCCCTCAGTCACGAGATTCTGGGGTTCGACGCTCAGGTAGTTCTCAATTTTATACAACTTTCAAAATTAAAAATTCAAAAATCATTTATTCACGTAGGTAACACAATGTACACTTGTGATGCGTCATTAAAGAAATACATATTAGTGCTTCTAATTTTACATTTACTGCTTTTTTTTTTTACACAACGTTTGTAAGGAGCTGCAACCATTACACCATGTTCCACATGACATCTTAAGTAATTAATAATAATAACATAAATTAAAAACAAAGACTTGTACCCTATCAGCAGGAGGCATGGTGAAATAGGAGCGCGTGCTCCTATTTCACCTTACATTCTCGTGGGAACAACACGCAAACACATAGTCGAAATAATTAACATCACCGCATACACGAATTAAATAAGTGTATAAAAGCCAGGATAGACGTCTAAGTGTGATGATTCAGGGCAACGTGGTGAACTACGGGTGTTCGGAGCTGATGACGGCCGAGCGCATCGGAGAGAGGAGCGCGAAGCTGGTCTCGTTCTTGGACTTGGCGGGTCACAGCAAGTACCAGCGGACCACCGTGCACGGGCTCACGGGCTACTGTCCGCATTATGCCATGATCGTGGTGGGTGTCGGCTCTTTGTGTATTTGATTGATTTGCGGCATTGCGCCTATTTTAAATGTCTTATATTCTGCAGATCTCGGCCACCGCGGGCATAACGAGCATAACAGAGGAGCACATAGGACTCCTCCTCGCCCTGGATATGCCTTTCTTCGCCGTGATCAGCAAGTGCGAGTTGGCCAATGCCGCCGTGGGGCCGTTGGTGGAGAAGTTGAGGGCTCTTCTGGCGAACGCTAAGAAGGTATACACTCGTTCTTGGAGCAGTGTTGGCCAAGTTGGTTTCAGCGGACGACTCTCATTCGTGATGTGTGCTGTGCACCAATGGCCTTCACACAAAAAGTCGACACGTGTCAGGCACGGGAGGCTGATCACCTACTTGCCTATTAGATTGACAAAAGATCAAGATATGGATACAGAAGTTTATAAATATTTGGTATATCACAATTCTCACACACTTGAAGCCAAAATGAGCCCTTTAGTTTTTCCCAAACTCATAAATTGTAATTTAACATTCTCGTTTCCGATAATGTCCAATATGTCGACTACACTTATATTGAAGTGTCTCTTAGACTTAAGAACCCTTAAATAAGCCAAGTTAGTTTTTTGTAAGCGTTGCAACCCCACTACACATAATTTTATGTTAGTTATAAACGATTAAAGCTAGTTGACTCTGAGCTTCGAGCAAAAAAATTCATGTATCATACATTTGGTTATATCTTATTTTGAGACTCGCGCGCAGAACATGATATATTTTTATTGATTCCGTTTATTATCTGTGAGAAAAAAATATATTGTATTATTACTAAAGCTAGTAATAGCTAATACAAAATATTTTTGAATTTAATGATTTTCAGAAACCTCTATTAATCACTGATGAGAATTTGGCGCGAAACTGTGTCGTGCCCCAGAAGTCTATACTCGACACCATAGACGATACGGACCAGAGACAAGATGAGTGAGTAGCAAATTACATCTGATAGTAGAAAACAGTTGTTTTTATGGACAAGGATTAAAATTGGTATCACAAGTCTCAATCTCGTTTTGAGCGCTGTCAAATGTGTCAAACGTCATAATAAAATCATTATAAGTAAAATATTCTCCTTTATTATCTAGAGAGGAAGTGGAACAAATTCCCGTGTTCCCCGTGAGCTGCGTCCGCGGCGTGGGTTTGAACGCCCTCCACGCGTATCTGCTGGCCTTGAGACCGCCCGCGGAGGACGCTCAGCCCAGTTCTGTAGATACGGTGAATTTATATAAATTAAAGTAAAATAGTCGTATTTTAAAGAAAACACTTTTCTAACGGATTGAAGCTATGAATTATTATAAACTTATAATTATTTTTCTATATCCACAGCTTCAATCCGGTAAAAAAGTGTTTCCTTTAAATGTGTAAAAGTTATGTTAGTAAAAGACAATACTAATTTATTTAAAACATCCTTTTCAGTTTGTTTTTATAGAACAGGAGGCAAACGGGCAGGTGGTTCACCTGATGTTAAGTGATACCGTCGCCCATGGACACTTGAAGAACCCTAAGTCGAATCGGTTCGGAAATACTTCAGCGGGCAACTGATTCCATATAGATAAAATATATGTGGAACGGCGGATGTCGGAATTGATTTGATGAGCGTAATTTCGTCTTCTGACTCGACGTCCGATGATGAAATGTGTGAATTTGTCTTTTCATAAATATTTGTGATTACTAAAACATGACAATTCTGAGGGAAAATGTTAATTGAGTAGATGTGATTATTTGCAGGAGAGTTGCGAGTTCCAAATAGACGAGATCTTTCACGTGGGGGAGTCGAGCGGACCCGTGGTGGGGGGGCTCGTGGCCAGGGGGCGGCTTCTGGAAGGGGACGACCTCATCATTGGTAATCTTCTTTTAGCTTTCTTCTTACGCTCCTTATTTTTACACATATAAGTCTTTCGTTATCGAATATACAATATATATTTCTATCAGAATTGGTGATATTTTTATATGGGATGGAATTTAAAAGCGTTTAAACCAAATAGATGATGTAAATGAAGTGTCTATACCAGTCTTTCCCAACGTGGGGCCCACGCTCCACAGCGGGGGCAATATTATATTCTCGATGGGAACAATTCTAAAATTTTGTTTTGTTTTGAAAATTTACTTACTGGGCAAAAATTCCTAAAACCTATTATTTAAGTTTCTTAAGAAAACAATTCAATTTTTAACTGTACTTTATAATATTGTCTTCATTTGTGGTATTACGAACCCAATAAGTCCCGGAAGCAGTCAACTAAAGTTCAAGATAACACAGGTCCATTAGACACGGGTGAATTCGTCGAAATCTCGGTGAAGACGATATTCCGGAACCGCGTTCCTTGCGGTTCGGCCAGAGCGGGTCAATCCGCGTCGCTGGGCCTCAGCCGGGATCCTCCCAACCTTCGACCCGGGATGGTCCTTTTGACTCGGCCCGGGCAATACCGGACGGGGCCGAGGCCGGTGTGGGGGTGCACGGAGAATTGTACGAAGACGGTGAGAGGTTTCTTATATTAGAGACAAAAATTCAATAATTTTTAGGGTGGAAATATTCGACAGTGTCTCGGGGCGCAGTGGAGAGCTGGAGCACTGAGGCACGCCGGCCCGTTATAACAATTAGTTATGTAAAACATTCAATTAATGTAATTTTATCAATTTATTTTCTGAAATGGATTACTTGGCTTGCGATAAAATATATCGTGTAAATTTCAAAATTATGTTCTATATACATTTTCTTGAATGAATTCAAAGTGTCAAAAATTGGCTATGTTTGGATTTTTTTCTATCGAGCGAAGTTTCAAAATGGATACATAAACTACTTAATTCCACCATCTATTTTAACAAAAAATGGAAAGAAACAATGTTCTTTTTTGGAGTTTGGCGACCAGATCAGTCCTTAGACCTTAATTATAAAAAGCAAATTAGGACGGAATATGTAACCAAGAGAATTTTAGTATAATAAACCGTTGCCATGGTAATAAACTAGCTTTATCCACCCTAGTTATGACAATGTAGACAGAATGATGGCAGTGAACTGATTTGTTTATTTATTATGTTATATAATGCTATATCTACAGTCGTAGGAATAATACAAAAATTATTTAAAAAAAAAAATTATTGATACCAAATCATGCGTTTTATATTACAGACGCCTCAAATAATACCAAAAACTCAGAACCAAGAGAAAAATAGTAAAAACGTGAAGAGAAAAAACAATTTCCTTCAAGAAGTGACAAATTTACAAAAGATTTTGACAAAAACGCTGCCGTTCGACAAAAACGTCAACGAATTGGACAAAAGCGGCATCGACACGGTGGAGAGCGTCGACGAGCTGTTCGGTGAGGATTTCGACAAGTCGACGGGCGAGAGAGAGGAGAGCGGCAAATGCGCCTGCGCAGGTCGAGTCTGGCTGGAAGACCCCAACGACCCGAGGGGCTGTTTGTACTTTCAGGTCGGTATACATTTGTCGTTATGAAACTGTTCGTGTTGATTACCAGCTCTTGACTTCGGGAACTTGCAGGCGACGGTGCTCCTGATCCGCCACTCGACGGCCATTTACCCGGGATTCCAATGCTCGGTGCACGTCGGGAATGTTCGGCAGACGGCTATTATCGAGGTATTTCTCTTCTTTATGACGTCATCTATGTGTTCCTTACTAGCGTAGTATGTAGTTCGTCATCATCTTAATGACGAGCGAGGGGGCCGATGGCTGGCCATGGGTCATACTCGTAGACGGGTGCTACTTGTCGAACTTGAATTCGTGTAAGGTGGTGTTAGTTGTTTCAACTATGTTGTTCCCACGAGAATGTAAGTGCTGAAAAAGGAAAAATCTTTGTTTTTAATTTATTTTATTATTATTTATTACTTAAGATGCCATGTTGAACATGGTATAATGGTTGCAACTCTTTACAAACGTAAAACAAAAAACTTGGCGATTAAAAAGAGTGGCGGAGAGTTTATTGCCAGTTCTTCTCTTCCGTTCTACGCCCTTGATTTGAGAACTGGCAGGAAACGTAAAATTAGAAGCATTTAATGTATATTTCTTCTTTTGACGTTCATAAGTGTACATTGTGTTACCTACATGAATAAATGATTTTTAAAAAAAAACAAAGTTTAGATTTTCAGTACATGAAGTATGTTTGTCCAGGGCATCTTGGCCCCGAACAGTGTGGTCAGGGCTGGAGAGACAGCTTCCGTGGTGTTCCGCTTCGCCCGATGCCCCGAGTACCTGCTCACGGGACGGAGGCTGCTCTTCACTGCGGGGCTTGGGACCAGGTCGGTCGCCCTACATTACGGTTCACAGAGACACTTTTCTCGTGTTTCGATATAAAAAACAATTTTATCTTTCAGTTAGTTTACTTTGAAAATATGTTATAATTAATTACATTTTTTGTTTGTTTTCAGAGCAATTGGCCGGATCACACAAACCTTTCCGTACATACCTTGAGCGATCTAGTGTTGTTTTAGGGCAAATCTACTAATGATTGGGTTTCAACCCATAGATGGTACATATTTGTACCAAACTTGATCCGATTGGGGTCAAATTTAACCAGATTGGACATCTATTAACAAACTTACATTCTTTTTACATTTTATATCACAATTTAGCAATTAATTTAATGCACACAAATTATATTTATTTACAAAGAAATTTAGCAAAAACTATATTAATTACACAATATTATTATATTAAAACACTAAATATAAGATTTCCCTATTTCAATAATCTAAAACATCACTCAACACTACATCTAGTTTCAAGAGTGATTGCGTCTATTTGACATATTTGATATTGCTCAAGTGTGACTTGGGATTTATTTGATAATAAGAAAAATTCTTAAGGAACTATATTTTAATTGGTTTTGCCTAGTCTTAACATTGTTTAAAAGACCATCAACTTGTAATTATGTACAATTACCCTAGTAAGGACAAATTTCCGCCACTTTTTCACTTTTCAGCAGAAATGTGACCGTTTGGTCTTTTTTTGGAATCGAATTTTTTTACTTGTAAATTTTTGACAGCTTGTGTAGATGGCATTGCTGTTATTTGAAATGTCAAACCATGGCATTGACATCTATCAAACTCGCGATTTAGTAAATATATTTATAAATAAACTCTAATAAAAAATGTTCCCAAAATGAAGCAATAAAAAATCTAATATTTTGAAATGTGTTGAATTTGTAGTGTTTGTTACGCTTATTCCCTCAAACTGCTACTCGATTGTAGATAAGAATGGTGAATGATGATAAGACTAACATATATATATTATATCGTTCAATTCAATGTTTAGTTGTAAGAAATACATTTTTAGTATTATGACTGCAGTGAATTAAGTTGAATCACTGCTTAAGAAGTTCTCTATTAGGAATTGGTTCCTATTTATTTTAGTCTTAAAGACTTTGATAATCTATTTATGGTTGAATTAAATTCTCTTTTATTATGTTTTTGATTTCAGTGACGTATGTCCAGTTAGTTTGGTTTTGCTTAGGTGAAAAAAATTACGGAAAATCGGGATTTGGAGTTGAAATAATGACGAAAAACAGTCGTTTATAAGTTATTACGATTGTTATATATGTTTTTCTGGTCATATTTAAACATGACCAGAAAATTAATTAATCCGATTAATAACAAATTATTTCTTTCAACGAATTGTGTAGTACATCAAACTTAGCTGTAATGTTTATAATATCGTGACAAATCCTTTAGACGTTGTGAAAAGGCACTCATATTGTATTATTAATAGAAATATAGATTGCTTGTAATAAAAATACACCAAAAATATGCACATTTTGAATAAATAAAATTTGGAATTAATTTTTTTTTCATTTTGCACATATTTGTTGCGGTCTACTTCCCGCGACTTTGTCTTAGTTTTTATTAATACCCTATAAAATTCAAGCTTTCATTCTACACCTCTTCTCTATCTTATTTTAGTCTCTTTATTCATAAATAATAAAATAGCCCACAATGAATTCACAACAAACCGTAAATCAAAATTGGATTTTTATTCTGAAGGTTGAAGTGAATGGTTATAGGTCCTCTGGGTCGGCAGTATATATGGGGGTACCACAGGGTTCAATTCTTGGCCCTTTCCTCTTTCTTGTTTATATAAATGATCTACCTTTCGTGGTAGAGAAAAAACATCAGATAGTAGTTTGTTAAACGTCAGATAGCAGATGTTAGTTCTGCAGCTTACGCGGTTAAAAAGATTCGCTCACTAACTGATGTCGATACAGCTAGACTTGTTTATTTTAGTTACTTTCACAGCGACTTATGGCTTATTATAATGGGGTCATGCTGCTGATGTCGAAACTATTTTCATCCTGCAGAAGAGGGTTATTGGTGCAATCTATAAATTAAACTGTAGGGAATCTCTGAGAGATAAATTCAAGGAAATTAATATATGTACTTACCTTTCCCTCGCAATATATTTCTGAAAATATTATGTATGTATACAAAAATAGTGATAAGTTTACTAGAATAGAACATATGCATAATGTTAATTCTCGGAACAAACGCAGGCTACAATTTCCGCGTACTAGACTATCTAAAGTAAGTTATTCTTTTTTGAGAAAAAGGACACTTTTCTTTAATAAAATCCCAGATGCTCTTTTATCTCTGCCTTTTAATAAATTTAAGAGATGTATTAAAGAAAAGCTGTGAAAAAAGGCTTTCTATAATGTTAACGATTATCTAGTTTATAAAAGGGCCTGGGACTATTGCTTGAAAGGCTGCTTCTAATTAGTTTGCGGTATTTGTTTTAAAATAAGTGTTGTATGCCATAGTCATTTTGTATGATGATTTGCTATTTTAAAAGAGTACGAGAGTTTTTAATGCCGGCTTTTTCTCTCGACCTACACCCTCTGTCTTCTTTGCCGATGAGTAGGGATGC
This sequence comes from Pieris macdunnoughi, assembly GCA_905332375.1. Classification (NCBI taxonomy): domain Eukaryota; kingdom Metazoa; phylum Arthropoda; class Insecta; order Lepidoptera; family Pieridae; genus Pieris; species Pieris macdunnoughi. The sequence goes on from CAJOBZ010000047.1 coordinate 357,460, forward strand.
CTTCCGATACAATTTAATGACGTGAAATAAGTGATACCTACCTGTTATGTTATATTCCAAAATAAACATATTTTATTTTATTACGATATATTTACATACTTTTTTATTCCTCGATAGCACTCAGTTGAGTGCTGTTTTAGATGCGTGACCCAGACCTTTAATCTTTGTATAGTATTTTTAATTATATTAATAATTGTTTTCCTAGAAAACGGTTACAGCCTAGAAGATATTGTAATTATCGTAAACATTGCTATCCTGAATGGTACCCAGTGGCGTAACAATAGGGTGGCAGGTAGTGTTGCCCAAAATCGGTCTTGGTCTTGTTCTTGCATTTTCGCAAGACCGCCTTATTGTAGCAATACCAAGACAAAGCCTGCAAGACAATACTTAAGCCTGCAAGACTCTTGCGTCTTGCAGTTAAGACAAACTGAGATTTGGGCGTTATTAAGTAGGTATTTGGTTTCAATTCCGAGTTTGAGAGACGTTCCCCAGTATCAAAACCGTTGGTATCGTCATAACACTAAACGTGCCGCTCGTCTGAAAGAACCCTGATAGGTATTGTATTGTTTAGGTAGGTAAGTACTTATTATATTTCAACAATTTATTAAGTAGGTAGCGTGTTAATACTCACAAATATGTTCCCATCATCCCATGTGATATAATTTACCTAGAATAACTTTCTAGCAAAGTTCATACCTTGTTCATTAACCTATAATAATATATTATGCTTGTTTATGTCTTATGAGCAGATATAACGTTAGTACTCGTAGGTTGGTATGTGCTTAAATTTATAGCCAACAAAATGATATAAATATTATGTAGGTAGCTACTTATGTTTCAAAGTTTATATTATACTGCTCAAAACAATTACGGGAACAAAACTTTAAAGTAGAACTAAACTTTTTACTTAAGGTTTTAATTATTACTGGCCACTAGATAGAGAGATGTTAAGGCATTGTCGAAGAAAATAAAAAACAAAAGAGCATCGGCGTTTTGGTTAGTAGTCCTATAATAAAGTGGCAGTGTGTCTAGAAACACCTAAAAGCAAAGTGACGTCTTTGAATTTTCATTACTTTCTAATCACAGAAAACACATTTTAAGTAGTTTTTTTCAATCTTTTGAGTATTAATAGAAATTGAAGTGAGCCTTTTGAGTATTGTTATTCATTGAAGCGAGTGAGTTTAGGTCATAATGCCAGATCTGACTGAATTGCATGTCTCCCGAGCTATCGCTTTGCTTGAAGTGGGCCGAACTATGCGTTATGTAGGAAATGATCTAGGAGTAGCCCCTTCTGTTATCTACAGACTTTGGAAGCGATACCGTGAGACGGGAGAATACTCACGAAGGCGTGGTCAAGGTCGAAAGAGAAAAACTACACGTTTGCAAGATCGCTACATCGTCAACTGTGCTTTACGTAACCGCACCACAACTGCAAGAGATCTACAAAATACACTAAGGACGGCTACTGGTGTAGAAATTTCCGACCGGTAAGAAATAGGTTGTTGGAAGCCAATTTGAGATCACGCCGACCAGTTCGGGCTGTGCGTCTAACAATTCAACATAGACAAGCTCGCCGACAGTTCGCGCAAAATCACGCTTATTGGCAACTTCGACATTGGAGGCCAGTGCTTTTTACTGACGAATCACGATTCCGTCTAACACGTTGCGATGGTCGTCTCCGTGTTTACAGACGCCCAGGCGAGCGATACAGTGCAGCAGCAGTCCAGGAATATGACAAATTTGGATGTGGCTCTGTGATGGTTTGGGGCGGAGTTAGTTTGGACTTTCTTTTAATGCAAGATAATGCCAGGCCGCATACTGCAGCCATCACGTCAGATTACTTACGACAGCAGGAAATCCGTGTAATGGAGTGGCCTTCCATGAGCCCTGACCTAAATCCAATTGAACACATTTGGGACTTGCTTGACAGGCGCATCCGGAAGCGTCCGATTGCATCTCAAAAACTGCAGCAGCTCACTGAAGCGTTGATTGAAGAATGGGAGCGAATTCCACAAGAAGATATTCGGAGGATCATACGAAGCATGCCGCGTCGTTGTCAAGCCGTGATTAGGGCTCATGGAGGCCACACACGTTACTGAAAGTCACTAAAGACGAATATTCAAACGATATAAGAATATTTCTTTGATGGACCTTTTTCATCACCAATTAGTTTTTCGTCTACAATGCACATTTTAATTTTTTTTTAATAAAAAAAATACAAATTGAATTTTTTTATTAATTGTAGTAATTAACAAATTAACAAGGTAAAAAATAGCGTATAAGTTAATTTAAATCTAATTTTAGTTTAAGCAATAGAAAGGAGAAAAATCTTGTTCCGCTAATTGTTTTGAGCAGTATATTTTACATTGAAAGGTTTTCAAAATTAACAAATAAAAAGATTTTAAAATTGATGTTTGCGGCTTTTCCTAAGGCTAAAATCTTTAATTAAAGCACAATAATCTAATGAATAAGCTACTTCTCGATGGAATTAATAGCAAGGACTGAAAGCCGATCTGGTGTCATCGAATTATTCAAATATGTTTTAATAATTTTTAGCTTTGAATAGGTCCTTTCAGAAGACACAACTGTAACAGATGTGGTAGTAATAACTCTCAGAACTATTTCGTTATTATGTAGTGGTGTAAACTTCACTTAATTTTATTTCTATTATGTATTTTAGCACCGAGATAATGTCATCGTTTCCTTCATACACACGCATGAACATATTCAGTTCTTCGTACAATTTATGTCCATCAATATAGCATGATTCTCCTACCGTCTTAGATATTTGCATTGCTCCTAAAGTTCACTATCACTTATTTCTTTTATGATTCACGATTCAAAGCCTTTATTTCAAATAATACAAGAGAAAGTTTACAAAATATAAATGTATATAAATAAAGTTCTTTAAGACGGTTTTGTTGCACAGCTGTCCTCTTGTACAGCTTGCCTTTGTGGCACAAAGGCCTCCTCCAGCTGTTTCCAGTGCTTCCTTTCCCTGGCAAGTCTTTGCCACAGAGGACCAGTGTTTCTTTTTTAAAGTCATCAGCCCACCGCGCACATGGTCTCTCTCTTCCACTTGGTGTTGTAGCGAGGTGTCCATTGAGTGACTTTTTTCGACCATTTTGCTCTCTGGCCTCTGAGCAAATGTCCTGTTCATCTCCATTTAAGCCTTTTGGCTCTGGTCATTGCATCTTCCCAGTTGGTGATCCTTCGGAGATCTACAGCTCTTTTGTAGCTTTTAGTATGCTCCTTTCCATACTTCTCTGGCAAGTCACAAGCTTTTGACTTGTGACTTGCTTAGTGGTCCAAGATTCGCCGCCGTACGTTAGGATAGGTAAGATGCAGGTGTTGAAGATGCTCCTTTTGATCCTTAGTGGGTACTCTTTATTCTTTAGGATGTGTTTTAAAACCAGAATCTTTTCCAGGCATTTGAGGTTCTTCTCTCTATTTCCTGATGGGCTTGTTCTGTTATGGAGATGAGTTGTCCCAAGTATATGTAGGTTGTCACATATTCTAGGTTTTCGTTCTCTAGGATAATAGTATCTGGTGTTCTGTTTGTCATGGCTTTTGTTTTTGATTTGTTCATTGTTAAACCCACTTCTTTGCTTTTGGTTGCCAGTTCTTCGATCATAGTTTGTAGTGTTCCCGGGTTGTCAGTTATGAGCACAATGTCATCTGCAAATCTCAAATGGTTGATCCTTTCTCCATCTATGTTTATCTTCCCAGTGTAGGTTCCTGAAAACTTGTAAACTGTGTGTTGGATACACAAGTAAAGAGCTTAGGCGAAAGAGGGTCTCCCTGTCTGACTCCTTTTTTGAGTGGAAATGATTCTCCCAGCATCTCCAGCTTCACCCTGGCCTTCACCTTCACAGGCTGTAGACATTTCCGATAAGTCTAATGTATTTCCCTTCAATGCCTTGGTTTTTTAGCGCTCTCCAAATGCATGGGTGCTCCAAAGAGTCGAAAGCTTTGCTGTAGTCGACAAATGCCAGGTACAGGGGATATCAATATTCCTGGCACTTTTCGACAATTTACTTCAACATGTGGTATTGTGGAGAATCCAGACGGCTAAGGTCTTCTTTGTCTCCTTTCTTGTGGATTAGGATTATTGTGCTTTGTGTCCATTGTGTAGGTATGTATTCAGTATCCAAAATTTCATTGAAGATTTGTTAATGTTGTTAGTGTGTCCGGAAGTGCAATTTTGATTGTCTCATTTGTTATGTTGTCGGGGCCAGGGGATTTTTCTTGTCAGGATTGCATATTCGACTTCCCTTTCTAAAACAGCTGGGATAGGTTCTTCGTGTTCTGGGTCGGGGTGGCATATGTTTCTGAATTGTTGTTACATGAGTACAGTTCTTAAAGAAGGATGTTGCAGTATCAAAGTTTTAAATTTTAAAAAAGTTAGAAAAATCAATATTTTTTTGAATTTTCTTGGGTCGTTGCGCGAGGCCCCTTCAAGAGCGACGCACCGGGCTATTGCCCTGTTCGCCACCCCGTAAGGCCGCCACTGGATGGTACCTAAACTAAGGAAATTATAAGGGACCTACAGCAAAATTACACAAGAAATATGTACTAAACTTCGACCTCTTCACGTGATTTTTTTGCTTGATGGCTCGCATTTAATTGAATATTAAGCTTGCGTTTGAATAGTGAATCTGCAAATCTTGATGTTAAATTGTATTTTAAAAAATGGTCTGCCGAGGGGTTCTTGCTAATCAGTTAGAAATTAGATATAATTAGTACGGATAAAAATTTGTGTAATTTTCTTTTAAAAATTATAATAGGATAAGGTTTTCTTTTATTGTGCAATAAATAAAAGGCTTCTTCATTATTTTTTAAAATTTAGATTTCATTCAAACTCAGCTAAATTATCCAAAATTTACATAATCAAACTTATTAACTATCAGTCAGCGAATTAAACATTTAAAGTTCATACTTCGATAAGAAATGAAAAGTTCATACTACGTAAAATTTTCAAAGACAAACAGAAAAAGAATTGAGTAAATTTAAAAAAAGAAACAAAGACAGTTAAACAATTAGTAAACATAAGACTTAGCGCTTTGTATCACACATACGCGAAAATGCGATAGATTTTCTACGAGAGCTTCAAACCTTAAAGAAGGCACTTTGAACAATTTCATTCTATGAAATACATTGCTCCATAAATTTTCCATTTAGTAATAACAATATTAAAATACTCTTCCTCTTATCCCCTTTATTTAATTCCCTAGGATATTACGACCGATGTCGCAGCCATTTAAAATGATGCCTTAGATCAAGCTGAGGAGGTCTTTTCTTAAATGTTACTACAGACTACAGAGTTTTTGTCAACATGATGACTATGGATTTTCGATTCAGAGTGTCATCTGTGTACCCAGTTGCATGTCGGGGAGAACATAATATACTGACGGACTCATAAACTGCATCAAACTTCAGGATTACTTTGAAATTATATTTTTAATAAGTATGCAAACTTTTTAGATTAAATTATATAAATATGGAGACATGTCCCTTAATCTTAAAAAAAGGAATATTTAAAAATAGAACTGCAGTAAAACAAATGAATAGCCGGGAAAAGAAAATTTACTCGTAGTATCAGATTTGCGTGATTTTTAAAATTGATTCTTATTGATTTTTAATTCTTTTGACAATTGAATTATTGTTACCAGCATAATTGTTGGGTTAGCTTTTTAACTCATCGAGAGTTTCTGAACCATAATATGGATACGTCGTCCGAACAAGCTGCTCAAATTGTAGCACTGGTGCGGGAGGGCTTGGATCAACAAACGATTGGTAGAAATTTAAACCAGTCTACGGTTTATAGAATATACTGAAGGTTTGTGGAGACAGGTTCTTACAAAAGGAGACGTGGTACAGGCAGAACTAAACTTAACATCAAAACAGAGCTTAATGAAGTGCGTGGAGTAAACGTTAGTGCACGAACAATAAGAAGGTTAAAGAAAGCGGATATCACCCATTTTAGATCAGCAAATGGTCCAAAGTTGTCTGTAGCTCACAAGGCAAGCTCGCTTAAGATTTGCGCGTTATCACCTAAATTGGACAGATGAGCAATGGGCCTCCGTATTGTTCACAGACGAGTGTAGGACATGCTTATATGGTGCAGATGGTCGCAGAAGAGTCTATCGTCGACGTGGGGAGCGATATGCTCAAAGTTTCATCGAGGAGCGTGTTCCTTTTGGAGGAGGTTCGTGCATGGTCTGGGGTGGCATATCGATGAACGGGCGAACAGAACTTGTGTTCATAGACATGGTCCGTCAAAACGGTAGTAGAGGGGGTTTGACTGCACATCGCTACATAACAGAGATCTTAGAAGATCACGTGGTGCCTTACATGGGATTTATAGGCGAAAATTTTACTATAATGCAGGATAATGCCCAGCCGCACGCTGCTGCACAAGTTCGACAATATTGCGAAGAGGTTGGGATACGTACAATGAATTGGCCAGCACGCAGCCCGGATCTTAATCCCATTGAGCATCTTTGGGACAATTTAAAAAGAGTGGCACAACTAAGAACAGCACTTTCAGAAGAATGGAAATCAAATCAAATCTATGCGGAACCGATTAGAATCCATAATAAGGGCACGTGGAGGTAATATACCTTATTAAAACATAAAAAAACCCTTGCATAAATCTTGTGTCTATTGTTAAAGACAATTTTGTAATTAAACCAATTTTCTTTAAATTTCTGTTTTTCTTCAAAAAAGTTTTAAGGTCCTTTCCAGTAAGTACACAAACTTAAACTTAAGGAAATCCTACGCTATTTTAAAGTTAACGAACCAATCTAGACGTTTCAATTTAAATGTGTAGAAAGTCTGCATAGTTGGTTAAAATATTTATTTCAGTAGTTTTTTACTTTGATGCAGTTTATGAATCCGTCAGTGTACATTCGTCTAACAAAGCCATCGCTCTACAAAATAAGTATGCCAGTGCGTTAATAAAGTTTACGAACATAACGAAAAATTAATTATCGTTTAACGTAATTTTTAAGTCGTAACCACACAAATTATCGTTTCCGAATTAATATGAATCACGGACATGTGTCGTTCGAATAAAATTTGTGTAGTAACTGTACAATTGTACAGAAAATCAATACTTACAATAAGTACGATTCCTTGACGAAACTATAAAAAACGTATTTAAACGTCTGCAGTCCATTTATAATAGATAAGCAATACATAAAACACGTAAATAGTAATAAAGATAATTTTATCAAACTGCAAATGCTTGACAAAGCCTAGACATTTAATAATATCGCTTGCCCCGGGGAACTAAGTAGTAAAAGCAAAATCTATTTTTTTCAGGAAAAATAATGAAGGTATAAGGTAACAATGATTATTGTTATAGTACTTAGGACAATATATTTATCAAATGAATGCAATTATTTCATATTCGACGATTTGAATATGGTTGTATGGAAATAATTTTCGAGAATTGTTGTCTTTAGAGTGAGGTAGTTTATAAAATAAACATCTTTTATGTAATGGTGGGCTTGGAACGTTTTTACACATAAACTGAGACTTAAACCTCTTACACTTTTATAAAAACATTAAAATTTTTTACTTCAAGCCTTATTAAATGACTACTAGCTGCAATTAGTGGTGGTACTAATCACGTTGGCTTCCAATGAATCCCGAGCCAAATATGTCTTAATCGACGGAACTCCCTCTCCCGGCTGAAACTCCTTTACGAGCAACTCGCCTATGTTGAACGTGCCTTCTCTGTGGCCCTTCATATGTACACCTAGGCATTCGCACAAGAGTTGAAAATCGCACAGCTTACAGCTGATATACTCAGTATTATCTAATGGCTTATGATTCAAGGTATGGTCGTAGCACATACCATAGTTTGTAAAGAACACGTTGCATTCCGCACATTTGAAGATTTGGGATGCGTTTTCGAAATGAGCAACGTTAGAGGCCGTCGGTTGCAAAGCGGCGACGGCTTCAGGCTTTGGAGGAGATGGGACGTATTTAATTTTCTTAGCTCGTTCCACTCTATCAGATAAAATTTTTCGCTTCTTGGATTGTTTTTTATTAGATTTAATTCGTGTAATTGTGAAAGTTTCTGGAGAAGTGTAAACGCGTATTTCGAAATCTTGTACTTGCAAGTTAAACGTCTTATGATGAACAAATATATGGCGTCTGAGACTCCGAGAGCTGAATTCCAGTCCGCAGATCGAGCAGGTGTGGCTCGATTGCCTTCTTTTACTGGTCTTCGAGTGTCGTGTTAGATGACTAAGTATGGTATTTTTCACCATAAAGTACAAGTGACATATGCCACACTTGTGCAGTACTTTCAAAGCCTCCAATGGTTCCATCCCAATCGATTTGTAAACTGCTTTCTTGATATTTTCTGGAGTTTTCGCAAAGTCGTGATGTTTCGGCTCAGTCGGCTGACCACGGTTCGTTCGGCTTTCATTTATCTCCAACTTGTTACTGTCAATGTCTTCCTCGTCAGCGATTTCTATTGTTTGGATGACAAAGTCGTCTCGTTTGTATCTTTTCTTATAATGGTGGGTTATCTTATGCGCCCGTAGGAAATTCGTAGCAAAGAAATAATGGCAAATGGTACACTGAATTCTGGTATCGATATCATGACGAAGTTGGACTAAGTGACTCTGTAGCTGTTGTGGAGTAATAAAATGTACATCGCATTTTTTACATTGATATAAGGTTGGAGTCCTTTTCGTAACTGGCGTCTTGAGGGCATCTGTGGCGATCATCCTCAAAGACAGTTTATGAAGCTGTTTGTGGCTAAATTCGTTATCTTCGTTGTGCAGTTCCATGTGATCTTCAAAACTGGAACTGGATATTGTTATTCTACAAATTGAGCAGCGTTCACTCGGACCGGGCTCGTTTCCTTTGAAATGGCAGTTGAGGTTTTTGATATCATTGTAATACGTTCTACAGACTGTGCAATACCAGAGCCAATTTTTCCGGGCATTTGCAATCGCAGCTTTGCCGACATTGACGCGCGCGACGAGGTAGTTCTTTATAGAGGAGCAATTCAAATGAACGTTCAAGTGGTCTCGTAGGGATAACGTGTGGAATTTGAGCCCACATTTACACTGGGATGGTTTAAAGTCATCGCTGCACTTCTTTACGTGGTCTCGAAGTTGGTTCCATTTCAAAAACAAGAGGCCACAACTGCATTTATATAGAAAGCGTGACATTGGGTTATCTTCCATTGGCTCCTTTTGTTTGTGTGTCACTGGTTTAGCATTCGACGATTCATCAGATATGGATTTCTCTGTTTCGTGCGATGTTGGCTCATAGTCGAAAGACGTTAAATCCGGGGTGTATTGTATTATAAGAAGGTTATTTCGTGCCAAATTCGGAGCTTTCACGTGCAGCTCCATATGTTGTTTAAATGACTTTTGTGAAAATTGTAAACCACACGAGCTACACGCACGGGAATTCTCAGGTCTACAGGTATGGGCAGGTAGCTTTTTATGGGTGCATATTTTGCATTTCTTGCATTTATAGAGTCTCAGCAATTTAGTTTTACCTTGCCAAACGAGGTTACCGTTTTTGAAAGGGGCTATGTAGAATTTGTCCCACTTCTTGTGAAGCAAAATGTGCCTGTTCAACGCCGTGGGACGGTATTTCAACCCACAACGCTCACATTTCATGTATGTTTTACTTAATGAACAATTATGTGTTTTAATATTCAACAAATGTTGAATGCCGGCTTCACAACGGAGACATTTATAAAAGATGGCCGTGGATTTGGATTTGCTGTTTCTATCAGATGAATTAGAAATTCTGGACTGTTGGATCAAGCGGACGTTGAGCGAGAAGTGCTTTGGTTTATTAAATAAAATTATCCTGGTTTTGGTATCTGGTAAGTGGTGCAATTCGTGGTCATCGAGAGACTCTCGTGTTATGAACGCTAGTTCGCACGAGGAACAGGAGAATTTATCCTGGTTTTTGCACACGTCTTTGCTGTATGCGTGATCAAGAAGATGCTCTTTCTCTACGATGGCATCGCAGACAGCGCACTTATAGAGCGTATGCGTTGACGGCCCATCGTAACTCAACTCGAGCCGTAAATTTCTGTAGCAATTGTAAACACTTTTGGACAATATATGCGATTTTTGCTCATCACTTATCACTTTAAATACCTTATCCCACGACTCCGAGAGTAAATCTTCAAAATCAAACGAAAGCACGCAAAAAGAGTTCTCATCTATTTCAGCGCCGTTGTGAAGATTTTTATGTCTCTCGAAGGATTGTTTATCGAACATAAGATTGCATTTAGTGCATTTAGTGTAGTTGTCACTTGGCGTTTTTTGTTTTTTACTATATGATCTTGGCTATGTTCGACGGCCAGGTCGTAATTGTCAAAGGTGATATTGCAGCATTGACAAAGATAAACGAGGTTCCAGAGAGATTGCATGGTTAGATACTTCTGCATGATCTCAGCGTCAATATAATTAGTATTAGTGGTTTCGTGATACTGCAGATGTATCTTGTAGGCAAGCTCGTAATAATTCTCTTGGCATTCTTCGCAGTACACAGTTTTCTCATTTAAACTTTCCCGTTTGCGCTTTTCTCCGGAGTGTTTGACTGTGGAATCACCCGCAAACTTATTCCAATCGGGAATTTTTGGTTTCATAACTTCTCCGGTATGTATATCTATGAATTGTATACTATTGAGATCAAAGCTATTATTCTGATGCCCCAAAATATGGTCGGCAAAACTTTCGTGAGAAAATCGCAGACCACAGAATCGGCAAATACGAAAACTTTTGTTTTGTAGGCACACACTCGTTCTGTGGTAATCCGCATGTTTAGCAGGATCATACGACTTGCACTCGTGACAATAATACAGAAAGTTATTTTCAGTTAATTCTAGAACTTTCTGCTCGTCTCCAACGTCTTTTGGCTCCGATATCGTTTCTGTATCCTTAAACTGTAAGAAATCTTCCATTTGGTGACTTTTTCGGTCACATCTGTTTTCTTCTTTAACTTTGTGACTGTGTTTAATTTTATGAATGTTATAAGAGTTGAGCGTCGCAAACGTAATGTCACACTCGAGGCAGTAATATTCCTGAAGGGTCGTCGCTATTTTCTTAAAAAGTTTTTTGTGTTTTTTGCTTATGTGAGTATTTAAGTGTTTTATTGCCGTAGTCTTGAAGCCGCACTCGCATGAACCCGTGAAACGGAGTCTTTTGGGAGACAAGTATACGGCTTGGTGTTCGGTGTTGCAATGGGTGACATATTGCCAAATGTGTCGGTAGTAAGTCCCACAGATTGGACAAATGTAATTTAATTTTGGATTTTCTATGTGTTCATTAGATTGTCTCGAATAGCTTGTCTTGCTTTCGCTTTTAGACGTACTTTTGACCGCTATGCGTCTCGGTTGTATCGGTTTTGATGTACTTTTCAGAGCGATATTTTTTGAATGTTTAGCCGTGCTCTTGAGAGCTACGTTTTTGTACCCTTCGCCCGGTTTCGTTGTGCTCTTTCTTGCTATGTTAATTCTGTCCAACTTTGCCGTACTTTTCCGAGCTTTATTAGGGCTACTTAAAATTGTATCGTCAACATTTGTCGTACTTCTTGGATCGATATCTGAGCATATTCTATGATAAACCTTACTATGACAATTGGTTATATGTTTACAGTAAGTGTTGACCGTTTTATAATGTTTGTCCGAACACATCATGCAATTTCCATGAAAAACTTCATGAATTGGCTCTAATTTGATCGTGTCATGTTTGCTTTCTATATGTGCGAGATAATTGCGAGGCGTCTTAAAAATATAACTACAAATCGGGCATTTTTGGATAATTAGTCCTAAATCTCCTATTTGTGAGTCGTGTGTCACGACTTCTACTTCTTCTATGGGCACTAAGAGGGAATGTTCGGACGCATTGTGGGCGTTTGAAGCGGATTGAGTAGGAAGCAGAATCAAACATTCGTCACAATAAAATGGGTGTTTTTTCAATATATATCCCCAATCCTTCAATATGACCTTTGCGGAGAATGGATCTCTTTCGATCCCAAATTCAGAGACGAGACTGGTTTTAGTGACATTTGAACCGCTGTATTCTGGATTGTTATAGCCAACGACTTTTTGTGGTACGTTTGAGCCGATTATCATTTTATTTGGGATGTTTGAGCCGAGAACAATCGTGTTTTTAGTTAATAAGGAGTCTTGTTTATCGTCAATATCATCAGAACACTCGGAATCAAGAATTTCATGGATTATTGGATCTGGAAGGAAAAAATATTTTTACAATCTCATTTTCTCTGTGTACTACTACTCTTTCATCACATGCTAGAAAAACACAGAAAATGTTTTTCGTTGTTGTTTGCTGACGGAGGAATCATCACCTCTAGACTAACAAGTATTTTGCAATAATTACCATCTGTTTCAAATGCATCTTCACATTCTTCATCTTCTACAATTATTGGTTCCATGTCTACATTCCGTGTCCGTATGTCCGTCTCAAGGGATAATTCTGAAATATAACAAAAATTTCAAGAAATACCAATATCTTCCATCAAGAGATATACCTATATTCGATTTTTAGATGAAGCTACTTCACATTATACATATTATATAGCTCGGTGAAGAACTGGATAATATATCTCCGAATTTAAATATCTCCAGGCGCTAGAAACATAAACTTACGGAAAGGAGCTAGACCAAGTAGCTGCTCTTTAGTTGTTTGCTTTCTTGGTTCGGGAGTGGAGTCAAATCAATAAGCTGGAATTGAATATCAATAAATGTGCCGTAATGACATTGAGTCTTCTTTTCATATTGAAATGCCTACAATGTATCAGAAGTAACATTCAGAAAGGAAATATCAATAAGGAGTCTTGAGGGATTCGGCAGTGTGGGCAACATGAGACGCAGCACTCAGGAACGCATTCAGAATAAATTTACACGGTTTTTTATATCAATGGCTTAGTGATATTTATTTTTTCTATCCTTTAATGTATATATAACGTTGTTTGTGTTAGTTATGATTAGATACAATAAGCTAGAAGCCAGACGGGAGTCACGGCTTACCTATTACGTTATAAGTTTTTCGGAGAATTCCTAGTGTTCTAGTTCTGGTGTTCTACTGTTAAAGACAGCGGAAACAAATCTTATTTGTGGTCCCTAGGGACAATGAAGTTGCTGCAATCGCTAAGCAAATTCGCAAAAGTAACATTGAAATTTGTTTATGTTTTATAAATGAACTATAATTAAGTTTTAAATATTTTGCATTCGCCTAGCTATGTTTTTTTAAATAATAATTGCCATTATTAAAATACTTATCTTTTTAAATAATTGTTTATTGACCAAGTGACGCATTGGTGGTAATAACTGTTAAGATATACTGTTCTTTAGTTGGTAATAAATATATAAAAACATAGATTTTAGCGAAAATGTGTGTATCTTCTTCACATCTTATATACAAAACATACCATTTATTTCTTCAACCTCGGGGCATTGTACATCATCCAAAACGATTACGTCTTCACTATCTTGTACTGGGTCTGAAATATTTGACAAAAAAAAAACATATTGAAAAAAGTTGGTGTAAATATTATATCTTAGATATCTTTTAAATTAATAATAAAAATAAAATAATCAAAGTATAAAGTGGTCAATCAACTTTTAAATGTCGTTAGGTTGAATTTTTTTACAAAAAGCACAGCTAATTAATAAAAATATAGTAATTTTAACTCAAAAATTCTAACAAACCATGTTCAATCTGTCTTCTGGGCCACAAACTTTATATGATTATAAACATTAAAGATTAAAATAACCAGTTAATTTTTATTATTTATATGATATACATTTATTGCTTAATTTGTCCCCTGGACAACTATTGTTTTATACGCAACGCAAATTTTCATTAAAACAGCAATTTATTTCGCAATGTAGCAATTTATTTTGAATTGTTGTATTGATCTGTAAAAGTTCCATGAACCAGTTGTATTTTAAAAAGTAAAAAGAAATGTCAAACTTCTTTGAAGTGATACTTTTAGTGCGACTTCCAACAAAGTTGCGTTAAACGTTTACGCTCCTGGGGAGGGGGAAAAGAAAGAGACAGAGCGACAGTGAATGCTTACTATTTTCATTTCTACATTACGAGGGACTACACGCACAATTTTTTCTTCCTCTTTCTTTACGTCTAGATTGCAACATGAGAACCATGCGGAGTGGGTTCACATTCTTCTTAGGGTATATTAATTTCTTGCAAAATATATGGATTTTATTTTCGTTTTCTCTGTTCTTGTTTACGCAATTTCCAAATACTTCTGCAATTTTCTTGTTCCTCGGGTTTCACGTTTGAAATCAACCTTTTGTTTTTATGATAGCTTTCCCTTTTCTTTCTCTTCCGTTCAGCCAATTTTTCTGGGTCTGCTTTAAGTCTCTCTCTATACCGTCTTGACTTTTCTTTCTCCGACAATCCCATTCTCTAAAAATAAAATCCATTAATAATATCTAAATGTTTTAGAAATCCTTTTGCGTTATATTTGTCCCACAGACAACCAAACTGTGCTACGGACAACCAATTTCGTTGTCCGTGGGACAGTCCGTGGCTTTTTCACAAATTTGATCTGCCTACTAATGCGCTTTTGTAATTTGGCTTATCGTCAGATTTAAATATGTATAGATAAAACAGAATTTGCAGAATAATTATTTATAGTAAAATATCAATTACTTACTTATATCAGATGTTGGTCCGATAGACTGACAATAAACGCACCCACACTTTGAAACAAAACTCGGCCGATTGACGACGTGGCGGTGGCGAAATCAAAATGGCGATCGGTAGTGATCGGATAGTATTCGGCTTGTCGCCAGCTACGTGCCAAGGTCATCTATGTTTTAGTTCTCAAGTAATATACGGTTGTCCGGGTGACTTCAAGATTGTATGGGACAAAAATAAAATGTAAAAAAAATCGTATTTGAGCAAAGGAAATACATGTTTTCTTGTTAATTTTGATTCTAATAAATAATTTTGGTTTATTGATATTAATTGACTAATCGTGCTTTTTCTTTTTATTGAGTTTTGTGCTGCACTGTTGTTCAGGGACAATCTGTAATACTGTCGAAAATCGTTGTTGCGTTTGGACAGTTGTCCATTGGTTGGTTAATCAATAACGGATAAATTGCAAAAAAATCAAAGCACTTTTAATAATAGGGATGTTAATACAATTTAACCATTTAGTTTAAATATAAATTCTATAATCGGTCAGCAACAAGGTAAGTTTTCCGACATACAAATAAATGTTGATTGACCCAAATAATAAGCTATGAATGCATTTTGGTGTTTAATATTTAAAATATTTCAAGATTATAATTACCATTTCTCTGACCAAACTCTTCAAAGCATTTAGATTCTGAAGTGGCTTCTATTCTAATGTTTTTAAACACCGTTGATTCTTAAATAGAAATATAAAAATAGATTAATAATTTCAAAACTCACCTTTATTATTATTCATTAAATTAAATTATGATTTACAAAATAAATTTTTATTAGATATAATCCAAATTATTTAACAAGAAACAACAAATTTGAATGAAAACAAGAAATGGTTTATCATTTTTTGAGTTGTGTTCTCACAATCAAAAATTCAGAAAGATTTATTAATTTACTAACAATCTAAAGTATTCCATAAATTTCACAAGTTACAATTAATTATAGGAATGTGTTGTTTGTTTTAATAGCAAATAACTGGATCAATGCTGAGTCAATCAATAGTTTGGTTCAATTTATAATGAACCAACATAGATAATAAGTATGAATTTATATTTATGTTTTGCCCCCGAATATATTTAAAAATACAGCCTTTGAAATGATATACTATAATGATATACTATATTTAAAAAATATATATTTATTTTGTGGAAATATACCTTCATCATCCAGACTATAAAATTCTGTTTTTAACCATGACAGGTCAGGAAATATCTTCTTGATAGAGGGATGCTCTAATACATCATGCTCCTCAATATCTATGTCTGATGACATGATCTGAAACTGTTATATTTGTACTATGTATAATACAGTTTTTTATAGATTTCACTTATCTCAGGAGAAACACACCAGAGAGCAAAGGTATGTTCTTCCCAACAGTTAAGAAAATATTTACCTAAAGAAAGGTGTGCCCTTTCTTGACTATTACACTAAAAAAAACTAATTTAGAGTTAAAGCTTTATAGTAATAATTACAAAGTTTAGCTTTACTTAGGACTTCAATAGTAATTCTTATAATTTAAATTATGAATCAAAATGCAAGTACTGTGGTAAATTCAACGCGTGAAAACTGTTTAGTAGTAGGTAATTAAAATGTTACCTGCAAACTGTAGCTCTCACTTTGGAATTATTGACAGCACGGATGTTTTATAATTCTAGTATTATTAAAATAGTATCATAATGCACTAATATATTGACACTATTAAAAAACTTATCACACTCAGTCGGAAGTCCTCACACGTTAAGTTCTAACTGATCGACTATCTATGGTATCACAGTTCATACTAATCACCACAGAATACATTATATTATATCCTAATTACTTCAAATTAAATTGTTTAATTTCTTTGTCGAATGTCAAACGTCAACATTAAATTGGCGGCAAATAGAAATACAAGTAATTTTTTTCAATTTGTATTTAAGTTGTAATTCATATATCGTATTTCGATTAGTTTTTGTTATAGTTCTGATGTTCAGTAATTTCGTAGATTCTCTTATTTTCGTTGTTTCGTTAAGTCTTAGTAATAGAATTTGATAAGGAAAACACTGATAGAATAATGGCGAGGACCAAGGCATCTGTAGGTGCAAAGGGTAAGCACCTCAAGATATCTTAATTACTAAGTGCTAACTTATATTCTAAAGTTTATTTATAGTTTATCTACAAAAAGTTGTTATAAATTCGAATACATTTCTTGATGTAATTTGAGAGAATTAATATTAATTGTCTTTCAGTGTCTATGGGTAAAAGCAGCAAGGCAAGATGTAGTGCTGCTCCACCACCAAGTAATAGCAGTTCATCAGGTAATTACAAAGACTTTATTTGATTATTTTGCATTGGTGCATGCTTACTGATTTATAAAGCAAGTAAAGTTAAATGTTTGCTCTAATTGTCAAAGCCTTGGATCATTCATCATTACAGGTGAAAGGTCTTCTCGGAGCTATTCTGGTGGTAATCCTGTCTGTCCTCGAGATATCCCTAAGTGGCAGAAGCCAATAACAACATTTATTTTTACAAAAGAAAAAAAAATAATAGAAGATTCCGATGCTGGTAACTATTTAGTACTTTAAGTTAATTTAGTAGTCCTATAATTTCAATTACTTTTTCTCTATGTGTTTTATTAAAATAGCTGTTATGCATCTCTCATGTATAATTACATTTTTATAAAAAAAATCTAAATATTTTTGCCAGGTAGCTCAAAATCAAAACTAAAACGCCAGATCATATATTCAGATGAAGAAAGTGATGCAGAAATAAAAAATAATAATGGTGATATGAAAAATGAAGTTGATAGAAGTGACAATACTAATGAAATAGAAAATGTGGAAAGCCAAGTGTATGCTGATAGTCAAGTGTTAGAAGGCGAAGTGAAAGAAAATATAGGCAAAGAAAATGTAGACGATAAAAGTGAACTTGTTGAGAGTCAAATATATGGAGAAAGTCAGGACTATGACTTAATAGAATCACCACCAAAGAATAGGGAACTAGATGAATCTATAATATTAGAACCTCTGACTGGTGAAAGTAGTCATAAGTTAGAGGAATATTATCCAAAAACAGCAAAAAAGTCTAAAGGAGTCAGTAAAATTATCAAAGAAAATTTCAATAATAAAGTTAAACGTAACTTGGATGATGCTTATGAAGAGTCACCAAATAAAAAGATGAGAATAGAATGATAGGGACATAGAATTAAAAGAGAAATAATAATAATGAGAGGGAAAGCATAAGAGCTTTTTCAGGGACATAAGGCTCATGCGTTTTAATGGCTGTTTATAATATCTGATTTAAAATTTCAATTATAAGTTTAAATCTTCTATTTTGTTACCTTGAATTAGTTTGTAAGTAAATATTAAGTTTCTAAATAAATTTCTTTTAACACATAAAAGTTGTATGATATTTAAAGAAAAATATATATATAAATTAAGACTAGATAAAGAAAATGGCAATTTTTTTGATATACTTTATTTTCATTTACTACAATGGTTACAAAATCTTAATTATTGTGAATAGGCCAATACTTAAAACCTATTTAATAACATACTAAAATTTAAAGTATTGGCCTATAATTCACTGGAGAATATTAATTAATAATTCCAATGTTTCAAGTTTCGTGCAATAGTTGGTGTTGTGATAAGAATATCTTATACATTTTTACTGAAACTGTATACCACAAGCAAGATTATTATAAATTTTTACATAAATTCAATCGAATTTTACCTTTAAAATACACAATAGTGAGCTTCTTATAAATGATATCATTTTTTCTTTAAAAACATTTTTGTAACAAATATTAAATTAAGTTGAAATTGTATATCAGAACAAAACACTATTGTTTTATCATCAGTACCTGTTAGATAACTTAATTTTCTAAGGCATATTTCTATTTTCTCTACAATTGTAGCTTGCATTCCGAGTCAAACTTATTTTTTCTTTTTTTTTAGATTTATGAAAGGTGTGAAGCAACCAAGTGTCATTTCATTATCCACTTTTCTTTTATTACTGCAATATTTGTTTTAACTTCAAACAACTTTGGTCATCCATCCATAAGTCAGTTTTTACTTTTATTTAAAGATTAATTACAAAAACGTTGCATAATACTATCAAACAGTCTAATACTTGTCATTATTCTTAAAATCTAAGTATAATTTGAGTGTTAAAAATTATAATAGAAAATTGTACCGTCGCAAAATATCGTGAGATTGTCAACGTTGTGTCCATTGTGATCGCAATTAAATAATTATATTTAAAAAATTCATTCGACACCTTATGTATCCTTACGATCTTTTGCAACTGTACCTTACAAAGCGATGCTACATAAAAAATTTGGCTTATTATTGTTCCGATTATTTCTTATAGAATATCGTCAAGTTACACCACTTATAAAACTGTTATATCGGGTTAAAATTAACTCCTGGGACCCGTGGAAGAAGTAAATCTAAATTGACGTATCATACTTTTGCGTTTCTCGACATATTTAGTTTGTAACGTCGTACAGAATGAAATCGTGTTTATGGTGTACATTTTGAATACAATTGATTAGTTTGAAGTTACGCTATTTAAACCCGATATAACTTATTTTTAGTTTTATTGATACTCATCTTAATACCTACGATAAGCAAGATTAAAAATCACAATATTAAGAAAAATCCATATCTTCCCAAATAGGCCTCGCGGTCACTTGTCTAATGAGACCCTTTCGATTTATTAATAAATACCTAAAAATGTATCTTGAAAAAAAATACAGTTTTACTCAATTATATCGTTATTGAATATAGAAGTGATAATTTCTAACTGGCATGGCATGGTCACAGATTGTCACAACCAAATAAATTCCAAATGTTCAAAAACCGTCTTTCAAATATGTGACACACGTGTGGGTAAAAGTGCCTGCGTCGCGTCGCTACATATTTTTACAAACGATAAGAATGTAGTTTTAAATACTACAATACTGAACTAATTGTTAAGTACTACGTATGGTTTAAGATCCGGCTGCAGGATTAGTGCGCTCATCGGTTATTTGCTAAAAAACAAAATTTTTATGTATACATTTATAATTAGGAGAATGTTAATCTATATGGTAATTGTTTTTAGGAAAACATTTCGTTCACTTGTTATTTAAATAAAATATCGAGAATCACGGCAATTTAACATAAAGATTTTAAAAAATCACGAGTGCGGTTGCCCACCTGGCCGCACTTCTTCGAAGTCAGGTGTAAACAGGTATGATTTCGATACATTTATACGTTCATAACGTACATTTATTAATTATAATACATCAAATTGAAGCTATTTTTTTTGTGCCTAGTTAAATCTGGCCGCAAATAAGGGTTACCCGCTGTTAAAGATGATAAATATTTAAGGTAGAGTGATAGAGAGTTTACGCATAACATCATCAGTCAGACGAGGATAGCGAATGCCGCCTGTGCGACGCTTTTAAGCCATTGCGCATGCGTCTAATGCGTTGTGTTCTCAAACTGAATAGATGCGGCATTTTTATTCTAAGATAAAAACCACGTTATTAAATATCCATAAAAATTTGGTTTTTAGCAAATAACCGATGAGCGCACTAATCCTGCAGCCGGATCTCGTACTAGGAATATATAAATAAGTTGGGATGGTATTTAGGATTTTTTATTAGAATGCCTACCCTGCAAAAGCAACAGCCATTCCAATAACTCAATGTTCAAGACTTAATAATTAACCAACTCCAAGTCAAATCCAACTGGAATTACTTGGAGTTACAGTGTAAACTCTTTCGCTATAACGAAAAACTCTCTGTAACGCAAAAATAAGTTTATTTTGTTTGGTGTAACACAAAAGCCATACATTAATTCACTCTTTATAACGCAACAACCATTCTCTATTACGAAGGATTATTTTCATATTTAGACATCAACAACACTGAAGTGTAATTGTTTTTATAATCAGCTTACAAAAGTAACCTATTGAGGTGCCGAAATTTCCAAGAAAGACTCTTGAGGTCAATAACAGCGTTTGTTATTGTTATTATTGCATTAACACGTGAGCCATTATTCTTAGAAAACATAGCCCGTCATGGCAAAACACGTAAGGAAAAGTTTTTAAGATTAACCAATGGATAGTAATAAAATTAGAAATTATTGTAATTGGTTAAATTTGTTTTTTCTCTTCCTTCCATATAACGAAAAAAAAGAAAATGAAATTGGTTATTAAGAGTTTTCACTGTATTCACGAAACTTAATATCGTTATCAAAATTTCTTATTTATATATTTCGTAGTATAAGCTAAAAAATAGTAACCTTAGTTAAGCCGCCGAAATTAATCTAAAAAAATCTTGTCTTATAAAATTACACTTACAAAATGGGTGTGTAAAAGTTACTAAATGTAGCTCTCACAGTACCCTCAGTACAAACGTTGTCGAAATGAGAGAGTCAATCATCTATACAATTATGTCATCTGTCAAACGTTTATGTCAGTTGTCGATACGATGAAATAATTTGGCAAAACCTTAATGTCAGTATGAATATACATGTGGCATCGATACAATGATGATTCTGTTTAGCTCGAAGTGCGTGTGCCATTTTGCGTATTGTCTATGCTAAGGATACAATTCTTGATTCTTGAATATACTTAGAATATTTTGAAAAGCACTTTCTTCAATAAATAAACAAACTTACATTGTTTAACCGACTCGACGCTTTTAATTTCTATTAATAAGAGGTTAAGTATTTAGACAGACTAAATACAAAAAATAGAGAAAAGTTTGACTAATCAAATCTAAGAATTTAAGGAAAACAATATTGAAAAGTTATTATAAATATTGAGCTACCGTTATTATTGAAATCGACAATATTGTCTAAATTGAGTAGATACTTGAAGTATTATAAAATTAGTTCTAATTAATAAATATCCTGTAAGTGACCTGAAACAAAATAATCTTATTAAAAAGCTATTAATAATTACGAAATAATGTGTTTCGATGTCTCGTTTTAATATTTAAAAAAAAAATCCCCCTTCCCCTTTGAAATTCACTTAGTAAGTCTCATTCTCAGAACTTGGCCAGATTTTGCTGGGTGGTAAAATTGTCTAACACATCTCAAATATAAAAAGCTCCGGCGCATCTTATTCTCTATTCAACATATTAACATTGCAACCTCTATACCAGGCCCTAAGAGTATTCAAATCATAATTATTGGACCAAACTCACGTTCAAACATTGTCAGCGGGGCTCTGAAACTCCGCGAGAGCGTGGATGGGACTGGGCTGTTTCTTCTGGCTTCCGCGACGGACCTTCGCCCGCACCTCTTCGGGTTTCTCTGGTCTGATCAACGGCTTCTTCTCAGGCGCTTTCATACGCCACACCACGATCGGGGACTAATCAAACAGTAAATTATTCAATGGAAAACTCGACGGGTCAGAGGGCAGACATTTCTGCATTGGTCCTTCGAATCGGAGTGTAAGAATTTTAAAAACCTCACGCAGAAATATTACTGTCCCATGTCCTCTATTAGGTGTTTCATATTTATTTGTAAGAATAGAAAATAAAGAGTAAGTATACGAGACAGATAGAATAAATATAAAAAAGCGTGCAGCTGATTGTAACGAAAACCCTGTACTTTCAAGCATTATTTTTTATTTCTTAGTGATTTTTTAATTTTTATCGTTTTTATCACGTTTTTACAGGACTTTAGTTACACACTAAAGGAAATGCAATATATGAGCTACCGAAATGGAATAAACAACTAATTAATGCATTGTCTGTGCTTTATTCATGCTCCATATAATAAAAGTATAAATCTTAGGAAGCTCGGTTGTTTAACTGTTAAAAAAGCATTAATACAAGTATAATTTTATCACAAACATAATATGTTATTGCATACTTTCATGAAAGAAGATCTGTTTGTTTTAAGCATAGAAATGATAAACTCAAATACCACAGGCTACTTTTTGTTTCCAAAAAAGCCTTGGATTATAGATTTAACTATTGTAAAATACAATCATAGATTAATAGTGTAATTCAAGTGCCTCGTACACTAGCACTTACATAGTTGGTCTGTCCAGCGAGCAAGCGGGATACAAATGTAATTAGCATTTAGCCATAAGCAAAGCTGTTTACTTTATATACATAATATTATTTTTATTAGTAATTTTAAAATTCTTTATTTGGTCAGACACACACACTCATTAAATCGTAAGATTTTTATAATACCTACATATTTAAATTTTTTTATGTTTATTACGTAACTTCAAATTTATAATCGTAAACTAAATAATGTTTATCAATGGCAAGTAAATATTATTTGTTAATTTTAGAATGGTTATTATATTAGCATAAAATTAAATAACATGTGACCCATCCGCCGCTTGACCGCGCCGACCGTGACTTAACTTACAGCAATAGTTCCCTGTCGAGTGTACTTGGTGGAGGCGACGTACGAGGCTTTGACCGTCAGCACCACAGCATTCATCAAGTTCTTGGCCGCTTGGATCAGGGAAGTGGCGCTGTCCAACTGAAAGAGAGAACGACTTCAACAAAGTATTCGATTGCAAACAAATTAAAAATTGGCCTTCTTTCTCTAGACATTCTACCCCAGGCACACAAAGAATTAAGGGAATCGCTGAGAAATACTGCCTTTGGACTTCCCACATACGTTTTTGACCTAATTGTAAGGATTTATCATTTGGCTGGGGCCTCACAACCCACAAGTGGCAAATCAGATTACCAATTTAATTATAATCTGTGCTGTGAATGGGAATCTGTATTTACTTGATTCTGACATAATTAACTAAAACATTTAAGACATGTTTTTTAGCTAAAATCTAAAACAAAGCCTACATAGGTTGCCGGTTCAGATCCGGCTCGAAGGACCACTCCGAGAAGAGGAAATTTTCAAAACTCACCCCACTGACAATGAGCTCTCCGGATATATTCTGCACGTCCGCCTTGACTTTGCTCGTGATTTGAATCTGGTGGCAGTAAAGGGCAATGCGCTGCAGATACGCCAACAGATCCTGCTTGGTCGACGACTCTGGGCACTGAAATGTATATATGTTTCAATTAATATGAACATCACAACTCGCCGTCAGTATTCCAATCTTCTCTTCTTTAAGTAGATGCGTATTTTTAACTCTGTCTTATGACCGTTGATTTAAATGAACCAAGGAGTAAAGACGGATATAGAAGAAGACACAGAAGGGAAATTAACCACAGCCTCACAAACACCTGCAGAAACAGAAAATTTGAAGAATTCTAATATAATCTACGAAATGTTAAAGAAATCTATTAGTAACCTGTTCGGCAATCTCCCTCGTCAGTTTGTCAAGTTTAGTCCCGGCCTCTGATATCTTTTTGGCCGCGTTGATGACGTCCATGGTTGTCTTCAGAGGACCACGGC
This sequence comes from Pieris macdunnoughi, assembly GCA_905332375.1. Taxonomy (NCBI): domain Eukaryota; kingdom Metazoa; phylum Arthropoda; class Insecta; order Lepidoptera; family Pieridae; genus Pieris; species Pieris macdunnoughi. The sequence continues at coordinate 381,563 of CAJOBZ010000047.1, forward strand.
CTCTGCAAAGGGTTTACACAACATAGTTTATTAAACATTGCTTTCAATCGTTAAATTAACAGCCTTTAATTACATTTTTCTAGGTTTTTAACTGTTAATGCAACTCATCAAATCTGACCATATTATATAATATATATATTTGCTATCTATAGGGCACAGATTATGTAATTAATAGTGGATTAAAAAAATCAGCGTGCGACTCTCATCCCCGAGGTCGTAGGTTCGATCCCCGGCTGTGCACCAATAGACTTTCTTTCTATGTGCGCATTTAACATTCGCTCGAACGGTGAAGGAATCCGGCATGTCTTAGACTCAAAATGTCAACGCGTGCGTCAAGCACTGGAGGCTGATCACCTACTTGCCTGTTGCCAAATGATCATGAAATAAATACACAAATCGGAGGACCAGACCTAAAAAGGTCTATTTTGTTCACTTTTAAAAAAATTTTTTAAAAGTGAACAAAAGAGAATCTACCCTGTCATATTAACTAATAACTGGATATGAAACCCGATGGAAAATCGGTTTCATCGTCTTGTCAGATGAGATAATTGAAATTGGCACTTAATAAGATCCTTTATTATCTAAATGATTTTACGTAGTAGCCCTGCTGATGTATTACATACCTTGTGAAATCTGTCATCTCCAGCATGATCATGCACATGTGCTTGGCCAGCATGATGATGTCGTTTCCCGCGTCGTCCCACTTGGCAACTTCGTTGTCGAAGGTCATCTTCTCACGACGGAACAACTCCACTTGCTGGAGGATCTTGCGTTTGTCCTCTTCCGTCATCTTTCGCATGGCTTCCTGAAATTATAAGTAAAGCTTTCTGAACAAATTCTCCATACCAAGTAATTAGTTAATCATGTGTCGGACAAGAGGTCTGTTTTATGTCAGTTCCTATACTGTAAGAAATAGTCTTTTTGTAAATGTTTCAATCTATTACTGTTAAATTTGTGTTGTTTTGTATGTAAATGGTACCATACTGGAGTAATCTGCAAAAGTAGCTTATTTTGTTTAAAAAAAAATATCGCTCTACTAAAATTTGTGTCAAAAAATCAAGAGTAAAAAATCATTTATTCACACAATGTATACTTATGAACGTCAAAAAAGAAATATACATTAAATGCTCCTAATTTTACATTTACTGCCAGTTCTCAAATCAAGGGCGTAGAACGTAAGAGAAGAACTAGCAATAAACTCACCGCCAATCTTTTAAATCGCCAAGTTTTTTGTTTTACAGAACGTTTGTAAGGAGCTGCAACCATTACACCGTATTCCACTTTGATATAATATAAAAAGATGTTTCACATAAAATGTGTCACTAACACAAAAATATTCTCCCCTACAACCTGCTGCCGGAAGTACTTAATTAATGAAACACACACACCAGCTTCATTATACACACACATCTTAATTGTCTGCACGATGACGCAAAAATAAAGGGTTAAAGTTTTTTTAATTTTTCTCGCTTCTCAAACCTCAAAGTTTGGGTAAATTTCAGACAAACACATCCTGTGGCTATTTTGACCTGGACGCAGTAGTATCTGATGAATTTGTTTTAGTGATAGACAACTTACCCTCGCATTGGTGATGCCGCTGATGTCAGGGTATTCATCCACGCCATGTTCGCCGGTGTGTGCACTCGCTGAAATATACAAACAAATTAAAACACACGAGCGTGGAGTTGTTTTATATCATTCGCCCAATAAATAACAATGTTTAGAAACTAACTCCCTCGTCTAGAATGAATATATCTGATAAAAAATAGTTCATCAAGAACAGAGAGTCTTCTAAATACGAGACTGAAAGTGTAGTATTGGACACTTTCTGAGTTAAATATCCAAGTATACAATAATTCAGGTGGGTCACAGAGGGCTGATAATCTACTTGCCTGAAAAAAATGTTTGATAAAAGTTCTCTACAGACGCTGATATTGCGACAATTTATATACAAACAATACTTATAACGTCTAAATTAAATAATATATTTTTAATTACACCTTTACTAATATACTTCTCTTTCAATTACTAAGACTGATTGACTTTTTAACCTGTATTCGACAAGATTTAAAAAAAATGGCTTATTCAATGAACTCCATTTAATAAACGTTTTCTTTCATTATCAATCAAAAAGGTGTCTAGTTTGCTTTTAATTATTGAAATTGTTATTAATGTTGTGTGGTAAGCTTACTGGATGAAAAGCAAAATATAGCAACAAATGTCTGCCCGTAGTCTAAAATACTCACATCGGCTCCTTGTCTCCATGGTCATGTCTTCCACGGGTTCGAACTCCGTGTCCGTATCGAGGTCGTCGCTTGTCTAAACACACATGCAAACACATACACTTACATGCAGAGCGTGCAATGATTTTTGAATGTAATTTAATGAATTTTTTAAGCCCATTTAATAAAACAAAAAAAAAACAATTATAAAATGAATCAGTCTCAAATTATTTTACCAGATTTTATGTATCCAAATATTAAACACTTAACAAATTTATAATAATGGTTATAAACTTATTAAAATATTTAACATAAAACTTCAAAAACCAATAGCTCTTGTCAACATAAAAATAAACTCAAAAACAAATAAAACAAAACAATTACCCAAAATACCAATTTCGTTAATGGATGATTTTTCCTTTCCGATTCATTGCCAACATAAAGAAATGATGCAGACATCACCTATGACATAACGGCATCTCCAACTACTAAAGGCAGTCTAAGGACGAAGAGTCTCACTTAGTTTCCTTAAGTGTGTGTCAATATCATGAACAGTGGCGTAACAATAGGGTGGCTGGGCTGGCAAAATGCCACGGACCCCAAACCCAAGAGGGCCAAGAGATATTATGTTCTATGGATGAATGTGAAGTCTCCAATACGCATTGGGGACGTGGGGACTTTAGACAATTCCCTCTCGCCAAAGAGAGGAGGCCTATGGCCATCAGTGAGACATATACAACGCGTAATTGAGTACGCTGAAAATATTATCTAAAAGTTCATTAAATCTAAACTGAGTACAACGTGACGATTTTTACAGATAGGGCCCTATCAAAAGAATTTGCTACGGGCCCCAGATGGTATAGTTACGCCACTGATCATGAAGATACTAGACTAGATTTTCATGTCACAAATCACAACTTTAATCAACCCTAACGAAGTGAGTGTCCTCGTTTCTCCTGAATTTGAATAACATGCAGAAAAGACAATCAGAAGCATAAAAATGACAAGGACAAAATAACACCATCAGTAACAACAGACAGAGATCACTATATTTCTCACATTTACTGCGTGTCTCGAGAGTGTACTGCTCATCTAACTCTACGTCTTCAGGGTCTAAATCTTCTTCCTCCTATAAATCGGTTTAAATATTTTATTACATTAAAAACTTTCCAAAAAATAGTTGCTATAGGATCTTTTCCATTTTGTGTTTTTCTCTTCCTTTGTTTTTCAAGTGACATGTTTTTGAAGTGAAACTTCTTTAGGCGCATGAGGGTAAATTTTTACGGAAACGTCACGTTGATGTGCAGCGTTTTTGTCGAAGAAAGAAAAAGGAAAGGGAGAGAGCGATTGAGACCGTTTGAGAGAGTGAGAAGGGCGAATTACCTTATAGATTTTTTTTTTAATTAAAATTTCTTTAAGAGCATTTATGAAATATTAGTATTTTATATTTTGTGCAAAATAATTTATTGAAATCTCAAATCACGTATTGCAAATTAAAATGCCACGTGATTTTACTATCGATGAAATAAATTTAAAAAATTAAATTTATAATTTGTATTAATTATCGACACATTTTATATTTTAATGACAATTAAATTCCTAACATATCTTCCTTTTTCCCTCCCTCTAAGTCTCGGAAATTATTAGATTTGTATAAATATGAACATGACTTAAAAATTAGTTTGCCAAAGAAGTTTCACTTCTGACATATGTACTTTGTTCGCGCGCATTTTTTTAAATTTCTAACCGACTAGAAACCTTTAAAGAGGTTGACCTGTATGTGTATAAGTCTTCTGTTGGCCTACCATTACTCCCATTTGAAACTTCACCCAACTTACCCGGTTCATGAGCACAGCGCGTCTTATCTCCCTCACACCGTCATACACAAGTCGAGAAGCATCAATGAAGTCATTTTCGTCCAGGCCGGCGCTTCCACCGCTGCCGAGAGCCGAAACTGCTGCATCGACACGCACAGCGAATTTCGACATTACTGAAAAGTTTTTTTATTATTAATCGATAATATACAATTGAAAGGACCACAGTTAAAAATAAAATATGTTCGGTTCAAAGATACTTTATTTCTCAAAGAATTACATTCACTTAGCGAGAAAATTTAGAGTAAGTTAGTTATGTACATCGTGTTATGAAATTATTTGAAAATACACTATATAAAATTAAAATATTAGTTTCTAACAATATGTACCATATTTGTTTCAAAAGTGCAGGTAGGTCGCATCGATGTTACAACAGGCATTATGTGACAATGAATAGTAATAATTTCTAAGACGCTCGTTCGCAGACATAAGTAAATGCTAGAATAGCTTTTTGATGTTTTGTAAATACATTAATAATTATTCCATTAATTCATATTAAATTTTTACGATTGTTACAGACACAGATATAGAATATGGTTGTTTTTATTTTTGTTATTTTATAGGTATGTTGTTAATTATATATACTTTTAAAAGTTTTTTAAATTTGTAAAAGGTTTTATTTCTTTTAATCTGGGTGGCAATGTATTAAATATTTGTGCGCCTTGATACATAATATTAAGTTTTCCGTAATTAGTCCTTGGTTGTATTAAACATAATGTATCAATATTTCTTAATGAATATTTTGCATCTGATTTTTGTGTAAAGGATAGATTTATATGAATTAATTTGTTAATAATTTTGTATATTAAAATTGAGGTATTGTAAACGTATGTCTGGTTTATACTCATAAATTTGGTATCACTGTATAGTTTTTCAGTTGGAGTCAAATAATCGTAATAGAATAATGTCTTCAATAATTTATTTTGCATAATTTGTATTTTATAACGATTTGTAGGCGCTGCAGTGCCCCATAGTTCGATTAAGTAGTCTATATGTGGCTTTACCATAATATTATATATAATGAGTCGGACTGACTTTGGGAAGCAACGCACACTGCCACGCAGCACGCCAAGAATAGAAGATAGTTTGGATTTAATAATGTCAATGTGCGGCTTCCAAGTTAAACGACTATCCAATACAACACCAAGATATTTTTGAGTATTTGTTCTAATGATATTACATCCATTAATAGTAAGAGGTGCAAAATCGTATATTTTCTTATTTTTTGCCGCAAAAATTATATAATTTGTTTTTTCTGTATTGATAGTGAGTAAATTAATTTTTAACCAATTACTTAGGCAGTTTAAATCAATTTGTGCATCTTTCACGATTGTATCTATATTACCACCATAGTAAAACAAACTTGTGTCATCTGCATACAACGTAACATCACCCTTTAACCCTAAGTTGCTAATGTCATTAATACGGAATATAAGATACAGGTATCACTTATTCCACGTAATTAAATTATTAAAACCTACTCATCGGCAAAATACAGAGGGAGAGGGTTAGTAGCTTAGCATATTTTGATAGGTCAATATTTCAATTAATTTTATTTATAGCCTATCAAACTGGCAGATTTGTGGACGAAAAGCCAGCAGGGGAGAGTCACAACTCTCATTTCCTAAAAAGGGACTTTATTTGCTTAAACGAGTTGGTATCTCCCGCCGGGTCCAGGGCTATGTACTTCGAAAGTATGTCCTTATCTGATCAATAAGAGTCATAGAAATATGTCCCTCTGTTAAGCAAAAAAAGCCACATAATTAATATGTATAATTTAATCTCAAAAAGACTATTTTAAGAATGTCTTTAATAAATAGTTGTTAGAATTAATCTAATAAATTATGCATTAGACAAATGTCAAGGATTGGGCGAACAAGGCCGGGTCAAAAGTTAATACAAAACATAAATAAAAAATGTTTTATCATAACAATGACCTTGGACCATGGTCAATATGGTTTTACCATACTACCATAAACATCTCAGTTTCATATAGTTATCTTGGTTATGGTTTAAGTACCAGTTCGGATTATCAGTTTTTATTTAACACGTTACAAAACTGTACAACTTATAATAATTAAATAATAAGGCCAACTGTATACATAACCACAGGCATTTAACATATTACTACTAACGTTTAGCTATAAGTAAACTCTAACAACATTTTATATGGAAATTAAGGATATGGAAAGAAAAAAGACTTATTTATTATTATTAAGGAGGGCAACGGGCGTCCAAAAAGTGCAGTAGTCAAGTTTTTTTAGTCTGCTAGATTTCCCGATTTTATAAAAAAACAATTTTTCAGTGTAATAGACAATTACTACAGCTTATACTTATAAAAGTGGACTTTTATAACGATACCATATAACCCATCTGCAAAAGTCAGTTACCAAATCCATAATCAAGTTGTCACTGCATTTTTATCGACTTCAAGGTCACCCTCGATTGTGAATTGCGAAATTTATCAACATCGAGATTAATAACTCAACTTCACAGATGATGAAATTTTTGCGTGCGCTTTCATATTGTGTATGAAGATGTACTTAATATTTATTTTTAATAAGGTGTTTCAATTATAAAGGAAAACATCGTGAGGAAACCGTCAGGCACAGAAGGAAGATCACTAGAAGGATCATTAGAAATGATCACGGAATTGACACAAAACTGAGGCCCAGACCTAAAAGGTTGCGCCATTGGTATAATATTTAAGATAACTGTAAGTTTTACGTATTTAAGATAACTTTAAGTATTTTTAAATAGGAAATTACCAGAAAAAACTAAACTTTGTAGGTGGAAGCGTAATTTTATATATTTTTTTAATTCAAAATCATTTACACTTATGAACGACAATAAAGAAATACATATTAAATGCTTCTAATCTTACATTTACTGCCAGTTCTCAAATCAAGGGCGTAGAATGGACGAAAAGAACTGGTAATAAACTCTCCGCCACTCTTTTTAATCGCCAAGTTTTTTGTTTTACACAACGTTTGTAAGGAGCTGCAACCATTACACCATGATCCACATGACATCTTTAAGTAATTAATAATAATAAAAATATTTTCACCGTAATTGTCATATATTTTAGAACTATAAAAATTGCATTATATGACGTGGGGTACTTTTAAAAATAAACAATCAAACATCACCAAGAAACAACTTTGTCAGATAACGCACTTGCAGCTTTAAATAAACATTTAAAGCTTTTTACCGTTTTTGCAAGGTTTTGCATTCATGCTCCACTTCTACTATTGGTAAAAGCTTGATATAGAGCCTTCCTCGATACATTGACAAACTCTATAATTTTATATGATGGTATTTTATTACAGTTATCATGTTAGTAATACAGTTGTAACCTCTTTATCTCGTTATCCCAAATATCTAAAACACTTGAGATATTAATTTTACTCGTATCATAAGCCATCATGTTGTCAAGGTGGATGTTCCTGCTCTGGGCGAGCAGCGCTCTTTGTGAGTTGCGGTTGGACCCCCTGGTGGATACCAAGCAGGGTTTGATCAAGGGTTTGAGGGCTGATGATGGAGACTATTCCATGTTTCTTGGAATACCGTATGGGAGGGTGGATACGGAGAATCCTTTTGGAGTAAGTAACAACTCAAGTTGAGAATTTTATTATTAATTATATTTATATTTATTTATCTGTAACCACGATAGGTTCGTCAAGTATTCGTATATGATAGCGTCAGTTTTTGACAGCTCAAAGCGCTGTGTATGTGTGTGTATAGTTTTAGATATAATTTAATTTACGTATTAAAAACTATTACGTTCTAGGAATCCAAACCTTACCCAAAATTCGAAACTGCCTTCGAAGCGTATGACGATTCGGCAATATGCCCTCAAGTTGAGGAATTCAACAATACAATCGTTGGTAACTTGGACTGCCTACATTTGAACGTATACGTGCCACACAGTGCTACATCTAGAAACAAGCTACCAGTGCTGGTTTGGATTTATGGTGGAGGCTTCAGAATAGGATTTGCTGGCCGATACCTATATGGCCCAAAATATTTAGTCAGGCACGATGTCATTTTGGTCACGTTAAACTACAGGCTGGGTCCGTATGGTTTTATGTGCTTGGATCTACCGGAGGTACCTGGGAACCAGGGATTAAAAGACCAAGCATTAGCTCTGAAATGGGTTAAGGAGAATATCGAGGAGTTTGGAGGTGAGATATAAGATTCTTATTTAAATTACAAAAAACAATTACTCAATTACTAAGAATAACTTATTATTATAGGTAACAGCAACAAAATAACGATTTTCGGAGAAAGCGCCGGTGCTGCATCAGTTGAATTCCACCTCCTATCTAACCAAGAAAAGCTATACCACCAAGCAATCTTGCACAGCGGCTCAGTTTTCGGCACATGGGTTTTTAAAGAATCTGACAATACCGTCCCTTCAAAGATAGCCAAGCAATTAGGCTTTGAAACAAACAATGTTTATGAAGCATTAGATTTTCTTAAAACCGTTGATGAGAAATTGGTAATCGCAGCAAGCACTGAACTATCTCTCTATCAACATCCGTGTGTAGAAAAGGAGTTCGAAAATGTTGATCGCTTTATACACACACATCCAATAAACATTGACGTTGTAGCAAAGGCAAAAGGCATGCCCATTCTAACAGGATTCAACAGTCAAGAGGAATTAATGGCATATGCTACATTACCAGATAAAGATTATGAAAAATTGAATCCTTTTGATGATATACTATCTTTAGTTTTTGATATGGACCAGTTGAAAGGATTAGATTTAGTGCGTCATTTTTATATAGGAGATGATAAAATTACTTCAGATGTTAAGTGGGATTTGATCAACTTCAATTCTGATATTCGCTTTAACTATGGAATAACAAGAAGTCTAGAGCGGTTCCTCAAAAATGGTGCTAATGTCTACAACTATTTGTTTTCGTATGAGGGTGGCAGAAATTTTGTCAAGAGAAGATTTAATGTGACAGAGGGTGAGGCAGCCCATGCTGATGAATTGGGGTATTTATTTGATGTAAGCTTTTTTGATGTCATGAGCGAAGATGATCAATTGGTGATCGATAGAATGACAACGATGTGGACGAATTTTGTTAAGTACGGGTAAGTCATTAAGCTTGTTTTAAATCAAAGAATACCAAATTTACAGGTTGTTTAATATACAGTATATTTGTCATACATTTTATATGCTTCTTACGGCAATAAGACAAATAATACTTCATTAATACCAGTAAATACTTTCTAAAATTATAAGAACTGGACAACAAAAATTTTCATCGACAAAAATAATTGTTTGATATATATGAACCTAGTCATTATTCTACATTTATCAAAATATTTCAGAAACCCTACACCAGAGGTGACCGATCTTTTGCCCGTCTCATGGCCTGCAGTCACTAAGGACTCCCACAACTATTTCAATATAGACAAAGAATTGACAACTGGGAATAGACCCTTCACACACAGAATGTCGTTCTGGGAGCTCTTCTATACATTAAATGAAAAGGCAATCAAGGGATACGTTGACAAAGTGTAGACCCTACAAGAGTTACAAACGCAAATATGTAGCCTAAACCCCTTATGTATATGAACCTGCTGTAACTGAGCCTCAAGAACCAAAGTATTATTTTAAATACAAAAATTATTATCGGTCAGCCATTGAAAGCAAATGTAAAGATGAAATAAATTCGCCTTTATATCCGTGAAAGATGTTTTATTTTAATTTGCAATACTCCCGATTGACAATTGTATTCTATGAAAACATACTAATGTCGTTTGCTTAATTTAAATCTACCCACTATCCGTAGGATATTGAATCGGTAATTTCAAAAAGAACATTAGTCACAATCTGCTGACTTTTCAGGAGACATAAAAAACAGATTTCGCAGAGTATTTTCTTTTGAAGTCTTGTAGATTTTTCTCACAAATTATTGAATTAATTAGTCTGAAGTAGCACATCTATAGTTATTATTGTACTACTTGTATTTTTTGAGATATTTACATTTATAATATTTGGACTTGTGTTGTTACTGCAACTAATATGGGAAGAATATTTTATTTTATAACTTATATCTATCACTTATGCTATATTATATTATTCCATATCATCCACTGTTGTTGTTGCCCAATCAAAATATATTGTTTGACAAAATTCTATGTAAGTATCAGGAATGTAACTTTCTAATGTAAGTTCGGGACAAATGTTCTTTCTGAAACGTTATTTATGTTGTTTCTGCAATGTTCTTACACACCTCAGTGGGACTAATGTTGTTTCTGCATCTACTGACATTTTCAATCCCACGTAGCTCCATTGATATTCATCGGACTAATGTAAAGAACATTACTTTAGGGATTTATAGATCTACCCTCAAGGGTACCATAGACAACAATAACTCAAAACACACAAATTTGGACTAATGTTCTTTTTGAAACTACCGATTCATATATCGTATCGTATCCTATATATCGTAGTGTATACGTGTAGTTAAAACAATATATGTTTATTATGGACTATAAGATACAGGTATCACTTATTGCACGTCATTAAATTTCAATCGGTAGACATCCCTACTCATCGACAAAGAAGACAGAGGGTGTAGGCCGAGAGAAAAAGCCGGCCTAAAAACTCTCGGTACTCTTTTAAAATAGCAAATCATCAAACAACACTTATTTTAAAACAAATATCGCAAATTAATTAGAAGTAGTTAGTTTAGTCTAGCACTACTCCCAGGTCCTTTTATCAACTAGATAATCGTTGACTTTATAGTAAAGGCTTACTAGGTAAGACAGCTTTTCTTTAATACATTTCTTTAATTTATTAAAAGGCAGAGATTAAAGAGCCTCTGGGATTTTATTAAAGAAAAGTATCCCTTTTCCCAAAAAAGAATTACTATCTTTAGATAGTCTAGAACGGGGAAATAGCAGCCTGCGTTTGTTCCAAGTTAACATTAAACGTATTGACACGAGTGGCCCTCACAATCATACTCCTAATAATAAGCCTTGTATTTTGTCAGCTGTTATTAGTTCTCGAGACCTTAGAAGACCTAAAAAATAAATTGATACACTAAAAATTACCGAAACCAGTACTACACACCAAACTAAGTCTTTTAATCTGTTCGGGAATTCATAGACGATGACAATGTGTGGGCACTAATGCCGCTATAAGATGGTGAGATGGCGTGAGTTGACTTGCATAAGTGTACAAATTTTGCCTAAATGATTAAATGACTTTTGAAGTGAAACTTCTTTATCGAGGTTGGAAAAAAAATTTAGTGTAACATTTTTTCGTTACGCGTCACATTTTTCGGTTACGCGCCATGTTGCTTTTTGAAGTCAAACTTCTTTATCGGCGTTGGAAATTGGAATGAAACTTCTTTATCGACGTATGGGAGAAATTTTGTAGCAAATCGTCACGTTTTTCAATGATAGTAATAATTCTATTACAATTAATGAAATTCTATAATAATCTTCGTAGTAATAAGGTAAAATGAAATATTTGTATTCATGTCTATGATAATAAAAGCCTTTTGTTAAACTTTATCTAATTTAACGAATTTCTGTAAAGTTGCATATAGTAGATCATTTTTCGAAAAATAAGATCATAAAGAAGTTTCACTTCTTACGTGTGTATACCTAGTACACGCACAATTTTATTTGTTTTCAATAAACCAACTGTTTAAACAACCATATTTGCCTTTAAATAATTGATTACCAATTTATTGGTAACATTAATTTTATTGAGCTCAGTCGTATTTTCTTATCATCGAAGTCATAAAACAACAAGTGTGAAAATTATAAAGAAAATAGTAAATTTCAAATACATTTATATTCAAAACTAATAAGTGTATTATGATGATTTATTAACGAGTCCTTCAAAACTTGTCAAATTGTCCAAAAATATGTCATTTATGTTCACACTTGTGCTGCTGCTAATCCAAAGGGTGTACTCCGATTCCCCAATAATAGAAACGCCGTGGGGCCTAATTCGAGGGGTGCCCGCTGATGATGGAGACTACAACATGTTTTTGGGTATACCCTATGCTCGTGTAGATCCAGAAAATCCATTCGGGGTGAGTTGATTTAATTTTGATTATGGATTCTGCTGAACTACTGATTCTGTTTAACAATTAATAGGCCAGCATCAAGCCTTAAAATAAGGCAACGTGACATGGACACATAGGGTAAGTCCTTCACTCGTGGACACCTACAATATGCCTTGGCTTCGTAAGCCTGCCCCTTGTGAACTTGTGTGTCTTTAGGGAAACGCTATTTATACACGGGTATTTAAGGTATCGAGTTATTCAATTAAAATAATTATTTACAGGCCGCAAAGCCGTTTCCAAAATTCACTGGAGTCTTCGAAGCAAACAACGGCACCACGATCTGCCCTCAAAGGGAAGAAGTTTCACAAGAGATACGGGGAACACTAGATTGTCTAGTATTACACATTTATGTGCCTGACATAACAAAAAACAAGACGCCTGTTCTCGTTTTCGTTCACGGAGGGTTTCATGATTTTGGAGACGGGGGACCAGATACATATGGTCCAAATTATTTGGTACGCCACGGTATAATTGTGGTATCAATAAATTATCGACTAGGTCCATATGGTTTTATGTGCTTGGACATACCAGAGGTGTCCGGCAACCAGGGTTTCAAGGATCAGACAATGGCATTGCGATGGATCAAGGAAAACATAGAATATTTTGGGGGCGACTCAGACAAAATTACGCTTTACGGTCAAAGCTCCGGGGCCGTCTCTGTTGAATTTCATTTATTATCGGAAAACGAGAAATTATATAATCAAGCGATAGTGCAGAGTGGAGGAACTTATGTTTGGAAAGCAGCTAAGAGTACAAATAATACTTTACCATTACTGCTGGCATCAGATTTGGGTTTTAAGACGTATGACGTATATAAAGCACTAGCGTATTTAAAAGGTATTGAAGTGGAACGAGTTATAGAGTCTGCGACGAGGTTAAAAATGCAAAGTAGTGGGTGTATCGAAAAAAAGTTCAATGGCGTTGAAGGTTTTCTCTACGTAGATCCGGTTACAATTAAAACATTACCTAAAACGAAGAACCTTCCATTATTAGTCGGCATCACTGATGCAGAACGGCTGCTTTACGTCATCAGAGGCCTTACTAAAAACCCATTGGGCTACGATCCCTTTAAAGATTTGGTAAGATATGTGCCGCAAAACGAAATGAGTAAAGCTTATGACATCGTGCGTAGATTTTACATAGGTGATGCCCCTATAACGATAGAGGTTATTGATAATTTGATTGATTTTGATTCGGATTTTAAGTACACTTACCCATCAGAGCAGAGTGTAATGAGATTTTTGAAGAGTGAAGCGAAAGTATACCATTTTTTGTTCAGCTATACTGGAGGTAGAAACCAATTGAAGGTTCGAGACAATATTACAATAGGTGGAGCAGCGCATTCTGACGATGTAGGATATGTCTTTGAGACTAAACGTTTGCGGGGAAAGGGAAGTGATGTTGATTTTTTGGTTCTGGATAGAATGACCAAAATGTGGGCTAACTTTGTCAAGTATGGGTAAGTAATAACCTAATTTTATATTTTAGTACCAATCACGGAGAGTATAAAAGTAATGGGGACGTGTTGTAAAACCATTGAAGATGTCTTAGTTTGTTGAAGGAAAGAAGTAATTAGATTATTGAGATAATCTCAAACACTAATTATTTTATTACTTAAATATTTTATTTTCTTTATTTTACTAATAGATAAAAATATTTTAATAAGTTTGTTTTATACATGTTTTACAAATTTTGAGTAATTACTTTTATTACTTTTGAGTAACTAATATCTGGTGATAGAGAAAGCGAGGACTATTAGAGCGAAACGTTTTCATTTATCTCAAATTACCTTTTCATCACATGTTCCAATATTATTTAATTTTTTAAGTGAATTTTGGGTCCGTTTTAACACAAACTTTGTTCACAGTAACCCAACGCCAGACGTCACCGATCTCCTGCCGATCGCATGGCCGTTAGCGACTACTCAAAGACTACACTACTTAAATATAGATAAAGAATTGTCCCTTGGGATAAGACCATTCCACAATCGATTCGCATTCTGGGACCTCTTCTATTTACATTATGTAAATAATGCTGGGGTCCTAAATAGTATTAAGTTTATATTACTATTTGTTTTAGGTGTTTTGCACTGTATTGTATAATATTCATGAATCTAAAAACCTAAATTAGCTGAATCGTCCTTACGTGCCAAATTATAGTAAATAATGTTATGTATTAGTAAATATATACCACGGTATTTTACTGTTTGAATAAGACCACTAAATAAGATAAACGATAGTGCTTTCGTAAAAAAACGTAAGACCGCTCTAGTTATACAAAAATCAGTGCAAAAATAAAATTTAAACTAAAAATGGTTGCGTTTTATTAAAATGTTATTATCATTAATGTAAAGATCTTATGGAAATAGGATACAAAAAGACAGGCGCTTGTAAGAGACTTACCTAGGATAATATTCAGAATTATTTGTATTGGAATATACAAATTCAGGAGTTATAATTCGCGCTAAGTCTTGTATCTGAACTCAAAGAAATGAAAGACTTGAAACTGGGGTTTATTTAATTGAAAAAATATTTTCAAAATATCATTACCAACGGAGTACCGTTTATTTTAAATTAGGAAGAGATGTTTGATGGAAAGTGTTAAATCTTTTGGATGACATAATGATAAAGGTGGATGTATGGTTACGTCGGAATTATCATATGACAATCAGATAAAGATATGCCAATAAATAGACAAACAAATCAAGATTGGTTCAGTCACAAAACTAATCATGAAACTAGCATGGTGTTTGTTGATCCTGGGATCAGTCCAGGGCCAGTTACGATTGGACCCATTGGTGGATACCAATCAGGGTTTGATCAAGGGTTTGAAAGCTGATGACGGAGACTACTCTATGTTTCTTGGAATACCGTTTGCACGGGTGGATGAGGAGAATCCTTTTGGAGTGAGTTATTAGTTTTTTTTTTTTAATAAAAACTTTGTTCATGACAGAAATATCGTTACAAAATTTATTGACAAATCAATCAAACAAATCATATAAGACAATAAGTATGCGTGAATATATAAGTATTCGAAACAGTATGTGTACGTTTAATAAAACACTATTTTGACCGGATTGAAGTTATGTATTATTATAAATTTACAACTATTTAACATAATTTTAAATTTACGGTCACGGTGACCACGCACGCTGTAAAGCACGCGAAACGTCGGATAAATTTAAAATTATGTTAAATAGTTGTAAATTTATAATAATACATAACTTCAATCCGGTCAAAATAGTGTTTTATTAAATGAATAAAAGTTATGTTAATCAAAGACAATACTAGTATGTGTACGTATTAGAGACTGGCTGAGAGTTATAATAAGCGTTCGATGTGTCTGTGTTAGCTGAATAGTATATATATTTTAATAGTTTTGTTACACTTGTATTTTAATTGTTCATTTTTTATATCTTTTTATAATCTTCTTAATAAGTAATTGAAATTAAAATTAAGACATACAGAAGAATATAAGAGCATCTTTCGCAAGTTTATTAGAGAAGGATATATGATTCAAATATCATTTATCTTAAGTGGTTTGTCAAATGTTATCTTTTTATCCTATCAAAATTCGAAGGTTTCGAATGCTACTTTAATAATTTTAGATAATTCTTTAAATATATAGATGATAACTTTTACGTTTGGACGCTGATCACCATTTCTTTCAGGCCGCTCAACCATATCCAAAATTTGAACAAATCTTCGAAGCATATGACGATTCCCGTATTTGTCCACAAATCCAATCCTCAGAGGTAAGAGGAACTCTAGACTGCCTACGCCTTAACGTTTTTGTACCAAACGAAGCCAGTACACGCAACAAGGTACCAGTACTAGTATGGATCCACGGTGGAGGCTTCATAGACGGCTCAGGCACAAGAACAACCAGCGATCCCAAATATCTAATCAGACATGACGTAATCGTCGTAACTATTAACTACAGACTTGGACCGTATGGTTTTATGTGTCTGGATGATCTAGAAGTCCAAGGAAACCAGGGGCTCAAAGACCAAACCTTAGCGCTCAGGTGGATAAAGGAGAACATAGAGTACTTCGGTGGTGATACCAACAAAATCACTGTTTATGGTGAGAGTGCTGGCTCCATATCAGTGGAGTCCCATATAGCTTCAAAGAATGAAAATCTCTTCAACCAGGCAATTTTATCCAGTGGTTCTATTTATGGACGGGGGCTTTTAAGCGAGATTGATAATAGCGCACCTTTAAAGATTTCCAAACAATTGGGTTACGAAACTGATGACGCAAAAGTCGCCTTACAATTCCTTAAACAGACCGACGTTAAACTAGTTATAGCAGCAGCACACGAGATAGGAATAAGACTGGGTGTATGCGTTGAAAACGAATCGGAGGGAGCATTCTTGACAGAACATCCATCAAGCATATCAACGCTACCCAAAGCGAGAAACATGGCCATACTGAGCGGGTACAATGCTTATGAGACCCTTGGTATGTACTACAATCAACCAGCGGAGCACTTCAGCAATATAGATCCCTTCAAAGAATATTTAGATCAGTTCGGCCTAGAGGACGACAAATATGATGCTGCGTATAAAGCAATACGTCGATTCTACATCGGCGACTATCCTATAAGCATAAACACAAAATGGGGAATAATCAAATTTACTTCTGACGTTACCTTCAACCACCCTACAGTGAAAAGTATCAAACGTTTTAATGATAGTGGTGTAAAGAATCAATACTTTTATGTATTTGCGTACACAGGTGAACGGAATATACTGAAGGTAAAAGGAAATATCACAACATTCGGAGCAGCTCATGCAGACGAATTAGGCTACATATTTGATATGGATATTCTTGATAAAGATGTCAATGAAAGAGATCAAATTATTTTGGATAGGATGACCAGTTATTGGACTAATTTCATTAAATATGGGTGAGTATAATTTTAGTTAGAGAATTATTACTGAATAAATTTAAAACTCTTGTTAAAGGTAAATAAATAAAGCTTTTTTTAAACGATTTGGATTGATTTGCTCCAGTTCAAACAATTTGTATGACTCAAAACTTGGCGATCAAAAAGAGTGGCGGAGAGTTTCTTGCCCGCTCTACGCCCTGACTTGCGAACTGGTAGTAAATGTAAATTAAGAATGTAACATCTTTTCTGTTGACGTTCATAAGTGTACTTGGTAACCTACATGAATAAAGTTATTATGAGTTTGAGTTAGTGAAGTATCACTATATATATCTAGATGTGCATTTAATTCATCCTTATCTCTAAATTGTATTCATCTGGAACAGCGCTTTTAAAAGTAGCTGTTAAAACTTCTTCATTTATATTTACCAAAACAACATTTTACAGAAATCCAACACCAAAAGAAACAGAACTCCTACCAATTGTATGGCCTACGGTGACAGAAGATTCGCTAAACTACTTACACATCAACACAAATGAGTACACAGACGCGGCACCAAATAACGAACGACACGTGTTTTGGGAAGTCATTGAAGAGTTGTATTTAAAGTAACCTAATGTCAGATGTTCAGTAATTTTTCAGTCAGACTTAATCTTGTCCTAAGTCCAAAGGACCAATGAAGTTTCGTTTTCATTTAAAAAAATGGACCAGGGCCACAAATATGTATGGAAGTGTTTGATAGACTGACATTTAAATACAATGTAATATATAATTTGGTCGTAATTGTATTAATAATAAAACAGTATTATAACAAAATATTGGTGATTCATTTGACAGGGAACTTTTGCTAAACGTTGATGAGAGCACCCCAATTCGACGTAGGATGCTTCAAGAAAAGAGCGTATCAATTCTTCAAAAGGCCGACAACGCACATGCGAGCCCTCTGGCGAATGTCACATAAAAAAAATTGTGGATATTTAACATCTGTAATTTCGTTTCACTCACAGTTTGATGTATACGTATTTTGCAAATTTAAATCACAAACCATTATTAGACGTTTTGGTAAAGATTTCTTAAAATTCAACAAATAATTTATTTCTCCTGAAGCTTCCGTTGGACTTCATTGTACTAAGTAAGGACATGGGTATAAATAATAATATTCGAGAGTAGCGAACAGTGGTTCCTGGCGATTTTAGTTTTATCTGCCCAGGCCCAGAGCCCGTGATCGGGTTTCCCCAGGATAAAAAAAGTTTCTTAAAACCTAATAACATCCCATACTATGTCTATTCGAAGAGAATGTCTGCTGTTATTAGTGCAGAAGATCTTTTCCATGGGCATTAAGGCGGTGTGACTCGTACTTAAAAAATAGGATAACTGGTGATCATGTCATATTTTTTGTTTGTTTGTTTTTTTTAATTTTGTAGGTTAAATAACAGATTGTATTTAATAAAATAGACCCATATTATACAGTATGCAAATCGCTACTCGCGTCGCCTACGACCGTGCTTTATTAACATTTAAAGATGAGCCAAGCGATTGCGCAAACGCATCTCAGGGCGCGTGTCATGAGGTTACTAGTTTTTTGTTACCATACCCGTTAACAATTGATTATATTAAGCTCGTTTATCTATTGGGTAATTTATTTATTTAAAAGTTCTAAAACAACGTATATGCATAAAATTATATAAGAAAATACGACGTGACAAATTTTACACACATACACATCAAGGGAAATAATTAAACAAGCAAGCACAAAATGAAAACAATTATAACTAAAAAAAAGTAATAATAACTAAATCTAAAAAAAATAACTTAAACTAAAAGGGAACTTATTTTATAAAGTTTTAAAAAATAGAACGTTTTTAAAATATTATATGATTTTTTCTACTCTTGAAATTCATTCAATTTTTATTCACAAAATATTTTAACAGGCAAGTAGGTGAACACAGCCTTCAGTTCCAGACGCATATCGTCGACTATTGGGTCTAAGGTATGACGGTTTCCTCGCGATGTTTCCATCACCGGACGAGCGAGTATTATTACGCACAAAATGAAAAATCCATGCATCAGGGTTGAGATGCACACGCTCCAGCCACTAGCCACTTGACAGAAATGACACAGCAAAATCATACGTCAAACCTACGTTCTCAGGAATGAGAACCGCACGCCGAAGCCACTAGGCCAACACTGCTCTAACTTTTTTTTTATATAACGGGCAAATGGGCAGGAGGCTCATGTGATGTTAAGTGATACCGCCGCCCATGGACACTCTCAATGCTAGAAGGGTCTAGCAAGTGCCTGCCTTTTTGTCATTAATAGTAGAAAAATAATTTTAGTAAACCTTTAGTTAGTGTTAGTTTATTGAATTATTATCATAATAACTGTATTAGTTTGTTTATTATTGGTAAAAATCAAATAAACAAAAGATATATCTAGCGGTTACATGATATTCCGTCATACAATTAACCAAAGGCGTAGTGTTATTATATTATAATTATAATAAATAATAATGTAGACATCTCAACAAATCACATTTCTGAAATGTTTTCTACACTAAAATTATAAACTTTGTGTGTAACGGACAAATTCTAAAACGTAATCGATTCAATCCGCTGTCGCAAAACTAACAACCGCCTCGACTCCGAAACACTTAAAATAATTAAATGAAAATATTGATTTATATATTTGTCTCGCATTCCGCAAATAATTCCCAAAGTCTACGTCTATACAACCTCATTTAAAACAAACCTGCATGCGTTTCATTAAACGACTCCAACTTTTGTATTAGATTTGAAAATTTAGGTATTATTCTAAATAATAAAATACCGTCCTTTACATACAAAATTAGGTCAATATTATCGAGATGACAATTATACAATTTTGACCCCAAAACTGTTCCATCAATACTTGTTTGAGGTCAAAAAAAACTTGTAAAATGACCTCAAGATGTACATATATAACTCACGAGCTTACACATGCGCAGTACAGTTTTCGTAAAGACATCACCATGGTTAGTGGTTAAATATTTCATTTAAATGTGATTTGTGTCGTGTATATTGTGTATTAGAATTAGTTTGTGTTTGTCAAAATAGGTGTATCATACTTAAATATATTTATTTATTGAAGTACACCACATCATATATACCTAATGCATTTTGCTACATGATACAAGTTATCTATTTTAAAATACGTGACAATTGTGGTGAACATAAATTTTACAAAAAATAATACCAATACAATAAAAATAACACTTACAATTTTAGTATTTGCATAACATTTCGAGTACCAGATAGGCCCATAGTGGTTTTCTTTAAATTGATCAACCCACTACCGAATTTATCTCCGGACTCAAAAGCTACTTGACTGATTTTCACTCAGATTTCAACAATTTAGGCAAAGCTCAGGAAGCTTTAAGGCTTATTTGTTATAATATAATGGTCAATCCGTCTGATACCCGTGCGAAGCCAGGGCTAATTTTAGCATTAAAATCGATTTTTGTTTCTATCTGTGTGCTCTCGTAATCGCTTTAATGCAAAAAAAGTGCGTGCGTACTAAGTACACATGACAGAAGTGAAACTTCTCCGACGAACTAATTTTTAACTCTTGTTCATATTTTGTTAAGAAGTTTCACTTCCAAAAGGACTTTTCCATCTTAAGCCTATTTTCATAAATTGTAATGATATTTTTTTTTCGTATTTACCTTACTAGGGTTGCCTGGAACAGATCGCTTGTTAGCGATATGGCCGCCCGAAGCATTCCTAATAATTTATATTATTTGTTTTTCCTGTAATGTATACAATGTACTTGACAGGACACTTAACAATTCTCTAAATAATTCGCCAGCTTCACGCCGACTAAAATTATCGAAAAGCACTAGAAAACATCGACTTTAACGAGATTAACTGGATTAACCATTTGTCAAATCACCGCAATTCCCTCGAATTGCTCAAATATTGAAGCAATTCACACGTCAAAGTGTAAACAAAATATGTGCATAGGTAATATTGACCTTTAAGATCGCGTTTAAGCAAACATTAACGCCTAATGTTGCGCAAACGCATGGGACAACAAAAACTGAATTATAATTGTGCTCACAAATGGCAAGGCCGTTGATGCTGTGTTCACGGCATCAGCGTGCGAGTTTTAGCCGTCTCTTTCTTTCAAATTGTGTTTACGCTTTAATGAAAAGAGACGAGAGATTCAATAATTTGAGTCTGATTTAAATAAATGCGGATTCAGCCTACTGATTATACGTACAGTATTAAATTATTTAGTTATAGTCAAGAAAATTAAACTACAGTCATCCTCCGGTCCGGGTCTACCGCGTTATAGGTAATCGCGTTGAATACTCCTATATTCTCGTAAACCGTTTTTTTTGAACAATTCAAAAACTAGAAACACGAATTTGATTAAGTTATTTAGTTTAATTGTATAACACAATTAAAGGTACACAAAACTAATAATGGACTAGACAAATCATTATAAATTTCACACTATAGAAATATAACTTGAAAAATCTCCGCGTTATATGGGAAAGGAAATCGCGATATTACGGTACCACATTATGGGAGAGACTGGGGGTTTAGTCAAGATGCCTTAACAGTAGTGTATATAGAAAATCGAAAACCAAATTTGTATGAAAATTTGTCGACAATTGTAATTTCCATACCAATTTAGTTTTCGCCTTTTTACATACACTACTGTTATTAAAGCATCTTGACTTAAACCCCCTGTATAAGTATTTAACGAGTAGTTAAATATTTTCAACTGAAATGAAAAGACGGTGAACATAGCTAACAGGGATCCGTCCCAGAACACCATAACACCCAACGCTGTCTTTTTAACACTTAAGAAACTATTTAGTTAGAAATAATTTTAGAAATTTTGAGTTCATTAATTTGATATCATTAATTATAATTTACATTCCAGAAACTCCTACTTATCGCCTCCATCGTAGCCTTAGCGGCCGCAGACGTATCACACATCCTGACCAAAGACAGTACCGCTCAAATCCTGAAGCAGGAGTTGGATGTTGGTGTCGAGGGTCAATACTCGTGGGCCATTGAAACTGACAACGGGATATCTGCGCGGGCGCAAGGCGCTTTGAAAGACCCACAGGGTGTAAGAAACATTTAATTCACTTTGAGAATGGAAAGATTCGAAAACTAGGTGATTCAGACTTATTACTAAAATCAAAATTCTGAAGATACTACAACTTTTTCTCGTACATTTACTATAAATTGAATCTTTTCCAAAACGATGCCAGATATTCCCACAACACAGCGATTTTTAAGGCACTTTCTGTCGCGCACCAACTCTTTGTGGAACCAGCTGCCAGTAGAGGTATTAGTCCAAACAGATACGGCTTAGGGGCCTTCAATGAGCGTATCACCTCTGAAAGGTCGGCAAAGAAGAAACATGGTTCAAATTATTTAACGTGAAATTTTTTTGCAGGAGAATCCCGCAGAAGTAGTCCAAGGACAGGCGCAATGGACATCACCGGAGGGTGAAGTTGTATCGCTACAGTACACCGCTGACGAAAACGGATACCAAGTTCAGGTATTATTTCACCGATACTGGTGATATATTGATTATTTTCCTAAGTAGCTTTCCCGTGGACAAATTAAAAAAATCTTATTTTCCAGGGCTCCCATCTGCCAACCCCCCCACCGATCCCCGCTGCGATACTTCGGTCATTGGAATTCATCAGATCCCACCCCCCACCACAGAACGCCAACAACTAATTTTATACTCGCAAATACTCGCAATATCAAAAAGCTAATGTACCTGTTATCGCAATACACTAAACTTCTTACTTATCACAAAATACCAGTTTAAGTAGAATAATATTTTGAAAATATTTTTTATATTTTTTTTGTACAAAATAAATAAGTTATAGTAACTTGAGTTTTCTTAACACCTTGATGTTAACTTTAATGAAAAATCAGTGGCGCTACTTTTTTAGGTCTGGGCCTCAGATTTTTGTATCTGTTTCATGACCATTTGTCAACCTCATAGGCAAGTAGGTGATCAGCCTCCTATGCCTCCACGCCGTCGACTTTTAGTGTCTAAGGCAAGCCGGTTTCCTCACGATGTTTTCGTTCAACGTTCGAGCGAATGTTAAATGCGCACATAGATAAAAGTTCCATTGGTTCACAATTGGGGATCAAACCTACGACTCCAGAGGTTAGAGTCGCACGCTAAATCCACTAGGCGGACACTGCTCTAGAATCGATAGAGAGAAACCCTTGAAACATTAAGAATAGCAACGTAACTGAAAACTGTGTCGTGAGCCCCAAGCCCCAAAAAAACCCCTTACCTTGGTCTCGTAGTACGGTGACGGCTTCGAGAACCCTCTTGGTGTAAATACAGGGCTCGTAATTGTCCATCTCTTGAGTCACCACTGAACACACCCTGTATACAAAATAAACTTCAACGTATACTTTTTAAGGTTTTAATATATATAGTATGGTCACACAAAATTAACACTATATTTAATTTTTTTTAATCTTTCGGCATAAGGAACTTTGTGTACTTGACTCGTTTCAAAGATAATTATGCGGTGTAAATTCTATATAACGACACTCAAGGGATTGTGTCTATTTTGACGTTACAAGGGGTTGCCGTTAAATGGAATTGTGTTAGTAATTACATAAAAAACAATTCTCTGTCATTCTATAATCTGTTATTTTGGTCACGGCTTTTGCTGCGCCAGTAATTATGTTGTATTTTTTTACTTATTTTATTCATTTTGCGATTTTGAGGCATCTTCGTGATAAAGTACGCTCAAGCAATCCCAATTTGTAAACAAAAGAACGGATTTCTCAGAAAGTTCAGTACGTATGACGAGAACCGACAGTTTATTTCTCGCTAGGACAATAAAGCGACAAAAGTGTACGTTACACAGCTCCGCAGTTTTGACTAATTTCGGCAACTTAAAAGGTACTTTTTAGTATTTGTTTGTTATTGAGGGCGGGTGTAATGCTATGTAGAGTATCATCGTATGGAAGACAAGCTAAACCAACCAAAGCCAATTGATTTCGACGCATTAGGGTGTTTGTGGTTAAACATGGAGTTTACACTGTATATATCTTCACGACTTTTTCCCGAATGGGTAGGCAGAGACAACGGTTCTCCACTTGCTACGAATCTGACCGCTCTCGCTTTTTCCACTTACATGACATTCACCATGCAAGCTCACCAGTTTTGGGAACTTTTAACTACTCCCTTCTCCTTTTGGATTTGGTCCAGGTATGTACGACAAGGCCTACCACGGTCCATTATTGAAACTGAATTACTGTTTCATTTAGTAAAATCGTATAAAATAGCTGCATACTCAAAATATCTTTATTCATATAGGTATCAAATACACTTATGAACGTCAAAAAAGAAGTTAAATGAATTGTAAATTTACATTTACTACGAGGGCTGCACTAAAAGTATCGGAAATGGAATAATACCACTGTTCCTGTCATATTTAAATCTTTTTAATTGAAAACTCCTTGGTTTTAAAAATCGAAACCTTTTTTTTTTTAAAGATCTCGGTCTTGTCACGAAGTTTTGTCAAACTTGTTTAGTCGTTGAGAAAATAGAATTGACTCGAGAAAATGCAAGAGCGATGATTTATTATGACTTTCGAAGTGGTTTATCACAAAAACAGTGTGTTGACCGGATGATTTCTGCATTTGGTGATAAAGCCCCATCCAAAACCACAATTTATCGCTGGTTTGCTGAATTTCAACGTGGACTTGTCAAGCTCAGTGATGATCCCCGTCAAGGTTGTCCAAAAACTGCAGTCACCCAAGAAAACGTTGATGCTGTGCGTAAGCTGATTGAGGAAGATCGACATGTGACATACCGCAAAATTCAGGCAACTTTAGACATTGGCATGAGTCAAATACAAATAATCTTGCATTAACAATTAGGTGTTGTTTTCCCGATGGATACCGCATTGCTCTGTGAAGAGAAAAAAGCGGCTCGCGTTGCTTGGTGCGTCAGAACTCTCGAAAGATTCCACGCAGGATCCTCAAATGCTGTATACAACATCGTATCAGGTGACGAATCCTGGATATACGCGTACGAACCCGAAACAAAAAACCAGTCACGAGTTTGGGTGTTCGAAAATGAGTTAAAGCAAAGTAAAATTTCTATACTTTCCCTAAAATAAAGAATAAATTTTGTGGTCAGAGATTTTCATCACCTGAAGAAGCTGTGGACGCCTACAAAACGGCCATTTTGGAGACCCCAACTTCCGAATGGAATGGTTGCTTCAATGATTGGTTCCATCGTATGGAAAAATGTGTCAAATTTCGCGGAGAATACTTCGAAAAGCAATAAATACATTTTTAAATAGTAATGTTGCGTCACTTCCTTGATTCCCGAAATTTTCAGTGCCGCCCTCGTACCAGTTCGCAAGTCAAGTTCCGCCTTTCCCAGTCATACAAATTGTTTGAATTGGAGCAAATCAATCCAAAGGATTAGGATCATTTAAGTATTCGTCACATTTATAAAAAGTGAAATTTATCGCGAGCCTTCTGGCAATGTGAGTGTCCATGGGCGGCGGTATCACTTAACATCAAGTGAGCATATATATATATCATGGAAAATAGCATTCCGGCTTCACATACCTAGCAGCTCGTCCGCGTATGGCCCCAGCAGTGCGCTCCAGCGAATCCGGGTCTCCCTCTTGCAGGGCTACTACACACTTGTTCACGTCCTCCAGAATGTGATTCTCTGTGAAGCAAATGAAAATGTTTACACATTAAATTTACACCGGAACCTACTTCATACATATAAAATTTGCCTAAGCAGATATTGATACGATTTTGATCTCTTCCCTAAATTGTATTATTAAATGAAATGAAAACTTCCTGCTTTCTTAATATAATATGATTGTCAACTTTAGATGGATCTCTCGCTCTCAGAGGCCCTCTCTCTCACACACTCTGATCACCCTCGTTCTTCTCGAAGTATTAAATAAAAGCTAAATTTTTCACACCAAAAGAATAGATAGATAGTTTATAAAACAGTTCTTTATTATTAGACAGTTGGCTTGATCGAGACGGTTCTTAGCTATTAATTATGATGATTAGTTCAGGTATTACTTAAGTGTAATGGTTGCAGCTCCTTACAAACGTTGTGTAAAACAAAAAACTCGGCGATTAAAAAGAGTGGCGGAGAGTTTATTGCCAGTTCTTCTCTTCCGTTCGCGCCCTTGATTTGAGAACTGGCAGTAAATGTAAAATTAGAAGCATTTAATGTATATTTATTTTTTGACGTTCATAGTGTACGTTGTGTTACCTATAGGCAATATGAATAAATGATTTTTGACCTTGACTTTGACTTGAACTGCAGAAATCTTACATAATAGATGCCTACTTTTTTAATAAACGGGCAGGAGGCCATCTGATGCTATGTGATACCCATGGACACTCAATGCCAGAGGGCTTTAAGAATTGGTACGCTCTTTACTTGAAGGACCCAAAGTCGAATTGGTTCGGAAATGATGATGAAACTCAGCTGCTATTAATCCGAGCCTATGTATGTTAGTGTGGCGAACATGAATAACACTCCTCTTTTCCACCGCGTGGTGATTCTACCGTTATGCGTGATAGCCGTGCGGTGGGCGGAGCCTACAGCCAGTCTCAGCGCGGAGGCGCTCAATTCACGACAATCTTTCGCTCAGCTTTCTCTTCTTTCTATTTTTCTCGCTTCGTACTAACTTTGACTAGTGTACTGTGTAATTATTAAGCTATTGCACAGATTTTATCGCGGGCTTTGAGCGCGGCGACCGAATCAAGAAATTCTGTCACGAAAATAAAAACCTAACACACGATGACGTAATATAGGTGCGGCCAATACGCGTTAGAGCGGGACAGAACGCATACTGCGTCTAACATCGGTCTGGCGTGATCGGTGACGTAGCGTAAGCGCGGCCGGTGCAGCCGGTACGCGTTAGAGTGAGACAGACTATATAGGCGTGTTAGTCTGGTAGAGTGGTAGATTGAATTAATATCAAAGAAAAAAAATACTGCATAAATAAAAAATAAATAAATAATTATAATTGTATAAGTTGCATAATGCTATGCCATAGCTTTACCGCCGCAATCCCCAAATGCCACAATTTTTTTTAATATAAGTATTTCTGTGCTGCCTCGCCTCACGCGCACCTATTTTAGTAATGGAGCAACTCTAACCCTCAAACAAGCCGTAGTATCTGAAGACTCACCGCTAACAGCCAAGAAGTCGTCAATAGTGGTCAAATCGTCCACGGCGTCGGTCAGCAGTCGCACGGCGGCTTCCCAAGCGCGACCGAAGGCGCGTCCGTTCTCCTGCGCGACGCGCGAACGGCTACGAGCCGCGAGGACGCGACACGCGTTGATCACCTGTGTCGATCAGATTTTCATCACTATTTGTATAATATGCAAACTCAAACTCAAACTCAAAATATCTTTATTCAAGTGGGTAACCAAGTACACTTTTGAATCGTCAAGTTAAATTAATCATAAATTTACATTTACTACCAGTTCGCAAGTCAAGGGCGTAGAGCGGGTAAGAAGAACTGGCAAGAAACTTTCCGCTACTCTTTTTAATCGCCAAGTATTGTCATACAAATTGTTTGAACTGGAGCAAATCAATCCCAAGGATTAGGATCATTTAAGTAGTCCTCAAATTTATAAAAGGCTTTGTTGATTAATTTTCGTTTAACAAGGGCTTTGAATTTATTTAGTGATAATACCTACTCTAATTTCGCTTGGGAGTTTGTTGTAAAAACGAATACAATTTCCATATAAGGAGTGGTTTATCTTTTGGAGCCTGGTTGGTCGTACACTCAAATTAGTTCTATTTTGCGTATTATACTGGTGAAAGTCACCATTTGTTTTAAAATCGTTTATATTTTTTTGGACATACAACAAGGCTTCAAGAATATATTGACCAGATAGTGTCATAATATTTAATTCCTTAAACTGGGTTGTAATACAATATTTATCTATTGGTTTTGGGTATAAATATGGGTTTTGGTACGTACCAGAACTCACAACAACGAATTATTTTTGAAGTGAAAACTTCTTTAGCGGCGTTGTAAACTTTTTTTGGAATGGGTAAAAAATGTTAAACTCGCGTCAGGACAAATTCGTAAGAAGGATGTTTTTTTAAAGGATTATGAACCATCGTGCTATATAGTTACGGTTTTAATTCATTTCTCTTTCCTCAGATACATTGATGCACGTGGAATTGGACCTTAAGTCTTGCGAAACGTCTAAAGCTTTATTATTAACGATTTGGTCACACTGACGACGGATAGAGAGTAGACAGCTGACGCGGCGTATATAATCTAATATAAATTGTCATGTTTGTGTACGATAGCGCAATAAATAAATATTGTATTCTACCACATAAATGATAGTACTTTTATACTGATAATTAAAGCAATTCGTGCAAAATTATTCCCTAACCATTCCAAAATATCAAATATGCACAGCGTTAATATTCAAGTTTTCCCTTCTGCCGGCACTCCCGGAGTGCATACGATTTTGATGAAACTTGGGCTGTTCTTTAAATTGTCTTGTTCTGATTCGAAATTTGTGGACAAACATAAACGTATTAAATTTAGCACATGTGATGGAAAAAATAAAGTGCAGTAGCTGTACAAGAACTTTTTAGGCCCAGCCTTGAACATACCTGAGGGCAGAGAGCTTCGATCTGTCCGGCCGCGTGCCTCACCATTTTGACGCCGTCTTCGTTGTTGGACATCGAACACACGAGGTTCGCTACCTGGAGTCAAATAGATCTAGATTAGTTTATGCTCGTTTAGTTACATAGAATAGACAAATGTAAAGTTGTCTGGAAGAATCTATGCCCAATATTAGACTTTAGTAATTTTTTCTCTATGGTAATAAAATTATTATTTTTTTAACAATATTCAAAAACTACTTGCACTAGCACACTGCACTTTGAAAAACGAATTATTTTCTTTATTTAATGTAAATCTCCACATCGTCATTTCTGCAGTAAAATGTTCTAAAATATATGACAAATATGAAAATAAAAATGGCAAAATAATAAAAATATTACACTTACAAAAAGAGGAATGTAAATATAAATTTCACACTATAGAAATATAACTTGAGTAATCTCCGCGTTATAGAGGGATTACTGTATAGATGTAACTTATTTAAAAATGTTTATTAAAGTTCTCTCGATTGTGATTCTAGGAAAATTAATTGATTAAATTAAAGTTATGTTTTAGGTTTAAGTCGATGTGTGACTCCCTGGTTTTTAATTTTCAAAAGTACATTTAAATCCGTCCATTTAAGAGAAACGTAAGAACTCTCTGAATAATCTTTATAGTCATTATTTATTTATTTCGTTATCCTACAGCTAACATATAATATATAACATAAAACAATTATACTAAAGATATAGTCAAAGATGGAATGCATAATATATACAAAAAGAATTTAAACATTTACGAAAGGAAAAATCAATAAAAATTATCAAATACATTTAACTAAGTAATACCTAATTCGGGTGTGTTGTGTGGTGGTGTGAAAGTGTGTGTACGCAATAATCTATAAAAAAATGAACATTACACACACTATTTTCAGTCCACGATTTATTCCTTATACCTGATAAAACAATTAATTTTACATATGTATAACATACAAATGTATTTTAAACTGTGTATTTACATCAGTAACTGACCTCGACAAGTTTATTAGCGTGTTCAGTGAAGACAACGGCATACTCCTCGACTTCCTTCTCATTGCCGTTGCGAGCCGCCTCCATCAGAACCAGCAGAGGAACGTTGGTCTCCAGGAAACTGAAGTACGACGATACAGGTATTCATCGAGTAATTACAATTCTAATTATCTTGACAGATGCCGTGACAGTTGTGTTGGGTGGTAGGTTGTAAGAAAACAACCTCTACATTTAATTTTAAAAAATAATAATTTTAAGGGTTTAAATTTAGTTAAATTAGGGTAATATAGTTAAAAATAAGATTTGTGTATAATATAAAGTGATTATACAGTGTTTTTTGTCGCGAGAACTTGGCAAAACAGGGATCTAAAACCGGCTGTCAACTCAACGCCTTAACGGTAACGTAGTTTAAAATATCGTCAAACCTGGGGAGTATTTTGTTCTATTTAAGTTATATTTACTGACTACATAAGATCATAAAATACTGCTCAGTTTTTGGAGCTACGTCCATCACACATTGGCACGGTTTATGTCTCATTTTGCTTGACAACTAGTGGAAGCAAAATCGACGACGAAAACATTCGCCCAGACAATTAATACCACATAATTTACTTGACAAAATAAGCCCATTTTGTGTGTATTTAGGTTTCATTATATATTTATAGGTAATAAATAGTACAACTACCACCACTCACACATAACAGTTATATATACATACCTTTTTCGCTTGTTCATTGCATACAGTCCCTATTATACAATATGATGACTCGCAGAGGCTTGGCTTTGCAAGAAGAGTCTAAACTTAAATTAGCACTGACTGAATTGCAGTCTTGCAGGGATTTATGTACCCAGTTAACAAGTGAAAGAGAAGAAAATGAAAAAGAACTCTTAAGTGTGCTGGAAGGCAACAGGAAGCTCAAAAATGAAATGTCCTTGCTATTTCAAGAAAATAATTCACTCAAAGATCAGTGTGTTATGCTTCAGCAGGAATTAAATAAACTTGATAGTTATGGTAATGAGTATGAAGTTGCTTTGCTGCGCATAAGAAGTCTTGAAAAACAGCTATTGGAGGCTCAACAATATATTAATAACCTGGAGGCAGTATCACAAAGTGTAAAAGATACACACACAAACATTTTATATAATACATTAATTCATGATTCAGGTTCTACACCAACTCATAATGTAAAAAGTTTAGGTAAAAACAAAATAAGAAAATATATTAAAATTAATAAATACATTAAAAAGACACAGAAGTTAGTAAAACAATATAGAAATGTAAACAGTGTGGATTTAAAAGTTCAAAACACACAACTTCAAAATGAACTTGACTTGCATTTAATTGAAACTGAAAATGCTAAATTAAAATATGAATCTGACACATTAGATTTAAAAACAGAAATTTTAAAATTACAAGAACTTACAAACAGTCTCACTTCTAAATTTGAAGAATCACAATGTATGGTAGAAAAATATTCTTCTGCAATGGAAGATCTGCTTCAAATTTCTAATTACACCGCAGAATGTTATGAGCAATTACAGAATAAAACTTATGGTTGCAATTATAAAAGCCTCCAATTACCACAGACATCACAACACACTCACAGCCTCACCTACACCACAACAAACACTCAGTTAAAGGAAAAAATTAAGGCAAAAGAAAGGAATTTAATGTATTCCGATGAAATGGGTAAGGACATGGGTACTATTGTACAATTAAATGACGGCCAAACATTTATAAACAGCTGCTATCCCAATGCCACTTTTAAAAACATTGTGAAAAATCATATAATCAAAAACAATGATAAATGTAATAATTTAATAATTTTTATAGGGAACAGGGGAAATGTAAATAAACATGATCTTTTAGTATTATATGAAAAACTTTGTTGTTTAGACTCTAAGAGGATTGTTATGTTTACATTTCCCTATAGCCAAAGCTTTCCTAAGGAAGAAAATGACACAAGATATATTCTTAATCAAACATTGCATACATTGGCAATGTATAATGATAAATTTTGTGTCATAGATACCAATAGGTATACGAAAAAGTTTTTTATTACAAAGGGTAGATATTATTACCTACCTGCTTTCTTAAAAAGACAGATAGCTGTTTCGCTATCATATTTTATAGAGATGACAGCCAAGAATTTGGCTAGACCCCTTGCTTCTATTGAGCAAGCATTAGATTATAAGACCTTGGAAGAAATTCCAAATAATATTTATTTAAATTAGATAATAGGACAACAGAGCACCACTCTTGCAATAATAAGGTAAGTATATTATGTGATAAAATTCATTCCCAAAAAATTATTGTGGTTCATCAAAATATACAGGGGATGAAAAATAAAGAATTAGAAATTGAACTATTCTTGAATAGTCAAAAAATAGACTTTTTGTGCATAACAGAGCACTGGTTAAAAAAATATGAAGTTTTGTTTAATTTTTGTAACCACAGGGTTGGTAGTGTGTTTTGCAGAGAAAATGCAATTCATGGTGGCTCATTAATCCTAATAAGTAAAAAACTTAAATGCAAAGAAAGAAAGGATATTATCAGCCTCTCTGTAGAACTAACTATTGAAATCTCCTGTGTGGAACTGGAGCAATTCATTGTTGTATGTCTATATTGTCCTCCATCAGCTGTCTATAATAATGTTGAAAATGTATTAGAGGAGATATTGTGTAAATTAGTAAAGTGTAATAAAGGGCTAATTGTGTGTGGGGACTTTAATGTCAATTTACTTTGTCATTCTAATTCAAGTGTACGCACACTTAGTCTTTTTCGTTCATACAATTTAATAAATCAATTTCATTCACCCACAAGAATAACAGCTAGCACCGCAACTTGTATAGATAATATATATAGTGACATAGCCCCTTTGAATGTTTGTATTTTCAATAGATTTAAATCTGATCACACTGGTCAATGGTTTGAATTCCAATTAAGGAAACAAAAAACATGTAAAAAGAAGAAAATTGTGATAACTCCTATTACAAATGACCGTCTGGACAGATTTAGAGAAGCATTGGTCTATAGAATGCCATTTCTGTGTGGCAACTCATCCCCTAATAATTTATACAATACTTTTTTTGGATCATTTATTGATGAATTCAAGAAAGTATTTACTCAAAAGACTTTATTGGTCTCTGAGAAAACAAGTTTCTGTGACTGGGCAAATGAGGAGTTACACAGGAAAAGGTTAAAATTATATGAAATCTATGACGAAATGCAATATAACACTAGTGTGGAATTTAGGGAATATGTTAGGTTGTATTCAAATAATTTCAAAAAAGATTGCAAAACTGCAAAGTCTCAATATTTAAGTTCAAAAATAAAAAATAGCATGGATAAAGTAAAAGCTACCTGGAAAATAATAAATGAAGAATCAGGTAAAACGTCTGACAAACGAACTGATTATATGTTAAAAGTTAAAGGGAAGTTAATAAAATCTGACCCAGAGGTAGCTTCTTCTTTTGAAGAGTTCTTTACAAATGTACCACTAAATACGACCAAGTCCCTAGATTCTTCACCTGCTGCTGCGATCTCATTGCTAGAAAAATGTGTACCTGAATGTAATATTAAATTTCAGTTTAAACATATAACTTGTAATGATATCGTTAAAACTTTTAAGCTTATTAATTTAAAAAAAAGTAAAGATATATGGGGTATGTCAACAGTCATTTTAAATTCCGTTATTAATGTAATAAGCTCTGAATTGTCTATAATTTTTAACAGATGTATCGATTGTGGAGTCTTTTCGGACGAAATGAAATTAAGTAAGATTACACCGTTGTTCAAGGCCGGTAGTGAGTCTGATCCGTCAAACTTCAGACCTGTTTCCGTGCTCCCTGCGTTGAGCAAAGTTTTTGAAAAGATAATGCTAGACCAGCTTTCTTTACATTTTAATAAAAATAAACTCTTACATAATAAACAGTATGGTTTCACTAAGGGTCGCTCCACAATCGATGCCGGTGTGAAGTTGATTTCGGACATATTTAACGCCTGGGAAGAATCATATGATGGAGTCGGCGTCTTTTGTGACCTGTCAAAGGCCTTTGACTGTGTTCATCCTGATATACTCGTTGGAAAGCTTCAACACTATGGCGTTGATGGCAAAGCTTCCAGCCTGATGAATTCATATTTAAAGGGAAGGATCCAAAGAGTTCATGTCAATGGAGTCACCTCTCCGGGTTCGCAGGTATCAATGGGCGTCCCCCAAGGATCGATTCTCGGGCCTTTCTTATTTCTGATTTACATAAATGACCTCCCATTCTTTGTCAACGAAGTTCATGAGATGGTATTGTTTGCTGATGACACTTCACTTCTATTTAAAGTGAATAGGAATAACGTATTATTGGACGATGTAAACAATTCTATCTCTCGTATAGTTAACTGGTTTAATGTAAATAACTTATTGCTTAATGAGAATAAAACAAAATGTATTAGATTTACAACTACTAGCGTAAAGCGAGATATTGGTAACCTGAAAATTAAGGACAGTGAACTAAACTTTGTTGACAAAACTGTTTTTCTAGGCATAACAATAGATAGTAAACTCCAATGGGGCCCACACATAGAGACTCTTTCGAATAGGCTGAGCTCTGCAGCATATGCAGTAAAGAAAATCCGACAGTTTACTGATGAGGACACGGCTAAAATTGTGTACCATAGCTACTTTCATAGCGTTATGTCGTACGGCATTTTACTGTGGGGTGCTGCTGCAGAGGTTCAATCCATATTTGTGCTGCAGAAGCGGGCTGTTCGGGGTATTTGTTGTGTTTCTCCGAGGGAGTCGGTACGGAATAAGTTTAAGGAATTAAATATTATGACACTATCTGGTCAATATATTCTTGAAGCCTTGTTGTATGTCCAAAAAAATATAAACGATTTTAAAACAAATGGTGACTTTCACCAGTATAATACGCGAAATAGAACTAATTTGAGTGTACGACCAACCAGGCTCCAAAAGATAAACCACTCCTTATATGGAAATTGTATTCGTTTTTACAACAAGCTCCCAAGCGAAATTAGAGAATTATCACTAAATAAATTCAAAGCCCTCGTTAAACGAAAATTAATCAACAAAGCTTTTTATAAATTTGAGGACTACTTAAATGATCCTAATCCTTGGGATTGAATTGCTCCAGTTCAAACAATTTGTATGACAATACTTGGCGATTAAAAAGAGTGGCGGAAAGTTTCTTGCCAGTTCTTCTTACCCGCTCTACGCCCTTGACTTGCGAACTGGTAGTAAATGTAAATTTACGATTAATTTAACTTGACGATTCAAAAGTGTACTTGGTTACCTACTTGAATAAAGATATTTTGAGTTTGAGTTTGACAGTTGACAGGGGAGTTATTGTCAATTGTCATACGTAAGTTAATGACAGCTGTCGTAAATTGTAAGTGACATTTTTTAAATCTTCATACATTAACTAAATTCATAATAAATACTCATAAGATAATTATATCAAGTGCTATATTAATTATAAATTAACAAACATAACTGCATCTTGTAAATGGCACAACGAAAAGATCAATGCAATTAAAACAAATAAAATAAATCAGTGGCGCTACAACCTTTTTAGGTCAAGGGCTCAGATTTCTAAATCTGTTTCATGATTATTTGTCTAATAGGCAAGTAGGTGATTAGCCTCCTGTGACCCACACCGTCGACTTTTTGGATCTAAGGCAAGCCGGTTTCCTCTCAATGTTTTCCTTTACCGTTCGAGCGAATGTTAAATGCGCACATAGAAAGTGCACAGTCGGGGATCGAACCTACGACCTCAGGGATGAGAGTCGCACGCTGATGCCACTAGGCCAACACTGCTCATGCAATTATAAACATAATATAATAATTTCAATAGTAACCTGTCAGACACATGATCCACCACAGCCTTCCTCAGCTGCCGGCGCAGGTCGCGGGTCTTACGGCACATGTGCTCCAGCGCACGTTCCAAGCCCTCGGATTGTTCGGGACGACCGGCCTATAAATTAACTTTATTTCAGATACGAGGCACATGACAATACAATTATGTAACATTGTTGATATCTTGTTTTTGAAGTAAAATTTCTTTAGGCGCATAAGGGTAAAAATTCAGCGTTTTTGTCGAAAGGGAGACAGCGATTGAGAGAGTGTGAGACGGGCGAATTACCTTATAGAAATTCTATTTTTAAATAATAATTTATTGAAATCTTAAATTAAATTTATTATTTGTATTAATTTTCAGTACTTTAATATTTTAATGACAATTAAATTCATTAAATTCCTAAATATCATCCCTTTTCCCTCCCTCTAAGTCTCGGAAATGTAAAGTTTTAGATTTGTATAAATATGAACAAGAGTTAAAAATTAGTTTGCCAAAGAAGTTTCACATTTGACATGTATACTTTGTACGCACGCACTTTTTTTTACAGAACGGAACGCTCTATTCATGTTAAATGATACCGCCATTATTGGACATTTCTCAATGCCAAAGGCCTCGCAAGTACGTTGCTAGCGATTTAAGAATTGGTACACTCTTTTCTTGAAGGAGGCTAAGACGACTAAGCGAGTATTTTGGCAAATACCTCCGAAATTCCGGCATTTCTGTCTGTTTACATGACATGGTCTGTTCACCTTCTTTAGGAATATCTATATTTGACTTGTTAAATACGCTTATCAATATTTAGTTCTTATACGAACCTTAGTTTTTGCTTGCCACAACAAATTTACAAACATTTTGTTTTTATATTAATTATCACATGATTAGGGACACAAGTCCTTCAATCGCTAAGCTAGCCTAACATTAACATTAACACCGAAATTATAATATATATAAAAAGATTTTATATAGTTTACAGTTATCACATATACATTTTTTTACGATATATAAATATAGGTGATCACTTACATTGGTCATATATTCGTGGAGCAACTCCTGCAAAGCCTGACGCACGGCGTTGCACTCGGCCACTATGCGCTCGCGACGCTCGTCTCTGGAAGATTAACGCTATGGGCTATGGTCAACTGTCTACTATCTATCTATATCTCACAATTAGGGGTCAGATAGAGATAATTCACTGGTAGTTGTGAACTCAAAATGGCAAAATAACAATTCAACATAAATCTAATTTATAAAGTTTTAACTGAATTATGCATTTGTCTCTTTTCTTCACAATGTAAACACAATTTGACAGAAAGAGACAAAAGAATACTTGAGTAAAATAAGTGAAATTAGGCTGCGTACATGGTCATTCTTATAGAAAGAGAATAAGAGGAATGTAAGAAGCTTTTGTGACATATTGGTGGAATAAAATTCTTGATGATCATTCACCGAGTACAAGAGCTGTCGGCCATAAGTGCTGCGCCAGAAATGATGGATTCAAGCCTCTCCTCGAGCGACGGACGTGTACGCAGCTCGGAATACGCCAGTGGCTCCATCACCATACGCTCCTGAATTTAAAAAAAAATTATGATAGATAAATAGGTAAAGTTTAATAAAAAGAACCAAGATGACGCAATAAAAAGCTATAAAATAAGACTACTATTCAAAAATAATCATTTAGTCAAAAAGTATGTGTTGTAGAAAAAAAAATTATATTTTATAAGTATCAATATAAATGAATGATAAATTCCTTAAGAAATATACCACAGATAGCACCAACTTTGATGACACAACAGAGTATGTTACAGATTAAAATTAGTTTTACTTAAAAATGGGGATAGTCTATAGAACTTACATCAAAGTCATCCAAAGCCTGAGCCAATTCTCCTGGACCCTCCACTGGGACACGGTTAGTACCTAGAATAACCCAAAATAAAAATAAATACATATATAATAAGCCTTAGTTTAATAAAAAAAAACGGCTGCATTTTCAGAAAATATATTTTAAAAAAAATGCGACAAAAATTGTAAGATATTTTTTAATGAAAGCTTGTTCAAATGTTAAAAATATAAATACAGTGTAAACTCCATGTTTAACGACAAACCCCCTAAAGCGTCGAAATCACTCGGCTTTGGTTGGTTTAGCTTGTCTTCTATACACATGATACAATCTACATAGCATTACCCCCACCCTCAGTAACGACAATTTAATAATAAAAAGTACTTAAGTTTCCGAAATTAGTTAAAACTGCGGAGCTGTGTACATTCTTTTGTCGATTTATTTTCCGAGCTAGAAATAAACTCGACTGTAAAATTGTCGAAAAAATATAAAAAAAATATTTTGGGGTATGAAAAATAGATAGTAGCCGACTGTCAGACCTACTGAATATGCATATAAAATTTTATAAAAATCGGTCAAGCCGTTTTGGAGGAGCTAACTAACATTGTGATACGATAATTTTTTATATTACATTAAACAATCATAGTGTGGTCTTACCAGTATTAGGAGTGGGTCTGCCCTGAGCGACAGCGGAGATGGTGTCAACGGCGGAACACACAGCACGAAGAACGAAGTCACGGTTGGCCTTTGCAGCAGCCAATTCCGGGTGACGAACGTATACCTTTAGAAGTTATAAAGAATGTACAATTTTGGTTCCTTTATCCAG
The DNA here is from genome assembly GCA_905332375.1 of Pieris macdunnoughi. Lineage (NCBI taxonomy): Eukaryota > Metazoa > Arthropoda > Insecta > Lepidoptera > Pieridae > Pieris > Pieris macdunnoughi. Next base: position 419,888 of record CAJOBZ010000047.1, read on the forward strand.
TGAAGCAACTACTATTTTGTTAAGATCAAAAGGCTTCATTTAATTAGGAAAATGCTTGTTGAATTAACAATGAAAATTTATATGTCTAATAATTTATATGTGTAATTCTGGAGGTGCTAGATTCGATTCTTGGGGAAGAAGATTCGTAAAGAAGCCTAGTAAAGATTTGTCCAACATATGCCCCATGTAATTTATGTACAGGAAATAATATAACATTTCAAGATTTTATGTGATTTAGAAATCATTTTCAACAACATTAATACCTTAGAGGCAGTGAGCAACATAGTGGAGTGCTTCTTCAGAACAGCCCTGGCTGCGGCCAGCTCGTCCTTCATCCTTGGCTCCTTGAGTTCCTTCTGCCTTTTAGCCGCTTGAGCAGCCAATTCACTGGCAGAACGACCAAATTGCCGAGCGCTCTCTATCAGTTCAGATTGAGAGGAAGCCGATTTCAGCTTGTCAAGATCTTTTTCCACCTGAATTTATATTACGAACAAAATTAGTTTCTAAAATTTTGGGCTTCTTAATGGCCATTGGAGATGAATCTAACGAAGACAAAGATAATGAGTAATACACGAAAAAGACCTATAACTATCAATGGTAACCCTTTAGAGTATGTAGAAAATTATACTTACCTGGGAAAAAGAATAAGTTTCGAGGAAAACAGTAACATTATAGAAATAGAGAGAAGGGTCCAACAAACCTGGAATAAATATTGGAGCCTAAAAGAAATATTTAAGAGTAACCTACCAATAACTCTCAAAGCTAAAGTTATGAACTCATGTCTACTACCCAGCTTAACTTATGGAAGCCAGACCTGGAAATTCTCTACACAAGCTGTGAATAAAATCAATGTATGTCAAAGAGGTTTAGAGCGAAGCATGTTGAATATAAAGAGAATGGACAAAATAAGACATACAAAGATAAGAGCCGTCACTAAAGTTACAAACGCTTTAACTTTTGCCCGAAAACTGAAATGGAATTGGGCTGGCCATGTGGCAAGAATGTCTAGCAGAAAGTGGACCAAACGAGTTACCCAATGGAAAGGACCACCAGGCAAGAGGCGGAAGGGGAGACCCTTAGACCGCTGGGAAGATGATCTGAAAAGATCAGCTGGCAAAAACTGGCACTCCATAGCACAGGACCGACAACAATGGGCATCTTTGGAGGAGGCCTTTACCCAAACCGGGGTTCCTGTTAAATAAATCCTATAAATATATATTACTAACATAATTTAAGCTAACCTACTAACAAATCAATATTTTTGGTAACTTTAATATAACAACTACCAACTTTTGTAAAACAGGAAATAAAAAAGGCTTTATTTATTTATTTATTTATTTATTTATTTATTTATATAATGGCCATTGATTAATAATATTTGTTAGGCTTTAAGTCTTATTCATTCCCAATCAGCAGAATTTATCAAATTCCCTCTGCAAAAACCAGCCTAGGCGTTCAAGCACATCTCATTCGAATTATTCGCGAATATAACGGATTAAATAGTACTTATTCCAGAGCTGTATATAAATATTAATTATAATTACTTCTATTGTTATAAGAATCCTACTTCTAATAATAATATAATTGTGATCAATTAAAATAAATAACAATCAATTTAAAAAAAATTAAGTGTTTATCTTATACCTAATCCGGTGTTTTGCCAGTAACATTTATGTTTACCAAAATTTTCATATATTTTAGAAAAAATAGCTTGTAACATATACTGCAGAAATAGCATTATGTATGATGTGGTAAACTTTAATAAATAAATAAGTCTTATTCACAAATTACCCCTTAGTGATATGAGAATGAATTTTGTTATGAAAGTTATAATATATATTAGAACTATATATATAAAGTTATAATTCTTGAAATAAACTTGTAGTTGTGATGTAATGTTTGTATTATTTAGAAAATAGATTGTAGTTTAATGTGAAACAATTATTTACAAACAAACATACTTTATATCATTTGTGTAGAAATAACTAAAACAATTTAAAAGAATATAAAAATCTTACCATTCTCTGTTTAGACAGCAACAGATGCACATCCACCATATCAGCAAGAATGAGCAGTCGAGTGACAGCAGAGAGCAGGCTGCGAGCCGCTCTAACCATACTGGAGCGGACAGATGATGCACAGGGCTCCTCAGAGAACTCACGAGCTGCCAGACTCATGGCTGCCCCTGCAATATTGATTCCGTTAAATACCACAGACAGATACATGACTCTTATAGAATTTGTAAAGTTATGATATAAACTCTCATTTTTAAACGTAAAACCAAGATTTTTGTTTGAATATACAGTGGTGGTCATATAATTATAAATACTTCTTCGAACTTCAACGTACAAATGTTCGTGAAAAAATACACTCAATATAATAATCATCTAATAAAAAAAAAAAAAGCCACTCAAATAAAAAACTCATTAAATCCATAAAATATAAAACATATCTTAATCTTAATTAAAAAATGAGTCTTACACATTTATTTTCTGTTACTGGCTTAGACGCCTAATTAGAAACATTTTAAAAAAGTATCCATAGCTCGTTTTTTTTCAATTGGAGAATAACATTTCTTTCTTACCTTCTTCTATTATTTTGGAGGCAATTCAAAATTTTATCTGAATTTTACTTTTTTCAAAATTGGCGAAAATAAAAGTTGTGACGCGTCAACTAGGCAAATAATTGTTAAGCGTAAAGAAATTAGCTGAGCATATAAATTGTTTTGTTAAAGCAAAGTTTTTAATGCATGTGACCATTATAAAACACATGGAACCGCTGAAAGAGTTCTTACAAAGGCTCGGCCAAGAGAAACCTCTCCCATAGAAGATACGCTAATTACACGTGTTGCTAAAAAGAACCAAGTAAAGGCTTTAGCCTGATGACCCGAGAAACATCTATATATATATATATATACGAGAGATACGCCGAAGATTAGTGGAAGCTTAATTGTTTGGACGAACCTCTCGAAAGGTACCACTTCTTACCAAGCCACATCGAAAGAAGCGATAATTATTCACTCTAATTATTAGACAGTACGAGAATAGAAAAAAAGTGTAATTTTCAGATGAAACAAAAATAAATATGGTAAATTCCGATGGAAAGCTCTATGTTAGACCTCCTGTAAACATTGCTTTTAATTATAAATAGACAAGGAGTATAGTCAAACACAGTGGCAAGCATTTGTTGAAGCATGGAGAATTCCAGGAAAATTGAATAATTTACCTGGAAAAATGTATGAACTATATTGAATCAATGCCACATCGTCGCAGCTATGGTATAGTTATTAAGAATAAGGGATATGCCACTAAATATTAATTATAACTATTGGTAGGCTGTGGAAAGTAGCTATTTCGTAAATAACAATACTCATTACTAATACTTAAAAAAAAATATTTTTAATACTTTTTGTTCTTGTTTCTAATTGTTAAAACCATTACTGTTCATAAAACTGATTTAAATGTTTGTCCATAATGTTATATTGAAACTGCACTTGTGCAATTTATATTGCTTTTATAATAAATGATAAATCGTTGAACGTATGGTTGTCCCATTTATTGTTTAATTTAAAAATAAAAACAATTGCGGTGAAGTATCTTACATAATGTCAATGACCGTTGGTAGTGTTTCTAATTATACAACCACCACTGTATAGCATAATTTAAAATCTATAGTAATATCTCAAATTCAATGCAATTTAATGTAGTTAAACTAATACTCACCAGCCTTTCTAACTTGCTCAACTGCAGCCAGCATCTCCTGAGTGATTTCTGGGTTCTCATAAGCGATTGTCTGTCCCCTTTCTATGAATATTTCTGTAGCTCGCTCTACAGTTGCTACTAAGGCACTGGCTCTCTTAGATTTGCCAGCTAAAATTTTATAACATAATCTAGTTTTTATATTTTGCAAAATACATGATTATGTTCATTTAATTATAATTTAGTTTATTATTGTTAATCATCAAAGATTTAATGTGTTATGCCCATATTTAAAACTATGTATGGACATCCAAGAATTTCTTAGTCTCTATGGACCAAATCACCAATTATCATTAATGGAGTAATATTATCATACTTGCTATGATAAATATACTATACTCACGTCGTTTCTTTTTAGCTGCCTTATCCTTGCTGTTAACAAGGGTAGTAACCTGCAACACCAATGGCTCAAGGGTCCTCTCAACAGACATGGTACGTATCTCCAAGTTTTTAGGATCCCATTTCAAGGACAAAGTCCCAGTTGTGTCATAGGGGTCTGCCATGGTTGTCATTCTACAACAAAAGACATACAGAACTGGGATAAGTTAATATTTACAATATGTATGTAGTTTTTTATACACAAAAAACTGTCAATTATGCAAATTATGGCAGGTCAATGGAAAATCTTCACTTTTAAATAGCCATTGTGGCTAACACAATTTTATAGATAAGATCATAGGTTTACCATCAGATGATAGGGGAAAAAATTAAATCTATGTACTATTCTTTATTAAAATTAAAAACAGATTCATTCATATTGTTATAAGACGTCTATTACTGAGATTTGGATTTAAATGGTAAAGAAAACAGAGTGTCTAAAACTCAGTAGTTATTGGGAAAGCTTAACAGGCGAAACAATAGGTGCCTTACTTATAAAGCAGTATAATCGTGACTCATAAACCAGATCACTGAGAGGTAATCTTTACTCCATAAGAAGCAAAATGTAATTTATTTACAAATTAGTTATAATTTAGCGAAATAAATTTACAATTACCTTTAACTTGATAAAAACACAGTTATTTTAACAATCAACAAACAAATAGGAAAGGCGAAATAATACGCCCAGTTTAAAAAGTAGGTCAATTCGATAAGACTACATGAATAAATAATATCATTATATTTTGTCGTATAATATATTGACTTTTGTTTGAAAAGACATACCTTATCTAGAAATGCCGCCTAGAACTAACAATTTACAATTAACTGTATTAATAAGTTCCTTCACTAGAAAGCTCACAAAATACACACACGGAAACGAAGAGCTTTAATATTAGGAAAAGAAAGCATAGAAAGGTGTGTCAAAAACAATCCAATATGCACAGACTACCACAACCACACTCCACAGACTATGTTGCAAATTTGGGACTAGAATTTCTGAAAATATTATATTTGTCATATGTCAAGGTCAGTTTTTAAGTTATAACGGTGCTACTAAAATTACTTAAAGTGGGATGTTTTATTCGAATTCAGGAAAAAAATGAGATCATAAGCAATAAAGAAATAATTTATAACAACACAAACAACCTACTACTGCTACAGGATAAAAGCATCAAAAAATAAATTACAACCGGTCTAGCATATCATGGCAAGTTTTTGTTACTTCATGTTTCTAAAGAGGAGTGCGCTTACGAAGGGTGACTGTGAGAAAACTTTTTGAAATCGAAGCGTCATTTGCCGATATGGATTTCGAAGGGACGGTCGTTGTCTGTGAACTCATCAGACTCAGAAGAAAATAAAACCGAAAAGAATATTGGCCACACCCCTTTTGGAGTCACAGGCTAATAAGTGGAAGTTCTACACTATGTTCCTATCCCATCCTTCAATTTTCAAAGTAATATCAGAGTAGTCTTTCAGTTTTTTAACATAGAGTAGGTACTGGTCTCTTTTCCACTTCTTCAATAATGATGTCATTATCAATATCGCCTTCACGGATATTCACTTTTTCTGTAGATGATAACGCTATTTTGCGTGCACCAAAGTCGAGAATCGAAAGGCAAATGCGAACGAACGATGCTGAGGCCTAAGAGTGACAATTTTGTCACTCGTGCACGCACTGTCTAGAAAAACGAACGGCGCCGTGATAGTTTTGTCATGGGCTTGTTCGCCGGTCAGCGTATTTACATAATATCACCCAATTATCACGTCGTAACATGCGCGCATCTCCATACATATCCACAGACTTGTTATGAGTGGTGAAACAGCACATTTAATCCTATAGAAATGATTGGGGTATAATGAAGCAAATAGTTGGTGATAAAAATGTAAATAGACATATTATGTAGACAAAAAAACACCTCTTTATCTACATCATCTGATGAAGAACAAGAAATGCCAGTGGAGTTCTTAGAATCGTTTTCTAATTCTGAATGAGGTTTTAAGTTATTTGTATTTTACGATTGATTTATTTTATGAACCCGGTGTATAACAACGTCCTTCATACAAGTAACTAATATACGTCATGTTCATATTTTATTCTAAACATTTCAAGATCATTTAATCCAATTTCCCCAGTATTGCCCACAACTATACAACGTATTTTTACTTAAACAAGATTTCATTATTATCTGTAGACTAGCTGACCGGGCAAACGTCGTTTTGCCATATATATCATTTATAATAAAAAAATAGGGGTTGATCGTAGAGGGGTGAAAGTTAGGGGTTTGTATGTATTTTTTAATGCTGTATCATAAAAACAGAAAAAAAATCTAAAAATAAAAAAATAAATATTTAGGGGTGGACTACCCTTAACATTTAGGGGGATGAAAAATAGATGTTGTCCGATTCTCAAACATACCCAATATGTACACAAAATTTCATGAGAATCGGTCGAGCTGTTTTGGAGGAGTATGGCAACGAAAACTGTGACACGAGAATTTTAATTATTAGATAAAGGGAAGAGATCACACGTCGCTGCTTAGGAAATAATTATACTTGGAGCCGTTTAAATTTAAAATTTTAATTGAAATAAGTCGACCATGCTTATGTTTCACCACTGAATATAGTTTAATTTAAATCGGAAGCTAAAAAGGTCTTTTTTGCCTTACATTTTAACACGTTCACTGCGGCAAGTAAAATCATAATTCTTCTTTAGGTGCGGCGGCGGGCCAAATGCGCCCCCAAAGATATTTCCGCCAGTGCGTGGCAGGTCTTTCTAGACCCAACAGCACTAGGATAGATTAAATTGCTATAACTTTGACCTGAACCCCACTAGAATATATTTTTAATAGTGATGAGACAGAGAAATAAGGGGATATCGAAAATAAAACAGAATTATCGTAAAAGAACTGAAAAATTTATTTATTTACTATATTATTTTATTTACACAAATACAGTATTTACAATGTTCTTAACCTATAAAGTAATAATAAAAATAATTAAAGAAGAAAGAAGAAAATCAAAACAAATTTAAAAAGTTTGGTCCCTGTGGCAGTGTACCTTTAACGCTGGCAGCATTTCCTCGCTGTATTGCGAGACTTATTCTTTGAGCCAGGAAAGTGCCAGCTCTGTGGTCACCGGTACTATCTACCAGGCGCAAACTTAAATCTTTAATAGGCGCCTGTGCACTTGAACCCCACGGCCCAAGAGTCTCTACTCCAAAGGGAACAAAATTGAAGTTGGAGGAAAGACTCTTATATTTGTGCCGTTTGTTAATTTCTGCCTGTTCTGCGGCCGCGCCAGCTTTTTTGCTTGTCCGAAGAAGATGAGACGGGGCAAAGGTGTCTACACAGGTAGCATCCCATACTAAAGCCCGTCCCATTTTCCAAGGGATCAAAGACATTCCATCCGGCCGCTTGCCATTTATTTACTTATGTATGTCTGTCTTGGAAACAGAAATTCTTTTTATTTTTCTTAGTGAAAAATATTTCTTCACTGCTGTCACTATCACTGTCAATAACTGCAAGGCGAATCACTCTATTTTCCAAAATTTGTATTTTTCTTGTATCGTACGCCATCGTTGATGATATCGAACGCTACGTTAGATCAGTTAGATAGCACAACACTAACTGGCCGGGCGCGCGCTCTGTGCGGTATCGGGTCGCCAGCTGCCTGTTGGGAGGGCGGGCTGAAATAGGCCCACTGCCGCACTCAGCGGATGCACAGCAGCGTCAGTGCGTGGTAGGTCGATAAAAGCCTGCCGTTATGTTTTGATGGGGAACACCTACAATTTTGACCGCAAGATGAAATATATATTTGTCCCTGTCGAATTTTTACAAACACCTGAGATAATCGTTTCGCACCAGCGAGAGGGACATAGATTTCTTCGTCCGCACCAGCTGAAGTACCGCGGCAGGCCGCTAACGGCCTGTTACGCAGTGAACGTGTTAAGGAACAATCCATTTAAAATCCATATTAATATAGAGTATTAAATTTAAGCAGCTTTCTCCAATATTTGTATTATTTGATTCATCAAATCAACATTAAACGTCGGAAATGTTGGTATCTTATAGATAAAACAAGAAATATCCGTATTTTTTATTTAATGACAAGTGCAATAATATATCTAAACTCCTTATACTATCACAGATTAAATGCTTCTTCAATTTCATCTATTGGATCTTTGTTAGAATCATTCAATCTTGGATGTTGGGGTGGTGGAACTAAAAATATTTTCTTAAGATCTTCTTGAAATCTATCATTCAGCTTTTTCATTGTAGGATTCTCACCAACTTCATTTAATATAGAATTATTCAAGAACCTTCTCAGGTCGACTTGGCTAATCATTGTTGGTTCATGCGTAGTTTTTAAACTCAAAAAAGGTTCCACGAGATATTTTGTATCATTCTGTAATTTTATCGTTTCCTGATTTGATTTACTTCGAGTGCTTTTGATCTGAGTGTCACTATCGTTACGCTTTATTCCAGTTATTTGACTTTTAAATGCAGTGTTATTGGCTTTATCATTTGCATCTAGAGATGTTGTTTTAGTGGAATTTGAGGTGAGTCTAGTTGTATTTCTCGTGGAAAGTATGTTTACTATTTTATCTGTTGTTAATGTCTCTGTGCCCCTAGTGCGTTTAGTTGTAATATTTTCAAGGAGTTTAGTTCCTTTCCAAAATGCTAGTGTTCCATAGGTCTTTGTCGTTAATGTAGTTGTTACAGTTGTATTAACATTTGTATCTTCTGTTGTGCCTAATGTTGCCAAGTCGTTGCTTTTTCTAAATCCACGATAAACCATTTCTGGTGTTTGTTTGTTTCGCAGTTTGTATAAACTTCCGAAATGGTCTACTTCAGCATGGTCTCTAATTTGAAATTCTTTTTTAAGTATTTCTTCAGATTTAAATGCTGTTGTGGCCTTTATAGTTTTTGCTCTTTTATTTTCTTCGTGTTTCAACGTTGAAAGATTTGATTTTATCCTAAAAATAAATGAAATTAAAATCATTACATTATTGAGAACTTTACCTGAATTATGTTTTCAAGTTAAAGTAATTACGGTTAACGAATCCACAGTGTAACACGTTATATTATATAACAAGTTAATTTCTGATTTTAGGCTGATTAAATTTTTTATTAGGTTTACTTACCTGAAACGCTTTATGTGCGAATTTTGAGAGTTCGTGAGTTTAGGATTTGTAGATTTATGTAAACCGATATTTATATTAGTATTAATTCTACTTATTAGGCCTTGTGTCGTCTTTTTATTCTTTCTCCTTTCCTTCTTTCCTTCTTCTATGTCGCTCTTTCTTTCTTGACTTCTCTTGTCATTTCTAAAATAATCGGTGGTTTTTTTATTTTTTCTATTTGATCTTGTCATATAGCTTATGATCTCAGGATAAAGTGTAACAAATGTTCTATGGCGTTTGCTTTTTGTTTTCCTATGCATTGTAAATGATTTACTTTTTTCAAAATAATTGTTACGGTCCTGTGTTGATTCTTCGTTATCATGTTTTGAAATAGATAATTCACTCTCTGCCTCTTTGGGCTTTCTAGTTCTCCTTCTTTTTATTGTACTTTTCGTGTGTTCACTATTATTTTCATCTTGAGTTTCTCCATAGTCCATTTTGAGATCCAGAATATCATCAGAGTTGGTCAAACTGATATTGACTTTACCTTTCCTATTTTTAGATCTTTCTTCCTTCTTCTCTTGGATTTGGTATTCTTCATTCGTGTTTATCTGGTACTTATTTTCCTTACTGTTTCGATTTACATATGTATCTCTTTTGGCATTACTAACATCTTTTAAAATATCAAGGTCATACAAATCGTCATTATCTTCTACAGCTTTCTTTACTTGTCGATCCCATTTATAATCCTTCTTAAGATTATGTACAGGCATCTTTAAATCTTTATAGAATATTTTGAACATGTGCCTTATTTTTCGCCAACTGGAATAATTAAGATTGCAAATATAATCTTTAATGAGAGATCGTATGCTTTTCTCAACAACCGTGCGCAGCGTTATTGTTGGCTCCATTTGCCGACGTCTGTAAAGCTGTAAGTAATTCAAAATACTTCTAAATCTCTCTTGAGTGCGTCTTTTGACTAAAGAATTGAGAAAATTATAAATCCTACGTCTTTTTTCTCTCTTAGTCCTCAGTTCCCTTAAAATGTTATCTAAAGATCTTCTAATTTCCGTAACTGGTAAATTTCTTGCGTCTGAAAGTTTGTCAGCAAAAAAGCTTCGTAAGCTGAATTCGTTGGTTATTTTAACTTCGCAGTTTCGATAATCGTGTTCATTTATTTCTGTATCAAGCAGTTCTATAAAATATGCTAAGTCTAGATCGTTATAAGATTTCAGTACATTTATAGAGTTTTCTATGAATTCTGTAAAGGTCAATGAATCCATTCGTCTGGTCTGATAATCATTGGCTTGATATGAATTATCTATAGTATCTTTTATGTTAGTCAAGAAGCCTTTGACAGTTTCAACGAATCCAACATCTGTTTCATTGTTGAATTCAAATACAGTTTCCAGCGCTAAGTTGACGCTTCGTGGTTTTGCGCATTCATTGTGACCTAAGAATGAAAGTTTTTAGTAAATCTAAAGTACAATTTGTTAAATTATATCAAACGAGTAGCTTCATTTCTTAAATTGGTTTAGGATGCCACTTCGAGTAGGTGTTGTTTGATGAACATCACTCAAAAGTCTAAAAATGAAGGCCTCCTTTTTAGAATTGGTAAAAACCTGAAGGTTTTTGAATCTAATTTATGTATTTAATAAATTAAATAAATTATGTACATGATAATAATAATATATTACAAACCTAGGAACAAAAATAGAAAGTACAGAATAAAACGCATTTTCGAACTATAAAAAATAAATAGAATTTTATGGTAATCATAAAAATAAGTAAATGTATTGCAGATTAAAATATATAAGTTTGTGCCTGTTTGTCATCAAAAAATATTTAACTAATTTCAGAATAATATTTTTATTCGAACTCGAATAGTAACCCTAAAACTCAAATAGTAGAGCCTTTGCTATATCAGGGTGCAAAAGGATATATTTTAGTAAACATGTCATATAAGATTCTATATCTTTTACTATATGACAATACATAAAAATTGTATAACGATACGTAAAAAATCTTACTGCTAGATCAATGTATATGTATATTTGAACAAAAGACACATTTCTATTAACGACTATGCATATAAAACAACGTGAGCATACTAGGGCTAAAATCTCTGTTAAATGCCATTAAAACTCATACTGTTTACAGTGATATTTGATATTATATTCTTATCGGCTGGTATGTAATACTATTGTTAACTCTAGCGTTATGTATTTATCTACTATATATAAGAACACGTCTCTGTATATGCTCGTTCTGGGATGTGTACGTCAACACAAAGGAGACAAAACTTGAATTAGTGTTCATATGTCATCCTCATCAAGATTCAGTAACAGAATTGTTATTAATAATAAATAAATAGTATTTATAAAATCGGAAGCACAGATTTATTATAAACTATGCGATAGATTCGGGTTATCATATACTTTTTATATATTACTTAAATAGCCGATCTTACCATTTATTATTTTAAGGTGAAAATTTTTAAAGCTTTAATAATAATAATTTTGAATCTTTGCCTCAGATTTCTGTATGTGATTCGTCATTGAATTTTTTTTCTTACATCATTTCATAAATCACCTAGATATGTGTCGGACACACGCCGTCGATTTAAGGTGTAATTCCTTACGATTCATTCACCGTACAAGGGAATGTTATGCTGTGATTCGAACACAGGATCACATGGTAGATAGGCGCACTTTCAAGCCTAGGCCAACACTACTACACGTACTTGGTACTAGGTACTTATAAATATATCTGTTATTACGCCAAATAGTAGTAAGGTAACACAATTGATTTCCAGCTACCAAACCATGGACAGTCAAAAGCAAATATCTGCTAAACAAAACCGATATAAAAACAGGCAAAGCGATAAGAAAAAATAATTTTCACGACTACAACTTCGACGACTGGGAAGAGACAACGCCATTACTTTACTTCGATGATACAGTCGACACAATGAATAAAACTACAGTAAATTCTACACCAATTCAGGAAAATGAAAGTCTTGTAACCGATATAACGACTGAGGGAGCGATAAATTCAGATGAAACAACAACAGTTGGTGATGAAGAAGCGAGAAGCCCAGAAACAGTTGCACCTTCAAACGCAACCGTTAAAGATATGTTAGAACACTATTTGACTACAACGGAAGCGGACATTTGGACTACGGACATTCATGTTATTAACAATAGTAAGTGTATGTAGTAGGTTTTTTCAAAATTCAACAGGCCATATCATAGATAATATGATTTGTTTTGCTGTACGAACATATGGAGTAAAGTAATCATTGTGTCTCCATACAAATGTTTTTTGATAGTATGGAATATCAGCTATACTCTGCGGCAGCGGCGGATCTCTTTAAGGGCTTATGGGCTGCAGCCCTGGGTCCCGTGGATACAAAGGACCCGCAGTCACCACTGAAAATAATAGGCGATATTTTGAATTAACAAAAATATCTGAAATTTACAAAATACAATTCTTATGTTGGAATCTATGAGATCAATCAACCCACATGCGATGCGCGTCTATTGAACGAAACGGTGAATTCCCCGTCGCTGGTCGGTGTATTTTTTCGCGTGGGCAAATTGACGATCCGCCCATAATCTTGCCGAAGGTTTTCTTGAAGGACCCTATTGGAAATACATCGGTGGGCAGCTGGTTCCACATAGTGGTGGTCCGCGGCAAAAACTGCCTTAAAAACGCCGAACTTTAATATAAGACGTATTACAGCAATATCTACAATGGAAACACAACCAACAGTCGACCCGTTACTTTTACAAGTGAAGGCTGTGATGGAAGCTCACAAATTTGGTTACTTCACCTCGTTATTGATAGTTTTTATGGGGATGGTAGGTTCTATGGACGAGAAACCTATAGAACCATTGAAGGATGCATTTTATAAGGAAATTCAGGGGTAACATGTTTTTTTTCTATGTTACAGGAGGAAAACAGACAGGACGCTCACCTGATGTTAAGTGATACCGCCGCCCATGGACACTCACAAGTCTTCTTAATACGATATTCGTTAATCTTTAAACAAATGGAACTACAGTAATCACTCTTTTTCTACAATAATTTTAAAACGATTTTTAAATTATTAATAATAAATATCTCTCTATTGATAACTAAAATTGTATACAAGACAGAACGTGTATATTGACACAATTTTTTTTTAAACAGATTTCACGTGAAAGGACATAGCGAAAGAATGCTACACAATCATAGTGATTTAATAGTTCCACTGAGGAACTGTTCAAATCAATGAATTTTACATAGGTATATAATATATGTATAAGTTGCATATAGCACGTTGTGCATTTACATCTAATATAATGTTTCGGCAATAAGGGTAACATACGTTGATGTAAAAGAGTCTTAGTTCGCGCTGTCTCGTTTTTGAATCTCACCCTAACAAGAAAAGTATTGCGAGCTCTTACCGTGTATGTAGGCAAACAATTTTAAAAGAAACAATATCTACGAGCAAAGGCTAGAGTAGTATGGACTCAGTTTCCGCACTTACACCCCCATTTGTATCGTAAGCGTTAAGTCCTATATTAAGCCTCCAGAAACTCGAGAGACTTTCTGTTCGTTGGGAAGCCACAGCAACGCATTCCAGGACTACGTGGGTGAAGAGCAAATGCTAATAACTAGTTTTGTTTTAGTGCACAATCGAGGGGTCGCTTAAATATGTTTGGTCCCTTGGCAGAGGCTGTTTTATTAGATATTGCAGAAATGATCGCACTACTACCCGCTGATCAAATAAAAAGTAAGATATCGTAATGATAGCATAATCATATGTGAGTAAGCTAACACGTTTCATTACAAGATTGACGATTTGGTTAAAACAAGTGTAATTGCACGTAGTAGTGTAAGTAGTAGTGCATGCGTACAAAGTACACATGTCAGAAGTGAAACTTCTTTGGCAAACGAATTTTTAAATCTTGTTCATATTTATACAAATCTAAAACTTTAGATTTCAGAGACTTACCGGGAGGGAAAAGAAGATATGTTAGGAATTTAATGAATAATTGTCATTAAAATATAAAAATTAATACAAATTATAAATTGTGTAGATATAATAAAGTTTTTTCTATCTTTCATTCAAGTTTTGTTTTTTACATTTATTTCTTCGATAGTAAAAACACGTGGAATTTTAATTTACAAATCGTCATTTGAAATTTCAATAAATTATTTTGCATAAAATATATAATACTAATATTTCATAAATTCTCTCTACGAAATTTTAATTTAAAAATAGAATTTCTATAAGTTAATTCACCCTTCTCACTCTCTCTCAATCGGTCTCTATCGCTCTCTCCCTTCCCTTTATCCGTAAAAATTTTACTCTCATGCGCCTAAAGAAGTTTCACTTCAAAAACATCGTTTGCCCTGCATCGAACTCAGGCTAACAATATAAAACGCTAAGCCGAACCACAAGGTAAATTTTCCAGTTCATTTGTCTGGACACGGTCTGTTTTATTTACAATCTGCTTTTCTGCTGAGTTTTTTATTTGGATCTTATTTTCCATATCATTTAGTGAGAGTGACAGTAAATGGAACACAATGTTTTTAATAAATAGTCACATAGTAATGATGAACAAATGTGTTTAGTCTTTCATACTGACTAAACTATATAAATTTTCATTTCCTACTTCATGTTGGTGAAAATGTTTAAAGCAGATTTTCATATCTGTCAACACACTTGGCAAATTTCAACCCTTTTAACTACTTTCTTGGCTACAAATTGTAACAAATGTTTTTTCAAGATCACCTCTATTCAACTCTATAAATTTTCATTAAGATCTATTCAGTGTATTAAGTAACATATCCTTTCGCAATTTCTGATTTTAGTAATTATAATAATAAATTATGTAGCTAATAGGTATACCATTCTAATGGTCCTACGAAACGTAGTTTACGATTTGTACTATACAAATTACCTATTTAAACAAAGCATATTCCCCTTAGTTGTATTGTTTAGTTCCAAGTACATCCACGGAGCGCTTTAGATTTCCTTACAAAATGTATCGTTTTATATTACGATAACTATTCCATTATTCTGTATGTATTCGTAAAGTTTTAACAAATAAACTATACTATAAACCAATGAACTAAAATCAAATTTTCTTGCGATTCAAATGACTATCAAGAAATTTCGCACCTAACACCAAATACATATACATAATCCACATATTTTTGTGTAGGTCAAGCAGCAGCCTACCACGTCCAATACGTAAACAGACGAACAATGTTCTCCCCTCAAACGAACGCAATTTTCGATGTATTGGATAGTGCCTTCGAAACTGGCGATGCTATGAGTGTTTTATCCTGTTTTGCTGATATTCAAGCATTTCCCAAAGTAACTAAAAAGGCTGAACACATTTCTAGAGATTTGATAGAACATGCGTTATACATCCCCTACAGTAGAATCAGAGGAACGGCGAAGGATAAAATATTGATGTTGGAATTGGAGAATGCTATTAAGAATCGGATGACGGGATCTGTGAGGAGACATCAGGCTAAAAGTATGTAAATTTTTATAGTTAAAAAATAGGTAGAAAAAAGACCGAAGTTACTTTATCTAGGTAAAGTAAAAGAGAAATTTGCTGAGTGATTTTTTTTTTCAATCTTAGCCACCTTCTGTATATAGATCATATTTTATTGCTAATTTTATACTCTTAACTATCGATCTCTTAGTCAATCTATATACCTATAGATGCTTCGATGAAATAACTTCTATTCAAAACGCAAAAACCAAACAAACTTCAGCTATTCATTATGACGGTAGATTCACGTAATTGCCAACTTACAATAATTATTTTTATTTAATTCTATCCATACAAATGCTTACTATTGTATTCGTAATATTATTGACACTGAAGAATACGGAAACTAATTAATGAATTGATTACAGAAACTAATCTTAAGCAATCTAAGCTACGTAATGGTAAGCCATCCGATAGACTACAAAGAAACAAAACTAAAATAAACAATACGAGTAAAACCAAGAAAATGAGTAGCAAAGAACAAGGCAGACAAAGACCAAACGCCAAAAAAGGAATTTCGAAAAATGATAAAAATATTCGCCTTGTTTACTACTTATTTGGCGATCTTGGATTCGACACCACAAAGTCAACGTCGACTACTGATGTTGATTTGGACTATCTTCGAAATAAAACAATAATGGCAGAATTAAAGGAGAGGATGAAATTGTATAAGAAGAAATTTAGGGTGAGATAAGTCTCGTAATACCCAGTTCACTTATTTATCTATTCTGTCATCATAAGTTGAGATTATCATTAGGCCTTCTGTTTCATTCATCATTTAGGCAAGTATGTGAACAATCTTCTGTGTTTGAAATACACCAAAATTGTGTTAAAAGGAACAAAATTCTACATTCCCCGTAACGTAAACGTTATGGAATCTCATAACAATATAGTCTTAACTTTAAGTCCTTATTATCAGATAATAAGAAAGAAAGAGAATCAAACAGGCATACAGCGTGGTAAAACAACGACGACAACCACAACAACAAAGAAGCCGAAGATGCGCAAGAGCAAATACTACATCCGAAAATACGTTAAAAAGAATTTATATAAAATGAAAACCACCACACCGACAACCACTACTAAAAGTAGATGGTTCAGAAAGTGGTATCAAGAGAACTCAACTGAGTCCGGGTCTTCATATGCAATTGAAAGTAGTATAAAATCATCAATATACATAAATAATCGGAATGTATATAATAAAAAAACCTCTTCATATACACCAAAAAGAGAATGGACTACGCGAGAAAATCAATATACAACAGTGAAATCTAAAATAGTTGATTTAAAATTAAAGAAAAAAGGTTTTTGGAAAATAACAGAGAACTCAGATTATTCCAGTTACGAAGACGATTTAAAAGCAAATGTCCGAGATGCTATTTTCCATGGAAGGGAGCATGATCTTCGTCTTTTCAAAGATAAACGAAGATACGATAAAGTAAAATCGTTTCAAAGTTATAGCAATGAAGAACCCATTATAAAAGCGAATGTCTATAAAGCGTTTGGATATGGCAACAATTTTGCTGACAGATTAAAAAATTTAAATAAGTGAAGTAATCATTGTTTTACTAATAAAATAAACGTAATATTTTATTGCAGTCATTCTTATTAACTTTGCGTTTGAAATTTCATCATTCAGTATAATTATATGGAATGAAGTATACAACAGAACAACTTAATGGTACATAAAATTAAACTCGAATTATAATATAATAGTCTTGGACTTTTATTAAATTCGGTTAAAAATTAGCTTCTACAAAAAAAAAGGGTGCGTGTACTTATGTACGCGCGTAAGAAGTTATACTTCTTTGGCATTATTAAAAATCATTTTTGATTGCAAGCAAATAATTAATTACAATTAAATAATCAAAGACTGGAAAAGGAGTCATTATAGTCAATAAAGTTCAGTTTACATTTGAAAAATTAAATAAATAAATATTAATTATTATTCTCTTACATTAAGTGTAACATAAATTATATTATTATTCGAATGTTGTTTTTAAATTATGTCCAATGCCGTAGCATCTTCCGTGGGCAACTTCATTCTGTTAATTTTGTGTCACGGTGCGCGCGCATCGTATAATTTCACTCTCATCAATTTTTTATAACGCGCCTAAAGAAGTATAGCTTCAATAACTTACCTAATGCTTGTGACTTATACATAATCATTAACGGCATGTGATATTAAAAAGTGTCATTATAGTAATTTATAAAATATATTATGCAATCTCTAGAGAAAACGGTTAACTCTTTGTGAAACCACCATTCATAAACTCGGATAATAATATGATAAGATTCACTTCCACTACATTCATTCATTTCTGCGAATTTTATTCAAATCTAAAGCCTCAATCCCTAATGGAGCAATCACGCGCAGTTTCCGTTTCATTGAAACCACCAAAATAAATAACAAAAGGATTCCAATAATGTGAATAATAAAAGCATGAGCTCCGTGCTCTGTGCTTCATAGAATGGTTACGGTACAAGTATCCGATCTGTTTGTCTATAGAATAGTTTTTACTGTTTGGCAAGCTTTGGCGCCAATCATTGTTACAAGCGTGACAATTGCCTTTTAACAAATTTCAAAGATTTGGATGTGGTTAACTGCACAGTCTTTTTATGTCTCTATCTTTAGATTGATCTTTATATTAGTCGAATAAATTGGGGAAATTGTGAGTTTTGAAATCCATTGGATAGTTATCAGGGGGTTTAGTCAAGGTTGGTGATATAGGGGTGATATAGGTTACATTCGGATTGGATCTGTCGCTTCCCGTCATACTGAAAGTTATGATGGAGATTCAAAGCATTCTGTGAAGCGTCTGTGACCGTCGTAACACTTGAAGAGAACGCGAAGTGGGTTCGGGAGTGTAATCCAAATGCCGTCCCTCAACGCAGAAATGACCTGGGAGACGGCGACGCGATTACTCATGTACTCCACTGTGACCTTCGCACCTGAAGTGGGGCTCGCAGTAGCGCAGGAGACGCTATTGACGGGGAAAAGAATTAAGGGAAACTGTTACCCTGTCTCCAGTCCATAGCGAGCAGATACGGCTGTTGGGTTTTTGTGAGTTGCAGCCCACGGACCGACCTTCAGACTCCCCGCGTCAATTTAAGACCTGCTTCGGCGCGGGTTCTCTAAATTCATTTCCCAACCATAAAGTACGAGTACATCTTGACATATATATACCTAACTAGGTACAGCTTATTGTTCTGTCCATACACGTAACTTGTAACTTGTATTGCTGCTTTTAATATTTATTCAAGATTAACAAATATATTTTGCTAATATAACGTAGTTTACTAACGCAAAATACATCTTTTATTCTGGGGTACACACCATCGTCTTTTCGCCAGAAACGGAACCCATATTTTACGCATTCGTTACTTAATAATATGTCACTATTGTTTGCAAAAAATTAAAAAGTTATGACGCGCCGTAAATATATGTAGATAGGAACTTCCATAGAATTGGCAAATCATTGTTCTCGTGAGATTGGCCAGCCCGTATCCAAAGACTTTTGTTTAGTTGTCCCTTATAACTTTCAAGCAATAAACGAAGTTTCTAATAAAAAACATTACTTATATTAATGTATCTTAAGTAATTTTGATAACAAATAAATTGAATTAAAAATTAACATGAAGGCGACAGAATCCGAAGGCGATCGGAGGACGATATTATGAAAAAGGTAAGGACAGTGAGTAAAGGTAAATAAAAAATAAATAAATCAGTGGCGCTACATCCTTTTTAGGCCTGGGCTTCAGATTTCTGTATCTGTTTCATGATATGTCAATTTACTAGGCAATTAGGTGATCACCCTTCTGTGCCTGATATACGCCGCCGACTTTTTGGGTCTAAGACAAGCTGGTTTTTTCACGATGTTTCACCGTTCGAGCGAATGTTAAATGCGCACATAGTCAGAAAGTCCATAGGGTCACAGCCGGTGATCGAACCCACAACCTCAGGGATGAGAGTCATTGAAGCCACTAGGCCAACACCGATCCGTCTGAATATACAATAAAAAATTAGTTAAGAAAATGTTTGTTTTTATTTTTTTTTTTAGCTCCTTAGGTGCTATATTCCAAATAATATTCTATATTGTAAAGGGCTCAGAATCGTGATTTATTAGAACTATTTTATTCTCAGCTTTTCTGTTCGTATACGAAAGTAATGAATAACCCGTCTCGTTTAAGTACGTTCCGAGCAGGTATATATGACTGTGACAACCAATATTTGCGAAACAGACTTGCTAAATTAAGTTGCAGTTCCCAGCATTCCCTAAGAACTATTTCTGAACGGATGTTTTGCTAGGCTGTTTGTTGTTGACAGTGAGATAGGCTGGTTACGCACTAGGGGGTGTAAGGCGATAATTTATTTATGATTATATTTTTAATATATTATGATATTACATACCTGTGATACAAAAACATTGAAGTCAAAGCCTTATTCATTACGACTGTGTAATCGGATGTGGTCTGCTGTAAATTTTAAAACTTGTACCCCAGACGTATTTTGATTATGTAGATACCAATGTATCAGTGTGTCGAGTGTTGAAAAACTTATAAATAAATAAATTAATAATTGCACTCACTAATGTAGTTACTCTCAGGTTTTACCACAAATAATATAGCTAGATTCGTTTATTAATTTGATATTCCGTGAATTGAATAACGTCTTTATGAATAGGTAACTCTTAAGAGTCTTAATAGAGAAACAACGACCGATGGAATATATTTAACCAAATATATATGACAAGCAAATTAAAAACACTGGTCATGAACACAAATGATAAAACCTGAAATTAAATCGTTTCTGATAATTTAAAAATGAGTGAGAGTCACTCTTTTTTAAATTTGTAAGAAGTTCAGAGGAGTTGTTCGGATTTATACCTGCAGCTGAGTTTCATCATCGGAGATACTGATTGATAGTGTCCATGGGCGGTATCAGTTAACATCAGGTGAGCCTCCTTCCCGTTTGTCCCATGTTCTACAAAAAAAAATTTTACATACTTTTATCGCATTACAACTAGAAAATGCTGCCAGCGTTAAAGGTACACTTCTACAGGGACCAAACTTTTAAAGTTGGTTTTCATTTTTTTATTATTATTATTGCAAATATGTACTTTAATAAGTTACATTAATAAATGAATATTCTTACATAAATCTGAAATATTTCCATTTCCATATCTTGCAATATAAAACGCTAGAATGTAAAGAGCCTATTGTTCGAAGTTATTGATACTTTTAGTTACGGTAATGAGTCAACAAGTTACGTTTGACTTTCATATTACAAATACTTCTCGGAGCTTAGGTTTAAGGACCTATTTAATAACAAACTTGTGTCAAAGAATATTATATTACAATTAAATATTAGTTACAATGATACAGTATTTACAACATTCTTAATCTACATAGTAATAATAATAATAATTAAAAATTATTAGATAGAAAATTAAAACAATTAATAGTATAATTAATACAATTAAATATATTATAATAAAGGAAATAACTTCGATAAAGACATATAATCAACATGGATTGGAAAAGCAGATGACAGATCTTAGTGAAAAATTGTTTTGGAGACATATTTATTTATGCGTTCTAAAACAATGTGTATGCAAAAAAAAAGAAAAAAAAATATGACATCACAAATTTAACACATATACACATCAATTATATTATAATATAAGCTATCTATCAAAGGAAAAAATTAAACAAACAACCACAAAATAAAAACTTAAAATTAATAATAACTAAAACCTCATTTCCATCGATGTTAGTAATCAAGTTTACGCGAGATATTCACTATTCACTGGACCATTCAAAGTAGCAGATATATCTAGATGTCTTTTGTAATCAGACAGTAACACAAATAAGACAGTAAATAAAGACTTTTATTATTGTACTAGCGATATTCCCTGTCTTCACACGGACAACCGTGTAAACCTTGAAAAATTATATACCTTTCTCATGAATTGGTAACAACCACAACTATTTCGTGCAATGATTTCTTAGTAAGAAACGCTCTCGTTCGAAAGTTTTTTAATTTACTTTGCAAATTTGACTACGAAAAAGTATTTATATTATCCGGTTTAATATATATACTGCTCAAAACAATTAGCGGAACAAGATTTTTCTCCTTTCTATTGCTTAAACTAAAATTAGATTTAAATTAACTTGTACGCTATTTTGTACCTTGTTAATTTGTTAATTACTACAATTAATAAAAAAAATCAATTTGTATTTTTTTATATAAAAAAATTTAAAATGTGCATTGTAGACGAAAAACAAAGTGACGTCTTTGAATTTTCATTACTTTCTAATCACAGAAAACACATTTTAAGTAGTTTTTTTCAATCTTTTGAGTATTAATAGAAATTGAAGTGAGCCTTTTGAGTATTGTTATTCATTGAAGCGAGTGAGTATAGGTCATAATGCCAGATCTGACTGAATTGCATGTCTCCCGAGCTATCGCTTTGCTTGAAGAGGGTCGAACTATGCGTTATGTAGGAAATGATCTAGGAGTAGCCCCTTCTGTTATCTACAGACTTTGGAAGCGATACCGTGAGACGGGAGAATACTCACGAAGGCGTGGTCAAGGTCGAAAGAGAAAAACTACACGTTTGCAAGATCGCTACATCGTCAACTGTGCTTTACGTAACCGCACCACAACTGCATGAGATCTACAAAATACACTAAGGACGGCTACTGGTGTAGAAATTTCCGACCAGACGGTAAGAAATAGGTTGTTGGAAGCCAATTTGAGATCACGCCGACCAGTTCGGGCTGTGCTAACAATTCAACATAGACAAGCTCGCCGACAGTTCGCGCAAAATCACGCTAATTGGCAACTTCGACATTGGAGGCCAGTGCTTTTTACTGACGAATCACGATTCCGTCTAACACGTTGCGATGGTCGTCTCCGTGTTTACAGACGCCCAGGCGAGCGATACAGTGCAGCAGCAGTCCAGGAATATGACAAATTTGGATGTGGCTCTGTGATGGTTTGGGGCGGAGTTAGTTTGGACGAGCGCACAGATCTCGTCGTTGTTCCCGGGCGCTTGTGTGCTCAAACTTACATTGAAAATGTGCTCGAAGATCATGTTTGGCCCGCAGCATATGGTATGGGCCCAGATTTTCTTTTAATGCAAGATAATGTCAGGCCGCATACTGCAGCCATCACGTCAGATTACTTACGAAAGCAGGAAATCCGTGTAATGGAGTGGCCTTCCATGAGCCCTGACCTAAATCCAATTGAACACATTTGGGACTTGCTTAACAGGCGCATCCGGAAGTGTCCGATTGCACCTCAAACACTGCAGCAGCTCACTGAAGCGTTGATTGAAGAATGGGAGCGAATTCCACAAGAAGATATTCGGAGGATCATACGAAGCATGCCGCGTCGTTGTCAAGCCGTGATTAGGGCTCATGGAGGCCACACACGTTACTGAAAGTCACTAAAGACGAATATTCAAACGATATAAGAATATTTCTTTGATGGACCTTTTTTATCACCAATTAGTTTTTCGTCTACAATGCACATTTTAATTTTTTTTAATAAAAAAATACAAATTGATTTTTTTTATTAATTGTAGTAATTAACAAATTAACAAGGTAAAAAATAGCGTACAAGTTAATTTAAATCTAATTTTAGTTTAAGCAATAGAAAGGAGAAAAATCTTGTTCCGCTAATTGTTTTGAGCAGTATATGACACAAATAACGTAGCTTTCTATTTGTAAAAGAATTTTCCAAATCGGTTGAACAGATCTAGAGATACTAATTACTTATACTTTCAAACTTTACCTAAGTATATTAGTATGGATTACTAATCACCAACAGTATTCTTAACCTACATAGTATTTAAATAATCAAAATCCATAATTATTTATAATTAAAAATTAATAAAAAGAAAATTAAGACAAATTCAAAAAGTGGACACATGGACACAGATACCTGTGGCAGTGTACCTTTAACGCTGGTAGCATTTGACAGTTTGACTAGCAACAGCTCTGAAGTACTATCTACCAGGTGACAACTTAAATTAGTGCCTGTGGGGAACAAAATCAAATTGTAATTACTACACAATAAATTTTTAAATTGATACTTTTATCACCAACATATCATCTGCAAAGGCATAGTAACGTATCTTCTTAGCAAAGGAACTACCAAAGCAGCATTTTTCTTCACAATTGTTTTCTTTTATTAGGGTTGCCTGGAAGCAGCTTAGTAGCGGGAAGACCGCCTCTTGCTCTGTGTAATCTCGTAAATCCAATGAAGGGCGAATATGAAACATAACTTTATTGATAACATTTATGGATTATCTTGATATACATTAAGTGGTCTATCACTCACTAGATGCTATAACAATTAGCACACATAGAAATCCTATAAATTTATTATTATACAAATGGCATAGGTATTGCCCATCATTTAAACCGTAAAAGCTTTCGCTTTTACCACTAAAGGGTGATTAATATAAAATCTGACAGCGGTAACATAAAGCACTACGCCAAAACACGAAGTCATAAAGAATTTTAATAACCACTACAATAGTTTGAAAAATTGCTGGAAACGGTGTTATTCAGGTAAACGATACATCGTTCGTCGATCGTTTAAACGTCATACGAAGATGAGGTCGAAAAGTTTTCATTACTATCATGCTAAATAATTAACATATAAAAAAAACCAAATGACATAAACACTGCTCTATGTATGTGATAAAGCACGAATATTTGTTTATCAATAATAGTACTATGTTTAAAATAGTTTTATTTTTGACGTTCACAAGAGAACAATCAGTAACCTACATAATTAAAGGTGACGTTCGGCTTATGATTAATCAATATTATTTAATTATTTATTTGTTAGACTGAAAAGTTCGTAGGCTAACATAGAAATAGTAGTTCAGTAGTTTTTAAATTTGATTTGATTATTCAATATACTTAGTTGCCTTCGAGAGCGATACAACGATTATAGCAGTCATAAAAGTTTTCGATACCATATTTATACTACGATTTTTTTAGCCTCAAAATAGGCTTCAGTTTCGGAGATTACCTCTTCATTCACGCAAAATTTCTATCGAGCGAGAATTCTCTAGAGGCCTGAGAATAGGAAAATGTAGCTAAGTGCCAAACCTGGAGAATACGGTAGATGCGGAAGCAATTCGAAACCTAATTCATGGAATTCTTCCATCGTTTTCATTGATTTGTGACACAGTGCATGTTATTATAAAAAGTACAATATTATTATTAACAAGGACTTGATATTGCACTGTTGTATTTGTTATTACTTATCTTAGTTGGCCTTGTGCTGGTTAGTCCAAGACGACTATCGTATTTCCGGGCTCGAAACTCAACCATTCAGATAGCTCAAACTATCATATAGATAATGTGCCAAAATGTCGTAAATTTTATTGTTACGTCAAAATCGCTTACTAGATAAAAATATACGTTTCGCGAACACTTGTTACGCGAATAAGTATCCTTTTTTGTTAAGCAGGTATCGATCCCATAATATATCGACGTCAAGTGTATTTTTGTATTGGCCATTGAGTTTTTGCCCATGGGCGTACCTAAGGGTAAATCCGTCATGGTACAAAATCCTATTTCCTAATTTAATACAAATGTGAAAGTGATACTGTAATCCCGAAAATGATACTTTTGTAATTTATTCTCTGGTGGGTTGTGCCAGTATTATCATACTAAGGAAATAATTATTTCGTTTATAAGATCCAGTTGAAGAAAAATTATCTCTCATAAGACGGTTAAAAACAGAACTTTAGTAAATACATATACAGGGTGTCCCAAAAGTCGACGTCAAGTCGAAATTTTCTCATTGGTAATGCCACACCAGTTATCAGAAAAAAAAATCTTGTCTATTTTACTTATTTGCGTCCGTATGTCATAAGCGCCACTATCTGTCTCGCTCACATTTTATGGAATGTCTCTCTCCATCTTATTTAAACCACGCTGTGGTCATTAGGAACGTTTTGGGTGCGCTAGAATAATAAAATAATTTCAAAGAGATTGTTAAAAACAGACTTTGTTTAACAAAAAAAATTCTTATGGCCGATCTAAGAAATAAGGAAGTAAGTATTATACCACGTTAGAATCCTTATTAAATTCGCGAACTTTTAAAGCTGCTTGCCAAACTGGAGTAGTACATTTTTTTTTCAGGACGATCAGTTGAACTAGTGCGAAAAATTAATTTTGAAAACTTGGTACGGTATAAAATGACATTTTCCTACAAGTAGGAGTGATCGGCACAGGGTTTAGGATCATAGGTTACATAAAGCACTATTCGGGATGACGTAAGAGAAAAAAAATTGGCAAAAAGTAAATATTTGTAACAACAGGAATGAAAAAACTGTCACATGGTGTACATTTTCTGGAATAACAAAAAAATATCCATAACTTCAAAAAATACATGACTTAATTTTTTTTAATTTTTCTGATAACTGGTGTGGCATTACCTATGAGAAAATTTCGACTTGACGTCGACTTTTGGGACACCCTGTATAATATCTTTAATATACGTCAAAACAGCTTTTAAGCAATCAATATCCACAGACAACACATAACAACCAAAAGGAAATTAAAAGTTATATTATTGACAGCACTATTTGTCTTAAATGGAAACACAACATGAAACATATCCCAAAATGTCATTCTTCTGTGAAACGGTCGATATCCCACCACGAGGTTACTGTTGATGTCCAGGTATCCGTGGGTCTCTGCTGTGGCAACCGGCCAGGTCACTGGAAGGAGCTCCGTCACTTCTGGTGTGGGGTTTCTGCAAATACCAGTGAAATTTATTAATTACATTTAAAAATTATCACAGTCAGGAATGCCAAAAATATTGCAAAATATCCGTCTAAGCCCTAATGGACCTAATGGCAGTTGATTAAGTTTGTTTTAATTTTCTATTATATAATGATTATTATTACTATTTATATAAAATAAATAATTTATTTTCGATGTAGTCGCCTACATATTCCATAAGAACGATTACAATATAATAAATATCAAATAAGAAGGATTTTATCGAAAATACAAAACAGTTCTTTACGCGTAAGCAGCAAGTCAAAAGATACGTAAACTTAAAAAGTGCATATCTATGATAATATTTCAAATAAAAATACCGCTATCATTTCAATACTGATACCGGTAAGTTTTTAACTCACCCGTACTTTACGAAATTAGCCCACATTTCTGTCATCCTATCTACAATCACATAATCTTGTTCATTCCCTAATCCCTTTAAATCGCCTATATCAAAGACATATCCTAATTCATCAGCATGGGACGCTCCACCTTCAGTAATGTTCATTCTAACCTTCTCCATATTTCTCCCTCCAGTATATGAGAAAATATAATAATAGACATTCTGACTGGAAACCAGGAATCGCTTAAGACTCCTATGACATGCATGATTAAATGATTCGTCGGAAGCGAAGTCAATCAGCTCTCGACTAACATTCGAAGTTATTGATTGACCACCTATGTAAAATCGTCGAATATAGTTGTAAACCTCATCCTTGTCTTCAATAAATTCATCAGCAAAATCTCTAAAGGGATCGTTTGGAACAGATCCTTCTGGTGTGTTACTAACAAAAGCTAACGCTTCATCATCGTTAAATCCGGTTATGATTGACATATTCTCAACTTTAGGTAGCGTGTCTAATGTAAAAGGATGGACGGTCAAGAATCCTTCTACACCACTGAATTTTCGTTCAACACAGCCAGCCAACAAGCGAAACCCTGTTGATGCTCCAATTACTCTTTGTACATCTTGACCTTTCAAAAAATCTAATGCAGTTCGAACGTTGTCCGTTGTTAACCCTAAAGATGTTGCTATCTTCAAAGGTATAGAATTATCTATTTCACCTATGGTCCATCTGGCAAAAAGGGCCCCCCTTGATAAAATAGCTCTTTGGAATAGTTGCTCATTTTCGGAAGCAATATGGAACTCAACTGAAGCGGCACCGGCGCTCTCTCCATAAGCAGTGACATGGTTTGGATCACCACCAAATGATTCAATGTTTTCTCGGATCCATCTTAAAGCTATCGTCTGGTCTTTAAAACCCTGGTTCCCAGATATTCCAGGAATGTCTAAGCATAAAAATCCGAATGGTCCAAGTCGATAGTTTATTGATACTACAATTATGTTGTGGCGTACCAAGTACTTCGGTCCATGCAGTCGCTTCGTGCCGTCACCACTGATAAAGGCCCCGCCATGTATCCAAACCAAAACTGGAAGTTTTCCAGTTGAATTGTTTGGTACGTAAACGTTTAGATTGAGACAGTCGAGGGTCATAGTGCCTGATACGACACCAGGTTGAGGGCAGATTGCAGAATCATTGTTGGCTTCGAATATTTCAGTAAATCTTGGGTGAGGTTGAGCCGCCTGTAAATGTTAAAGTTTCTCTTTATATTT
This sequence comes from Pieris macdunnoughi, assembly GCA_905332375.1. Lineage (NCBI taxonomy): Eukaryota > Metazoa > Arthropoda > Insecta > Lepidoptera > Pieridae > Pieris > Pieris macdunnoughi. The sequence continues at coordinate 448,139 of CAJOBZ010000047.1, forward strand.
TAATTAGTAAATAATCGTTTTAATTACAAAATTCATTTACATTTACAACATACATTCAATCAAAGAGGTGAAATGTTAAAATTGTTTCCCAGGGTCGTGTGGCGTGCTTTAGAGAACTTACTAAAGGACGAGACTATGTTAACCGCAATTAATCGTATTCACATTGATCACACCATCACTTGGTACATGCACAACTTTCAGATCGGACTAGAAAACTAATATGGATATTTAAAAAGCTGAGACATACATGCCTCTGATCGGAATCTTTTGATCACTATCTACAAAGCCTAAGACCAATCTATACTTATGTATTGCTTTCTAGTGTGGGGTGGTGCCAATAAAACGAAATTAATTACATTGGAGAGGACTCTGTTGAAGGTGATGTTTTTCAAGAATCGTTCTTATTCAACTTTTGATTTATACAATTCAAGCAATCTTCTTCCCATCCGCTAATTATTTATCCTTAGATGTATCCTTAGAAAACATACTCTAATGCACTTTTACAAAGCACTTCTGGAAAGGCGTAGGAAGGACCTAGTGTAAATTATATCTCAATGTAAAACTAAATTCTCACGCCGCCAATTTTCTTATCTATCAAGTCAGCTAAACAATAAACTTAGTAGGATGCTTAATATTTACCCTAAGTTATTATACGAAATTAAAACAATAATTACCAAGTGGCTTTGTGCACTTAACTATTAAGAAACTGAATTACTACTTCAAGAATAATTTAACCATTTTTAATTTTCAGAATGCACTTACACTCTTAAACACTTTTTCTCTTTTGCACTCTCTACCTCTCATCTCATCCATCCCATTCCTAACATTATCACAGTCATTCACTAACATTATCACAGTCATTCACTTCTGGTGTGTACAAATGTCTCAACCATGTAAACCTGTATCTTTATTTTAGTAATAAGTCTTAGCTTTCTATTTTTCTTTGTATAGTATTTTGGTAACAATTGTTAAGCTACAATTTCATTAAAATCGTTGGAAGAGCGGAGTACCCTGATGTACAGGTCTCCTAGACTTAGTTCAGGGACTCCAATATCTGCTAAAACAATGTAACTTGTTATTGAATAAAGAAATTTTGAATTTGAATTTTTATTATGGATCATGTGTATTATTTATTCATCTGAATGAATGATTTGGACTTTGTGTAGAATCACATCCTGGATCTAATTGTTCTATTTCATGTAATATTATTTGCTGATTCTAGAAATGAAATAGCCTTTTTATGTCACTTGTTGCCATTTCATTCTTACATATAAAAAATAACTCAGCGTTACATAAGTCTTCTAAAATATCTATTATAACATTCTGATCTTCATCTTCAAACGAACCTACATTATTGCCTCTAACGGTAAACCAGGTCAAAAAGCAGAAAACTATAAATAGATTTAAAAACTTACACCAAAAGGGTTTTCGGGGTCTACCCGTCCATACGGTATACCCAGGAACATAGTGTAGTTTCCATCATCAGCGAGTATGCCCCGAAACTGACCCTGGGGGCCTCCACCAGGAGGGGATCAGAGAAGACCCCGGAACTAAGAGTACGAATATCCAAATCATAACTAACAATTTATCAGATAAAGTATCGTTAAATATGGTAGCGAGGTGTTTTACTTGGCACAGTCGGCGGCTTTAGTCGCGAAAAGAAATACTATTATTTTTATATTCTAATTGATTATTTTACACCCAAATTCAGGCAAATTTTGTCATTACAACATAGGATAAACATAGGTGATTAATGAGACTTTTATAAATATGGTTGCTTGGTTCTTTGTTAATGTCTGATTTCATTATACAATCCGTATCTGCCTTAAACAACATATATTTTCTATATATATGAAGTTGGATATTCTTTCGGCCATAGTAGGGAGTTGAACCTGTACCTACCTAACCTAATTCTGAATATATTCCGGTTTAAAAATTATGATCTTATAAATATTTATAATATTTAATAATGTATGTACATATGTTTCATTTTCGTTTGCTAAATATACAATATACAGACACGGAGATGGAGTTAATTTTATAGATTTCACAGATAGAATTACATAACATATCTTTTTTTAATCTTATCAGATAAATGACAATAATATGTGAAAACAATATACATACATAGACAACCTAGTCAAATCGCGACGGTATTCAAAGGTTTTTTAAAAAGGAAAACTTTATTAAGTAAATTACACTTAGTATTCTTAACTTATAGTCGATATGAGACTCTTATTCTAAAGTGGTCGATGCTAGACCCTATCACTATGGTGGCCGATATTAGACTACCTTTAATATAATTATAATCTTACAGCTAAAACCCCTTACATGATAACTTTGATTCGTGGTACACAATGGAATAATAAGACTAAGCATTGATTGCATTAATGCTTATAGTGCGTTTTGGGTATCTGTGTGACATTGTAACTTTTCCCTCCTTAAGCTCGAAATCATCTGAAGAACAATTTTTCGGAGGATGGTTTCGGCCTTGAAATATTATACATGTTTTTATCTTTTTGTATGCCAGAAAGGATATAAGACTTAAAATTAAAATTACATATAGAATTATTGTCCCTAAACTGACACTATTGGTTTCACTACACTATCACTTTGATTTTCACTGTTTTGTAGGGCGTATGATAATACTTTTAAATTGGTTAAATCAACCCCATTCAGCTTAACAGGATTAATGTTGCTCTGGATACTGATCTTCAAATTTTCAGGTAAATTTACTAGCGGCAGCTTTTGAGATATAAGCTTCTCACCGTTACTGCTATGTATTCTTAAATTGTGATTTGCAATGTTATATCTTCTATGGTTAATAAGTAAGTATTTATGAGAGTGTAATGTAAAATTTCATTATCACAGGTTCTAACCAGATCAACAGGTGATTTAGAGTAGATTATCCATCGGTTAATCTGTAAAAAGTTCTACTTTAATTTCTTTTGAATTCTATTGGAATTTGTTTGCAAGAGACGTTGTGAGAATATTTCATCAGGTCCAGGATACAAGTGTCTTCAACAGGTACCATGGTCTGCAGCTCATCACAGAGGTATATTTCTTCTTCTATATTCTTACATGGTGTCGACAGCGATTTCGCTTTCAACCCCTTCATAATAAGGTAAGGATACTTGGGTAATATTATTAAGGTAAAGGTTTGTTTCAGGTTGGGTGATAGGTAAAGGGTACAATTTTATAATAAAAATAAGTTTCTTTCTTAACTAAGGGTATTTCTAATACTAAAGTAATAACATTGTTCTTAAAATACGATTTCAATGTCATGGACTGTTCAATTCTTACAATATTTTCAGGAATTACTTTAAATATCAGCTTATCTGTTTTCTCTACGATTCTAAGTACATTAATGAGTTCATTAGTATTAATTATAGATTGATGTAATACGCCCATTCTACTGAATGCTAAAATGTTTTCAATCTCGGTCAATTTTGTGTAAATTATTTGAAAATTATGTAAGAAGGAATTATAGATATGTGTTATTTGGTTAACATGTGAAATAATTGAAATGTCTTTAATATTTTTATTAATTTTATTAATTGCATCACTTAATTGTTCGAGATTGTTTGTAATATTTATAGTAGAGTTTGCAACAAGTCTTATCATTTCGGATATAACAGTAGTTTTCTTTTCCAGAGAATGTTCACGAGATTTTACATTTTTTATTAAGTTGTCATATTTAATAGCATCATCGTAATCCAAATTTCCTGTTATCATTTTAACTAGAGATCCCAAAGGATTAATGAGTCCTCTTTTCTGTCTATTAATTGGTACAATTTCTGAATATTTGTTCAATGTGATATTTAACATATAATTAACTTGAAGCTTAACATCATTGAAGTATATTAACGAAGGGCTACTGGTATTTAACTGTAATTCTACTATTCTATTTAGTTCTATATACCTATGCATATTAAATTCTAATTCTTCCTTAATAAGTTTAATATCTAATGTCTTAATTACTATCCACTTATCATACGTAATCATAGCGGTTCCTTCTCTAAGAGGAGAACGCCTGGATTCTTCTCAGCCTTTTGAAGTTGAAGGGCCCGGATCGTTACTGCTTGGGTCACTAGCAGGACGAACCTGTGGGGACGTTTTATGTCTTTTATTGGAACATTTTATCTTTTGTGCTAGTTTCTACCAATACTACATTTCTTTTTATTTTACCCTTAACTTTTGCTTTTTCATACCTGGGCTTATCCTTGCTTCTACGTCGATTTATGCCTTTAATAAAAACATTATCGCCTTCATTTAAATCAAAATTAGTTTCTCCTACTCTACTTTGTTGAACTTTTTCTTTCCTAGTTCCTATTTTATCAGTTGAAGTATTTGTATAAGTAGTAGGTTCTTTTTGCATGATCCCTGACTAATTGTTGAGTATATTCTTTATCAAAATTTAAATTGAATTGATTGTTATTTTCCGTGTGACCAAATACTACTTCAAACGGAGTGAGACCTGTTACTGAATGGATTGTTTGATTGTAAGCCATTATAGCATAAGTCATCACTGATGTAGCATCTGTGAATTTATGTTCATATTTCGCAAGTCTATATATTTCTAAAATTGTGGAATGGAATCGTTCTATTAATCCCATTGAGTTTGGATTGTTAGGGGTGCCTATGTGATTGTCTATTTTATACAATGTCATTAAGTCTTTCATGAGTTTATTATTGAATTCAGAACCAGGGTCTGAACTGATTTTAGTAGGTACGCCGTAGAATGAAAAATACTTTATAAGTGCCCTGACTACTTCAGGTGTTGATCTATCTGGGATTTCAAAAGCTTGTGCTAACTTACTAAATACGTCTAATATGGTTAAGTAATATTTTCCTTCTATGGAGAATAAATCTATAAATAATTCTTGAAAAGGTCTTGATTGAGTTTGTGTAAGTTGTAATTGAGGTTTAAAATGGTCTACGATCGTATTTCATTCGTTTACAAGTGTCATGAATTTATTAAACTGGTTACGGTTTCTTCTAAGTTTGTCCAAAAATAAACTCGTTTTAAATGAGAAATTGTTTCTTTAATACCTCGGTGACAGGTTTTGCCTACGTGATACTTCATTACTATTTCCTCTTGTTCTTTTCGTCAGTGACATTAATTACTCTTTCAGTGCATTCATAAAGCTTTACGGTTTCTTTTCTAAATAATGAAATTAATACTTGTGTGAATAATTGTCGGTGTGCTTTATTTTCGTAATAGATAAAGTATTTAATTTTGGGTCTAATATATTCTTTAAGAAATTTTTTTTATTAACTCGGAATTATCTAGGGGTAAGTGAACCTCTAAAATCTTTTGCTTGGGATGTGAACGAATTTTAACTGAAAGTTCATTTTTAAACCATGGGTATATTAATATTTGGTTTGGTTTTGTATCTATAGCTTCGTAAAGTATGGGAATGCCATCAGTATCCCATATCTTCAGCAGAATGTGCTGTATCTGTACTAGAGTTTATTGTTAATGTGCGTGATGATGACCTGGAATTAACTCGAGATGGAATAGACCTAGATATTTCAGAAAAAGACATAGAGTTACTGTTATCATTTTCAGGTTCTTTACTTTGGTTGTTTTGTCCCTAATCGTGTTATTGAATCGGTTAATTCTTGAATATAGTCATCAAGATTTCTATCAGAGTTATCTACATTAACTACCATTGATTGATTATCTTTATCGTTTTTACCTAAAGCATTTAATTTAATACGAGTTTTATGCTTAACTTGATTAGAAAAACTTAATGGTCTATGCTCGCTGTAAAAAATATCTCTATATTCAAAACACAAATTATTGTAACTTGTAACCATTAGAGGTTTAGTGAATTTAATTTTATAGTTTTTATCAGATGCATTCTGTATTATAGTGGTAGCATAACCGTTTTCGCATTTTACAAGAGCAGATGGTGTTCTTATACCTTTACCAAAATTAATTGAATTTAATATTGCTTGTCCATTGGGAAGATTAACAGGAACCTTAACACGAGTTTCAGATCGTGCATCAACATGAATGCCAAAGGTGGACTATAAATAATTGGTATTTCTGTGTCACGAGTTCTTAAAATTTGATTTTCATGTCTATATTAGCGTCAAGTTGTTTTAATAGGTCTGATCCTATTAAACCGCCATAATCGCTATCCACATTATAGATATAAAATTTATGATAATCTGTACTAAAAAAGTTTTAAAGAGGGGTATATAAATTACTTCGTTATGGTGACTTTGTGCGTGTGTACTCACGACTTCAGATGGCTCATAATATTTAAATTCTGTCAAATACTTATTTACTATTTTAGGACTTATAAAGGATCTTGAACTACCTGTGTCTATCATAAACTTACTATTTATTTCCGGGAATTTCAATATGTGGCAACTTTAAAGCACCGTGATGATTTAATTGTATTACTTCGGTTTGTCAGTTATTGAGGCTTGTGTATGAAAATTTTCCAGGTTCTGAGGTGTCAACCGCTTCTTCTGAATTTTGTTCTAATTGACAATAATTATCTGGTGTAAAATCATTCGGATCTATATTATAATATTCATAGGGATAATTATCTTCGTGTGTATAAAATGTTTCATGATCGTAATCTGTGTAATTATTCATATCGTCGTTCATGTAATTTGTATAAAATAAATTATTTGATGTTCTTGGTGTCATAAAATTTGGCTTAGCTTGAGGCGCCGTTCGCATCGATACATCGTTATCATATCTATGTACCGGTTTTGGTTGGTGATTTTGTGGGATACCAAATTTAAATTGTTGTTGATTCGCTGTTTGGGAATGGCCTGTATCCAAATTGAGGTGGTCCACCACCAAACTTAAATTGTGAATTATTAGGATTATAAGATTATATATCCCTTGCTTTTGGTTGGTACCGAATTTAAAATTAGAGAAATTGGGTTTAAATCCTTGAGGTTGTTGTTGTGATTGTATTCCGAATTTGAAATTCATTGGAGGCTTATTTTGGTATTGGGGTAATTGATTAAACTTATTAAAATTATTTTGTGAAAAATTATTTCGTGATAAATTATTTTGTGGTAAATTATTTTGTGGTAAATTATTTTGTGGAAAATTATTTTGTGTTAAATTATTTTTTCATCAATATTTTGAGTATATTTTTGTCTATTAACACTCCGTGATTTATATTAGTTAAGGAAATTTACTTCTTCCATTACTACACTGAGCGCGTCTTCTAGAGTTGTACATCTATGTAATCGGACAACGCGTATCATATCTTCAGGCAAATTGAAAAGGAAAACATTTAAACATGTATGGTTATATATATTCATCTTCGCGTTCTTAATATTCTCGTCCTCTATTAAATTAATTTTTTTGAAAATAATGTGCTACGGACGCTTTGGATTCGATAACAAAAACTTAAATATGACTCACCTTGATTAATTTTAATATTTTCTAATTCAATCGAAATACATTCTTCAGTTCTAGGATCTCGAAATGTTGGATAAGAGTTGTTCTTAGCTCCTCCCAATTATTGATGTCTCTCGCTAATCAAGTGACTTGCCTTACCTCTAAGGCGGCTTGTTATAACATGAAATATGTATATATCTTGTGCAATATTCGGACGTTCTGGCCTAAGGCTCTAATGACATACTCACTTTTATTTAAAAATAAATTTAATAGTTTTGTTCCCCATCGAACTTAGGTATAATATTTAGAATATCAGTTGGAATAGTGCGTATTTCTTGCATTTTTAACAAAAATTATTTATTACAATAAAAATTAAAAATAATATAAATTTATTTTCTTTACTTACTTAATAATTCAATATAATTTTCTTTTGTTTTCAGTTAAAATCTTTATCAACTTAAAATTACTTAAATCTATTTTACACAATACACAGTCAAACGGAAATAAAATGGGACAGGTTGGAATGCGAAGAGGTTTACTCACATAAGTCTGCAACCCATTTCTTCTATTTATAACTGCTGAATCTTCTTTCACTTTTTGCCTTTAACCGTCGAATTACGCGATCAATAATGACTAATTTATTTGGTCGCAAAATATCCGTTAAATGCGTAAAAACACACGCGCAACCCTACACTCAGACTGATTTTTAGTCTTCACAGGCACAGGATTACGACGGATATCCTACCGGCTGCGCCAGTCAAATCGCGACGGTATTCAAAGGTTTTTTAAAGGAAAACTTTATTAAGTAAATTACACTAGTATTCTTAACTTATAGTCGATATGAGACTCTTATTCCAAAGTGGTCGATGCTGAACCCTATCACTATGGTGGCCGATATTAGACTACCTTTAATATAATTATAATCTTACAGCTAAAACCCCTTACATGATAACTTTGATTCGTGGTACACAATGGAATAATAAGACTAAGCATTGATTGCATTAATGCTTATAGTGCGTTTTGGGTATCTGTGTGACATTGTAACTACCTACAAAAACATGTCTTATTTTAAAATAAAGAAACCAAAAATAATGGAAGTGGCCATTTCTTTTATTATCTAACTTTTCTTGGAAAAAGATCGAAGCTGTACGCAATATACATATATCGACCGGGACAAGGTATCACTGTACTACGCGCAGGATTGCGTCTGGCTGAATAACTGTTTTTACTTAGTCATTTTATATATCAAGTAAAAAAAATTGTGATTTCATTTTCATAACAATACATATTATTTAATACTTTAATTCAGGCCATTGGTTCATGTTTTGTGAATTAGTAACAAATATATCAATCTGAATATACGACACCAGTCTACCCTTTTTTGATACATCTTTGAATGTTTGTGATCAAGTCTGGCGTCTGAGAAAATTCTTGTATAAAAAAGCAGAACTTAAAATTAATTTATATATTATTAATAATATATAATAATCTTACTTTATGCCTGTTTCAAATGAAATAATTAATATAATATTTTGAACTTATATTTAGTCACCAGAACAGTTTTAACAAAGCTGTAAGTAACATTTCCAGGTTAGAATCTTCTTTCCCCAGAATTCCTTATTTTTTCAAGGTCACGACATTTCATATAACAATGAACAAAATACAATTAACGCTCTTCACGTTGAAACCTAAACTGGCTTGTTTTTCGATGTCGTGGTTTAAAGCGATGCCGTTCAGTTGTTGTCATTGTCAGTGGTTGTCATTAGGGTTGCATACAGAGCTCATGGTTGGTCGCCAGAAGTCACTTTATTTCTTTGAGTAGTATCTTCTTTATTAGATAACTAGTTATTTGACTGTGTGTAGCTATTATTATTAAAACAAGTTGTACGAATACTTATAGTTGTAATGCTTTGCTACCTGCACTAGGTATTCAAACAACGTGTTTGTTTAGTGAGGACGGAAAAAGAAACTTGATTATCGTAATAATCCAAAACAATTTCCTTAACCTACATAGTAATAATAATTAAAAATCAATAATCTGAAAAAATGTAGATGGGAAGCATTTCGAAACCCAATTCATGGAATTCTGTCATCGTTTTCATTGATACAGTGCATGTTATTATAATCTAACTTATCTTAGTTGGCCTTGTGCTGTCCAAGACAACTGTCGTATTACCGGGCTCTCCACTCAACCTGTCATAGCACAGAACTACAATTTTATGTTGTGGCGTCATTGTATATCTTAATATATATAAATTACGTGTCACATTGTTTGTCCACTATGGACTCCTAAACTACCGAACCGATATCAATCAAATTTGCACACCGTGTGTAGTTTGATCAACTTAAAAAGATAGAATAATAGACAGCTTACATCTCAATTTATACCGCAATATTATTTTATTGCAAAATATTTGTTTATTATTTGATAGTCACAATTCTAACAGATGTTACGTTTCACATAAGCTACAATCTAATGGCATAACTACCAAAAATCATGGTGGTCTCCATGACTGGTGTTCTCCTACCGTTTCCCTTGAATAGTTTTCTACTATGTAATATAACAAAAACCTTAGCCACAGCAACCTTGGCCGGTCTGCTAGTATACTATACAAAGTAATGTAGATAGCAGTGTGTAGTATAAGTTCTGTGGTAACTTCAGTTAGAAATGCATCAGGACTCACTGAACGCATTTTATTTGCTGCACTTCTAACACCATAACACATTTACATGGATAACTCGCCAAAATGCCGGAAATTTTATTGTTACGTCAAAATCTATTGCTAGTTAAACATATACGCATAACCTGAACACGCCGCATACTAAATATATTAAATGCCAGATAAGGCCCAAAGAAGTATGAAATTAGCGCTACCTGGAGGGGTGAAACATCCGAAACTACAAAATTGTTCATCGGATATTTTTAGAGCAGCCTTGCGATTCTGTAACTCACTCAAACACGCACGGCGTTTTCGCAGCGGCGGTCGCGCTCAAATCCAGTCGTGAAGCAGTGTGCGAATTCGAAAAGGGAGTTACAGAATCGCAAGGCTGCATTCAAGATAATAAAAGGGAAGCGTTTAGGTGTAAAGACATTTATTCTCATAACAGACGAGAGTCACTTACATGAGAACTTATATACTAAAGTACAATTTATCACGTCGTCATTGACGAGCTTCAAGGATCAATTAGCGAAGTAGAACTTGGGTGGACTTTCATTTACGTAGATAATTCACAGTGGGATCACTCAAGAGATGGTCTTTTAGTCTTAATTTAAATGTTGCCAGGCTGTCTGCACTTTTCATATTTTTGTGGAAGTGTATTATACCGCAGCAGTCCCCCAACGCTCAACGTTTTTTTTACCGTTATTGCTTCTAAACTTAGGTAGATTTTGAGATTAGATTGTGAGGTCGTCAGGAACTGTGCTTCTGATTTTGATTTATTTTAATGAAAGTAATATTGGTGTGTAATAGTCGCGAAAGTAATAGTCGCGATTCACACCCCAGATGGCAGCAAATTCTTACAGGGCACGGAGCCTTTGCACATTACCTGCATAGGTTTAAAATTACGACAAGCCCAACATGTGCCTGCAATAATGGCGAAAAACAGTAGAACATGTGCTTCTACATTGCCCTATATTCGCATCGTCCAGGCACGACCTGGAGAAGAAATGCAGATTATTGTAGACCATAACAGCCTACAAGGACATGTTATCAAAGCACAGACCGTGCCTGAAACGGTACTGCGAAAAAAAAATTAAATGTATAAAGGCTAAATAATTAACATATAAAAAAAACAAATGACACTAAACACTGCTCTATGTATGTGATAAGGCACGAATATTTGTTTATCAATAATAGTACTATGTTTAAAATAGTTTTTTTGGCGTTCTGAAGGGAACAATCAGTAACCTGCATAATTAAGATGACGTTCGACTTATGATTAATCAATATTATTTAATTATTTATTTGTTAGACTGAAAAGTTCAGTAGGCTAACATAGAAATAGTAGTTCAGTAGTTTTAAATTTGATTTGATTATTCAATATGTAGTTGCCTTCGAGAGCGATACAACGATTATAGCAGTCATAAAGTTTTCGATACCATAGTTATACTACGATTTTTTAGCCTCAAAAATAGGCTTTAGTTTCGGAGATTACCTCTTCATTCACGCAAAATTTCTATCGAGCGAGAATTCTCTAGAGGCCTGAGAATAGGAAAATGTAGCTAAGTGCTAGGCCTGGAGAATACGGTAGATGCGGAAGCAATTCCAGAGAACCTAATTCATGGAATTCTTCCATCGTTTTCATTGATTGTGACAAGAGTATGTTATTATAAAGTACAATATTTTTATTAACAAGGACTTGATATTGCACTGTTGTATTTGTTATTACTTATCTTAGTTGGCCTTGTGCTGGTTAGTCCAAGACGACTATCGTATTTCGGGCTCGAAACTCAACCATTCAGATAGCTCAAACTATCTTATAGATAATGTGCCAAAATGTCGTAAATTTTATTGTACGTCAAAATCGCACTAGATAAAATATACGTTTCGCGAACACTTGTTACGCGAATAAGTATCCTTTTCGTTAAGCAGGTATCGATCCCATAATATATCGACGTCAAGTGTATTTTTTGTATTGGCCATTGAGTTTTGCCCATGGGCGTACCCAAGGGTAAATCCATCATGGTACAAAATCCTATTTCCTAATTTAATACAAATGTAAAGTGATACTGTTCGAAAATGATACTTTTGTAATTTATTCTCTGGTGGGTTGTGCCATTAGTATTATCATACTAATAAGAATAAGTATTTCGTTTATAAGATCCAGTTGAAGAAAAAGTGTCTCTCATAAGACGGTTAAAAACAGAACTTTTAGTAAATACATATACAGGGTGTCCCAAAGTCGCATCAAGTCGAAATTTTCTCATTAGTAATGCCACACAGTTATCAGAAAAAAAAATCTTGTCTATTTTACTTATTTGCGTCCGTATGTCATAAGCGCCACTATCTGTCTCGCTCACATTTTATGGAATGTCTCTCCATCTATTTAAACCACGCTGTGGTCATTAGGAACGTTTTGGGTGCGCTAGAATAATAAAATAATTTCAAAGAGATTGTTAAAAACAGACTTTGTTTAACAAAAAAAAATTCTTATGGCCAAATTCTAAGAATAAGGAGTAAGTAGTATACCACGTTAGAATCCTTATTAAATTCGCGAACTTTTAAAGCTGCTTGCCAAACTGGAGTAGTACATTTTTTCAGGACGATCAGTTGAACTAGTGCGAAAAGGTAATTTTGAAAACTTGGTGGTATAAAATGACATTTTCCTACAAATTAGGAGTGATCGACAGGGTTTAGGATCATAGGTTACATAAAGCACTATTCAGGATGACGTAAGAGAAAAAATTTGGCAAAAGTAAATATTTGTAACAACAGGAATGAAAAACTGTCACATGGTGTACATTTTCTGGAATAACAAAAAATATCCATAACTTCAAAGTACATGACTTAATTTTTTTTTAATTTTTCTGATAACTGGTGTGGCATTACCTATGAGAAAATTTCGACTTGACGTCAACTTTAGGACACCCTGTATAATATCTTTAATATACGTCAAAGAAACAGCTTTTAAGCAATCAATATCCACAGACAACACATAACAACCAAAAAGAAATTAAAAGTTATATTATTGACAGCACTATTTGTCTTAAATGGAAACACAACATGAAACATATCCCAAAATGTCATTCTTCTGTGAAACGGTCGATATCCCACCACGAGGTTACTGTTGATGTCAGGTATCCTTGGGTCTCTGCTGTGGCAACCGGCCAGGTCACTGGAAGGAGCTCCGTCACTTCTGGTGTGGGGTTTCTGCAAATACCAGTGAAATTTATTAATTACATTTAAAAAATTATCACAGTCAGAATGCCAAAAATATTGCAAAATATCCGTCTAAGCCTAATGGACCTAATGGCAGTTGATTAAGTTTGTTTTAATTTTCTATTATATAATGATTATGATTACTATTTATATAAAATAAATAATTTATTTTCGATGTAGTCGCCTACATATTCCATAAGAACGTTACACAATATAATAAATATCAAATAAGAAGGATTTTATCGAAATACAAAACAGTTCTTTACGCGTAAGCAGCAAGTCAAAAGATACGTAAACTTAAAGTGCATATCTATAATAATATTTTCAAATAAAAATACCGCTATCATTTCAATACTGTTAACGGTAAGTTTTTAACTCACCCGTACTTTACGAATTGGCCCACATTTCTCGTGCCTATCTACAATCACATAATCACGATCAATTTCCTAATCCCCTTTAAATCAGCCTATATCAAAGACATATCTAATTCATCAGCATGGGACGCTCCACCTTCAGTAATGTTCATTCTAACCTTCTCCATATTTCTCCTCAGTATATGAGAAAATACAATAATGAACATTCTGACTGGAAACCAGGAATCAACTTAAGACTCCTGACATGCATGATTAAATGGTTAATCGAGCAAGTCAATCAGCTCTCGACTAACATTCGAAGTTATTGATTGACCACCTAGTAAAATCGTCGAATATAGTTGTAAAGCCTCATCCCTTGTCTTCAATAAATTCATCAGCAAAATCTCTAAAGGGATCGTTTGGAACAGATCCTTCTGGTGTGTTATAACAAAGGCTAACGCTTCATCATCGTTAAATCCGATTATGATTAACATATTCTCAACTTTAGGTAGCGTGTCTAATGTAAAAGGATGGACGGTCAAGGATCCTTCTACACCACTGAATTTTCGTTCAGCATTCAGCCAGCCAACAAGCGAAACCCTGTTGATGCTCCAATTTCTCTTTGTACATCTTGACCTTTCAAAAAATCTAATGCAGTTCGAACGTTGTCCGTTGGTAACCCTAAAGATGTTGCTATCTTCAAGGTATAAGTTATCTATTTCACCTATGGTCCATCTGGCAAAGGGCCCCTTGATAAACTACTCTTTGGAATAGTTGCTCATTTTCGGAAGCAATATGGAGAACTCAGCTAGAAGCGGCACCGGCGCTCTCTCCATAAGCGGTGACATGGTTTGGATCACACCAAATGATTCAATGTTTTCTCGGATCCATCTTAAAACTATCGTCTGGTCTTTAAAACCCTGGTTCCTGGATATTTCAGGAATGTCTAAGCATAAAAATCCGAATGGTCCAAGTCGATAGTTTATTGATGCTACAATTATGTTGTGGCGTACCAAGTACTTCGGTCCATGCAGTCGCTTCGTGCCGTCACCACTGATAAAGGCCCCGCCATGTATCCAAACCAAAACTGGAAGTTTTCCAGTTGGTGTTTGAGTACGTAAACGTTTAGATTGGGACAGTCGAGGGTCATAGTGCCTGATACGACACCAGGTTGAGGGCAGATTGCAGAATCATTGTTGGCTTCGAAAATTTCAGTAAATCTTAGGTGAGAGTTGAGCCGCCTGTAAATGTTAAAAGATTTCTCTTTATATTTTTAATTAGTAAATAATCGTTTAATTACAAAATTCATTTACATTTACACATACATTCAAACAAAGAGGTGAAATGTTAAAAATTGTTTCCCAGGGTCGTGTGGCGTGCTTTAGAGAACTTACTAAAGGACAAGACTATGTTAACCACAATTAATCGTATTCCATTGATCACACCATCACTTGGTACAGTGCACAACTTTCAGATCGGACTAGAGAAAACTAATATGGATATTTAAAAAGCTGAGACACACGTGCTACAGATCGGAATCAACAGATCACTATCTACAAAGCCTAAGACCAATCTATACTTATGTATTGCTTTCTAGTGTGGGAATTGGTGCCAATAAAACGAAATTAATTACATTGGAGAGGACTCTATTTGAAGGTGATGTTTTCCAGAATCGTTCTTATTCAACTTTGATTTATACAATTCAAGCAATCTTCTTCCCATCCGCTAATTATGTATCCTTAGATGTATCCTTAGAAAACATACTCTAATGACACTTTACAAAGCACTTCTGGAAAGGCGTAGGAAGGACCTAGTGTAAATTATATCTCAATGTAAAACTAAATTCTCACGCCGCCAATTTTCTTATCTATCAAGTCAATTAAGCAATAAACTTAGTAGGATGCTTAATATTTACCCAAGTTATTATACGAAATTAAAACAATAATTACCAAGTGGCTTTGTGCACTTAACTATGAAGAAACTGAATTACTACTTCAAGAATAATTTAACCATTTTTAATTTTCAGAATGTACTTGCACTCCTAAACACTTTTTCTCTTTTGCACTCTCCACCTCTCATCTCATCCATCCCATTCCTAACATTATCACAGTCATTCCCTAACATTATCACAGATATTCACTTCTGGTGTGTACAAATGTCTCAACCATGTAAACCTGTATCCTTTATTTTAGTAATAAGTCTTAGCTTTCTATTTTCTTTGTATAGTATTTTGGTAATAATGGTGTTAAGCTACAATTTCATTAAAATCGTTGGAAGAGCGGAGTACCCGAGTACAGGTCTCCCTAGACTTAGTTCAGGACTCCAATATCTGCTAAAACAATGTAACTTGTTATTGAATAAAGAAATTTTGAATTTGAATTTTTATTATGGATCATGTGTATTATTTATTCATCTGAATGAATGATTTGGACTTTATGTAGAATCACATCCTGGATCTAATTGTTCTATTTCATGTAATATTAGTTGCTGATTCTAGAAATGAAATAGCCTTTATGTCACTTGTTGCCATTTCATTGTTACATATAAAAAATAACTCAGCGTTACATAAGTCTTCTAAAATATCTATTATAACATTCTGATAAACGCATCTTCAAACAGACCTACATTAGTACCTCTAACAGTAAACCAGGTCAAAAAGCAGAAAACTATAAATAGATTTAAAAACTTACACCAAAAGGGTTTTCGAGGTCTACCCGTCCCTGCAGTATACCCAGGAACATAATGTAGTTTCCATCATCAGCAGTATGCCCCGAAACTGACCCTGGGGCCCTCCACCAGGAGGGATCAGAGAAGACCCCCGGAACTAAAAGTACGAATATCCAAATCATAACTAACAATTTATCAGATAAAGTATCGTTAAATATGGTAGCGAGGTGTTTTACTTGGCACAGTCAGCGGCTTTAGTCGCGAAAAGAAATACTATTATTTTTATATTCTAATTGATTGTTCACCCAAATTCAGGCCAAATTTTGTCATTACAACATAGGATAAACATAGGTGATTAATGAGACTTTTATAAATATGGTTGCTTGGTTCTTTGTTAATGTCTGATTTCATTATACAATCCGTATCTGCCTTAAACAACATATATTTTCTATATATGAAGTTGGATATTCTTTCGGCCATAGTAGGGGAGTTGAACCTGTTACCTACCTAACCTAATTCTGAATATATTCCAGTTTTGAAATTATGGTCTTATAAATATTTATAATATTTAATAATGTATAGTACATAATATGTTTCATTTTCGTTTGCTAAATATACAATATCAGAACGGAGATGGAGTTAATTTTTATAGATTTCTGAATAAATTACATAACATATCTTTTTTAATCTTATCAGATAAATGACAATAATATACGAAAACAATATACATACACAAACAACCTACAAAAACATGTCTTAATTTAAAACAAAAAACTAAAAATAATGGAAGTGGCCATTTCTTTTATTACTCTAACTTTTCTTGGAAAAAGAGATCGAAGCTGTACATAATATACATATATCGACCGGGACAAAGGTATCACTGTACTACGCGCAGGATTGCGTCTGGCTGAATAACTGTTTTACTTAGTCATTTTATATATCAAGTAAAAAAATTGTGATTTCATTTTCATAACAATACATATTATTTAATACTTTAATTCAGGCCATTGGTTCATGTTTTGTGAATTAGTAACAAATATATCAATCTGAATATACGACACCGGTCTACCTTTTTTGATACATCTTTGAATGTTTGTGATCAGAGTCTGGCGTCTGGGAAAATTCTTTATAAAAAGCAGAGACTTAAAAATTAATTTATATATTATTAATAATATATAATAAAATCTTACTTATGCCTGTTTCGCGATAATTTATTTATGATTATATTTTTAATATATTATGATATTACATACCTGTGATACAAAAACATTGAAGTCAAAGCCTTATTCATTACGACTGTGTAATCGGATGTGGTCTGCTGTAAATTTTAAAACTTGTACCCCAGACGTATTTTGATTATGTAGATACCAATGTATCAGTGTGTCGAGTGTTGAAAACTTATAAATAAATTAATTAATAATTGCACTCACTAATGTAGTTACTCTCAGGTTTTACCACAAATAATATAGCTAGATTCGTTTATTAATTTGATATTCCGTGAATTGAATAACGTCTTTATGAATAGGTAACTCTTAAGAGTCTTAATAGAGAAACAACGACCGATGGAATATATTTAACCAAATATATATGACAAGCAAATTAAAAACACTGGTCATGAACACAAATGATAAAACCTGAAATTAAATCGTTTCTGATAATTTAAAAATGAGTGAGAGTCACTCTTTTTTAAATTTGTAAGAAGTTCAGAGGAGTTGTTCGGATTTATACCTGCAGCTGGAGTTTCATCATCGGAGATACTGATTGATAGTGTCCATGGGCGGTATCAGTTAACATCAGGTGAGCCTCCTTCCTGTTTGTCCCATGTTCTACAAAAAAATTTTACATACTTTTATCGCATTACAACTAGAAAATGCTGCCAGCGTTAAAGGTACACTTCTACAGGGACCAAACTTTTAAAGTTGGTTTTCATTTTTTATTATTATTATTGCAAATATGTACTTTAATAAGTTACATTAATAAATGAATATTCTTACATAAATCTGAAATATTTCCATTTCCATATCTTGCAATATAAAACGCTAGAATGTAAAGAGCCTATTGTTCGAAGTTATTGATACTTTTAGTTACGGTAATGAGTCAACAAGTTACGTTTGACTTTCATATTACAAATACTTCTCGGAGCTTAGGTTTAAGGACCTATTTAATAACAAACTTGTGTCAAAGAATATTATATTACAATTAAATATTAGTTACAATGATACAGTATTTACAACATTCTTAATCTACATAGTAATAATAATAATAATTAAAAATTATTAGATAGAAAATTAAAACAATTAATAGTATAATTAATACAATTAAATATATTATAATAAAGGAAATAACTTCGATAAAGACATATAATCAACATGGATTGGAAAAGCAGATGACAGATCTTAGTGAAAAATTGTTTTGGAGACATATTTATTTATGCGTTCTAAAACAATGTGTATGCAAAAAAAAGAAAAAGAAATATGACATCACAAATTTAACACATATACACATCAATTATATTATAATATAAGCTATCTATCAAAGGAAAAAATTAAACAAACAACCACAAAATAAAAACTTAAAATTAATAATAACTAAAAACCTCATTTCCATCGATGTTAGTAATCAAGTTTACGCGAGATATTCACTATTCACTGGACCATTCAAAGTAGCAGATATATCTAGATGTCTTTTGTAATCAGACAGTAACACAAATAAGACAGTAAATAAAGACTTTTATTATTGTACTAGCGATATTCCCTGTCTTCACACGGACAACCGTGTAAAACCTTGAAAATTATATACCTTTCTCATGAATTGGTAACAACCACAACTATTTCGTGCAATGATTCTCTTAGTAAGAAACGCTCTCGTTCGAAAGTTTTTAATTTACTTTGCAAATTTGACTACGAAAAAGTATTTATATTATCCGGTTTAATATATATACTGCTCAAAACAATTAGCGGAACAAGATTTTTCTCCTTTCTATTGCTTAAACTAAAATTAGATTTAAATTAACTTGTACGCTATTTTGTACCTTGTTAATTTGTTAATTACTACAATTAATAAAAAAAATCAATTTGTATTTTTTTTATTAAAAAAAATTTAAAATGTGCATTGTAGACGAAAACAAAGTGACGTCTTTGAATTTTCATTACTTTCTAATCACAGAAAACACATTTTAAGTAGTTTTTTCAATCTTTTGAGTATTAATAGAAATTGAAGTGAGCCTTTTGAGTATTGTTATTCATTGAAGCGAGTGAGTATAGGTCATAATGCCAGATCTGACTGAATTGCATGTCTCCCGAGCTATCGCTTTGCTTGAAGAGGGTCGAACTATGCGTTATGTAGGAAATGATCTAGGAGTAGCCCCTTCTGTTATCTACAGACTTTGGAAGCGATACCGTGAGACGGGAGAATACTCACGAAGGCGTGGTCAAGGTCGAAAGAGAAAACTACACGTTTGCAAGATCGCTACATCGTCAACTGTGCTTTACGTAACCGCACCACAACTGCAATGAGATCTACAAAATACACTAAGGACGGCTACTGGTGTAGAAATTTCCGACCAGACGGTAAGAAATAGGTTGTTGGAAGCCAATTTGAGATCACGCCGACCAGTTCGGGCTGTGCTTAACAATTCAACATAGACAAGCTCGCCGACAGTTCGCGCAAAATCACGCTAATTGGCAACTTCGACATTGAGGCCAGTGCTTTTTACTGACGAATCACGATTCCGTCTAACACGTTGCGATGGTCGTCTCCGTGTTTACAGACGCCCAGGCGAGCGATACAGTGCAGCAGCAGTCCAGGAATATGACAAATTTGGATGTGGCTCTGTGATGGTTTGGGGCGGAGTTAGTTTGGACGAGCGCACAGATCTCGTCGTTGTTCCCGGGCGCTTGTGTGCTCAAACTTACATTGAAAATGTGCTCGAAGATCATGTTTGGCCCGCAGCATATGGTATGGGCCCAGATTTTGCTTTTTAATGCAAGATAATGTCAGGCCGCATACTGCAGCCATCACGTCAGATAACTTACGAAAGCAGGAAATCCGTGTAATGGAGTGGCCTTCCATGAGCCCTGACCTAAATCCAATTGAACACATTTGGGACTTGCTTAACAGGCGCATCCGGAAGTGTCCGATTGCACCTCAAACACTGCAGCAGCTCACTGAAGCGTTGATTGAAGAATGGGAGCGAATTCCACAAGAAGATATTCGAGGATCATACGAAGCATGCCGCGTCGTTGTCAAGCCGTGATTAGGGCTCATGGAGGCCACACACGTTACTGAAAGTCACTAAAGACGAATATTCAAACGATATAAGAATATTTCTTTGATGGACCTTTTTATCACCAATTAGTTTTTCGTCTACAATGCACATTTTAATTTTTTTTTTTAATAAAAAATACAAATTGATTTTTTTTATTAATTGTAGTAATTAACAAATTAACAAGGTAAAAAATAGCGTACAAGTTAATTTAAATCTAATTTTAGTTTAAGCAATAGAAAGGAGAAAAATCTTGTTCCGCTAATTGTTTTGAGCAGTATATGACACAAATAACGTAGCTTTCTATTTGTAAAAGAATTTTCCAAATCGGTTGAACAGATCTAGAGATACTAATTACTTATACTTTCAAACTTTACCTAAGTATATTAGTATGGATTACTAATCACCAACAGTATTCTTAACCTACATAGTATTTAAATAATCAAAATCCATAATTATTTATAATTAAAAATTAATAAAAAGAAAATTAAGACAAATTCAAAAGTGGACACATGGACACAGATACCTGTGGCAGTGTACCTTTTAACGCTGGTAGCATTTGACAGTTTGACTAGCAACAGCTCTGAAGTACTATCTACCAGGTGACAACTTAAATTAGTGCCTGTGGGGAACAAAATCAAATTGTAATTACTACACAATAAATTTTTAAATTGATACTTTTATCACCAACATATCATCTGCAAAGGCATAGTAACGTATCTTCTTAGCAAAGGAACTACCAAAGCAGCATTTTTCTTCACAATTGTTTTCTTTTTATTAGGGTTGCCTGGAAGCAGCTTAGTTGCGGGAAGACCGCCTCTTGCTCTGTGTAATCTCGTAAATCCAATGAAGGGCGAATATGAAACATAACTTTATTGATAACATTTATGGATTATCTTGATATACATTAAGTGGTCTATCACTCACTAGATGCTATAACAATTAGCACACATAGAAATCCTATAAATTTATTATTATACAAATGGCATAGGTATTGCCCATCATTTAAACCGTAAAAGCTTTCGCTTTTACCACTAAAGGGTGATTAATATAAAATCTGACAGCGGTAACATAAAGCACTACGCCAAAACACGAAGTCATAAAGAATTTTAATAACCACTACAATAGTTTGAAAAATTGCTGGAAACGGTGTTATTCAGGTAAACGATACATCGTTCGTCGATCGTTTAAACGTCATACGAAGATGAGGTCGAAAAGTTTTCATTACTATCATGCTAAATAATTAACATATAAAAAAACCAAATGACATAAACACTGCTCTATGTATGTGATAAAGCACGAATATTTGTTTATCAATAATAGTACTATGTTTAAAATAGTTTTATTTTTGATGTTCACAACAGAACAATCAGTAACCTACATAATTAAAGGTGACGTTCGGCTTATGATTAATCAATATTATTTAATTATTTATTTGTTAGACTGAAAAGTTCGTAGGCTAACATAGAAATAGTAGTTCAGTAGTTTTTAAATTTGATTTGATTATTCAATATACTTAGTTGCCTTCGAGAGCGATACAACGATTATAGCAGTCATAAAAGTTTTCGATACCATATTTATACTACGATTTTTTTAGCCTCAAAATAGGCTTCAGTTTCGGAGATTACCTCTTCATTCACGCAAAATTTCTATCGAGCGAGAATTCTCTAGAGGCCTGAGAATAGGAAAATGTAGCTAAGTGCCAAACCTGGAGAATACGGTAGATGCGGAAGCAATTCGAAACCTAATTCATGGAATTCTTCCATCGTTTTCATTGATTTGTGACACAGTGCATGTTATTATAAAAGTACAATATTATTATTAACAAGGACTTGATATTGCACTGTTGTATTTGTTATTACTTATCTTAGTTGGCCTTGTGCTGGTTAGTCCAAGACGACTATCGTATTTCCGGGCTCGAAACTCAACCATTCAGATAGCTCAAACTATCATATAGATAATGTGCCAAAATGTCGTAAATTTTATTGTTACGTCAAAATCGCTTACTAGATAAAAATATACGTTTCGCGAACACTTGTTACGCGAATAAGATACCCTTTTTTGTTAAGCAGGTATCGATCCCATAATATATCGACGTCAAGTGTATTTTTGTATTGGCCATTGAGTTTTTGCCCATGGGCGTACCTAAGGGTAAATCCGTCATGGTACAAAATCCTATTTCCTAATTTAATACAAATGTGAAAGTGATACTGTAATCCCGAAAATGATACTTTTGTAATTTATTCTCTGGTGGGTTGTGCCAGTATTATCATACTAAGGAAATAATTATTTCGTTTATAAGATCCAGTTGAAGAAAAATTATCTCTCATAAGACGGTTAAAAACAGAACTTTAGTAAATACATATACAGGGTGTCCCAAAAGTCGACGTCAAGTCGAAATTTTCTCATTGGTAATGCCACACCAGTTATCAGAAAAAAAAAAATCTTGTCTATTTTACTTATTTGCGTCCGTATGTCATAAGCGCCACTATCTGTCTCGCTCACATTTTATGGAATGTCTCTCTCCATCTTATTTAAACCACGCTGTGGTCATTAGGAACGTTTTGGGTGCGCTAGAATAATTTGTTGTAATTTCAAAGAGATTGTTAAAAACAGACTTTGTTTAACAAAAAAAAATTCTTATGGCCGATCTAAGAAATAAGGAAGTAAGTATTATACCACGTTAGAATCCTTATTAAATTCGCGAACTTTTAAAGCTGCTTGCCAAACTGGAGTAGTACATTTTTTTTTCAGGACGATCAGTTGAATAGTGCGAAAAATTAATTTTGAAAACTTGGTACGGTATAAAATGACATTTTCCTACAAGTAGGAGTGATCGGCACAGGGTTTAGGATCATAGGTTACATAAAGCACTATTCGGGATGACGTAAGAGAAAAAAATTTGGCAAAAAAGTAAATATTTGTAACAACAGGAATGAAAAAACTGTCACATGGTGTACATTTTCTGGAATAACAAAAAATATCCATAACTTCAAAAATACATGACTTAATTTTTTTTTTAATTTTTCTGATAACTGGTGTGGCATTACCTATGAGAAAATTTCGACTTGACGTCGACTTTTGGGACACCCTGTATAATATCTTTAATATACGTCAAAACAGCTTTTAAGCAATCAATATCCACAGACAACACATAACAACCAAAAGGAAATTAAAAGTTATATTATTGACAGCACTATTTGTCTTAAATGGAAACACAACATGAAACATATCCCAAAATGTCATTCTTCTGTGAAACGGTCGATATCCCACCACGAGGTTACTGTTGATGTCCAGGTATCCGTGGGTCTCTGCTGTGGCAACCGGCCAGGTCACTGGAAGGAGCTCCGTCACTTCTGGTGTGGGGTTTCTGCAAATACCAGTGAAATTTATTAATTACATTTAAAAATTATCACAGTCAGGAATGCCAAAAATATTGCAAAATATCCGTCTAAGCCCTAATGGACCTAATGGCAGTTGATTAAGTTTGTTTTAATTTTCTATTATATAATGATTATTATTACTATTTATATAAAATAAATAATTTATTTTCGATGTAGTCGCCTACATATTCCATAAGAACGATTACAATATAATAAATATCAAATAAGAAGGATTTTATCGAAAATACAAAACAGTTCTTTACGCGTAAGCAGCAAGTCAAAAGATACGTAAACTTAAAAGTGCATATCTATGATAATATTTCAAATAAAAATACCGCTATCATTTCAATACTGATAACGGTAAGTTTTTAACTCACCCGTACTTTACGAAATTAGCCCACATTTCTGTCATCCTATCTACAATCACATAATCTTGTTCATTCCCTAATCCCTTTAAATCGCCTATATCAAAGACATATCCTAATTCATCAGCATGGGACGCTCCACCTTCAGTAATGTTCATTCTAACCTTCTCCATATTTCTCCCTCCAGTATATGAGAAAATATAATAATAGACATTCTGACTGGAAACCAGGAATCGCTTAAGACTCCTATGACATGCATGATTAAATGATTCGTCGGAAGCGAAGTCAATCAGCTCTCGACTAACATTCGAAGTTATTGATTGACCACCTATGTAAAATCGTCGAATATAGTTGTAAACCTCATCCTTGTCTTCAATAAATTCATCAGCAAAATCTCTAAAGGGATCGTTTGGAACAGATCCTTCTGGTGTGTTACTAACAAAAGCTAACGCTTCATCATCGTTAAATCCGGTTATGATTGACATATTCTCAACTTTAGGTAGCGTGTCTAATGTAAAAGGATGGACGGTCAAGAATCCTTCTACACCACTGAATTTTCGTTCAACACAGCCAGCCAACAAGCGAAACCCTGTTGATGCTCCAATTACTCTTTGTACATCTTGACCTTTCAAAAAATCTAATGCAGTTCGAACGTTGTCCGTTGTTAACCCTAAAGATGTTGCTATCTTCAAAGGTATAGAATTATCTATTTCACCTATGGTCCATCTGGCAAAAAGGGCCCCGCTTGATAAAATAGCTCTTTGGAATAGTTGCTCATTTTCGGAAGCAATATGGAACTCAACTGAAGCGGCACCGGCGCTCTCTCCATAAGCGGTGACATGGTTTGGATCACCACCAAATGATTCAATGTTTTCTCGGATCCATCTTAAAGCTATCGTCTGGTCTTTAAAACCCTGGTTCCCAGATATTCCAGGAATGTCTAAGCATAAAAATCCGAATGGTCCAAGTCGATAGTTTATTGATACTACAATTATGTTGTGGCGTACCAAGTACTTCGGTCCATGCAGTCGCTTCGTGCCGTCACCACTGATAAAGGCCCCGCCATGTATCCAAACCAAAACTGGAAGTTTTCCAGTTGAATTGTTTGGTACGTAAACGTTTAGATTGAGACAGTCGAGGGTCATAGTGCCTGATACGACACCAGGTTGAGGGCAGATTGCAGAATCATTGTTGGCTTCGAAAATTTCAGTAAATCTTGGGTGAGGTTGAGCCGCCTGTAAATGTTAAAGTTTCTCTTTATATTTTAATTAGTAAATAATCGTTTAAATTACAAAATTCATTTACATTTACAACATACATTCAAACAAAGAGGTGAAATGTTAAAATTGTTTCCCAGGGTCGTGTGGCGTGCTTTAGAGAACTTACTAAAGGACAAGACTATGTTAACCGCAATTAATCGTATTCACATTGATCACACCATCACTTGGTACATGCAGATAGACAACTTTCAGATCGGACTAGAAAACTAATATGGATATTTAAAAAGCTGAGACATACATGCTTCTGATCGGAATCTTTTGATCACTATCTACAAAGCCTAAGACCAATCTATACTTATGTATTGCTTTCTAGTGTGGGGTGGTGCCAATAAAACGAAATTAATTACATTGGAGAGGACTCTGTTGAAGGTGATGTTTTTCAAGAATCGTTCTTATTCAACTTTTGATTT
Source organism: Pieris macdunnoughi (assembly GCA_905332375.1). Taxonomy (NCBI): domain Eukaryota; kingdom Metazoa; phylum Arthropoda; class Insecta; order Lepidoptera; family Pieridae; genus Pieris; species Pieris macdunnoughi. The sequence goes on from CAJOBZ010000047.1 coordinate 474,121, forward strand.
ATACAATTCAAGCAATCTTCTTCCCATCCGCTAATTATTTATCCTTAGATGTATCCTTAGAAAACATACTCTAATGCACTTTTACAAAGCACTTCTGGAAAGGCGTAGGAAGGACCTAGTGTAAATTATATCTCAATGTAAAACTAAATTCTCACGCCGCCAATTTTCTTATCTATCAAGTCAGCTAAACAATAAACTTAGTAGGATGCTTAATATTTACCCTAAGTTATTATACGAAATTAAAACAATAATTACCAAGTGGCTTTGTGCACTTAACTATTAAGAAACTGAATTACTACTTCAAGAATAATTTAACCATTTTTAATTTTCAGAATGCACTTACACTCTTAAACACTTTTTCTCTTTTGCACTCTCTACCTCTCATCTCATCCATCCCATTCCTAACATTATCACAGTCATTCCTAACATTATCACAGTCATTCACTTCTGGTGTGTACAAATGTCTCAACCATGTAAACCTGTATCTTTATTTTAGTAATAAGTCTTAGCTTTCTATTTTTCTTTGTATAGTATTTTGGTAACAATTGTTAAGCTACAATTTCATTAAAATCGTTGGAAGAGCGGAGTACCCTGATGTACAGGTCTCCCTAGACTTAGTTCAGGGACTCCAATATCTGCTAAAACAATGTAACTTGTTATTGAATAAAGAAATTTTGAATTTGAATTTTTATTATGGATCATGTGTATTATTTATTCATCTGAATGAATGATTTGGACTTTGTGTAGAATCACATCCTGGATCTAATTGTTCTATTTCATGTAATATTATTTGCTGATTCTAGAAATGAAATAGCCTTTTTATGTCACTTGTTGCCATTTCATTCTTACATATAAAAAATAACTCAGCGTTACATAAGTCTTCTAAAATATCTATTATAACATTCTGATAAACGCATCTTCAAACGAACCTACATTATTGCCTCTAACGGTAAACCAGGTCAAAAAGCAGAAAACTATAAATAGATTTAAAAACTTACACCAAAAGGGTTTTCGGGGTCTACCCGTCCATACGGTATACCCAGGAACATAGTGTAGTTTCCATCATCAGCGAGTATGCCCCGAAACTGACCCTGGGGGGCCTCCACCAGGAGGGGATCAGAGAAGACCCCCGGAACTAAGAGTACGAATATCCAAATCATAACTAACAATTTATCAGATAAAGTATCGTTAAATATGGTAGCGAGGTGTTTTACTTGGCACAGTCGGCGGCTTTAGTCGCGAAAAGAAATACTATTATTTTTTATATTCTAATTGATTATTTTACACCCAAATTCAGGCAAATTTTGTCATTACAACATAGGATAAACATAGGTGATTAATGAGACTTTTATAAATATGGTTGCTTGGTTCTTTGTTAATGTCTGATTTCATTATACAATCCGTATCTGCCTTAAACAACATATATTTTCTATATATATGAAGTTGGATATTCTTTCGGCCATAGTAGGGAGTTGAACCTGTACCTACCTAACCTAATTCTGAATATATTCCGGTTTAAAAATTATGATCTTATAAATATTTATAATATTTAATAATGTATGTACATATGTTTCATTTTCGTTTGCTAAATATACAATATACAGACACGGAGATGGAGTTAATTTTATAGATTTCACAGATAAATTACATAACATATCTTTTTTTTAATCTTATCAGATAAATGACAATAATATGTGAAAACAATATACATACATAGACAACCTAGTCAAATCGCGACGGTATTCAAAGGTTTTTTTAAAAAGGAAAACTTTATTAAGTAAATTACACTTAGTATTCTTAACTTATAGTCGATATGAGACTCTTATTCTAAAGTGGTCGATGCTAGACCCTATCACTATGGTGGCCGATATTAGACTACCTTTAATATAATTATAATCTTACAGCTAAAACCCCCTTACATGATAACTTTGATTCGTGGTACACAATGGAATAATAAGACTAAGCATTGATTGCATTAATGCTTATAGTGCGTTTTGGGTATCTGTGTGACATTGTAACTTTTCCCTCCTTAAGCTCGAAATCATCTGAAGAACAATTTTTCGGAGGATGGTTTCGGCCTTGAAATATTATACATGTTTTTATCTTTTTGTATGCCAGAAAGGATATAAGACTTAAAATTAAAATTACATATAGAATTATTGTCCCTAAACTGACACTATTGGTTTTCACTACACTATCACTTTGATTTTCACTGTTTTGTAGGGCGTATGATAATACTTTTAAATTGGTTAAATCAACCCCATTCAGCTTAACAGGATTAATGTTGCTCTGGATACTGATCTTCAAATTTTCAGGTAAATTTACTAGCGGCAGCTTTTGAGATATAAGCTTCTCACCGTTACTGCTATGTATTCTTAAATTGTGATTTGCAATGTTATATCTTCTATGGTTAATAAGTAAGTATTTATGAGAGTGTAATGTAAAATTTCATTATCACAGGTTCTAACCAGATCAACAGGTGATTTAGAGTAGATTATCCATCGGTTAATCTGTAAAAGTTCTACTTTAATTTCTTCGAATTCTATTGGAATTTGTTTGCAAGAGACGTTGTGAGAATATTTCATCAGGTCCAGGATACAAGTGTCTTCAACAGGTACCATGGTCTGCAGCTCATCACAGAGGTATATTTCTTCTTCTATATTCTTACATGGTGTCGACAGCGATTTCGCTTTCAACCCCTTCGCAATAAGGTAAGGATACTTGGGTAATATTATTAAGGTAAGGTTTGTTTCAGGTTGGGTGATAGGTAAGGGTACAATTTTATAATAAAAATAAGTTTCTTTCTTAACTAAGGGTATTTCTAATACTAAAGTAATAACATTGTTCTTAAAATACGATTTCAATGTCATGGACTGTTCAATTCTTACAATATTTTCAGGAATTACTTTAAATATCAGCTTATCTGTTTTCTCTACGATTCTAAGTACATTAATGAGTTCATTAGTATTAATTATAGATTGATGTAATACGCCCATTCTACTGAATGCTAAAATGTTTTCAATCTCGGTCAATTTTGTGTAAATTATTTGAAAATTATGTAAGAAGGAATTATAGATATGTGTTATTTGGTTAACATGTGAAATAATTGAAATGTCTTTAATATTTTTATTAATTTTATTAATTGCATCACTTAATTGTTCGAGATTGTTTGTAATATTTATAGTAGAGTTTGCAACAAGTCTTATCATTTCGGATATAACAGTAGTTTTCTTTTCCAGAGAATGTTCACGAGATTTTACATTTTTTATTAAGTTGTCATATTTAATAGCATCATCGTAATCCAAATTTCCTGTTATCATTTTAACTAGAGATCCCAAAGGATTAATGAGTCCTCTTTTCTGTCTATTAATTGGTACAATTTCTGAATATTTGTTCAATGTGATATTTAACATATAATTAACTTGAAGCTTAACATCATTGAAGTATATTAACGAAGGGCTACTGGTATTTAACTGTAATTCTACTATTCTATTTAGTTCTATATACCTATGCATATTAAATTCTAATTCTTCCTTAATAAGTTTAATATCTAATGTCTTAATTACTATCCACTTATCATACGTAATCATAGCGGTTCCTTCTCTAAGAGGGAGAACGCCTGGATTCTTCTCAACCTTTTGAAGTTGAAGGGCCCGGATCGTTACTGCTTGGGTCACTAGCAGGACGAACCTGTGGGGGACGTTTTATGTCTTTTATTGGAACATTTTTATCTTTTGTGCTAGTTTCTACCAATACTACATTTCTTTTTATTTTACCCTTAACTTTTGCTTTTTCATACCTGGGCTTATCCTTGCTTCTACGTCGATTTATGCCTTTAATAAAAACATTATCGCCTTCATTTAAATCAAAATTAGTTTCTCCTACTCTACTTTGTTGAACTTTTTCTTTCCTAGTTCCTATTTTATCGGTTAAGTATTTGTATAAGTAGTGGGTTCTTTTTGCATGATCCCTGACTAATTGTTGAGTATATTCTTTATCAAAATTTAAATTGAATTGATTGTTATTTTCCGTGTGACCAAATACTACTTCAAACGGAGTGAGACCTGTTACTGAATGGATTGTTTGATTGTAAGCCATTATAGCATAAGTCATCACTGATGTAGCATCTGTGAATTTATGTTCATATTTCGCAAGTCTATATATTTCTAAAATTGTGGAATGGAATCGTTCTATTAATCCCATTGAGTTTGGATTGTTAGGGGTGCCTATGTGATTGTCTATTTTATACAATGTCATTAAGTCTTTCATGAGTTTATTATTGAATTCAGAACCAGGGTCTGAACTGATTTTAGTAGGTACGCCGTAGAATGAAAAATACTTTATAAGTGCCCTGACTACTTCAGGTGTTGATCTATCTGGGATTTCAAAAGCTTGTGCTAACTTACTAAATGCGTCTAATATGGTTAAGTAATATTTTCCTTCTATGGAGAATAAATCTATAAATAATTCTTGAAAAGGTCTTGATTGAGTTTGTGTAAGTTGTAATTGAGGTTTAAATGGTCTACGATCGTATTTCATTCGTTTACAAGTGTCGCATGAATTTATTAAACTGGTTACGGTTTCTTCTAAGTTTGTCCAAAAATAAACTCGTTTTAAATGAGAAATTGTTTCTTTAATACCTCGGTGACAGGTTTTGCCTACGTGATACTTCATTACTATTTCCTCTTGTTCTTTTCGTCAGTGACATTAATTACTCTTTCAGTGCATTCATAAAGCTTTACGGTTTCTTTTCTAAATAATGAAATTAATACTTGTGTGAATAATTGTCGGTGTGCTTTATTTTCGTAATAGATAAAGTATTTAATTTTGGGTCTAATATATTCTTTAAGAAATTTTTTTATTAACTCGGAATTATCTAGGGGTAAGTGAACCTCTAAAATCTTTTGCTTGGGATGTGAACGAATTTTAACTGAAAGTTCATTTTTAAACCATGGGTATATTAATATTTGGTTTGGTTTTGTATCTATAGCTTCGTAAAGTATGGGAATGCCATCAGTATCCATATCTTCAGCAGAATGTGCTGTATCTGTACTAGAGTTTATTGTTAATGTGCGTGATGATGACCTGGAATTAACTCGAGATGGAATAGACCTAGATATTTCAGAAAAAGACATAGAGTTACTGTTATCATTTTCAGGTTCTTTACTTTGGTTGTTTTGTCCTAATCGTGTTATTGAATCGGTTAATTCTTGAATATAGTCATCAAGATTTCTATCAGAGTTATCTACATTAACTACCATTGATTGATTATCTTTATCGTTTTTACCTAAAGCATTTAATTTAATACGAGTTTTATGCTTAACTTGATTAGAAAAACTTAATGGTCTATGCTCGCTGTAAAAAATATCTCTATATTCAAAACACAAATTATTGTAACTTGTAACCATTAGAGGTTTAGTGAATTTAATTTTATAGTTTTTATCAGATGCATTCTGTATTATAGTGGTAGCATAACCGTTTTCGCATTTTACAAGAGCAGATGGTGTTCTTATACCTTTACCAAAATTAATTGAATTTAATATTGCTTGTCCATTGGGAAGATTAACAGGAACCTTAACACGAGTTTCAGATCGTGCATCAACATGAATGCCAAAAGGTGGACTATAAATAATTGGTATTTCTGTGTCACGAGTTCTTAAAATTTGATTTTTCATGTCTATATTAGCGTCAAGTTGTTTTAATAGGTCTGATCCTATTAAACCGCCATAATCGCTATCCACATTATAGATATAAAATTTATGATAATCTGTACTACAAAAAGTTTTAAAGAGGGGTATATAAATTACTTCGTTATGGTGACTTTGTGCGTGTGTACTCACGACTTCGAATGGCTCATAATATTTAAATTCTGTCAAATACTTATTTACTATTTTAGGACTTATAAAGGATCTTGAACTACCTGTGTCTATCATAAACTTACTATTTATTTCGGGAATTTCAATATGTGGCAACTTTAAAGCACCGTGATGATTTAATTGTATTACTTCGGTTTGTCGGTTATTGAGGCTTGTGTATGAAAATTTTCAGGTTCTGAGGTGTCAACCGCTTCTTCTGAATTTTGTTCTAATTGACAATAATTATCTGGTGTAAAATCATTCGGATCTATATTATAATATTCATAGGGATAATTATCTTCGTGTGTATAAAATGTTTCATGATCGTAATCTGTGTAATTATTCATATCGTCGTTCATGTAATTTGTATAAAATAAATTATTTGATGTTCTTGGTGTCATAAAATTTGGCTTAGCTTGAGGCGCCGTTCGCATCGATACATCGTTATCATATCTATGTACCGGTTTTGGTTGGTGATTTTGTGGGATACCAAATTTAAATTGTTGTTGATTCGCTGTTTGGGGGAATGGCCTGTATCCAAATTGAGGTGGTCCACCACCAAACTTAAATTGTGAATTATTAGGATTATAAGATTATATATCCCTTGCTTTTGGTTGGTACCGAATTTAAAATTAGAGAAATTAGGTTTAAATCCTTGAGGTTGTTGTTGTGATTGTATTCCGAATTTGAAATTCATTGGAGGCTTATTTTGGTATTGGGGTAATTGATTAAACTTATTAAAATTATTTTGTGAAAAATTATTTCGTGATAAATTATTTTGTGGTAAATTATTTTGTGGTAAATTATTTTGTGGAAAATTATTTTGTGTTAAATTATTTTTTTCATCAATATTTTGAGTATATTTTTGTCTATTAACACTCCGTGATTTATATTGGTTAAGGAAATTTACTTCTTCCATTACTACACTGAGCGCGTCTTCTAGAGTTGTACATCTATGTAATCGGACAACGCGTATCATATCTTCGGGCAAATTGAAAAGGAAAACATTTAAACATGTATGGTTATATATATTCATCTTCGCGTTCTTAATATTCTCGTCCTCTATTAAATTAATTTTTGAAAATAATGTGCTACGGACGCTTTGGATTCGATTACAAAAACTTAAATATGACTCACCTTGATTAATTTTAATATTTTCTAATTCAATCGAAATACATTCTTCAGTTCTAGGATCTCCGAAATGTTGGATAAGAGTTGTTCTTAGCTCCTCCCAATTATTGATGTCTCTCGCTAATCAAGTGACTTGCCTTACCTCTAAGGCGGCTTGTTATAACATGAAATATGTATATATCTTGTGCTATATTCGGACGTTCTGGCCTAAAGGCTCTAATGACATACTCACTTTTATTTAAAAATAAATTTAATAGTTTTTGTTCCCCATCGAACTTAGGTATAATATTTAGAATATCAGTTGGAATAGTGCGTATTTCTTGCATTTTTTAACAAAAATTATTTATTACAATAAAAATTAAAAATAATATAAATTTATTTTCTTTACTTACTTAATAATTCAATATAATTTTCTTTTGTTTTCAGTTAAAATCTTTATCAACTTAAAATTACTTAAATCTATTTTACACAATACACAGTCAAACGGAAATAAAATGGGACAGGTTGGAATGCGAAGAGGTTTACTCACATAAGTCTGCAACCCATTTCTTCTATTTATAACTGCTGAATCTTCTTTCACTTTTTGCCTTTAACCGTCGAATTACGCGATCAATAATGACTAATTTATTTGGTCGTAAAATATCCGTTAAATGCGTAAAAACACACGCGCAACCCTACACTCAGACTGATTTTTAGTCTTCACAGGCACAGGATTACGACGGATATCCTACCGGCTGCGCCAGTCAAATCGCGACGGTATTCAAAGGTTTTTTTAAAAAGGAAAACTTTATTAAGTAAATTACACTTAGTATTCTTAACTTATAGTCGATATGAGACTCTTATTCTAAAGTGGTCGATGCTAGACCCTATCACTATGGTGGCCGATATTAGACTACCTTTAATATAATTATAATCTTACAGCTAAAACCCCTTACATGATAACTTTGATTCGTGGTACACAATGGAATAATAAGACTAAGCATTGATTGCATTAATGCTTATGGTGCGTTTTGGGTATCTGTGTGACATTGTAACTACCTACAAAAACATGTCTTATTTTAAAATAAAGAAACCAAAAATAATGGAAGTGGCCATTTCTTTTATTACTCTAACTTTTCTTGGAAAAAGAGATCGAAGCTGTACGCAATATACATATATCGACCGGGACAAGGTATCACTGTACTACGCGCAGGATTGCGTCTGGCTGAATAACTGTTTTTACTTAGTCATTTTATATATCAAGTAAAAAAAAATTGTGATTTCATTTTCATAACAATACATATTATTTAATACTTTAATTCAGGCCATTGGTTCATGTTTTGTGAATTAGTAACAAATATATCAATCTGAATATACGACACCGGTCTACCTTTTTTGATACATCTTTGAATGTTTGTGATCAGAGTCTGGCGTCTGAGAAAATTCTTGTATAAAAAGCAGAACTTAAAATTAATTTATATATTATTAATAATATATAATAATCTTACTTTATGCCTGTTTCAAATGAAATAATTAATATAATATTTTGAACTTATATTTAGTCACCAAAACAGTTTTAACAAAGCTGTAAGTAACATTTCCCGGGTTAGAATCTTCTTTCCCAGAATTCCTTATTTTTCAAGGTCACGACATTTCATATAACAATGAACAAAATACAATTAACGCTAACTTCACGTTGAAACCTAAACTGGCTTGTTTTTCGATGTCGTGGTTTAAAGCGATGCCGTTCAGTTGTTGTCATTGTCAGTGGTTGTCATTAGGGTTGCATACAGAGCTCATGGTTGGTCGCCAGAAGTCACTTTATTTCTTTGAGTAGTATCTTCTTTATTAGATAACTGTTGACTGTGTGTGTAGCTATTATTATTAAAACAAGTTGTACGAATACTTATAGTTATAATGCTTTGCTACCTGCACTAGGTATTCAAACAACGTGTTTGTTTAGTGAGGACGGAAAAAGAAACTTGATTATCGTAATAATCCAAAACAATTTCCTTAACCTACATAGTAATAATAATTAAAAATCAATAATCTGAAAAAATGTAGATGCGGAAGCATTTCGAAACCCAATTCATGGAATTCTGTCATCGTTTTCATTGATACAGTGCATGTTATTATAATCTAACTTATCTTAGTTGGCCTTGTGCTGTCCAAGACAACTGTCGTATTACCGGGCTCTCCACTCAACCTGTCATAGCACAGAACTACAATTTTATGTTGTGGCGTCATTGTATATCTTAATATATATAAATTACGTGTCACATTGTTTGTCCGCTATGGACTCCTAAACTACCGAACCGATATCAATCAAATTTGCACACCGTGTGTAGTTTGATCCAACTTAAAAGATAGAATAATAGACAGCTTACATCTCAATTTATACCCGCAATATTATTTTATTGCAAAATATTTGTTTATTATTTGATAGTCACAATTCTAACAGATGTTACACGTTTCACATAAGCTACAATCTAATGGCATAACTACCAAAAAATCATGGTGGTCTCCATGACTGGTGTTCTCCTACCGTTTCCCTTGAATAGTTTTCTACTATGTAATATAACAAAAACCTTAGCCACAGCAACGCTTGGCCGGTCTGCTAGTATACTATACAAAGTAATGTAGATAGCAGTGTGTAGTATAAGTTCTGTGGTAACTTCAGTTAGAAATGCATCAGGACTCACTGAACGCATTTTATTTGCTGCACTTCTAACACCATAACACATTTACATGGATAACTCGCCAAAATGCCGGAAATTTTATTGTTACGTCAAAATCTATTGCTAGTTAAACATATACGCATAACCTGAACACGCCGCATACTAAATATATTAAACGCCAGATAAGGCAAAAGAAGTATGAAATTAGCGCTACCTGGAGGGTGAAACATCCGAAACTACAAAATTGTTCATCGGATATTTTAGAGCAGCCTTGCGATTCTGTAACTCACTCAAACACGCACAGCGTTTTTCGCAGCGGCGGTCGCGCTCAAATCAGTCGTGAAGCAGTGTGCGAATTCGAAAAGGGAGTTACAGAATCGCAAGGCTGCATTCAAGATAATAAAAGAGAAGCGTTTAGGTTTAAAGACATTTATTCTCATAACAGACAAGAGTCACTTACATGAGAACTTATATACTAAAGATCCAATTATCACGTCGTCATTGACGAGCTTCAAGGATCAATTAGCGAAGTAGAACTTGGGTGGACTTTCATTTACGTAGATAATTCACAGTGGGATCACTCAAGAGATGGTCTTTTAGTCTTAATTTAAATATTGCCAGGCTGTCTGCACTTTTCATATTTTGTGGAAGTGTATTATACCGCAGCAGTCCCCCAACGCTCAACGTTTTTTTTACCGTTATTGCTTCTAAACTTAGGTAGATTTTGAGATTAGATTGTGAGGTCGTCGGGAACTGTGCTTCTGATTTTGATTTATTTTAATGAAAGTAATATTAGTGTGTAATAGTCGCGAAAGTAATAGTCGCGATTCACACCCCAGATGGCGCAAATTCTTACAGGGCACGGAGCCTTTGCACATTACCTGCATAGGTTTAAAATTACGACAAGCCCAACATGTGCCTGCAATAATGGCGAAAAAAACAGTAGAACATGTGCTTCTACATTGCCCTATATTCGCATCGTCCAGGCACGACCTGGAGCAAGAAATGCAGATTATTGTAGACCATAACAGCCTACAGGACATGTTATCAAAGCACAGACCGTGCCTGAAACGGTACTGCGAAAAAAAATTAAATATATAAAGGCTAAATAATTAACATATAAAAAAAACAAATGACATAAACACTGCTCTATGTATGTGATAAAGCACGAATATTTGTTTATCAATAATAGTACTATGTTTAAAATAGTTTTATTTTTGACGTTCACAAGAGAACAATCAGTAACCTACATAATTAAAGATGACGTTCGGCTTATGATTAATCAATATTATTTAATTATTTATTTGTTAGACTGAAAAGTTCGTAGGCTAACATAGAAATAGTAGTTCAGTAGTTTTTAAATTTGATTTGATTATTCAATATACTTAGTTGCCTTCGAGAGCGATACAACGATTATAGCAGTCATAAAAGTTTTCGATACCATATTTATACTACGATTTTTTTAGCCTCAAAATAGGCTTCAGTTTCGGAGATTACCTCTTCATTCACGCAAAATTTCTATCGAGCGAGAATTCTCTAGAGGCCTGAGAATAGGAAAATGTAGCTAAGTGCCAAACCTGGAGAATACGGTAGATGCGGAAGCAATTCGAAACCTAATTCATGGAATTCTTCCATCGTTTTCATTGATTTGTGACACAGTGCATGTTATTATAAAAGTACAATATTTTTATTAACAAGGACTTGATATTGCACTGTTGTATTTGTTATTACTTATCTTAGTTGGCCTTGTGCTGGTTAGTCCAAGACGACTATCGTATTTCCGGGCTCGAAACTCAACCATTCAGATAGCTCAAACTATCATATAGATAATGTGCCAAAATGTCGTAAATTTTATTGTTACGTCAAAATCGCTTACTAGATAAAAATATACGTTTCGCGAACACTTGTTACGCGAATAAGTATCCTTTTTTGTTAAGCAGGTATCGATCCCATAATATATCGACGTCAAGTGTATTTTTGTATTGGCCATTGAGTTTTTGCCCATGGGCGTACCTAAGGGTAAATCCGTCATGGTACAAAATCCTATTTCCTAATTTAATACAAATGTGAAAGTGATACTGTAATCCCGAAAATGATACTTTTGTAATTTATTCTCTGGTGGGTTGTGCCATTAGTATTATCATACTAATAAGGAAATAATTATTTCGTTTATAAGATCCAGTTGAAGAAAAATTATCTCTCATAAGACGGTTAAAAACAGAACTTTAGTAAATACATATACAGGGTGTCCCAAAAGTCGACGTCAAGTCGAAATTTTCTCATTGGTAATGCCACACCAGTTATCAGAAAAAAAAAAAATCTTGTCTATTTTACTTATTTGCGTCCGTATGTCATAAGCGCCACTATCTGTCTCGCTCACATTTTATGGAATGTCTCTCTCCATCTTATTTAAACCACGCTGTGGTCATTAGGAACGTTTTGGGTGCGCTAGAATAATTTGTTGTAATTTCAAAGAGATTGTTAAAAACAGACTTTGTTTAACAAAAAAAAATTCTTATGGCCGATCTAAGAAATAAGGAAGTAAGTATTATACCACGTTAGAATCCTTATTAAATTCGCGAACTTTTAAAGCTGCTTGCCAAACTGGAGTAGTACATTTTTTTTTCAGGACGATCAGTTGAACTAGTGCGAAAAATTAATTTTGAAAACTTGGTACGGTATAAAATGACATTTTCCTACAAGTAGGAGTGATCGGCACAGGGTTTAGGATCATAGGTTACATAAAGCACTATTCGGGATGACGTAAGAGAAAAAAAATTGGCAAAAAGTAAATATTTGTAACAACAGGAATGAAAAAACTGTCACATGGTGTACATTTTCTGGAATAACAAAAAAATATCCATAACTTCAAAAATACATGACTTAATTTTTTTTTTTAATTTTTCTGATAACTGGTGTGGCATTACCTATGAGAAAATTTCGACTTGACGTCGACTTTTGGGACACCCTGTATAATATCTTTAATATACGTCAAAACAGCTTTTAAGCAATCAATATCCACAGACAACACATAACAACCAAAAGGAAATTAAAAGTTATATTATTGACAGCACTATTTGTCTTAAATGGAAACACAACATGAAACATATCCCAAAATGTCATTCTTCTGTGAAACGGTCGATATCCCACCACGAGGTTACTGTTGATGTCCAGGTATCCGTGGGTCTCTGCTGTGGCAACCGGCCAGGTCACTGGAAGGAGCTCCGTCACTTCTGGTGTGGGGTTTCTGCAAATACCAGTGAAATTTATTAATTACATTTAAAAATTATCACAGTCAGGAATGCCAAAAATATTGCAAAATATCCGTCTAAGCCCTAATGGACCTAATGGCAGTTGATTAAGTTTGTTTTAATTTTCTATTATATAATGATTATTATTACTATTTATATAAAATAAATAATTTATTTTCGATGTAGTCGCCTACATATTCCATAAGAACGATTACAATATAATAAATATCAAATAAGAAGGATTTTATCGAAAATACAAAACAGTTCTTTACGCGTAAGCAGCAAGTCAAAAGATACGTAAACTTAAAAAGTGCATATCTATGATAATATTTCAAATAAAAATACCGCTATCATTTCAATACTGATACCGGTAAGTTTTTAACTCACCCGTACTTTACGAAATTAGCCCACATTTCTGTCATCCTATCTACAATCACATAATCTTGTTCATTCCCTAATCCCTTTAAATCGCCTATATCAAAGACATATCCTAATTCATCAGCATGGGACGCTCCACCTTCAGTAATGTTCATTCTAACCTTCTCCATATTTCTCCCTCCAGTATATGAGAAAATATAATAATAGACATTCTGACTGGAAACCAGGAATCGCTTAAGACTCCTATGACATGCATGATTAAATGATTCGTCGGAAGCGAAGTCAATCAGCTCTCGACTAACATTCGAAGTTATTGATTGACCACCTATGTAAAATCGTCGAATATAGTTGTAAACCTCATCCTTGTCTTCAATAAATTCATCAGCAAAATCTCTAAAGGGATCGTTTGGAACAGATCCTTCTGGTGTGTTACTAACAAAAGCTAACGCTTCATCATCGTTAAATCCGGTTATGATTGACATATTCTCAACTTTAGGTAGCGTGTCTAATGTAAAAGGATGGACGGTCAAGAATCCTTCTACACCACTGAATTTTCGTTCAACACAGCCAGCCAACAAGCGAAACCCTGTTGATGCTCCAATTACTCTTTGTACATCTTGACCTTTCAAAAAATCTAATGCAGTTCGAACGTTGTCCGTTGTTAACCCTAAAGATGTTGCTATCTTCAAAGGTATAGAATTATCTATTTCACCTATGGTCCATCTGGCAAAAAGGGCCCCGCTTGATAAAATAGCTCTTTGGAATAGTTGCTCATTTTCGGAAGCAATATGGAACTCAACTGAAGCGGCACCGGCGCTCTCTCCATAAGCGGTGACATGGTTTGGATCACCACCAAATGATTCAATGTTTTCTCGGATCCATCTTAAAGCTATCGTCTGGTCTTTAAAACCCTGGTTCCCGGATATTCCAGGAATGTCTAAGCATAAAAATCCGAATGGTCCAAGTCGGTAGTTTATTGATACTACAATTATGTTGTGGCGTACCAAGTACTTCGGTCCATGCAGTCGCTTCGTGCCGTCACCACTGATAAAGGCCCCGCCATGTATCCAAACCAAAACTGGAAGTTTTCCAGTTGAATTGTTTGGTACGTAAACGTTTAGATTGAGACAGTCGAGGGTCATAGTGCCTGATACGACACCAGGTTGAGGGCAGATTGCAGAATCATTGTTGGCTTCGAAAATTTCAGTAAATCTTGGGTGAGGTTGAGCCGCCTGTAAATGTTAAAGTTTCTCTTTATATTTTAATTAGTAAATAATCGTTTAAATTACAAAATTCATTTACATTTACAACATACATTCAAACAAAGAGGTGAAATGTTAAAATTGTTTCCCAGGGTCGTGTGGCGTGCTTTAGAGAACTTACTAAAGGACAAGACTATGTTAACCGCAATTAATCGTATTCACATTGATCACACCATCACTTGGTACATGCACAACTTTCAGATCGGACTAGAAAACTAATATGGATATTTAAAAAGCTGAGACATACATGCTTCTGATCGGAATCTTTTGATCACTATCTACAAAGCCTAAGACCAATCTATACTTATGTATTGCTTTCTAGTGTGGGGTGGTGCCAATAAAACGAAATTAATTACATTGGAGAGGACTCTGTTGAAGGTGATGTTTTTCAAGAATCGTTCTTATTCAACTTTTGATTTATACAATTCAAGCAATCTTCTTCCCATCCGCTAATTATTTATCCTTAGATGTATCCTTAGAAAACATACTCTAATGCACTTTTACAAAGCACTTCTGGAAAGGCGTAGGAAGGACCTAGTGTAAATTATATCTCAATGTAAAACTAAATTCTCACGCCGCCAATTTTCTTATCTATCAAGTCAGCTAAACAATAAACTTAGTAGGATGCTTAATATTTACCCTAAGTTATTATACGAAATTAAAACAATAATTACCAAGTGGCTTTGTGCACTTAACTATGAAGAAACTGAATTACTACTTCAAGAATAATTTAACCATTTTTAATTTTCAGAATGCACTTACACTCTTAAACACTTTTTCTCTTTTGCACTCTCTACCTCTCATCTCATCCATCCCATTCCTAACATTATCACAGTCATTCACTTCTGGTGTGTACAAATGTCTCAACCATGTAAACCTGTATCTTTATTTTAGTAATAAGTCTTAGCTTTCTATTTTTCTTTGTATAGTATTTTGGTAACAATTGTTAAGCTACAATTTCATTAAAATCGTTGGAAGAGCGGAGTACCCTGATGTACAGGTCTCCCTAGACTTTGTTCAGGGACTCCAATATCTGCTAAAACAATGTAACTTGTTATTGAATAAAGAAATTTTGAATTTGAATTCTTATTATGGATCATGTGTATTATTTATTCATCTGAATGAATGATTTGGACTTTGTGTAGAATCACATCCTGGATCTAATTGTTCTATTTCATGTAATATTATTTGCTGATTCTAGAAATGAAATAGCCTTTTTATGTCACTTGTTGCCATTTCATTCTTACATATAAAAAATAACTCAGCGTTACATAAGTCTTCTAAAATATCTATTATAACATTCTGATAAACGCATCTTCAAACGAACCTACATTATTGCCTCTAACGGTAAACCAGGTCAAAAAGCAGAAAACTATAAATAGATTTAAAAACTTACACCAAAAGGGTTTTCGGGGTCTACCCGTCCATACGGTATACCCAGGAACATAGTGTAGTTTCCATCATCAGCGAGTATGCCCCGAAACTGACCCTGGGGGGCCTCCACCAGGAGGGGATCAGAGAAGACCCCCGGAACTAAGAGTACGAATATCCAAATCATAACTAACAATTTATCAGATAAAGTATCGTTAAATATGGTAGCGAGGTGTTTTACTTGGCACAGTCGGCGGCTTTAGTCGCGAAAAGAAATACTATTATTTTTTATATTCTAATTGATTATTTTACACCCAAATTCAGGCAAATTTTGTCATTACAACATAGGATAAACATAGGTGATTAATGAGACTTTTATAAATATGGTTGCTTGGTTCTTTGTTAATGTCTGATTTCATTATACAATCCGTATCTGCCTTAAACAACATATATTTTCTATATATATGAAGTTGGATATTCTTTCGGCCATAGTAGGGAGTTGAACCTGACCTACCTAACCTAATTCTGAATATATTCCGGTTTAAAAATTATGATCTTATAAATATTTATAATATTTAATAATGTATGTACATATGTTTCATTTTCGTTTGCTAAATATACAATATACAGACACGGAGATGGAGTTAATTTTATAGATTTCACAGATAAATTACATAACATATCTTTTTTTTAATCTTATCAGATAAATGACAATAATATGTGAAAACAATATACATACATAGACAACCTACAAAAACATGTCTTATTTTAAAATAAAGAAACCAAAAATAATGGAAGTGGCCATTTCTTTTATTACTCTAACTTTTCTTGGAAAAAGAGATCGAAGCTGTACGCAATATACATATATCGACCGGGACAAGGTATCACTGTACTACGCGCAGGATTGCGTCTGGCTGAATAACTGTTTTTACTTAGTCATTTTATATATCAAGTAAAAAAAATTGTGATTTCATTTTCATAACAATACATATTATTTAATACTTTAATTCAGGCCATTGGTTCATGTTTTGTGAATTAGTAACAAATATATCAATCTGAATATACGACACCGGTCTACCTTTTTTGATACATCTTTGAATGTTTGTGATCAGAGTCTGGCGTCTGAGAAAATTCTTGTATAAAAAGCAGAACTTAAAATTAATTTATATATTATTAATAATATATAATAATCTTACTTTATGCCTGTTTCAAATGAAATAATTAATATAATATTTTGAACTTATATTTAGTCACCAAAACAGTTTTAACAAAGCTGTAAGTAACATTTCCCGGGTTAGAATCTTCTTTCCCAGAATTCCTTATTTTTCAAGGTCACGACATTTCATATAACAATGAACAAAATACAATTAACGCTAACTTCACGTTGAAACCTAAACTGGCTTGTTTTTCGATGTCGTGGTTTAAAGCGATGCCGTTCAGTTGTTGTCATTGTCAGTGGTTGTCATTAGGGTTGCATACAGAGCTCATGGTTGGTCGCCAGAAGTCACTTTATTTCTGTGAGTAGTATCTTCTTTATAAGATAACTGTTGACTGTGTGTGTACCTATTATTATTAAAACAAGTTGTACGAATACTTATAGTTATAATGCTTTGCTACCTGCACTAGGTATTCAAACAACGTGTTTGTTTAGTGAGGACGGAAATAGAAACTTGATTATCGTAATAATCCAAAACAATTTCCTTAACCTACATAGTAATAATAATTAAAAATCAATAATCTGAAAAAAACTGTAGATGCGGAAGCATTTCGAAACCCAATTCATGGAATTCTGTCATCGTTTTCATTGATACAGTGCATGTTATTATAATCTAACTTATCTTAGTTGGCCTTGTGCTGTCCAAGACAACTGTCGTATTACCGGGCTCTCCACTCAACCTGTCATAGCACAGAACTACAATTTTATGTTGTGGCGTCATTGTATATCTTAATATATATAAATTACGTGTCACATTGTTTGTCCGCTATGGACTCCTAAACTACCGAACCGATATCAATCAAATTTGCACACCGTGTGTAGTTTGATCCAACTTAAAAGATAGAATAATAGACAGCTTACATCTCAATTTATACCCGCAATATTATTTTATTGCAAAATATTTGTTTATTATTTGATAGTCACAATTCTAACAGATGTTACACGTTTCACATAAGCTACAATCTAATGGCATAACTACCAAAAAATCATGGTGGTCTCCATGACTGGTGTTCTCCTACCGTTTCCCTTGAATAGTTTTCTACTATGTAATATAACAAAAACCTTAGCCACAGCAACGCTTGGCCGGTCTGCTAGTATACTATACAAAGTAATGTAGATAGCAGTGTGTAGTATAAGTTCTGTGGTAACTTCAGTTAGAAATGCATCAGGACTCAGTGAACGCATTTTATTTGCTGCACTTCTAACACCATAACACATTTACATGGATAACTCGCCAAAATGCCGGAAATTTTATTGTTACGTCAAAATCTATTGCTAGTTAAACATATACGCATAACCTGAACACGCCGCATACTAAATATATTAAACGCCAGATAAGGCAAAAGAAGTATGACATTAGCGCTACCTGGAGGGTGAAACACCCGGAACTACAAAATTGTTCATCCGATATGTTAGAGCAGCCTTGCGATTCTGTAACTCACTCAAACACGCACAGCGTTTTTCGCAGCGGCGGTCGCGCTCAAATCAGTCGTGAAGCAGTGTGCGAATTCGAAAAGGGAGTTACAGAATCGCAAGGCTGCATTCAAGATAATAAAAGAGAAGCGTTTAGGTTTAAAGACATTTATTCTCATAACAGACAAGAGTCACTTACATGAGAACTTATATACTAAAGATACAATTTATCACGTCGTCATTGACGAGCTTCAAGGATCAATTAGCGAAGTAGAACTTGGGTGGACTTTCATTTACGTAGATAACTCACAGTGGGATCACTCAAGAGATGGTCTTTTAGTCTTAATTTAAATATTGCCAGGCTGTCTGCACTTTTCATATTTTGTGGAAGTGTATTATACCGCAGCAGTCCCCCAACGCTCAACGTTTTTTTTACCGTTATTGCTTCTAAACTTAGGTAGATTTTGAGATTAGATTGTGAGGTCGTCGGGAACTGTGCTTCTGATTTTGATTTATTTTAATGAAAGTAATATTAGTGTGTAATAGTCGCGAAAGTAATAGTCGCGATTCACACCCCAGATGGCGCAAATTCTTACAGGGCACGGAGCCTTTGCACATTACCTGCATAGGTTTAAAATTACGACAAGCCCAACATGTGCCTGCAATAATGGCGAAAAAACAGTAGAACATGTGCTTCTACATTGCCCTATATTCGCATCGTCCAGGCACGACCTGGAGCAAAAAATGCAGATGACTGTAGACCATAACGGCCTACAGGACATGTTATCAAAGCACAGACCGTGCCTGGAACGGTACTGCGAAAAAAAAATTAAATATATAAAGGCGTCAAACAAAACTGAAAGCGTGGGTCTGGCCAGGAATTGCGCCTAGGCTCGCCCATGAATATTGTAAATAAAAATATTAGCGATGTAGCTAGTGAGACGCGTAACGCGTCATTCGTGAACTAGTAATTAACTATTACTATTGTAATTAATATATTATATCTTTTTAGTAAAAATTTAAGAGATAGAAAGAGTTCCTGGACACAATGGCACTATATTTTTGAAGTTATACTTCTTTAGGCGAGTTATGAAAAATTGATGAGAGTGAAATTTTACGATGCACGCGCACCGTGACACAAAATTAACAGAATGAAGTTGCCCTCGGAAGATGCTACGGCATTGGACATAATTTAAAAACAACATTCGAATAATAATAGAATTTATGTTACACTTAATGTAAGAGAATAATAATAAATATCTATTTATTTAATTTTTCAAATGTAAACTGAACTTTATTGACTATAATGACTCCTTTTCCAGTCTTTTATTATTTCATTGTAATTAATTATTTGCATGCAATCAAAAACTATTTTTAATAATGCCAAAGAAGTATAACTTCTTACGCGCGTACAAAATAAAAATAAAATAAAATATGTTTATTATGGAACATAAGATACATGTATCACTTATTCCACGTCATTAAATTTGAAGGCATCCCTACTCATCGGCAAAGAAGACAGAGGGTGTAGGCCGAGAGAAAAAGCCGGCGTAAAAAACTCTCGGTACTCTTTTAAAACAGCAAATCATCAAACGACACTTATTTAAAACAAATATCGCAAATTAATTAGAAGCAGCCTATCTAGCACTAGTCCCAGGCCCTTTTATCAACTAGATAATCGTTGACTTTATAGTAAGCCTTTTTACACAGCTTATCTTTAATACATTTCTTAAATTTATTGAAAGGCAGTGATAAAAGAGCCTCTGGGATTTTATTAAAGAAGAGTATCCCTTTCCCCAAAAAAGAATTACTAACTTTAGATAGTCTAGTACGGGGAAATTGCAGCCTGCGTTTGTTCCGTGTATTAACATTGTGCGTATGTTCTATTCTAGTAAACTTATCACTATTTTTGTATACATACATAATATTTTCATAAATATATTGCGAGGGAAAGGTAAGTATATTAATTTCCTTGAATTTATCTCTAAAAGATTCCCTACATTTTAAATTATAGATTGCACGAATAGCCCTCTTCTGCAGGATGAAAATAGTTTCGACATCAGCAGCATGACCCCATAATAATAAGCCATAAGTCATTAAGCTATGAAAGTAACTAAAATAAACAAGTCTAGCTGTATCGACATCAGTTAGTGAGCGAATTTTTTTAACCGCGTAGGCTGCAGAACTAAGTCTCTTCGCCAATCCGTTAATATGAGGGGACCACTGAAGTTTTGAATCCATGGTGATTCCGAGAAATACAGTTGTATCATCCAGATTCAATTCCTCACCGTTTATAATTGGTCTAGTATCCATAACCCTTGCATTTTTTGCACAAAATTTAATGCATTTTGTCTTTTTTGCATTAAGTAGAAGGTTATTCATACTAAACCAATGGACAATCGAAGATAGAGCATTGTTCACATCGTCAAAATTTGTTATTTGTCGTTTGATTTTAAAAATCAAGGACGTGTCATCAGCAAACAAAACTATCTGATGTTTTCTCTCTACATAAGTACACGCACCTTTTTTTTAAATTATAATAGTGAAGTACTATTATAATAAAAAATAAAAAAAAACATAGGTTATCCGTTTCGTGAACACTTCTTTCCTTTTCTGTTAAGCAGGTATAATATATCGACGTCAGTCGAAGTAAAAATATCTCTCATAAGACGGTTACAAAAAATAACTTTAATATATAAATACATTTATGTGTATATATACGTAGAAAAAGCTTTTAAGCAATCAATTTCCACAGACAACACATAACAACCAAAAGGAAATTAAAAGTTGTATTATTTACAGCACTATTTGTTTTAAATGGAAACACAACATGAAACATATCCCAAAATGTCATTCTTCTATGAAACGGTCGATATCCCACTACGAGGTTTCTGTTGATGTCCAGGTATCTGTGGGTCTCTGCTGTGGCAACCGGCCAGGTCACTGGAAGGAGCTCCGTCACTTCTGGCGTGGGGTTTCTGCAAAAACCAGTAAATTTAATTAATTACATTTAAAAACTATCACAGCCAATTTAAGGTGTTAAATATTATGACTCTCTCTACTCATTATATTCTTGAAGCCATGTTGTATGTTCAAAAAAATATAAATGATTTTTAAACAAATGGTGACTTTCACCAGTATAATACTCGAAACATAATTTATCTAAGCGTATGACCAACCTGGCTCCAGAAGTATTATTGTATTCGTATTGTACAACAAACTCTCAAGCGAAATTAGAGAATAACTGATTAATTTTAAAACTCTCGTTAAACGTAAATTAATCAATGAAGATTTTTATAAATTTGACGATTACTTAAATGATCCTAATCCTTGGGATTGATTTGTTCCAGTTCAAACAGTTTGTATGACTCAAAAGTTGGCGATTAAAAAGTGGCTGAGAGTTTCCCGCCCTTGACTTGCGAACTGGTAGTAAATTTTACATTTACTATCAATTATTAGAATCAATTTAATACTACTATGTTACTTTTCTGTTGACGTTCATAAGTGATCTTTTTAACCTATATGAATAAAAATATTTTGAGTTTAAGTTTGAGTCTGTTCCATAACTGCCAAAAATATTGCAAAATATCAGTCTAAGCCCAAATGGGAAATTTCAGATATACCTGATGAATCAATTATTGCAGTTCCATCTTTCTGTATTCAAACTCGAAATAATTGTTACTGATCTACTGAAAATCGAAGGTAAGACCACCGAGTCGACTAAATCATTATTATATACGTTGAATATAGTATGTTTATAAGAAAGAAAGAAAGATAATACTTTCCTCGTTCGACGATTAAGTATCGCAGGGAGCAAACTTTTTAAACTTGTTTTAATTTTCTATTTCTCAATTCTAAATAGATTATTGTATTAAGTTTAATGTGCTATATATTATTTCAGAGTCGATGCGGTCGTCTACATATTCCATAATGATTTTAAAGAAATAATAAGGATTTTATCGAAAATACAAAACATGTTCTATACGCACAAACATTAAGTAAAAATATAATTTTATATCGTAATTGTAAAAAGTGCACATCTATGATAATATTTCAATTAAAAATATCGTTATCATTTTAATACTGATAACACTAAGTATGTTGTTTTTAACTCACCCGTACTTCACGAAATTTGCCCACATTTCTGTCATCCTATCTACAATCACATAATCTTCTGCATTCCCTAATCCACTTAACTCGCCCATATCAAAGACATATCCTAATTCATCAGCATGGGCCGCTCCACCTTCAGTAATGTTCATTCTGACCTTCACCATATTTCTCCCTCCAGTGTATGAGAAAATGTAATAATAGACATTCTTACTGGAAACCAGGAATCGCTTAAGACTTCTATGACTTGGATGATTAAACGTTTGGTCGGAAGTGAAGTCAATCAGCTCTCGTCTAACATTCGAAGTTATTGATTGACCACCTATGTAAAATCGTCGAATATAGTTGTAAACCTCATCCTTGTCTTCAAGAAATTCTTCAGCGAAATTTCTAAAGGGATCCAAATTGGGAAAAGATTCTTCTGGCGTGTTAATAAAACTAGCTAACGATTCATCATCATTGAATCCGGTGATGATTGACATATTCTCAACTTTTGATAGCCTGTCTAATGTAAAAGGATGGACGAGCATGAATCCCTCTACACCACTAAATTTTCGTTCAACACAGCCAGACAACATTCCAAACGCTCTTGATGCACCAATTACTCTTTGTACATCTTGGCCTTTCAAAAAATCTAACGCAGTTTGAACGTTGTCCGTTGTTAACCCTAAAGATGTTGCTATCTTCAAAGGTATAGAATTATCTATTTCACCTATGGTCCATGTGCCAAAAATGGCTCCGCTTGACAAAATAGCCCTTTGGAATAGTTGCTCATTTTCGGAAGCCATATGGAACTCAACTGAAGCAGCACCGGCGCTCTCTCCATAAGCGGTGACATGGTTTGGATCACCACCGAACGATTCAATGTTTTCTCGGATCCATCTTAAAGCTATCGTCTGGTCTTTAAAACCCTGGTTCCCGGATATTCCAGGAATGTCTAAGCACAAAAATCCGAATGGTCCAAGTCGATAGTTTATTGATACTACAATTATGTTGTGGCGTACTAAATACTTCGGTCCTTGCTGTCGCTTAGTGCCATCACCAAAGGAAAAGCCCCCGCCATGTATCCAAACTAAAACTGGAAGTTTTCCAGTTGAATTGTTTGGTACGTAAACATTTAGATTGAGACAGTCGAGGGTCATAGTGCCTGATGCGTCACCGGCTTGAGGGCAGATTGCAGAATCATTGTTGGCTTCGAATATTTCAGTAAATCTTGGGTGAGGTTGAGCCGCCTATAAATGTTAAAGTTTCTCTTTATATTTTAATTAGTAAATAATCGTTTAAATTACAAAATTCATTTACATTTACAACATACATTCAATCAAAGAGGTGAAATGTTAAAATTGTTTCCCAGAGTCGTGCGGCGTTTTTAGAGAACTTACAAAAGGACAATACTATGTTAACCGCTATTAATCGTATTTTCATATACCAGGTGAGACAAAAGATTCACGGGGAGTAGAAACACATTATTATTTATTATTATTATGAGATATATTTATGAAAATATTATGTGTGTATACAAAAATAGTGATAAGTTTACTAGAATAGAACATACGCACAATGTTAATACACGGAACAAACGCAGGCTGCAATTTCCCCATCCTATACTATCTAAAGCTAGTAATTCTTTTTTGGGAAAAGGGATACTCTTCTTAAATAAAATCCCAGAGGCTCTTTTATCTCTGCTTTTTAATAAATTTAAGAAATGTATTAAAGAAAAGCTGTGTAAAAAGGCTTACTATAAAGTCAACGATTATCTAGTTGATAAAAGGGCCTGGGACTAGTGCTAGACAGGCTACTTCTAATTAATTTGCGATATTTGTTTTAAAATAAGTGTTGTTTGATGATTTGCTATTTTAAAAGAGTACCGAGAGTTCTTTACGCCGGCTTTTTCTTTGGGCCTACACCCTCTGTCTTCTTTGCCGATGAGTAGGGATGCCTACAAATTGAAATTTAATGACGTGGAATAAGTGATACATATGTTCCATAATAAACATATTTTATTTTATTTTTATTTTTTTATAAAGACACTTGCAATAAATTATACCTACTTGATTAATTATGATAAATATCTGGTGCCATGGATAAAACCTTAATATAAATATGTTTGTATAAATATTATTTAAAAAATGATTCTTAGCTGATTCTTTTGGAAATAGTTTGTTCTTATTATCATTATGAAAGCCTTTATTATCAGCGATCATGTGTATTATTTCGGACTTTGAGTACAATCACATTCTGGACCAAATTGTTCTTTTTCATGAAATATTACTTGCTGTTTCTAAATGAAATAGGCTTTTTGAGTCACTTGTTGCTATTTCATTCTAGCATATAAAAAATAACTCAGCATTACCTAAGTCTTATAAAGTATCTATTATAACATTCTGATAAACGCATCTTCAAACGAACCTATATTATTGCCTCTAACGGTAAACCAGGTCTAAAAGCAGAAAACTATAACTAGATTTTAAAAATAGATCTTAAAACTTACTCCAAAAGGGTTTTCGGGGTCCACCCGCCCATACGGTATACCCAGAAACATAGTGTAGTTTCCATCATCAGCGGGTATGCCCCGAAACTGACCCTGGGGGGCCTCCACCAGGAGGGGATCAGAGAAGACCCCCGGAACTAAGAGTACGAATATCCAAATCATAACTAACAATTTATCAGATAAAGTATCGTTAAATATGGTAGCGAGGTGTTTTACTTGGCACAGTCGGCGGCTTTAGTCGCGAAAGGAAATATTTATATTATAATTGAATATTTCAAAAAGTAATATAAAATTTGTATTATTTTTGCTCGGTGCTTTTTGTCTTTCCATCACAGGATAAACATAGTTGATATATAAGACTTTTATAAATATGGTCGCAAGAATGCTTGGTTCTTTGTTTATGTCTCATCATATCAACGTCTGATGAGACCATCATGACGATATCATTATACAACCGATATTCACCTCAAGCAATATCTATTTTCTATATATGGTGTTGGATATTATGTAAGTCTTTCGGCCCTACTCGGGAGTCGTACCGGAGACCTAATTCTGAGTTAGTACTCAAGTTTTTACGTGTGGTATAAAAATTATGATCATATAAATACTTATAATAAATGACATATACATATTTTAATTAAATATTTTCATCAGCTAAATATATAATATACAATATACAGATAGAGGATACACGAAGATAGAGGTAATTTTATAGATTAATAATAAAATTTGGTATATTATATTTCTTTTTTTTAATCTAATCAGATTAAGGAAATTATGTATGTGCAAACAATATACATACATAGGCAATCTACAAAAACATAAAGCGATTTGTGGTTCTTGATTGTCTTATTTTAAAATAAAGAAACCAAATATCAATGAATTGGCCATTTCTTTTATTACCTTAAGTTTTCATAAAAAAGAGATCGAAGCTGTACGGAAGAAATATCGACCGGGACAAGGTTTCACGGAACTACGCGCAGGATTGCGTCTGTCTGAGTAACTGTTTTAACTTTGTCATTTTATTAATTACATAGAGAAACATACAGAAAGCCAAGGCACAACAAAACTATATTAATCTTACTTTGTGACTGCTTTAAATGAAATAATAAATTTAATGTTAAAAACAAAAAGTTTAACAAAAGCTGTAAGTAACTTTTCCCGGATTAGAACCTTTTCCAGATCCCTTAATTTGTCTTAGTTTGACAGCTAAACGGCCCAATTTAGGTTCGGAGGAACGAACAGAACTGGCTTGTTTCGATGTCATGGTAAAAAGTGCCGTTCTGACCGCCAGAAGTCACTTAATAAATATAAATAATATTAGTAATATTATAATGACTATTGACTGTGTGTATTTGTTGTAATATGTGTTGTGCATAATTATTAAAACTAGTTGTAATATTACTAATAGATAAATAAGTACTAAGCAATTTTGTATTAACTTACGAAATGCTTTCTACCTGCACTAGGCCTGCAAACTCGTAACAGGCTTTGTTTGAGGACGGATATAGAAAATATATTAAATAATAATCAAAACAAAGGAATACATTAAAATATTTTATTGAAGTGAAAAAATTTTAAACTCGCGTCAGGACACGTGACCTGATCGAAAATTCGTAAGACGGATGGAGAGAAGACCGCTGGCGCGGCAGTATAATAAATTTTCAAGATAACAAACATTAGGTACGTAAATTTTTTTAAATACCATCTTATCTATATTACCTCACTACAGATATGTGTTAAAATCATAGACAAACTCGGTGTTACGTAATAACAAACGTCAAAGGCAACAACTAGTGGACTTTATATAATTACAAATTGCAAAATGACATTCAAAGATTATATTTATCGATTTAACGTGATTGATTGTTATTAATTAAACATGATAGAGAAGTATTTGCATTAAGATAAGCACACCGCAAGCGAACCGCAAGTATAAAGCGCGCATCGTAGTTAAACAATCCTAATTTATAGATATTATAAATGCGAAAGTAATTCTGTTCGTCTCATTTCACGATTAAACCGATTTTAATGAAATTTGGAAATAAGAATTATTATTGTTTACTTCTTGTATTTAGGCAAGAAGTAAATAAATATTGTTTTGTGTCTTTGAAATTTCGACTTAAATGGACATCAAATTAAAATTATGTTACTTACTATTAGAAATCACTTATGGGTATAAAACCTTACGACCTCTCAGACTTTCCGAGTCACAAAAATTTCATAAAAAATCGGTCTAGCAATTTCGAAGGTGTTTGGTTACACTGTGACACGAGATTTTTATGTATAGATAAAAGCTAACAACCATACACATACAACCCGATTTCCTATGGCTTATCTATTACTTAAGTAATAATTTTCAACTAATATTCCTACGGCGTTTCATATTTTGCCCTTATTGATGCAATTTAAATGTTCTTTTGGGAATAAGTAAGAGATAAGGGTAACTAGGACTTACACATCAAAATACGTGATGTTTCGATTGATGCAACTTTTGTAGATGTTTTTAATTAGTTCTTCTGTTACCAAAATGACGAAATTTTGGACGACAGCTATAGATTTCTTTTAAATAGACTCACTCTCCAATGGATTATCGTTTAGGAGCCTAAATAATGTAATCATCACCATATTAATTCCTTACTCTTATATGAATACGAGGTTTTATCGGTCGATTTGATAATCACGTATCAAAATATAAATAACATATGACAACCGGTTACAACGGCATTCAACATGGCCGAAACATCGGCAAATCAGCTGTTTTTTCACGTCTTCGTGAGAAATAACTACATTACGACAGATATTACTCTTTCTAGGTCCTTAAAATGGGTAGTTATTGTATTGTTTGCTTCAAAACAGGGATTTTTACAAAAGATTTGCTTTGTTGTTTACAAATGGCGGACATGACGCCCGGTTTTGGCGGCAATCAGCTGAGTCTACGTCACCCGTCGGACCGGTCCGCGCACCATGAAACCGATGAAGAAAGCTTTTGCGGTGCTATCGCTTAAATATCGCAATTTGATTTTGACAATAAGGCTATTTTACAACATATAACATACGCCATTATTTGTGACGACTTTGTGCGTATATGTGTTTACATAATTATACTTAAAGAGTCTCTCATGAAGTAATATCAATAGTTACGTAATATGTTAGGTTATTAAGCGGAATAAATGTGACCTTGATATTATTAGGGATTCTCCACTTAATTTTAGACAAATATACAAGCCATATATAGGCTTAGCTTTAATCAGATTTATATATTCAATAATTATCCACCTTCTCACTTATACCTGACTCCTGGCTCAAATAAATCAATAATGACAAACGATACTTAAACGATATAACAAAAACGCATTACTTAGTAAGGGGGTGCCTCAAGTACGGGCGGGCAAATCAGCTGAGCAGCTTTTTTTCGCTTTTTTTTGCGATTACCAAGGAACAGGTTTATAATGCCGCCACATACTTTGGGCCTGTTTTCTGGGAACGTTTTGGTCAATGTTTTTTTTAATCTCTGGCAGGTAGGTTGCCAGCATTGTATAGAAATGTCATTGTCTATGACCTCTAATGTGATTTCGTATGAATAATTAGGACGGACGTGCCCTAATAAAAGAGGCATTTTATTGGTTTCTATGGGAATAATACAAATACCAATGGGCGATCTATTTGGATTATATAATACACCAATACATATTCTGATGATTTGTAAAGATGTAAACGCCAGTTTATAACATTTAAATTACAACGTTTCGAATGTTTTCGGCGGCCAAGTTCAGCCAATTTTAGTTATATTTTGATTATTAATACTTAAACTACTGTATGTGTGGTATATTTCTATTAAATGTTACTAAGAAATTGCATCATACACTACGTGGCATACGTCTGAATTCCTATGAAGCGTCATCAGTTATTAATTCACCCAAAAATTCAAACGCATTCAATACTAGCTTTTTTGATTAATGTTATTAAAGAATATAACTCGTCGACGCGACGTCTGCCTAGAATTAACAATTAGGGAACAGCTTATTCATATAACAGTAACAAAACGAGCCGTAATTCGTATGAACGTTAGTAAAATTATTATGTAGAGTGCGGTCGCGAGATTGTCTTTAGCTTTGTAAAGGAAAATGCGTCATTGAGAAGAATTTTATTAGTATTGTCCTTTGTAATAAAAAAAAACATTTTTTTTTATTCAATAACAAACAAGTTAATTTTTTTGCAGATATTGGAGCCCCGAACTAAGTCTAGAGAAACCTATACATCAGGGTACTCCGCTCTTCCAATGATTTAATGAAATAGTAACTGAACAACCAATATTATAAAGAAAAACAGAAAGCTAAGACTAATTACAAAACTAAACTACAATTTTTTTTTAAAATAAGTACCTACCTATATATTTGACATGCTTTGATTCGCGGAGTCAGGGGAGTAAATATATCAAATACTAATTAACATAATTTAAATTACATAATATGGAGTTTTAGTTACATTACTATCATTATATATTTATTAATTTTATATTAGTAGATATTGCTTATCTGTAATTGGTCAAGAGACGCTGTTGCTTTTTTTTATGTAAGAGGAGGCAAACCTGATGTTAAGTGATTGTACACTCACATTGCCAGAAGGCTCGCAAGCGCGATGCCGGCTTTTTAAGAATTGGTACGCTCTTTTCTTGAAGGACTCTAAGTCGAATTGGTTCGGAAACATACGTGTTCTCTCGTTGAAGGACTCTTTCATTTTTTTTCACAGCTTGGGATCCAGCTGATGCGATGGTAGCACCACATACAAACGCTTCGTGGCGTCTTCTTTAATACAAACGCATAATCTATGCAAACATACGCAAAATTAAACACACATTTAAATTTAAGTATTATTTATACATGTTTTAAAGTTCACTTAAATTTACCCGAAATTACATTCTTAAAATTCTGTGAATTTAAAACAAAAGGCCCGGACATCTGTGGGGTACGGAACTTCCCGCCAAGCCGAATGTCATCCACAGTTTAAAGAACCCAGCTTCATGTGGAGTAAGCTTTAATGTAGCTTTAATGTATTACCACGTAGTCCACCAACACCATGCGAACTTCTTTTCGCTTTATAATTTTTTTAGTTAGCCAAGCTTTTTTACAAACCAACACAAGGATCATTTTGCAAAGACTGATCGCTTTTCCAAAATAGATTGGTTTTTAGATTTTCGGTGCAGTTTTTCTTTCCATGAAAGCCTTCAGTTCACGGAATAATTAATTTTAATAAAACTACTCGAGTTGGGCCAGCCGTCTTCGAGTTTTGCTCGTAGCAACATATTTTGTGATTCATTTTAACGAATAAATTGTCTACTAAAGAATTAAAAGGTAGGTATTATTAATTGAGCAGTGTTGGCGTAGTAGCTTCAGCGTGCGACTCTCATCCCTGAGGACGTAGGATAGATTCCCGACTGTGCACCAATGGACGTTCTTTCTATGTGCACATTTAACATGAGGAAACCGGCTTGCCTTAGACCCAAAAAGTAGACGGCGTGTGTCAGGTACAGGATCATTTACTTGCCTATTAAATTGACAAATGATCATGAAACAGGTTCAGGTAAATCTGATGCCCGGACCTAAAAGGTTACAGCGCGACTGCTATTGTGTCAGCGTCTCATGCATGGATTTTTTTAAAGAAATCAGAGATATTGTAGCATATATTATCTCAATGTACCAAAAACCTAGAAGATAATATAAATAAAATAAAATGTGTTTGTTCATTTGACAACAATTCATTATAATGTGTAAGTAAAAAAAAACCTGTGTAAGGGTTCGCAGCTCTTCCATAACAAACTTAATAAAGTCAAAATCAAAGTAACTTTATTCATATAGTAGGTATTTATTTATACACTTATGAACGTCAAAAAAAAAGTTAAATTAATTGTAAATTTACATTTAAAACTCGTACCAGTTCGCAAGTCAAGGGCGTAGAGCGGGCAAGATGAACTGGCAAGAAACTCTCCGCTACTAGTTAAAATAGTAAGTTCCATAAACTATATTTGTATACAATTAATTATATATTTTTTTATTTTTCTTTTGTTTTTTCAACTGTTTCCAACACGCCGGAGGGCAGGATTGAGTGAATGAAATGTCCTAACTACATATTAGGTAACACCTCAACATTGCGTAAGATGATAAGATACCATAGGAATTAATAATAACTGGTCGTTGGTACATACGATATTATTTCATATGCCTGCACCGGATGTTTTGAATTGTCTATAGTCAGCCTTTGGTTCAACTTTTTTTTTTTTTTTTATAGAACGGGGGGCAAACGGGCAGGAGGCTCACCTGATGTTAAGTGATACCGCCGCCCATGGACAGTCTCAATGCCAGAGGGCTCGCGAGTGCGTTGCCGGCCTTTTAAGAATTGGTACGCTCTTTTCTTGAAGGACCTTAAGTCGAATTGGTTCGTGAATACTTCAATGGGCAGCTGGTTCCACATAGTGGTGGTGCGCGGCAAAAACTGCCTTGAAAAACGCTCAGTTGTGGAACGGCGGACGTCGAGGTGATACGGGTGGAATTTCGTATTCTGCCTCGACGTCCGATGATGAACTTAACTTCGAAGTCCTTTAGAGAAAGAAAGGTTTAACCACTGACCGGGCCGAGGGCCCCTTTTCATAGGAAAATTAATGGTGATATTCCGAAACGAGCTATACGCGCGACCTATTGGCAATACAGTACGGGTGTTGGAAATACTTTTTATTCTTTTCTTTATTGTTAATTATTGATCTTTATTTTCCTTCTGGACTTCCTTCGCAACTCTCCCACCCCACAGTAAAAACATCTCGCGTGTGTTCCTCAACCAAGTAAACACAGTACCTACACATGGAAAGAAAACTTCACAAATTCTTCCGGCATCTTACTATAAAGAATAAAAGATAATCATGCCGATCACAAAGCTACTTTCACAGAGTAATAAAACCATTTCATCTATTGTTTTGTGAAACAAAACGTAAAAAAACTCCGACTTGAACAGCTGATTCTTTTAACAATTTTTAATCTTTGAATTTGTTTTTACATAGAGTTTAGTACTACAAATATACCGCCACAGTTCTTGTAAAGAATAGGGTTTGATGTCGGGAAAAAAGTCTTGATCTTACATTTAAGTGTAAAAACGTGGATAAATTAAACTAATTTTACACGATAATTAAATCGTTACCATGGTGACCAACACGTATTAGTACCCCACGTTTGGTTACTAATAGTAACGTATGTAAAACAAAGAAAGGGTGCGTGTACTTATGTACGCGCGTAAGAAGTTATACTTCTTTGGCTTTCATTATTTTTTTTAAATATTAAATAATTAATAATAAATATTTAACGTTAATAATTTAATAATATTTAATAGTTAGTATATTATTCAATTATTAATTAATAATAATCATTTTTTATTATTTTATTATATTATTCATTAAATTTAATAACTAGGTATGTTTCATAACCTTTTAACTAAGTAACAATAGGTCTTTGTGAAAAAGCATTGCTAAATTTCTTTGAAAAAATAATTAAAACTCCTTTATTTGTTTAAAAGGTACCTACTACAAAGGTCATTATGGTCATTCAAAATTCTTGGCATAGCTGCTAACTTCACGCATATTCTATTTCTTTTTACTTGTAGATTGTCTTATTCCCATCTCGCTCGCGCACGCTCGGCGCCCGGCTGGTTTAAAAAGAATTCGTTAGTGGGCAACTTAATTCTGATAATTTTGTGTCACGGTGCGCGCGCATCGTAAAATTTCACTCTCATTAATTTTTCAAAACGCGCCTAAAGAAGTATAACTTCAAAAACTTGGCGATCAAAAAGAGTGGCGGAGAGTTTATTGCCATTTGCCAGTTCTTCTCTTCCGTTCTACGCCCTTGATTTGAGAACTGGCAGTAAATGTAAAATTAGAAGCATTTAATGTATATTTCTTTTTTTACGTTCATAAGTGTACATTGTGTTACCTATTTGAATAAATGATTATTGACTTATGACTTTTGACTATTGATAAAAAGCCTTAGTCAAGGATATCAATAAAAAAAATAGAAAGGACCAACATGTTTATTCTGTCCCTAACCAAACGGGCTATTTCCTACTGGGATAAGCCTTTTATATTGCAATGACAGGCTAAAATTGGACTTCTAAAGTATCTTAAATCTTATTTTGTCCACGATTCAATTTCTAGGTAAACAATAATTCAAATTATAGAATATAAAATTCAAAAGCGAAGTGCCGTTATCGGACAAGGACTGATCGTGGACAGTGCAGAAACCGACGCCGAAATTTAAATTAGGTATGGAGATTATGGACTAAATAATTACTAAACAAGGTGAGAGTGATGCTTTTTATTTTTTGTACTAAAAAGGATTTATACCACACGCATCGACTATAGAAGCGCACACGTGTGTTCGTATAGATACGAAATTATCCCTTTGTTTTCTTTTAACACATGGGTATAGATAAAAAAGAATATTACATAATCATACATCACAGATCTGACAACAAACTGAAAAACGAACTTATAGCTAAGTGATAAAACTCAAAGTTCAATAAAAATGGTTGCTAAGACAAGGTTTTCCCTCGCTTTTAAGAGGTCATTGTCGGTCAATAAACAGGTATTTTGATGGTTTATATATTATTATAAGCTGTATTCCCTGGTAATACAGTGTAGATTGATAACGTCCCGCCAATTTCTCACGATCCACATTATGACGAGTTGATCGCGATTAAAAAAACAAACTGTCAATCTCGACCCAAAGCAACACAAATAAAGTACAAATTTGCACTCGAAAGTTTTCGCGCGCTTTCTGACAGACACGTGGTCTATGGTTGATAATGGTTTTGTCAAAACTTGATTTAAATGAGGTTTTAATAATAAAATGCATCGGACATTGACTTTTTAACGATGTTCGATTCGTAAAACATTTAACAAATATAGGCCTAGTTGCTACAGACAATTATAAAATGTATATATTATAGTAAATTCATATTACAATATAATGACGGGATAAGTAATTGCTTTTTTTAGGTAGTTCACAGTCAAATTTTATGTATAAGTACCGCATACACGCATTTAAGTGTCTATATTTTAATGGTAAAGTAACCGATTTGTATCATTTATCTTTTCAACCCATAATCCTCTATCAATAAACAGCTCCTTTCGGAAACAGATCTAGTCTAATAGATATCTAGATAAGCTTTTTCAGTGATGTTAACAGAGACGTCAAATTTTAAATTAACAATTCGTGATCACTTCTCATCATTTTAAAACCGTTGTATATATGCTAATATTTATGATGTAATGTGATATTCTGTTATCATGCAAGTGAAAAAACCCTGTGGCTCTTTTAAAATTTCTGTATCTTTTGCGTGATATTTTTTTTATAGGCAAGTAGGTAATCAGCCTTTTGCGCCATACTCGCGCTTTTTGGGCCTTCGACATGCAGATGAACATAACACGATGGGGTTTCCTTAACCGTAGAAGCGCTAAATGTGGACAAAGACAAAAAGTGCACAGCCGGGTTTCGAAGCTACGGTGGTTAAGTCGCTGAACCACTAGGTTAACCCCTCAATGTCACGTTTTGATGATTTTTCGGTTAAAAGTATATGCGCAAAATTTCCCCAGTTCGCGAAATCTTGCCAAGTTACATGACGAGACTATACAAATATTTTCTCCTATTAATTCTTGCAAAGACTTGCAAAGAGAGAAGAATAAAGTTTTGGAGTCGCTAAAATTTCAAGTGAATCTATAGGCTTCATGCAACTCTCATCCCTGAGGTTCGATTCCGGCTGTGCACCGACGGAGTTTCTGTCTATGTGCGTGTTTAACACTCGCTTATACTGTGAAAAAATACACATTTGAAACCGGCATGTCTTAGACTCAAAAAGTCTACAGCGTGTGTCAGGTAGGTACAGAAACAAATGATCACGAGACATATACAGAAATCTGAGGCCCAGACCGAATAGTAGTAGTACTGCCACTGGTTTCGCGTTTCCACAGCTTGGATCGTCCCGACGCGACAGGTAGAGCAATAAAACTAAAAAGTACCATTGTTCCTGCACTATGCAGGAATTATAATGGTTTTTCACTTTATTACGCACTTGTGGTAAAAATAATTAAGATAAACCTTGTTTTATTCTTAACAATAGATTCCCATCTGTAAGGGATGGATAAAATTTCGGTAACTCCGCCCCAGGGACATAGACACACAATTTGTGGGACTAACTTTTTATAAGAACAATTATTGCCGGAAATCAAACCCATTACGAGAAAAGCAGCACGGCGATTCAGACTACATCATCCAATACATATAGGAGTGCTCATAAGAGCATAATTTAATAATTATGTTTGGAAGTGAAATATTAAATCTCTTCTGGCGCAAAGGTGGCATACACTATATTATCCGAACTAGTACATTCTGACAATCTAAGCCAAGATGGAACGTGTTCATTATGTATTATTTTCCGAATAGCATTCATTAAAATAAATATTGTTTACTGTTTTATTTTGAATAGTAATTTTCAGTACTCATGCAGGGTAGCAATTTTGGTACGAATTTATTCTTATTATACACAAATGAACGGATATTGGCTTCTAAAAAATACATGCATATATTATGTACTTGTATCATGTTTTTTTGTCAGGCCTAAGTTCAAACTTTGGTTGAAGGACACTTACTTTGACATTGAATAATCGTGTATTTGTTATCTCACGTCCTAAATTTAGATCAAAAGTATTCAGAAAGCTTTATACCCCGAAGTCATTTTGCAAACACATACAAAATTATTCTATTAAATAGTGCCGACAGCTATATTTGTTCTTTAACAGTATTAAAAAATCAAATAAATCTCTTCCTTTTGCTTTATGAAAATGAAGTACACATGAAAACTTTATTGTACAAATTTATTACACTTAAATAATATTTGTGTAATTCGATTACTTAATTAATTTAATAGCTTTATTATTCATATTCACACGCGAATTGTCAACTTTTATTAATTACAAATAATAAAACTTTGATTAATCTGTAATTTCGTTTATAATTTGCAAATCGAAATAATTAATGATCCATAGATTGTATCTATGCATAATGTATGCCTAATAAATCTGTGGCAAAAAGCGCGCGAAACGAGCGCGTCGGTTACGGTACCGTTGGGGGCGTTAACTTTTTAAATCTGGAATGCTATCCCGCGACGCGCCCGCCACTTGTTACCAATTTGGCTCTCTTAGTTAAGTAACAACAATTATTTATGAACGGTTTTTGTAACGAAGCATAACCACTATGTAATATTGACTTTAAATCTACACAAGATCAAAAACAATAGTTTACCCTTTTTTAACACAAAATAGTGTATCCAAATACTAGTTAACTTGTTCCTGTTAAATTTGATAGCGCGTACCTTGGTATTATATATATAATTATTATTAGGATGTAATACATACATAATAAACGAGGATGATCATATTTTCCACCTCACCAAAGAGGATGTGAGGAAATATAAGAAGAGGCGGGAAGACTGACTTGGTTTAGCAGTAGTTGTTCGTTGTTTCGACTATGTATTTGCGTGTTGTTCCCACGAGAATGTTAAGTGCTCCTATTTCACCATGCCTCTTGCTGATAGAGGACAAATCTTTGTTTTTAATTGATTTTATTATTGTTTATTACTTAAGATGTCATGTGGAACATGGTGTTATGGTTGCAGCTCCTTACAAACGTTGTCTAAAACAAAAAAACTTGGCGATCAAAAAGAGTGGCCGAGAGTTGCCAGTTCTTCTCTGCCGTTCTACGCCCTTGATTTGAGAACTGGCAGTAAATGTAAAATTAGAAGCATTTAATCTATTTTTCTTTTTTAACGTTCATAAGTCTACATTGTGTTACCTATATGAATAAATGATTATTGACTTTGACTTTAGTAACAATTTAGGTTTTTCTTTGAAATATTAAGTATTAATTGTCATCTGTTTAATGCTTAATTTCAGTTTCATTTTTTTTCTTTTGTCTATTAATGTACTTATGTTTTCTGTTTAATATATTTTGTTTATCTTTGTAATCTGTTTTGGCTTCATATATTGTCTAAGATTACTAATAAATAAATAAACATGAATGTTACAAAAGTATATTACGCAATGTAGATAGGTATATATTATATAGTTTCAATTAATCAATGTAGTATGTCATGTCCTTTCTTCTCTCACATTACTTACGTGGCGTAATGTTATAAAGCCTTCCTCGATAAATTGAAAGAAAGAAAGAAAGAAAAAACACATAGTAGAATAGGGTGTATAGTTAAGAGAAACTGCACTAACCCCACACTAGAATTGCGTGTCGTGGGCAGATAGTCTCTTCCATTTGACATATTAATTATTTAAGGCACCAAACTACTTAAATAGACAATCAAACTGACAGGTATCATTTTTAAATATTAACCAGTCGTTCCTGAATGTTGCGCATTCAAAAAACAAATAAACTGTTCAGCTTAGAATCGCCTAAAAGAAGTTTTAGCGACCTCTCCACGTTTTATTTCAGACAATTTGCTTAACCATAAGAAACCTTCTTTAGGAATCGAATCAATTGCTTGAAACCGTTATACAGACGTCGTTCATTTTATCTGAGCAAAATGCAAAATAAATTATAAGAATTGCTTTAAAACTTCTTCAGTCGCACTATTCATTTCTGAAGGTTCTAGTGGAATAGGGCGCCGCACAGCTTCCACCACTCTCCACTATCTCCGGCAAGCTTCTGCGCCTGGGTGATTGTAAGACCTGTACTTTAAAACTAGTCTGTTCCATTTCGTCATTCATTTGTACTTTAATAATATAACGCCGGCGTTAAAGGAACACTGCCACAGGGAACTAACTTTTTAAATTTGTTTAAATTTTCTTTGTATTAATTTTTATTATTATTATAGTTTAAAAGTTGTAATAAATGTACATTTGTTATATTTTTAATATCAACGCCTTATAATTATTTAATCAAAACAAAGAAAATATTGCGATAATTACGTAACTGTTAAACCTTTGAAGAAGATCTTTTAATCATAAATATAAGTCTTAAATAAATTATTTATGATCGTATTTGTATGTCCGTCAGTTTGTTAGCTAATCTCCGTAACTACATGCAGGTAGACTCCGTCGAAACAATTGTTCCTTAGAAATTGGATGTCGTAAAGGATTATGGTATTAATGTATATATTTATTTAAGCCTAAATAACTTTTACGTAATTTAACTCGCCTAATTTAGATCTAATTTAACTAATTAGAGCTAAAGTATTGTTGTGTTAATACGCTTTAAAAACTCATTAATAAAAGTGTTAATAATTAAATCACACTCACATTTTTTTAAATAGTATAGGGGGTCAAACTAGATTACCCCAAAAAGGGCAGTCATAGCCATGGAAACCCATTTTGACCACACCACATTACACACAGCGCAAACTTATATATCGTCACTGATATATACATAGTATGTATGTCAAAAAACCATTTATTTTTTATTCTTAGACTAATGTCATTTAACTGGTATAATCATGAAGTAAGGACTTGTTTATGTTATTAATAAATAAGTACTTTTCACCATCCAAAACTATGGACAAAAGCAAATAATAATATTTTAACGAACATTGACGAAATAAAACATTTTTTTCGTTTCCTGTAATGTTTGGATCACTGAACATACGAGGTTATCATTCTACAGCAACGATATATAAACAACTCAAAAAACGCACAATCTTCGCCCAACGCTTTTACTCCTTCCCATGCTTTCATCTTTAATCACTTTCTTTAAAAAAAATTTCACTAACATTTCAAAACTCACATTACATACATTCACTAAAATTCCGTTCCGTGAAACCTGCCAAGCCTAGGAGGAGCTAGGCTGGCTTAATTCGATAGGGCTGAACACACTACCCTGTATGTAACTTTACAGTACCCTGATGTACCTAGACTTAGTCTCCCTAGACTTAGTTCAGGGGCTCCAATATCTGCTAAAAATGTAACTTGTTATTGAATAAACATTAAAAAAAAGCTTTCTCGTCTTAACCGCCGCATCTCATCGGGAAGCCGATAAGGCTCTGCTGTTTTCACATCCCACCTGAGGCGACTGTTGGTGGTGCTTTGGGGTTTTAGTGGGTACCTATGCACAATCATGAGACCCACATAACCCTCCCTCACTTCTACACACGGTAGGTTGTACGCAATGCATTTTTCCCAAGAAGAAAAACTATCTCGTTTTAATGAGACAGGGTTGCTGGGTCTGAGGCTGCGGTCACAACTGTAAGAGGTGCATGTACAGTGTACACACCAAAGGCGAAAATAAGATTTCTTATAAAGCTACTAGCTGATCCGGCAAACGTTCTTTTGCCATGTATAATATTATTTCTAGGAAACATTTTTTTAGTTCATAAAAATAACTATCTAATAAAAATAGGGGTTGATCGTAGAGGGGTGAAAAGTAAGGGCTGGATGTATTTTTTGGATTGATATGCTGTATCATAAAAAATAAATACCAAAAATTTTATCTAAAAAATAAAAATGTAGGGGTGGACCACCCTTAACATTTAGGGGTTTGATATATAGTAGCCGATTCTCAGACTTACAGAGTATGCATAAAAATTTCATAAGAATCGGTGGAGCCGTTTCGGAGGAGCATGGGAACGAACATTGTGACAAGAAAATTTGAATTTTATATATTAGATTTGGTAGTATACCTACTGGCTGAGTTGACCAGATGGAAATCTTGATCGATTGTAACTTTAACGTTTAGCATAGTTATATATATGTTATTATTATAATTAACTTAATATGTCATGTGGAACATGGTGTAATGGTTGCAGCTCCTTACAAACGTTGTGTAAAAAAAACTTTGCGATTGAAAAGAGTGGCAGAGAGTTTATTGCCAGTTCTCCTCTTCCGTTCAACGCCCTTGATTTGAGAACTGGCACTAAATATAAAGTTAGAAGCTTTTCATATACATTTCTTTTTTTGACGTCCATAAGTTTACACTGTGTTACCTATATGATTAAATGATTTTTGACTTCTAACTTTTATATGAATAATATTTAATGAGTAAAACGATATTAATACTATATTTCTATCGTAAGATATATTCTTAATGTTAAATTGTATATTGAAACCCACTCAAAGGCGCTACTTATCCGAACTAATGCATTCC
Source organism: Pieris macdunnoughi (assembly GCA_905332375.1). Classification (NCBI taxonomy): domain Eukaryota; kingdom Metazoa; phylum Arthropoda; class Insecta; order Lepidoptera; family Pieridae; genus Pieris; species Pieris macdunnoughi. Next base: position 514,435 of record CAJOBZ010000047.1, read on the forward strand.
ACGAATTGACAATTCTTTATCTGCTCCCAACAAGTGTAAACTGCCATTTCCTGTACTTTACCGCCTTTTTGCTTTCGAGCGTGACCAAAGTTTGCAAAAAACCATAAATTATAAATATTATTTCCAAACACAAATCTATAAAAGTTATGGTCAGATAATGAAAAGGAGAGTTTAATGTTACTTACAAACCAAATTGTTCTTGGCCTGAGATTTATAGATCTATTTCCCTGATATTTTTTCGTAAAAGGCAAGTAGATCCCTTTGCCTGACACACGCTGATGTTTTGGTCTTAGGAGAAGATGATCAGTCAAGATTTACCTTAAAATATGACTAAGATTTAGACCAACAAGAGTCATACTTTGTTCTTATTCGCGGATAGTGCCCATGGCCCACTTTTGGACTTTTGGCGGTAACGACCGTTACGGTGACGTCACGTTATCTTTGACGATAACCTTAAGGATCCCCACATAGATAACAGTTATGTGCAGTTATCTAACGATATACTTAGGATGGGCGGCCCATATAGCAAAAATAATATTTTCTTTGAAACGGTTCAAAGAAAAGCAAGCACTCTGAAAGCAGCATCTAGTAATTTAGAAGGGTATGAGGTTAACGTTAACGATTATCAAGTTGATTGAAGGGCCTGCGACTAGTGCTACACACAGGCTACTTCTAATTAATTTGCGATATATGTTTTAAAATACATAAGTGTTGTTTGATGATTTGCTATTTTAAAAGAGTACCGAGAGTTTTTTACGCAGGCTTTTTCTTTCGGCCTACACCCTCTGTCTTCTTTGCCGATGAGTAGGGATGCCTACAGATTCAAATTTAATGACGTGGAATAAGTGATACCTGTATCTTATGTTCTATAAAACAATTTAACATATTTAATTTTATTTATTTTATAATCTCATTGAAACCTATAAAATCCTCACTGGCCACTATAATATTCCTGGAATTGAGAAGCTCTTTATTTTAAGTGAGAAAACACACTTGAGTTAAAAATGAAGGCCAGTAAATATAATACAAATTCCCTTAAGAACCTCCTCCCAAAGCGTGAGGGGCTGACTGGAAATGGCTTCCGGAAAGTGTAATTAGTGGTCTTTGAACTGTTTTAAAATAGGTTGGATAAATTCTCAAAATCCGCAAATACGCGCATATCAGCTACATAAAAAATAATGGCAGGAATGCCGAATGCGCAGTGTTGGATTGTTTAAATGGCCAACTTTGACCCAGCTCTACGTTCAGATCCCTGCTGTGCACGTACCTACCGTGTTTTTTCTGCTTCAAGAATGTGCCCTAAACCCAAATCCACGACTTTTGCCAGTGGTAATTGCCTATTAAAGAAAAGGAATACTTAAAGGAATTCGGAATATTTGTGTGTATACGAACATAGTGTCAAAACATACACACTAGATTGTAATTCAGTGAAGTAATAAAGTCAGTCTATGTGTTACTTAATGGTAAAAAGAATTGTTTTTACAAAAACTTGCGCAGAAATATGGAATTCCTTAAAGTGTTTGCCGCGCACTACCACTTTGTGGAACCAGCTGAAGTATTTCCGAACAAATTCAACTTAGAGTCCTTCAAGCTTATCAATGCATAAAAGGCCGGCAACGTACACGCGAGCCCTTTGGCATTGAGACTGTCCATGGGCGGCGGTATCACTTAACATCAGATGAGAACCTGCCCGGTTGGCCCCGATTATATAAAAAAAAATCTTGACGCCTTCGCGCGATGTTTAAATATTAATACAACTAATACGTCTATCTGTACATATGTATAATACAAATAATAAAGATTAATCGAGCGTTTACCTTATCTTCATAGTTGGTAAGATATAGGAAAAGCTCAGTCGGTCACGCCTGCCTAGTCCATGCCCATTTACTCTCTTCGTAAATAGTTAATTTAAATGTGACAATGTTAAAATTACATCCACAGATAACCTACAATTTTGATAAAACTAAATGTGTTCGATGAAAAATGTTCCTTTCCGGTAGTTTCAGGAAACGATTTGGTCCAGATTAAGCCCAAACGAAGCCACTGCAGAAGCTAACATATTTCTTGTAATTAAGAGATTAGCTTTGTTCATTCGAAGTTATTTTTTCGCACTGTACCAAAGTTACCGCTAGGTAAGGCACTCAAGTTTCGAAAATATTTCGTTTTTTCGATAACAATATTATTATTAGCCATCATATGGTCAGGTTGAAGTATAAGAACAGACCATTTTCAGCCTTATTAAAACGCAATAAAGTCCAATTTACCAAAAAATACCCAATGTTAACCATATGATTTCTGAGAAGTAGGCATCTGTGTGTGCGACCGCGGCAATGTTACATTTCCTAAAAACTACATCTTCTTGCAAAGTGATAGAGTTTAAATTGCTGTAATTTATTATTTACTTAAACAGGATCAGATTCCCATAATAATTTTAAATGACATTCCTCCTTAGCTGTCCAATTGGAGTTTCAACTCTATTTTCTTACAATAAAGAGACAAATGCTTTGTTTCGTCAGGGTTGGTATCGGTTAGACTTATAATGTGGCCATGTGTACTGCTAAATAGTAGAAAATATTGACATTAAGTAGTACACAGTCTTAACTGTAAAAAATTTAGTAATATTCATAAAGAGTAATCATGTTAATTTATGATGCTTCCAAACGTTATCTTAACTAGTTACCAAGGTCCTGTCTAACTATAGAATATTTTTGCGCCATACGATTATTTTAATACTGTTAAGATCAAAAATTATGTATATTTAGTATTACTTAAAGAGAAACAATACAAATTTTAAATTATATTTGTTTGTGCATATTACATAAATTAGCTACATAGCCTGTTTCAAGAAATACACCTTACCTTAATATTATCAATTCGTAACTTGGTAAAGATGAATTTTAATAAATTTTAGGTTATACGGTTTTTACTTGTAAAAGAAACCAAATATTGGCGAATTAATAAATTTATCCAGTTTTTAAACTATTCTTTAGGATTTTTGAATATTTGGTGCCATTTGTAAAATCGATATTAACCATTATTTTCTATCTTATTTTCAATCTACTAAAATGGTAGAAAATCAAGCTTCGACAATCCCCGGGAACGCGGGAGGGGTAAAGTAAGCACGTTAGCGGGACGGGTAGCCGAGTCACCAATTCATTCAAGTCAGTCGCCGGCTGACCGCGGACGCAGCACGTACTTCGTGGTCCAGTGTATTAATAAACAAATAATGGACTTAGAATAAAATTGATAAGTGAAATTCAGTGAATATGTGGGGAGAAAACAGTCAAGATTGTGAGAATAACTGCCAGTGCTCTGGGTGAGTTTATTACTATTTCTTTAACCTTGATAACTTAATAATATGTATGATGACAGGAAACTTCCGCGTTTAAATTAAGTTTACAACTTAAATTAATTGATAATATAAATGGTGATCTTATATTATCACTATTTATATTGCAGTATTTACCATTAAATTAGATCGAATACGTCCGTTAAATAATAATCTTGACACTGACAAACCAAAACAATAACATACAAGATAACATAAAAGTAACATTTGGTTTATTTATTGTATATTATTACAAGTACGTTTATAAAATAGTTAAAATCATCGATTTCTTGATGTTATCTCTTTTTAAACAAAAACCACCTAAGATCAAGAAATAAATCGTAACATATGTGAATATTTATCATTAAGATAGGTACTATTAAATTGCGAAATCTTGAAATATTATTATTGTAACATATCCAAAATCCCGATGCCTAACTTTTAGGACAAACCTTTCAAGTTATGCATTTAACATACCATTTGGTAAGTACGTGCTTAGATTAAATCCTTCAGGAATTTTTGTGTGGGTGGGTCCTCAGCGCCACCTAGAGTGGTTCTTAGGAACTACTCTCAACGGACGGAAGTGAGGTCATTATGCTCTATGGTCTGAGATGAAACTTTTTGTGGTACACACGGACCTACCAAGGAGGCTTTATAAAACTTTTTATGGCTGTGCGACTTGTCTGGATAGAAAAAAAAACGTTCAATACACAATATGTCAAGCCAACATAAAATAATATATTGGATTAATATAAAACTTACAAAACTAAATTCTTTATTTCGATCAAAAAATTTACGAGTAGTTTCCTAGTTTGTATCGCTACACTCAAGGGACACCTACGGCTAAACACTACTTAGTTATGACGCTTTTGAACCGCACCAGATCTTAATACCCAAATAACTTAAGTTACGCAATTAACTTGGCCTTGACAATAGCACAGTTGAATGACCTCTTTTGATTCAAAAAGTTTGAATACGCGCGAAAGTTTCAATTTTATCGTAGAAAGTGAATTTAAAAACGGTTTTTTAAAAGTCCTAAATTGTGATTGTATAATCAATTAAATAGAAATCTGTGTGTGATATTACTAATATCAGTTCTGTAAAAATGTACCTAAAGAAATTACCTACGAACCTGTGCGTTGCCTCCAAGAAAGCAGTCGTAATTACTACGAGACGTTGATTTTTCTATAATAAAGTAATAATAACGATTAGTATCTACGGTTGCAATATCCAACTTAGCTAACAAATCCTTGTCCATTCATAGAAGAGTTCTAAATTTAAAAATGTGATCATAAATTTATTTTATTCTTTATTCATTTCACAGCTTTTAACGTAAGCTGGTGATGTCATGTGCAAAATTTTTGCACGCTTTCAGGGAATTTTATTTTGTTACCGTCCAGGATTAGTATGTTAAATTTAGTTACTAATCGACATAAATAATATTCTATATTTTAATCTGACTTACTTAGAGTGCAGGTAGAAACAAGCCATTGTTATAATACCGTTAGACCACCGGTATCGACTTTATTGGTCTTAGAAATATTTATTTTATCTGAGTAATAAATATCTTTACTATATAACAATACCATAAAGTTTTATTGATTTTCTATGAATGAAATGATAGATTCATTAGTAGTCACTAGCCACAGGGCTAACGCCGGTTTTGCGTAAGCCTTTGACGGGAATTAAATAATAAAAATATTTATAGAAAGAATAATATTATGTGAATATTGTTCTCTCTCTGCTGTACTATGATGAATTTAAGTTTTAATTATAATGCGCTGTCTAAACTTAATAATACGGACTAGTAAAGTATTTTTTATTTTATTTAAGTTAACATATAAGAGACCCAGTTAACACAAGCAATTATCTGTCAAAAGTGGAATAATTAAGTGGCAACACCAGATGGTAATGCATATGCAAATTACGAACTTATGAATGAACGACTCGATTTTATGATGTCATAACATTTTAAAGTATTTTTAAATTTACATGAACTTAGCTAATTTTAAACAAACGGGTGCTTGACTACTTTGCCCATGTTGCCAGGAGGGAATATAGTCTCGACAAGCTGGTGGGGAGCAGTGCTGACAGAAGAAGTTGGGGTCGATAGCCGTTGGTCTGACCAAATTAAGAATATTATGGGTCTCAAAATACCGAATGCCCTAAGAAAAACGGATAGAGCGGGGTGGAGTCAGCAAGTTGACGTAACGGTTAGGACCTTCAAAAGACAACGAAGAAGAGGAATGCAATTATATTTCTTGTAATAGACAAAATATAAAGATAAAACATTCAGAGCACATGACATAGCATATGTTGAAGGGTAGATAAGGAATCGTTGAATTATGAATAAGACATGATTCTACCATAGATAAAGCTGTGTGCGTCAAATAGCAAATCTACTTTTTTTAAAGGTTATTTATCTGCCTTGATTGATTTGATTTTTAAGTTTTATATGGAATTAAAGTGGCTTCATTATTATTATCTGATTTTTATTCAAGTCAAGCAATAGATTTGACACTTGTTATTGGAGAACATCATAGGCCGACATTAAGGGCTGATAGTAAACTAAAGTGAAAATTATTATGAGATTCGTCCAATCGCCTATATACACCAATTGATAGCCTTTAACCTGGCCCACTTTTGGCGGCAAAAATTAATTAAAATGGGCCATTACTTACGATAAACATTGACAAGGTCTGTTTATCGTGTTGCAATGAATGAATTTGGATTGACCTTTTTAAAAATATAACTTTTATTTTTACATCGTTTCGCTTAAACAGATTTCCTTATTATAGTTTTAATTGATCAAGGAACTACCAAATAGTCGTATCCTGTCAAAACTGTTTTTGAAATGACTTTTTTAAGGCTTTATAGATATAGTATTAAATGATTATATTAAAGTTTATTATTAAATTTTAGGTGATTTAACATAGTTGCTTAGTTCCAACTTTGATGTGGTTCCCGTTGGAGTAGAGACTCTTGGTGACGTTCAAGTGCACAGTCGCTAATTAAAGATTTAAGTTGGCGCCTGGTAGTAGCGGTGACCCCAGAGCTGGTGCTTTCCTCGCTCAACGAATAAGTATCGCAATACAGCGAGAAAATGCTACCATTAAATGTACACTGCCACAGGGACCAAACATTTTAAATTTGTTTTAATTTTCTATTTATTAATTATTATTACTTTGAAGGTTAAGAATATTGTCAATATTGTATATTTGTGTTGGAAATAAATATCTTTACAATATTGTTATATGTATAGCTTAAAAAAAATCACAGAATTCTTCACCGGCAAATACTAAAGTATGTACGGACGAAAATAGTTCTGTTAATGTTATTAGCATGCAATAATATCCATGAAATATGGGAAATAGCAACATCAAATGACAAGTTTACAAATAAAAAATTAACGATTCAAGATGGCCGTCTGCCAATGCGACATAAAACTACTTTGTATTGTAAAAAATGTATTTAATCCTACTTATAATCGTTGGATATATTTTAACTGGAAATCGAAGGACTCGGTGTTATTTTTAACTAATACGATTAGATGTGAGAAGTATCTTATTTTCGAATGATAACAGAACGTTAGTTCAACGACCCGTTGTTGAACATCAGGTTAACGCAAAAATCACGTGTTTGTTTTATTTTAATATTACCATTTAATGGAATATTTTTTAAATTTATGAAAATAAATTATTAAACTAATCATAAAAATCACTTATTTTGATTAGGTCTAAATTGTGTTTATTAGTTACTTAGTTAATTAACAAGAATTAAATAAGGTTCTTTCACGTTTTAATGGATACGAAAGCCTCATTTTAAAGGTTTTATATTTTGCTAATAGATAACGATATCTCGCATATCGTTATGTCAAAGTTGTATACGTATGTCATGTATGTAGAGCAGCGTAGACCTAGTGGGTTCAGCGTGCATCATCACCAATAGACTTTCTGTCTATGTGCGCATTTAATTCGCTCAATCGGTGAAGGAAACCATCGTGAGAAAACCGGCTTGCCTTAGACCCATAAAGTCGACGTCACCTACTTGCCTATTAGATTGACAAATTATCACGAAACAGATACAGAAATCCGAGGCCCAGACCGAAAAAGGTTGTAGCGCCACTGTATGTTGATTTACACAAGTACTTTTACATTTGAGTCGTTCTGCAACAAAATAAGGTGTGTTTTGAGGTAATTTCCATACATACATTGATCCTTAATTCGTTTCACGAACATGTATACACAATGTGTTCACAAAAAAAATCTTTTAAGAGATTTTTAAATTGGGCTTAACTTTAATAAGGCTTTTAACCAAAAGAAGCTATTTCAAGAATACCTTTATTTGTATCTTTTTGTTACTTATTATCTTATTGTATACATTATATATATATACAGTGGTACCTCGACATAGTTTAATTCGTTCTCGTATGTCAAAGCAATTTTCAAAATTACTTGAAATGTCATTAATCCAGCTCCCAAAACACCACCTCAGTTGTTTTTAAGTGTTTTTGAATAAGATCATAATTTCACGCTTTAATTAAACAGACATCTTTGGACACATAGTTATAAAAAAAATGTGATAATGTTCTGTAAATGTACAAAAAGCAAAAAACGCGAACCTAAATTATCAAAAATGCTTCGAAAACTAGCAAAGAGACCTCGTGTAGAGTGAAACTGTTATTGACTAGTGTGATTCCTCTTATCTCGAAGAAGCACTTGTATATCGAGGTACCACTGTACCGGTACATTAAAGCTAACCTAATACTATATATAACTGATATAATATACTGGTAGATATACCAGTGACCCCAGAGCTGGTGCTTTCCTCGGTCAACGAATAAGTATCGCAATACAGCGAGGAAATGCTGCCAGCGTTAAAGGTACGCTGCCGCAGGGACCAAACTTTTTAAATTTGTTTTAATTTTGTATTTAGTTATTATAATTATTACTATGTAGCTTAAGAAAACTGTAAATACTGTATATTTGATTGTGATGGTTAGGTTTTATTTATATGATTATAATAACTATATGGACTTATGATTGTTTACTTTAATAAATTTGTTATTGTTATTGTAGGATAGTAAGTATAGAATAGCCAATTCTATGGCAAGATGGATTTAGTAGTTTCACAGATGAAACTAAATCTGTCAAATTAAAAAAAAACTGTATTACTATTCATAATACTCTTTAGAATAAACAAATTCCAATAAGAAACTTGGTTGGTTGTCTATTGGGTTTAAACGCACTAAATATTAATTACACTTTCTTTTCGTATAAAACAGTTTATCGTTAACCAAAGGTCAAGTGATAAATCTAGAAAAAATAGTGAAAATAGCCTTCGGTAACGGAAATAGAAATAAGAAATGTCGGTTCGAGTAAACGTAACGTGTGTGTACCGTACCGTAACGCGCCGTTAACGTAACGACGCATATGGCAAGTCGTTAGAATAGAATATTGATAACTTACACTTGTTACTGCATGTACCAACGGTCTTATAGTGGGGCATGGGCCATATTATGTATGAACAAGACAGTTTATTTTTATACAGATTAATTTTGTCTAGTACTCTTATATATTTTAATTTATTTATTGTAAACACAAAAATTGATTTATTTTTAACACACAAATATACAATATTTACAATATTCTAAACCCACATAGTAATAATAATAAATTAATAAATAGAGAAATTGCTGCCATTTCCTAACTGTATTGCGATATTCGTTGAGCGAGGAAAGCACCAGCTTTGGGTTCACCGGTACTGTCAGGCGCCAACTTAAATCTTTAATCAGCGTCTTTGCACGTGAACCCCATGGCCCAAGAGTCTACTCCAAATCCATAGACAGTATTATGTCTCAGTTCTAGTTATTTAACATTAAATATAAAGTTCCTAGAATTTTAGGATTTTTCTAATTGGATCTTGCCATCAATAGTTTAAAACCTTGATTTAAGGTAGGATAATAACTCCAGGATAGTTTGGAAGAGGCCCAGGCCGTATGGGGTTCTAAAAACTAGAGTAAGGAGTTTGTATTTTGATTATTTAATTATAACATTATTTTAAATAAAAGTTGTTTTGCCATGTATATTATTTCTGGGAAACATTTCTTAGTTCAATAAAAAAAAACTAGTATAATAAAAAATAGGGGTTGATCGTAGAGGGGTGAAAGTTAGGGGTTGTATGTATTTTTGTATAATAAAAAAATAAAAACAAAAAAATTGTCAAAAAATAAACCAATTTTTTTGGAGTGGACACCATCACTTAGGGGTTTGAAAGATAGTTAGTAGCCTATTCTCAGACTTACTGAATATGCATAAAAAATTTAATAAGAATCGGTCGAGCCGTTTCGGAGTATGCGAACGAATTGTGACACGAGAATTTTATATATTAGATAAAGCCTCTATTAACTGACTTCACAAAACAAATCTTATAAGCAACCAGTTTTGTAGTCTGAGAAACATTAGACCATTCTGTTCTATCCCGGGCTTATAAAATCTCCGTGCATCGAAACAAAACAAGGACTTGATCATAATCCCGAAGAAAAAACTATGATGTAAGTTGATGCGCGTGAGTTGAAAAAAACAGGCCGGTTTGAAAGAATGTTGTAATGATTGGAGATCTACGCATCTTGACGCTTAGACGGGTTCACTAGCGTGTGCCTTGGTTTCGTTAATTGATTATGGGTTCCATATCTCTGTTAGGTCATGGGTGAATCTGTACAGCATTAAAATTTTATTATATAAGGGATCAGGGAGGCTGGAATCTAGATTTTGATTAGGTCTATACGTATTTATTTTTAATTATTTATTAAATTGCTTATCAGATTATTATTATAATATAACTAGCTGACCCGGGAATCGTTGTTTTGGCATGTATATAATATTCTACGAATAATTTTTTTAGTTCAATAAAAATAACTATGATCTACTATAATAAACAATTGGTGTTGATCGTAGAGGGATGAAAATTGGGTGTTGTATGTATTTTTGTATGCTGTACCATAAAAAAATAAAAACAATTTTTTGGGGTGGACTTTGGAGTTTGAAAGATAGATAGTAGCTGATTCTCAGACTTATATGCATAAAAAATTTCATAGGAATCGTTCGAGCCGTTTCGAAGGAGTATGGGAACGAACATTGTGACACAAGAATTTTAATACATTAGATATATTTAATATATCTATTTGCTTGTAATTAGTGTTATAATCTGAAGGTATAAATCGTTTGTACTAGACCGAGGAATTTAAAATTGTATTGTATAAAGAAGGGATGTGAAATAGTAAAAGCGATAATAAGCCAGGGAAGTCAATTAAACCGTTGCCAATAGCGCGTAAAAACATCAGGTCGTATTGTTTACGTCTACATTCTAGGAATTCAATACCAAAGTGTGGAAAGGCAGTTCTTGCTACCACCACTATGTGGAACCAGCTACCCACTGAAGTATTTCCGAACCAAATCGACTTAGGGTCCTTCAAGAAAAGAGCGTACCAAATCTTAAAAGGCTGGTAACGCACTTGCGAGCCTTCTGGCACTGTGAGTGTCCATGAGCGGCGGTATCACTTAACATCAGGTGGGCCGCCAGCCCATTTGCCTCCTGTTACATACACAAAAAAGTACTTGTAGGATCTATATAGCTACTATACTTTCGGAAATCCTTATGACTTAAGAATCTTTTTTTTGAATGTGTATTATGTCAAAAGAGGCGTTTTTTAAGTAAATAGGTGTGTAATCAAGTCATTTATGTATTAAATTCTCTGAGGCACACAAATTTCTGCGACTGTTTTGAATTTTATTTAAGAAATGAGGTTTTTGAGTGCATTTTTGGTAAGTATATCTTACTGAAAAACATTTTAAATAAAACTTCCCGCAATTATTATTATTATTGATTTTTTTAACTCGCTCATATCTCGAATAATTCTGATTTAACACCCCTATAGGGGGCGGCATCTGTCGGGGTCGTTGGACTAAGGGTGAACACCACTCATGCGCATCACAACTGTTATATAAAATAGTTAGATAACAAATGTATAGCAAACGTTTAATTAAAGTAATAAAAGCTTGAAGAAAAATCTGTCATTTAATTATTTAGCCTGTCATCACAATTATGTGTTTATCACGAAATATATCACCGGGAATCGAATGATATTTTTCTTTCTGACTGGAAAATGGATCCTCTGTCTAATATAATTAGTAATAAACCGCTAAGCCACGGTGGCGATATATAAAGTAAATAGTCATTTATCAAAACCATAAACAATAAAGTTAATTGAACAATGGCCCATCTCTGGTCTATGGCGAATTTCGATCGATACTCACCACCTGCCCTAGGGTTGTTATAAGAGCAACGGAAAATATATCTTATTTTTATTCACTAGAGTTCATTTTAGCTAATTTGTAAATATCGATCCGCGTTTTGCAAACTGATCTATGTGAAAGTAATTCGAATGAATTAAATAGTGAGTTGATTCTATTTAGAATTATGACAGTGTTCCTATTTCACCATGCCTCCTGCTGAAAAAGGACAAATCTTTGTTTTTAATTTATTTTATTATTATTGATTACTTGAGATGTCATGTGGAACATGGTGTAATGGTTGCAGCTTACAAACGTTGTGTAAAACAAAAAACTTGGCGATTAAAAAGAGTTGGGGAGAGTTAAGTGTCAGTTCTTCTCTTCCGTTCTACGCCCTTGATTTGAGAACTGGCAGTTAATGTAAAATTAGAAGCATTTAACATTTAATATGTATTTCTCTTTGACTTTTCCTTTAGGAATCATGGATAGGCTCGAGCATTATGGAGACACAAGATTAGTCTTGGAAAACGATTACACTTGTGGAACCTTAATAACTTCATTAAATAATTCAGTGGCGCTACAACCTTATGTATTACTAGATGTAGTACTCTCGCTTTTCACGGCTGCAACTGATTCGTTACGTGTCGTTACACGTTACGCTTAAAAATAACTTTCGTTTTCATTATTTCCGATCACGTCTTGACTTCCTCTAACGGACTTCCTGAAGGACAAACTCAATATTCGTGTATTAAGATCCAAAATGACTATTATCTTTATAGCCGAAGATATATAATCTAATCTAAGATATATAATCAAAAACTGTCTTTGATTATACGAGTATATTTAACTGAAATAAATACAAACACAAATGTCTGCTATTTGACTTTTCGACGAAAAATCTTTAACAACTAAGTAATGTACGTGTATTATTTTATGCCAACGCTCGGCACTCTGATGCAAGAAAAATAAATGTTTAAAACGCAATTATAGGCTAACATAATATAACGTACACTAATAAAAAAAAATTATACAAACTAAGCGAAAATCGATTTTAAAGTGTGAAAGCAACTACGGATCAGATCTCGCTCGTTTATCAAAATGCTCAATCTGGATATCGGTGAGTTTTGGCCTGAACACGTTCTTCTGAAAGGGACAGATGCAATGATGGGATGCCTGGGGTATCTAGAGGGTACACGAAATTTAAATTTGTTAAAGGTTGGGACAATCAACCTGATTGTAAAATATCTTAAATCAGTTAATTTTTAACGATTCTCCAATGACAACATCTTAAAGTGCGTCAAGTTTCGTATGTTGGCAACTTTTTTTTCGAGTTGCCTGATATTTTTTGTAATCACTCGAGTCGCATAATACAGATGCAGCGACTATAGAGTACATATAAAAATCACCAAATCTCAACTCTATGGCAGGAAGACGTTATAAATTCCAAACAGTAAATAGAAAGCTCCAAGTTCAAACTTGGCGGTTTCGTAATGACATTGACAGGTGGTAATGAACTGTGTTAACCGGTGTGTCAACATTATGCAATCATGAGGAAATGTCAATATTTTTGTGTACATTACTGTATTGTCAGTTTGTGTTTGTACTGGCTTTTTAAGACAATTTTGTTATTAGCTTGTTTGACTTGGCTGTCCGCTGTGGCTGTAATTTCTTTCTATGTGCTCTTCAGAATAGTTTACGAAACGGAGATAGAACAGACTAATAAAAGAAAATATTTTTATATAAGGTAATCAAGAATTACCACTTTTGAGGCTTTGCCATAATATTCTCGCCTCTTCTGACAAAAACAACATATTTTTCCAGACAACTTTAATATAGCTGTTCTTGTTCCTTAGTAAATATGTTACCTTTCTCCAAGTAAGGTAGACGCTTGTCTTTCTGGATTAAAAAAAAATCAGGACAAAGTTTCTGATAAGCAAAACTATGTAACGGTCCCAGAGCAGTTCGACGAAACCATAATATTCAATTCTGTAATGTAACATTCAACAAATAATATTATTTTCATAAATATTACCCACAATCCTATTTACTAAGTACGTTGAATGAAGAGTCAAAAGTTAAATTGTTTACATCCTTTTTCTTTTTTCGGTCACATCACATGAATTCAAAACTAGTTTGGAGATACGCCCACTGACCAATAAAACGAGTTCCAAAAAACCATAGTCCAAAAAGTTTTTTCTTTCTCCATTGTCTATGACCCGCGGCTAGGTTTGAATTGTAATCTCCTTTATTACTTTGGTGTGTCGTTTTATTATACAAAGATTAACTTAAGTAAGCCTTTTAACGTATAATTAGGTAAAACAGTTTTAACAGTTAATTTGTTGTAAATAGCGTAGAGTTTTTTAAGTCTAAAATAGTAGTGTTTTATTAACAAAAACTGGCCAACGCTTGGCACAATTGATTTAATGTGACAAACACTAAAAAAATTAACTAAAATATGAAACTATAAAAACTAAAGGGAAATAGATTTCAAATTATAAATTATATTAAACAGAACAATTAAAATCCCAAAAATTGGATGTTTGGCCAAAACGCGTTCTTCTGAAGGATGATGGGACGAGTATCTAGTACCCTACGCGAAATGAAATTGACATTCTATAAATATCGTTAGGAAAACCCTACTTTCTACAATAGTCAAAAACACGAGTTTTTGAAGTAAAAATTGTAGTGACACCAAAGACAATGGTGGCACAATTATTTAATGGCTCCCTTAATAACTCAAATTGCAGCAGCTGTTCATTTAACTGATAACATGATGTCATTTCCTATATAATTATAGTTTCAACACCCACGCCGATTAAGTTAAATGAAGACCAGGACCCATGATGATTCTTTGGAAGGATGTAAGAATTTGGGAAATTCTCCTATCAGAGAAAGAGACAGAAATGTCCTTTTTTATAGAACAGGGGGCAAATGGGCAGGAGGCTTCGCTGATTTTAAGTAATGGCCCATGGACACTTTCAATGCCAGAGGGCTCGCAAATACGTTGCCGGCCTTTTTTAGAATTGGTACGCTCTTTTCTTAAGACCGTGAGACAAATTGGTTTGGAAATTTCAGTGGGCAGCTGGTTTCACATAGTGGTGGTGCTGGTGGTGTGTTTTTGGGACTTGATATTATTAAGTTTGTGAATAGATCTTGACAAAATATCTATTATTATAGATTTAACAAAGACAAATTATTATAAACTACACAGAAAACACAATATGTATATGCAATCTTGTCATTAAAAATCCTAAGCAAGTTCTAATAAATACCATAAACAAGTTAGATCATTACAGAGCGTTCTCCTCATAGACTAAACCATAACCAATCCCTATATGTCGCCATATTTTTTATCCGCATTTCGCGCCATATCAAATCAATGTGGGAACGGCGACGTTCCAGGAGCAACTTTTTTCCATTGGTTTTGTTATGGCTTCAGCTTTAATTGCAAAGTTCAATGGCAGGTTAGAAAAATACCAAAAATATATGTGAGAAGTATATTTGTAGATAACATTCTGAAAGGCTAGAAAGACACCAAATTGTATTTTCCAAAAGAAAAAAAGGTAGAATGTGCTGAAACCTGATCGGTTTTGTGCAAGTCTTTTAATTTCACTCCAGGTCATTCCAGCTGCCTTCACCAATGCATAGCGTTGCCAGGTTGGTTTTGGCCACGTTTATTTGCCTGGAAGATTTTATTTTAGAGCTTGGCAATCCATAATTCCTCTTAAAACCTTTTAAGACAATTTGTTCAAATTACGTAGGTAATAATCCTGAAACATTACCAAAGCTTCCATAATAAACCTTCTTTTTCTAGTCGGTTAAGTTATTCAAAACTAAGGAATTTAGATAAAGCATTTAATTTCTTAAGTCTTAAGTATACTTATATACTTGGCTATGAAGAAATGTAAATACAGTCATGTAGACAAGGTTCGATGTGTCAAATTATTCTAATACACTTGCTTAGAACTGTCTTTGATAATGTTATATCTTATTGAAGTAAGATTCTCGACATAAATTATAATATGTATTAATAAATTAATTTTTAGAGTTGCCAACTAGTTACAACAATAATACTAATAAATACATAGTAATAATAATTAAAAATTGATAAATAAAAGATTAAATCTAATTTAAAAATTTTGGTCGCTGTGGCAGTGTACCTATAACTAAGCACCATCTCTGGGGTCATCGGTAATATCTACCAGGCCCCAGGGCCCAAGAATCTCTACTCCAAAGGGATCTCTACTTCAATATTATAAATACACTTTTTTCATCGCCTGTACGTCGGACATTATTGCCTACATCCTGGCTTGATAAAGACTTAACAAACAGTGTCGGGTTGTTGAACTAGTGTTGACATTGTGCAGCACGTGACATAGTCCGCTAACACATCCTTCCTCTCATAGGGCCCTCTCATTCTCATACTGTGAAAGCGATGTTCATAGACAAAATTCCTTGCTTAATCACACCCAACTGTCTTTCGTCACCAGTAGTAGTTACGTAGATTTTTCTTTTAAGAATGAGTTTGCTATGGAAATCGACTTGTAACTTGGGAGGCTACTTGGGAAAATTCTAAAAAATACATTTTTCTGAAGTACAATAAATCATCTTACTTAATAATTATTCTACGTTACTATACGTAGAATAATTATATAAAAACTTGTGAAGAATTGATTCGGCAGATGTTAAAACAATCAATAAAATTTCAAATTGACTATCAAACTGTAGACATTCAAAGTATTCCAAAACGCTTGTCCAAACCATAAACAATCACGCAAATTAGGTCAATTTCGATATTAGTCATCGCGTGTCCAAATTGCTTGTCCGTATCCGACGCATAAATATAGATCTGATATCGTGTCCAATTTGTACGTCCGAGTTTGCAAATGAAACAGCCGGTCAATGTCATGAGAATTGCTTCCTTGGAAATTCTCATTCCGTCACCCCCAAATTAAAAAAAAAATAACAATAGACAATCAGATGATCCAGATTCGCACGGGAATTCGCGCGCATTGTTTGACAGGTCGTGACCCCGAGGGATGCGGAAGTTGTCTATGAATTTTTGATTTTAGAATTTCTATTGTTTGGTGTCCCGTTACAGCCTCCTTGTTACTTTGGATTTATTGCGTTATATTTCTTTAAAAATTATCCATGGCTCCATAAATTTAGTGAGCCGTTGAACTATGGTCCTGCACCATTTTAACAGTTACGAAACATAAAGTATTCCGTTTCTGATATACCTATTACAGATTCGTTAACTGGTCTTTATTAGTAATATACTTGGGGCATAATCGGAAACGCATGTAGATTAAAAAAAACAATAAAAACCAGTAAAAAGGCGTGGCATTATGCACTGTTTTTTATATCGAACGGATGTATTTATTTTACGTTATCAATGTTATTGTTGCGTTTCGCTGATAATAAAACCGTTGTTATGAACTAAAGCTTATACTGGTCTGACATCACAGGATTAGGTATTGAAGACTCAATTAACCTTTGTTTGACCTCAGCTGTTATTAATAATAATTTCTTATTAATAATAATGATTATTCTTTGAAACATTCGTCCACTTTTACAAAAGATATACTCACTTAAAACTATTACAGAAAATTATTGTTTTTCAAGGATGTCTTATAGACTTATTATATTATATATATATTTCTCTCTATCTTAAGCATTTTTCTAAAATATATAAACTAAAATAACATTATTAATAAAAATCAAAAAGTCAAAATCATTTATTCATATTGGTAACACAATGTACAGTGTACACTTATAAACATCAATAAAGAAATATATATTAAATGCTTCTAATTTTAAATTTACTGCCAGTTCTCAAATCAAATGCGTAGAACGGAAGAGATGAACTGGCAATTAACTCTCCGCCACTCTTTTAAATCGCCAAGTTTTTTGTTTTACACCATGTTCCACAATAGTTGGCGTGATTAGGTAAACCGTTGATTAAATCTATTAATAGAGCCAACTAACTATTCTTAATTAACCACAATATTGAATCATGATTAGAGTTATAAGGATATTAAATATTATTTTTGTTTTATCCAAATAGATTGCATAGTAAAATATACCTTATTTCATTGTTATTAAATTACAATTTCAAATGTATGTTGTATCTTATGGCATTTCCGGAGTTTGACTCGGGTCCTCAATACTATTTTTACAATTTGTAGAAGTTACCACCTATTTTTTATTTATTTCTTGATAGGGTCGGTTTTGTATCTCAAAGTCGAATTTTAATTCCTATTCGGTTCAAAGATACTTTATTTTCTCAATTACTCACTTAATGAGAATAGATAAGGTTAGTTGTAAACATCGTGTTATCAAATTATTAGAAAATATTTATTATTATTATTTTTTAAAGACAATTCACACCAATTGATCTAGTCCCATGCTAAGCTGGTGAAGCTTGTGTTATGGGTACTAGGCAACGCATATACATACATATTATAGATAGATAGACATATAATTACAGATTTAAACACCCAACACCTAAGCACAACACCAAATGCTCATCACATTGATGTTCGTCTCAGCCGGGGATCGAACCCGGGACCCATGGATTCGTAGTCAGGGGTATTAGTACCCTAGTAAATAAGCTATATAAAATAAAAGTTGCTCAGCAAATTATTTTTACCATAATTGTCATGTATTAAAAGTAAATAAACTGCAGTTATAGCATTATATGTGGTTAACGTAAATAAATAAACTATATAACGTCGTGTAAAATTGATTCGCTAAAGAAAGGGATTTAATACTATTTTAAGGAAAACTTATAACTTTAAGTGATAACTCTGACTTAGAAGCTAAATCTGTTCGTTAAATATACAAGGTAATAATTTGCAAATTTTATGCGCATTAATTTTTTATAACACAAGGATCCCACGGAACCAGTTTAAGATATAAAAGAAATTACAAAAACAGTTTTGTTCGAATAGATTTTTTATACAGACGATATATTAAGGATGAAATGTTTTTTATTAGTGATAATTTGCTTTTAGAGTTTCTAACCGGGTCTTCTCATTACCGAGACTGTGGTGACATGAACAGTACTTTGTTTGCAAAAAGATATTCAAAATAATTTAACAATAATAAACGCCTATTATTATATAAATTCAGATACGTTACATTTAAATACATTTATACTTCATTTCATTGTTTCCAGATATCTGTTAACTCTATGCCTCCTACAAATCCCGCCATTTCTGTCTGCACTGTGCCAATCTCTGCCATGTATCAGCTGTTTTTTTGATCTGGTCTATCCAAATTATATATTGTCTTCCTCTTTTGCATTTGGGAACCAGTTACTCACAAAATAATTTACTCACTAATAAATCTTCTCGAGTTCCATCACGTTCCATTTTACGTACTAGACACGTTTTCCTAACTAAATTCGCGTAGTACGGTGTTATGGCAGATTTGCCGTTGTACAATTATTACTACACCTTCAATTAACTTCAAGATATGTTTTATTTAAAGTTTTACTAAAAAATTAACGAGATTAATAACGAAGAAACGTCAAAATCTGCGGCCATTTCGTAGTCTAGCCAACATTGACGCCAAAGAACGCGCATAAACAATAGAACGCATTCGAATTTCGAACAATGCAGACGCAATTTGCCGTTAAGAATGAACCCTTCTTAACTTTGTTGGAGACTGAGGCTATTATGGCGTAAAAATGCATTTTAATAATTAGGCATTGAATGCGAATAACTGGGTTAAGTTGACGTTTGCTGTTGCTAGGCAACTGCAAAGATTTTACCAACTCTTGATGAGCAGTGTTGGCCTCGTGGCTTCAACGTGCGCCTCTCATCCCTTAGGTCGTAGGTTCGATCCGCGGCTGCGCACCAATGGACTATATGCGCGCATTTAACATTCTCTAAATTTCGCATAAAACATTTTGAGGAAACTGGCTGGTTTGCCTTCGACCCAAAAAGTCGAAGGCGTGCGTCAGGCACAGGAGGCTGATCACCTACTTGCCTATTAGATTAAAAAATGATCATGAGACATATACAGAAATCTAAGGCCCTGGTTTTGTCATTGGAGTGTTTTAGCCTAAATCACTTTGAACCTAAGTGTGAGTTCTTGGCTTTATATAGACTTTACTTTGCTATATAAATAGGTAATAAACAAAAATGAACCGCAAAATATGTTGCTAAGCGCAAAATTCGAAGACGGTTGGACCAATTCCAGTATTCCTTGAACATTGGGGAAGGTTTTTATGGAGAAAATTAGAAAAATAAAAAATACTAATAAGGTTTTTATTTCGGAAAATCGAACAGTCTCCATGGAGAAGCAAAATGTTCCATAATATGTTGGTGTGTAGCTACCAAAATTGTGGGATAAATAATCATATTAAATCGAAGTGCGAAACTTAATTCACTTTGGTTATTCCTTTACTTATAATGTCTGGAAGAATTTATTAGCCAGTGCCCTACGTACATTACTGTCATATGTATGCATAGTTCGCTCACATATGATTTAAAATGTGATGGTGTAACTACATTAACACAGTATCTGCTTTAATTATACTCGATTAGAATTTAGAGCATTTGATAAAACTAATAATGTTAACCTACTTTATAACGTCCACGAATTAAAATTATAGTTCACCGACTAAAATCTACATTTCAGCTAGCAAAGGTCATTGACCTCTCCACTGCAAAATGTCTTTACGAGTTTTTGATTGGATCTTTAATCGTTAAAACAATTAGAATTGTAGAAATTTGTAAAGACTAAACCATTGGTGTGACAAGTACTATTTCCAATCACGTCAAGAGGCAATTTTTTAAAGAATTCGTACGCTTTTTAAGTCCTAAACTTAAAATACTTGCCTCCAAATGAAGTTCAGTTGAGTTGTGCGCCATCTAGTTGTAAAATCGGTAACCAAGTGTAAACAAACAAGGCGTGTGGTCGTAACTCTATCCAATTTGTGCCAAGGATGAAATTAGGCACATAGACGACGATTGTTTTTTTTAGGTCGAACCACTTGACAACTATTTATGCCTGTGTTATGTTTGTTATGAAGAAATATAAATGATAAATATAATTTTATAATAGTATCAATCGCTTATACTGGGAATAAATAAGGCGCAACTGCGTTTCTCTGTGAATACAAAGGAAACAACATTTAAAGCCTATATTCTAGGTTTTATAAAGAAAAATAATATGTATAATGGAAAAATTAAAATATCTTAAACATCGTCAAGTGACATAAATTAAACATTGTCGATCAGACGGCAAAGACAACATTACAAAAGAGTTTATATAAAATACAATATAGACAAGAGTTTGTAGAGGAAAATATATTATGTTTTCCTTACATATATATATGTATAGAATGAAAAGATAGTTCAGTATGTAACTCAAGAGATTTTCATCGCCGATTCAATAATTTATTAGAAATCTTACAGCTAACATACACATTATCAAACAAAGCACTTCGACAATATACAAAGCCAAAATGTATCTGACATAAGTACATCAATACACAAAAAAAGGAAAGAAAAAACTAAATCGTTACTGCTAAACAAAGTAAAAGTCTTCCCGCCTCTTCTAATATTTCCTCAGATTCTCTTTGGTGAGGTGGAAAATATCAACATCCTCATAATTAGTGTTATCGTTAGATAAAACCCGAAACATTGGCGAATTAATAATAAATTGTTGAATAATGTACTTACTGAACTTCTGAAAGAATCTACTGTAGTTCATTCATTGTCAAGATATTAGACTGTGTCAAGTTCAAATGTATTAGACTGTTGATATTACTATTGAGAGATTATTAGCACTTGGTGATAATGGTCTACACATACTAAATACAATTCAACTTCTTAAACTAGACCAGATAACTTCGAATGGTGACTAGAGTTTTCGTACCAGATAATTTTAAGTTATGGCGTAATTGGTCGGCTCCTTCTACCTTCTTTTTTAAGTCTTCAAGCATTTTAAAAAGTAATTATCTCAAGTGTGGTCCTCACGTTTTGCTAGTTCAAGGACATTGATTAGATGCGGTTACCGTTTTGTAGTTATTTTTAACTAAGATAAGATTAGATGCCAAAAAACCACCGAAAAATCTTTATGGATATTTGGTTAACTGTAGAGTTCAAATTTAACACGTATTTATTAAAATTGACGTTTAGGTCTGATGAGTTTGTAGCACTATTCGACCTCCCCGAAGCAAATGTGACATGCAAGAACCATATGGCATTCCGAAACAGATGTTAGTTGAACTAATTCGATTAATTTCACCTCAATTTGCATATGTGCGATGGGTTACGCAGTTCCTATAGCATACGGTTAACGAAGCGTTGAGACTTCAAATTTAAAAATTATCAAAAAATTGTGGACCTATAGCTGAAACCTTACGTTTTGATAATGGTGTATTTTTGCACTTCTTGCTTACTTTATATAATTTAATCCATTTTTTTCAGAGTGGTTGTCGGGAAGATATTGCTCAAAAGCGATAATACCGCCAGTTGCCCTTTCATTTAATTATGTAAAATTTTAATTATGTTAATGCAACGAAGTGTTAATAAATAAAATAAATAAACACGCTTAACTTTTAAACCAAGCTACGGATTTTAATGCGATTTTTATATTTATAAAATTACTAGCTGCCACGCTTCGCTGTGGCACATTGTGATTGAATGGTTGAGTAATGAGAAACAAAACAAAGAAAACATTTCATATAAGTTTAATTTTGCAATACTTGTGGAAAAAAAATTAATATAAAAAAAATGGATAAAAACAATCCTTGTTGCTAAAATTTCAGCTCGATCGGTGAAGAACTTTTTGAGTTTTTGAAGCGTACACAAACCAAAATAACATTTTTATATACAGTGTGAACTCTTCATAACGAATTTCAAGGGATCTAGTATTTTTATTCGTTATAGAGACGTTTCGTTATAGGGAGGAAAGAATTAATGAATGGGTATTGGGTTAAACCAAATAAATTTACCTTATTTTTACGTTATAGAAAATTTTCGACCATATAATGCAAATACATCCATGATCAAGAATGAAGTGTATATTACTGTGATTGTCCCATTCTTGGGACGGATGCGGTCAGGAGCGGAATTGCGGTCCAATTACCTATATTGTCTTACACATGGGGTGACCATTTCCTCTGATTGTTAACCCCTTTTACAATGCCTCTGAGGAAAATTACTTACTGACCCCTTGCCCCATTACTTTAAGATTTCCTTGAAACATTAAAAATCTCTATTCAAGTCTGCAATAAATGTTAAAATTTCTAATTTGTAACGAATTTCTATTTTTGAGATTTGTTTAGTGACTTATGAGCATTTATTGTGAAGTCAATTGTCTAGGTCTAACCATAAATATTGTCTATTGATGAAACAAAGACAACAGATACCATAATGTAAATAATGCAGCCGGAAGCACGTGCAGTAATGTCCCATTCACTTTCGTTAAGATTTGACGTTGAATGAACTTCAGTTTTGTCTTTGAACGAATACAGAGTATGTTAGTATTTTCTTTATATTTAAATGCGTTATTTATTGCTTTAGAACACCTTCCAATAAAGAAAAATGACTAATGAGTCGAGTCGAGGCTCTCTTATGTCAAATGCAATTCCTTTTTGACGTACGGGAATCATTCGCAAACTCAAAGTCAAAATAATATTATTCATAGGTAACCAAGTACACTTACGAACGTCAACAGAGAAGATGTTAAATTGATTCTAAATTTACATTTACTACCAGTTCGCAAGTCAAGGGCGTAAACTGGGCAAGAAACTCTCCGCCACTCTTTTTAATCGCCAAGTTTTGAGTCATGCCGGTTTTGACAGGTCTTCCAGCTTACATAGACCACCAATGATATAGGATCTTCTACGCTTAACAGTTCTAGCACTATTTCTTTAACACATGCCAAATTTACGTCATACAAATATTGAAATGAATTCCCGCCTTACAACTTGAAGTTTTTTTGCAAGAAACGCAAGGGGCCAAGCAGATGCGCTTGCGATAAGAATTGAATGATTTGTTGTTATTGAATGATTATCTTATACGATATAAATTAGCCGATGACACCTAATTTAGGTTTTTTGTTTGATCAATCAATCGATAAATTTTTTTGAATCCTTTTTTTGCGTTTATTTCGTAACTTTATCTTAATTATACAATAAATAGATTTTTGTATAGTTATAGACCTCTTTACTCTACGTATCGTTCTCTTTATCTGTTTCTTGAACACATTTTCTTAATAGATATCTTCTCTGCCTGACACATGCCGTCTTTTTGGCTTTACGATGTTTTTTTCACAGTTACATAGACATACAATTTATTACAAACGAAACACACGCTCAGAAACACACAAAATAATAATTATAATTAATCAAAAAAGAAAGAAAAATAACAAAATTTTTTTTTTAAAGAATAAGGTAAAAAAAAGTAAGAATTAATTAAGTAAGTATTACATTTTAAGTGTGTGTTGTGCTTGTAACTGGTCCTGGCTCAGCCTGCTGTGGAGCAGACGTGTTCCACAGCGCTTCAGTGCACAGACATTCTGCCAGAGACCACAACAGTTAGTTTGCGCCTCAAACGCAAAAAAATAAAAATAATGTATACGTTTACGTATAAATTCCATTGGTGCCAAGACCTGATTCAAACGACCTCAAGGATGAGGGTAGCAAGCTGCTGTAAACTGCTCTCACTGCTCACTCTACTATCACATTATTAAATTATTAATTGTATCACTGCAAATAATGAACTGAACTATATATATTACTTGTGATATAAATGTCGAGCAAAGCCGGGGGTGAAAGCTTGTTGAACAATATGCCAGCATATCGATCGCTAACCGCCACTCGCTATACGAGGGTTGAAAGTTCAGTGTAGGAGTGTAACTATGTTCAAATAACTTCTACAATTTGCGTATTTTATCATAGTATTTTTTGTAAATACCTACCCTTTGAACGTGTAAATATATCAAGGTCGTGTCTGTTGTATTGGGGCTAAGATTTCCGACTTCTATCAATAGTAAATATTTTTTCCAGACCCCACAAAGTAATGGAATCGGTTATTTCGATGTCTAGTAATTAAACGTTGCACACTTTCAGTTTCCTTCCGAAACTATTAAAGCATTGCATAGTACTATCATACATCCGTTACTCTAGATATGACCGCATCTGCCCAATCTTTGAAAATCTTCGATTAATCACAATAACCTCCTTACATTGTCTGATTAACGGTTACAATCTTGCCACCCTCTCCGAGATTTCTCAGCTGTTGCAGATGCCACTTGCTCTCACAGCTGCCGTGGCACGAGCGCATTGTTAACTTTGACCCGAGGGTATTGTCAAAATTCTGCTTCCTTATCAAACTGTCTCAAGATGGTCAGTCACGGTCGCGATACCGCGGTGTGCGGACGTGTTCGGTATTTAAAATTGTTCTGTTTTCGAAATTTTATTGTTATGTTTGAAATGATTACGTTATTTGAAAGTTGTTTTTATGGAGTGCAAGAGAGGTTTGTGGAGTTATTGATATTTATCAACTGAATTTGTTTTAATAACATTTCTGTGTTACTTTGTCCATAATTTAAAACATTATTTCCTTATTTTCTATTTTTACCAGTAACTTAATACTAATGCAATAGAAAACTTTAAACCTAAACATTTTTATAACTAATTACAGCAACATTAATATATATAAATATTTTACACAAACTATGTTTACTAGTTTTTAAAGGTGCCTAGATATTAAATAGGACTTGGGACACTTTTCTGTGCATAGAAGCCCCAACGGTTCAAAATTGATTTAAATTCACTCCTTTTACAAAAGCTTTTAAATAAATACTTCATAATCGTAATGCACTCAATTCTATACCATTATATTTTTTTCGCGTGGATTACAGTTATTGTACTCCCCTACGCACGTGCGCGGGAGTTCATTCCATTTTTTTTAATCAGGTGTGTGTCACGTGCCGAATGCAAGCTGTTTTGACAATAATTTTATGTCTAGACTTTGTTGACAAAAGATAAGTCAATGCAATATAAGAAGTCAACATGCCTTTTTAGATAAAATAAAAATTTCGTTTGGCAAAATTGCAAATTGCCCTTTAAAGTCTATTTATATAAACATAAATTTACCTAAAGCTCTATTGAATAATAAACTTAATTTTAAAAATGAAAGTACATTACAATTTAAAGAAGTTGCGCAGAAAATGCTTGAATTTATTTTTCTCGTGTCGCTAGCAAACCCCAGAAAGTAACGTTATCAACGAAAAACAGTGTTAAAAGTGCACTTTCTAGGCCATAGAGGTCTCAGGTGTCTACGGTAACAATCAGAGTCGAGATTCAGCACTATGACTCTTGTATGTCAAAGTCAAACTCATACTTTGAGCTAAGTTGGCTTAGAGCTATGACGATAGAGAAATAAATCGCACTTATTCCTACAAGAGCAGTGTTGGCCTAGTGGCATCAGCGTGCGACTCTTATACCTGAGGTCGTAGGTTCGATCCCCGGCTACCTATGGACTTTCTATGTGCGCATTTAACATTCGCTCGAACGGTGAAGGAAAACATCGTGAGGAAACCGACATGTCTTAGACCCAAAAAGAGGCTGATCACTTACTTGCCTATTAGATTTACAAATGATCATGAAACAGATTCAGAAATCTGAGGCCAAGACCTAAAGAGGTTGTAGCGCCAGCGTTTTTTTTTCCTACAAGTCACAATAATTGTTGTCACGAACTTGAGTCCTACTCTATAAGTGCGAAGTATTTCCTTCGTTCTGAAATTCAATTCATACAATTTCAGTTGGTCAAAAACCATAGGAAAATGACCATGCTGCAACAACGGTATATTTAGGTTCTAATACGAAATCCCGGCCGTTATCAATCGATATATCGACAGATAACGGTTCGCAACGGCATCGTCACCCCACCGTTCGTTATGCGTTAGGGTGCAAGGGTATTAATAACACTTATATGGTTTCAGTGGTTGAGGGACACAGAAATGGTAAATTGTATACAATAAGCCGTTTTATTAACTATTTTTTAGTTATGTCTAATTAATTCTTGTGTAGCTTAAATTGAAGTAGGTAAATTTAATAAAGTATGATATGATATGTACGATACAAATAATATAAGAATTGACTTGACTAATAATGTAAAATTCCTTTAAAGACAAATTTGCGCGCCATTGTGTGTGGCAGAATATGCGAACTTACGATTGTACCACCACACATTTTTGTACCATATTCATGCAATAAATAAATTATTATTATAATTAGGGACTCGTCTCATTTACAAACGGTCTCGGGTTTAAGTCCCGAGGAAAACATCTCGGTTTCGAAGCACTAAGGACACAAAAAAATATTCGTAAATAACTGTAAATCACGCGTTGTCAAATGATTTTTGTCAGTCGGTCGTATATCCTTCCTATAACCTTGTTAACATGTGGTATATGTTCGGTCTGGTTTCCGCCGCAACGGTTTTTTGCTAAAAATAGATCGATTTTTGTCCCCTGAAACACCTCCTTCGAGATTTGTTAATCTGTGAAATTGTTTTTGGTTTTGAATACTTAATCCTTACTGAGTTGAAATCTTATATCCAATTTCTCGCAATACTTTGTAAATCAGTTAAATTATCGAAAAATTATTATTGACAGGCTTTAAGGGTACCTAAGGGTAATTCATAATCCAGGCTGTAAGTCCAGACTTGGATACTTATGTATAACTGAAAAGTGTATATTTTAATGTCCATAGAACATACATTTATAAAGGAATAAGTAGATTTGACGGTAATCATAGGTAAGTATTAGAGGCGAATTAAAGTAAATTTTGACACGGGACTCATCTTCGACTCTAAATCTTACTCTAAATCTTACTCTAACATGTCATCGTAGGCCTCTTGGGCAGATATTACTAATTTATTTAGTAAAAATTGTTATTTAAAGTATGGCTGTGGCACGATTGTAACGATATTTTATATTATCTGTCTATTATTGTCCATAGACCTAATATCTTAATCATACGGCGCTGTAAACCGTGGTGGGGATTTTACCATAGAATTAAAAAAATGTATTTACCTTTATTATAAAAATTAAAAGGCAAACGCGAACTTCAAGCAAAGTGAAGTTTTGTCTTGCCTGAATAACCTTAGCAACAATAGACAATTTTATTTGTGATCTGGTATAAAACGAGCTCCAAAGTATATATAAATTGAAATACTATATAACGCTTTTACTTCATCTTGTCAAACCAGAAATTAAAAAAGAGCTTTGTCGTTATTCCGTTACGACCCTTGCAGTGATAAGAATGTGCAGTTATTGTGTACGAGGGGTGCAAAGGGGGCAACAAATTCTCCAGACGTTACTCGTTTAAAAATTAACGTATACGTAGCCAAGACTCCGCTACTACACAAAAAATCTTATCATTAAATAGTCATGTTTTTGACAAGTATTTTTCAACTAATTTTCTTGTGTCATTTGTAGGATTGTAAGTTTATCTGTTACTTCGTTTCCGGATGGATACCAACCTAGTAATTAGTACAGAAATATAACGCAACTTCGTCAAAATGCTGACTATTTGTCAGTGTCAATAGATTTTTTTAATCTTAGGAAAGTCAATGGCTGTCAAAAAATGTAAGATTATTATTAAAGTTAATGCATGGTATGTCTGGTAGACCGGAGATGATCAGTTAGCAGGAAAAATTAATTTTTTTAACTCGAAGGATAATCATTATTTTCATTAACCAGTTGGAAGTCGTCGCATACTGCACATTAAATACTATTATAATTGCAAACATTCGTATGTTGTTATTTTTATGTCTTTAAGTGTGCTTTTCAATTCTAAATTGGATATGCAATTTTTTTTACTGTTAAGACTACATAATTAAAAGTATGGTTAATAATAATTTGTGAAACAAAATCTTTCTATTTTTTTTGTAACCAAACTCCTAATAATGACACTATAAAGAGAATTGGTTTATTCAATTTATCGGAAATATCCTACATCCGTTAAAAATTAACGGTTAAATCTGTTTTATTCATGATTTTCGGCGCCAAACCCCGTTTTTAATGTGCTGTATATTGATTACCTTGATTTCTTGAAGGGATGCATCTTCCTATACAACATGCTGCATACATTAATATTAAACTAGTTTGTCATGGGCCGATTTATTATAATTATCTAGGAAATTGCTTTTGTAAACCTTTTCTAACAAATTTAAATCTTTATTGAATAATATTTAAAACAATAATTGATCGATCTCGTAAATCTTTCTAAAATGAGATTATTACTGTTAAAGCAGCGAAATAAGAATTTTATTTTAAAACTTCCTAAAATTTGCATGTGCGATTATCCGATTTCACGCCATTTGAATGTCATTGTCAAAGCCATATGTTCGTCAAAGCGCGCGAAATTACCACCTGATGACTACTTTAAAGTTGATAATTTCCTAACAATAACTTAATTAATCGTCCATAAATATCATGTTTTTAGCGTTAAATAAACTTAAAAAGTTCAAAAAATAAATAAGGCTCTTTTAAAGTATATAAGACGTGGTTTTTAAGGCCGAAATTGTTAAATCTCATAACCTTTGGAGTCGTGTGAAATATCGTATCGAACCAGTTTTGCTGCTGATCGATATTTTGTGTTAAAAAAGTTATTGTTATGTATTGTTGAGGAAGACATCGTGAGAGTTTATAATAAGGGGTGTGATATCAACCCTTTGCACTAAAAAAACTCGGGTGAGAATCTTTCTAATAATAGAATTAGCGATTTCTATTTACCGAGTAAAGAATACCTATTTTTTCGTAGCCGTAATGCAAACTTTCTGCAACTATTGTTTCTTTTTATTTGAATTCAATAATTCTTTATGAGTACTTAAATATTTAGGAATTTAAAAAAATATATACTTAGTACTTAATTCTTAAAAAGTTACATCATTGTAGACACTAAAAACTTTTTTTTTAAATTTAAATATATTTAGTATTGAAGTGATGAATCTTACTTTATCACTACATAATGTTGTATAGGTACTTTGTTTATATTTATTAAAATTGGTTTTTCTAGTTATTTTTAAACTTATAATTCTAAGTATTCATTATTAAGGCTAAGATGTTTCTGCTTTCCTGTTTTATTTATTACAAGTTCATCAAAGCAGTTTCATCATCTTCTCTTTTCATAAAGTGTAGAAACAAAACTAAAAATATTTAATGATATTATAAACCATTATTTTGTTTATGTCTCTGAAATACTGCATAGGTATCAGATGTAAATAATAATAGATGGTCTCAATTTTTAAAATATTTCTCATTTGTTTCAGACTAATAACTGAAAACTTCAGAATAAACTCTGGTAACAATGCCACAAAACGGAAGCAGGAAGAAGCACTCACATACAATTATAAAGTCAAAATTAAACCACACTCAATAGATTTCACCCCACACTCTCCTAATACACCAAGCAAGGTTCTAGGAGAAATACAAAAGGCCTTAACACCTCAAAGAAAAGTATTAGGTGAAATACAAAACTCTCCCAGCTACAAACTAGACTCCAGCCCTTTAACTTTTAAGTCACAAAACTCCCCTAGTCTACATGGAATATCCAACATTCCAAACTCCCCTGTGATACCAAAAACATACTCACCAAGGATCCCAAACTCTCCTGGAATCTCTAAAATTCATAGCTCACCTAGAATCTCTAGAGTCTCAAACTCCCCTGGTCTTTCGAGGATAAACCAATCTCCTGGTATGTCAAGGATTAAAAATTCGCCAACAACACCTTTGACCACTCAAAAGGTTCCACAATTGTACATTAAAAATTCACCAGCTATGGAAAGACTGAAATCTCCTTCGGGAGGCTTAAGGGAGAGAAAATGGAGTAACCTGTCTAGGATATTTGAAGAAAGAACAATGTTTAAAGCCAATAAGGAGAATGAAAATCTTAATATTGAAGAGGAAACTCAAGATTGTACATTTGGCATAGAAAAAAGTGATAGGGCCATGGCTAAGGTAATGTTCTTAGCATTATTTCACTTTAATAATTATATAAGATTACTAGCTGACCCGGCAAACATTGTTTTGCCATGTATATATTTGTAGGAAACATTTTTTTAGTTCAATAAAAATAAATATCTACTATAATAAAAAATAGGGGTTGATTGTAGAGGGGTGAAAATTAAGGGTTGTATGTATTTTTGTATGCTGTATAATACAAAAATAAAAACAAAAGATTTTGTCTAAAAAATAAAAAAATAATTTTTGGGGTGGACACCTTATGACTTAGGGGTTTGAAAGATATTAGCCGATTCTCAGACTTACTGAATATACATAAAAATTTCATAAGAATCGGTTGAGCCGTTGCGGAAGAGTATGGGAACGAACATTGTGACATGAGAATTTTATATATTAGATGTATGATAATTTTCAGTACATTCATTACAAACATGTGATCTGCTGGTGACAGCAACTAAAAGCTGAGTTGAGGACATTTTTGTTTATAAATTTATACATAATTTAAACAAACAATTTATTTTTCTCTCTCTGTAATTCAGCTTCCTTAAATTAATTACCAAATTTTAGGAGTGTGTTTTTGTTAATAAAAATACAAATTATATTTCGGTTTACTTGTTTCTAATAGTCCATTTTGTACAATTACAGTTCGACTTCTCTGACATTAAGAAAGAGAAAGAAATGGACGCAGATATCTTGGTACCAGAAACGACCACCTCTCTGGAACCAGATATGGAATCATTACAAGATTTAGAAGAGGAATTCGACTCTAACAACTTTGATGAATGCACCAAGTATGAAATTATATCAACCGACAGTCCGGATATTATTTCAAGTGGTCGTACGAGTTCCAGAAAGGTCAACCAAAGGAATTTCGCCTTTGGGGCACCATTGTCTGAAAACGAAACATCCACTTCCTTTAACCGACCGAGCTCTTCCAGAGTTCTCAATTTCGAGAAGAGGATAGAAAGGTCGAAATCCAACCGTACATTGAACTTCGACGAGAGCCGGTCTAGTTTTGATAAAATGGAATTTGATCCGGAACAAAGTTTTGACTTCAACTCAAAGACTAAAACTAAACTCAGTTTTGATGATAGCAACTTTGAAGAGAGCTTCGAATTCACCTCACCAATGACTAAAGATACCACACCGAGAAAGACTGTGTCAGTTAAAAAATCTCTGAAGTTCACTGAAAGCCCGAAATTTGAGAAACAGAGTAGCACATCCAAGTCTCCCTGTTCGAGTATATCGAAGCGGTTGACATCGGAATCTATGGAGAGCGGCTTCATTTCTGAATTTGAAGAACCATTTTTGGACATGGAAGAGATCTCCAGCTCGCCCAAAATTTCCAACTTCAGTGACTTGTTATCTGGTCAGATTAAGGAGAGCTTCACTGAGAAGCTTCGGCCTTGTGTGCATAGGAGTTTGAGTTTCAATCCCGTTTCAAAGAGGTTGAGAGATGAACCGACTAGTTCGAATAAGAGGTTAAAGTCTGAAACTTCTCTGGCTCCACAAAGGCCAGTTTTACAACGAGCTCTCTCAGAGAATAATGCATCTATTATGTCTGCGTTAGCGAGATGTAAGTAAACATATCTTTGTGTTTATGAGTTTAGGTTTGAATCTTGGTTGAAGCAAAATAGTCTCAAAACTTAAAATCATCTTAAAACTAAGTTTATTTCTTAGAAACATTTTATTCATGTGTAACAAGGGTCTTGTTTCAAAACAATAATCCTTTAATAACTATCAAACATATATGTGCCCTATGCCCCACTGTGGAATTAACTCTAGACATAAGCACATAAAAATATTTAACCCAAAAATATTTTAATATCACAAAAAATAAATTTAATGGGCAATTAATAATCTAGTTAAAAACCAAAGTAGTATTATGTACTTTCGATTATGTTTTCCTAACATAAACTTCTTAATTGCAGCATGTGTTGAACCAGACCTGATTGGTGACTTCAGTTCTCCCTTTGCACTTCCACTCACAGCCGGAGACCACTCGGACCTCAAATCGATATCCGGTGATACACTTGCCGGTTTAATTCGGGGAGATTATTCTGATAGCATTCACGACTTTCAGGTAAATATCATTATAATAATTGTATCAATTTAATAAAAACTTAAAAAGGTTTATTTTATGTCTCATTACTCCAAATCATCTCAAAATAACCTTGTTTAAGAAAAAAAAAAATAATTTAAAAATTATGTAAAAAATTGTATAGTTATTAATTTGCTCAGTAATAATTAATTAACCTTTATAGGTGCTTTTAATATACGCAATAATTGTATATTTAAAGTTATGTTTAACGTTGAATTAAAACTTTATTGATAATTATTAAGTCAATTATAATTACAATTAGAGCAGTAGCACGCTAAACGTGCGATTCTCATCCCTGAGGTCATAGGTTCGATCCTCGCCTGTGCACCAATGGACTTTCTTTCTATGTGCGCGCGCATTCAACATGCATTAGACCCAAAAAGTCGACATGTGTCAGGCACAGGAGGCTAATCACCTACTTGCCTGTTAGATTGACAAATCATGAAACAAATACAGACATCTGAGGCCCAGACCTAAAAAGGTTGTAGTGCCACTGATTTTTTTTTATAATAATAATTAATAACTATGTTGAATTATTCCAGGTGATAGACTGCCGTTACCCATACGAGTTCGAAGGTGGCCATATCCTGGGCGCAGTGAATCTGTCCACAGCAGAACAAGTATTGGAACTGATGAATGCACCCCTGAACAGGGACAACCAGAAGCGGAGTATATTGGTGTTCCACTGCGAATTCTCTCTTGAGAGGGGACCGAAGTTGTAAGTATTAGTTTACAAATTGATGAAAAAAACATTGTCTTTTTTTGTGTTAACCCCATTCCCCACGTGGGGCAAACTCTTGTTCAGGCACATTTTTTATTTTTTTATCAATGTAAATTTTTCATATGCCTTAATCATTAAATCTAGTCTTAATGATTACATTAATCATTAAATTTGTCTCAAATATTCCAAATTCGAATGAATTCCAATTAAAATTCAAAGAAAAAGTATAATACAGTAAACCTATAACGTATAACACGGTACTCTTATATCGCATATTCATATTACGCGATTTCAGTCTCTCGTATAACACGGGTATTCTCCTTTATAACGCGGGGATATCACATGTTATATTTCTGTACATAAAGATTTGTACGCACTTGTTCGCTCATAACCCTATTTTCATGATTCGATTTAAATACTCTTCAACGGGAAAAGTTAATAGAATCATACAAGCGCGTTATGCGAGAAAACTCCTTCAACGCGTTTCTTGTAACGCGAACTAATCTACCGTTATATAGGAGGGATTACTGTATACCTGAAATATATATAAGGTAGTGATACAATATATTTATCTATATAACAATATATCTTATTTCACAGATCGCGTTTCCTCCGTTCCTCGGATCGAGCAAAGAACCAAGAAAACTATCCCAACCTCCATTATCCAGAGATCTATCTCTTACACGCCGGGTACAGATCGTTCTTCAAGAATTATCCGGAACTCTGCTCGCCAAACGGATACACCGCCATGCTGGATCCGAAACACCGCCACTTACTTCGGAAACACCGGTCTTTGCAGCCGTCCGGAAGACGCAATCGGCTGTTACTGTAGAGACTGAGAGACCGAGAAAAGACCGATTTTAAATTGGACCAGTATTGTAAAATGCAATGAAAGACCAAAAAAAATTGGAACCATGTATAGCAAAAGATATTATACCAATTGTATATAGCGGTTTAAAAACCAGTTTAAGGCCATTTCGAAAAGACCGTGTAAATATAAAAGGCCAGAATTCTATTAGGGTAAGAGAGATAAGGTAATTTTTTATCCTAGCATTTAAATGTAAATGGATTCTTTAGACTTCGTACATTAATTTCGGTCTTTGGACTAAATTAATTCCAGTCTAAGTTAAATGAGACTTAATTTAGTTTAACGATGCCATATTATTATAGGAATATCCCACCTTTAGTTTTAAGGAATAATGCAATATATTTTAAGGAATACTTAAGAATCATGACAATTTCGTAGCTTTTACTTAGATTTTGATACAAATGTGAGGCCCGCTATACATAGATTTTTAAGATTACAAATTTCAAAAAAATATGTGTGACATGTGGCCATAATAATTCGCCATATTAAAACCAAAAATAATGCTAATACAGTCTCAAATTGTGTCAATATTTGAGCAGATGATTTTGGAGATTGTTCGATTTCCAAGAAAATAATTTCTTCATACAGTTTAATATTAGTTTTATATTTGATTGAGGAATACTCAGTTGCGGGCCTCTGATCAGACATAAATGTCTGCCCGAGAGGATTGCCGATTCGGCGACGTGGCAATAATATACGCTTACAAAATATATTTATGTTATTTGCATTGAAGACATGATTAAATTATTTCTTTTTAACACAATTTCATAATTTAATTTAAAATTTCATCTCCAAAAACTTAAAATTTCAAGGCTTTCTCAAATAACATTTCCAAAGGATTTTTCAAATACATTATTAACCTTAAAGCCGTACTCAGAGTGTTACTTTCAACTAACGAAATATAAACCGATAACATAATTAAAGACAAATATAAAAACAAATTACTTTTAAGAAAAGATTTTGTTTTTTAGAATTTTTAGTAAACAGTCGAACAATGAAACATTTCATGAAATAATTATCTCTTAATGAATGATTCTGAGTATAAATCTATAAAACTGTCAACAATATCCCATACATACACTTACCTCCTGTTTAGAAGTCGGTTAAATTAGGGTGATTTATTTTGATTGAACATTTGGAATCTTTAGTCCACATTTTAGAAAAAAATGTCGTAGTTATCTAATATCGATTCAGGACACGATTCAACAAAATCAATATTTATCTTAAATAATATAATCATGTCTTCAGACAAATAACAATGTTCCGTTTCCTCGTTAATTACGCTTATTATGTTTATATCTGTTAAGAATTATTCTAGCTAGTGTTAGTTTGGGTTACTTGCAAATAATTTGAGACATAATCCAAAAACATTAACTTTGAGTTCAAAATTATTATTTGTATAAATTTTCGTTAACGCACTCTACAAAGAAATGCGTTTGGACCTTTACAATGGACGAAAGAAGATAAAACAGTTTATTATTTGGAAACAGAATCGGAAAATCTGTTCTGAAACCATAGTTTTCTATATAAATTAAAGGAAATTCTATGAAAAAGTCTCAAATGATTTGCAAGCAATTGTAGTTGAAATTATGAATTAAGAGCTATAGTCGTCGGAATGTTTTGATTGTAAATATCGTTTTAATTAATCGGTCTTATGGTGAAAATATCTTAGAACATATATAATGATAAATGTAAATACCTAATAGTGTCGCAAGCGCATATGATCCAGTCTTAAACTGTTCTTTTCTCTACAGCTATATCTTCGCTGGTTTCAGATTAAACTTTCGGAACAGATATGCTTAACGCACAATGACAGTGTTTTTTCAATAAGATCGATTTTCGTTCGTGTCATTTCTCTCCCAAAGTATCAAAATTTTAAATTAAGTAATATATTATTTTTAGTTATTTTATTGAATAGATTTTAACTGTGTACAGATTTCAAATAAATTATGGAAAAATATGAATATTTTATTTATTTTTCTCTTTATCAATATCGTCAAATATACCAAAACAGTTATTCAATAAAGGTCTATTACTTGACTTACTGATGCTATGAAAACGCTCAAATTTCGCTGTCAGCGTCTAAATTGCTCCTGGTGGTAAAGGAAACTAAAATGTTTCCTACAAGCATTTATTGCAAACGCATTGCAGTAAGCTACTGAATGTTTCACGAAAATTATCAGGTGAAACAGGCTTAAATATGTAGCCCTACGAACCATTGGATAATTACAAAACTCACCACGCAGAGTGCGTTGGCTTTTTAAGAATTGATAGACCATTTTCTTGAAATTATATATTTTTTGTCATAGAGCGTAGAGGACTAGAGATTGTTTCCTTAAATGAAACGTGCAATATCTGCCATAATATTAAAATAAAAGTGCAATATCTTGATTTCCAAAGGAGTCTTATAGAAAAACACATAGACAGTTCCATAATATATTTACACTGAGCACAGTACAAATAACTTTGTAATACAATAAATAAAACATACTTAATGACTAGAATACTTTTGTAAGAAAAATGCGAACAATTACACAAGACGTCGAAACAAAATACATTTATTTAAAGGACAAAACAAAACACTCTGTTGGAAGTGAATGAAAAATTTCGAATTAAATTTATTTTTTGCCTCGGAATAAGTCCTTTGCTGTTTTTTGTCATGACAATAGTATACGAGAATTTGGTACTATGATAGTGTACGCGCCTGATATTATACATTGAGCAATCCTATACCGCCGATGCTGTGAAGACAATTTAACTGAATTTTCGATTTCTTGATTAAAGTAGAGATCTCAGAATGTCTCTCTTTATTTGAGTTTATTTACATAAAATGAGAAGAATAGTAATTGACAAATAAGTGTAAAGTAATATTTAAAAAAAATCCTCAGAGTTTCTTCAGCTTTTTAAAGTTAATTTGTCTCTTTAACTTCCTCAATTTTCGTTTCCTGACTTTCTTCCGGAGTTTCACTTAACACCTTTTCTTCGAGTGATGACTTTGACAATTGACGAAGAATTTTTTCAAAAATCTTCGGCGCACTCTTCGTGTTCGGCAACGAAATGTCGGTTTGTGTCGGCACAGACTCCCATGTCTTCTCCTCTTTTACTTCTAGAGGTAGCACTGTCTCTTTCAGATTTAACGACATTGATTTTTTCTTTAAATCCTTTTCGGGATCTATGATAGGTTCGGGAAAAACTTTTTGACATTCTTTGGATTGCCTTTCTATCGCTTTTGTGAGGACATTCCCTAAAATGTGTGTACATTTAATGATATTTTGCGTTTCACGTGGGGTAAGGTGTAATCCTTCGTTTCGAATTATGTAATTTATGTTGGTTATGTCGTCAGGTGAGCGTTTTAAGCCTTCGTTTGAGAGATCTGAAAAGTAATCACAAAAACTTATGATATGTTAAGAAGAAGCAGTGTTGGCCTAGTGGCTTCAGCGTGCGACTCAACCCTGGGGTCGTACGTTCGATCCCCGGCTGTACATCAATGGGCTTTCTGTCTTTGTGCGCATTTAACTTTCGCTCGAACAGTGAAGGAAAACATCGTGAGGAAATCGCATCGAATCCAAAAAGTCGACGGCGCGTTTTAGGCACAGGAGGATCACCTACTTGCCTATTAGATTGACAAATCATGAAACAGATACAGAAATCTGAGGCCCAGACCTAAAAACATTGTAGTGCTATTGGAATATAATATGATCATCATGAGTATGACACATGTACTCCCAAAAAAGATTTTAATTATAGACGACAAATTTACATCTAAGCTATTTTTGGTATGTTGTTCACTTGACATTGATAAATGCATTGCTATATTTATTTGCCAAGGCGTCGCACTATTAATTAAGCTACATGATTTAAATAACAGTTGACCTGTAAATACTGTATCATGAGTGTTTCTCAGTTTCATAAATATCTAATATAACCTTTTTAAAGACAAAATCCTGCTTCCATAGTACAAATCAAGTAAACTAGAACTATTTAAATCACCTTGGAGGGGGGTAACTAGTCATTTATATTTTATAAAAAGAAGCGGGGATTTCTTTAGCTAGATTTGCTATATCGATTTATAAAAAAATTATTTTATTTATTGTTCAGTATTGTCATTTAATTAAAAGTTGTGTTTGGATACAACACACAATGTAACTATGAAATATTTGGAGGCATTTTGACAATAATAGATACATACTTTATATTAGTGTCAACTGTGATCTCCAAATCAATACTAGTGACCAAAAATGTTACTTACCAAAATCAGTAAGTTCAAAGTCCTCAGTACGGTACGGTGTAGGACATTGGTCATAATATCGGCTTATAGGAACCCTGGCTAAAGAATTATTATAATTAGCCCAAAAATTGCTCCATTCTCCAGTTGGCTTTGGTTCAGATTCTTGCCAAGTACTTACGCAGCAGCTGTAAAATTATAAGCATAGATTGAAATATCATTTGCATTTAAGATATTAAAGAATCAGTTTGATTGCCCCAGCCATTTAACAAAATTTCGTGTACTCTCCAGATCCAGGCATCCCATCATCCCATTTGTTCCTCTCAGAAGAACACGTTTTGGCCAAAACTCACCGATATCCAGATTGAGCATTCTAATAAACGAGCTAGGTCTGGATATTGCTCTCCTCACACTTTGCAATCAATTATCGTTTAGGTTTTATAATTTAATTGTTTTGTTTATTTTTTTGATTAGTGTATGTTATTTTTGCTTGTCATTTTTTTATTAGTGTATGTTATGTTTGCGTGCTGAGCGTGGGCAAGCAAGTAAATAAATAAATAGCATAATTAATTGATAATCTAATTTATCTATCAAAGTTTAATTTATTGATTAATGAATGTGTTAGTAAGACTAGACTCCCATTGACGAATAACAAGAGTTTGATCCTGTGAGATCAGATTATGGGTGAAAAATACTGTCAGATAAGTCCATATCGCCTATAATACTCACTTTCAAAATTCTAATCTAGGTTAAATTAATTGATACAAAATCTTGTCTTGAGCGATGTGAAAGATGAGGCAAACAGAAATAACCTTTCACAACCTTTATGACAGGATTTGTCTGACTAAAGCTCCTGAATTAACAGCTTAAGAAGTAATAAAAGTAAAAAAATTGCCATTTTCCCGCCTCACCTGTCCAGCAGATCCTGACTTCTTGAGGACATTAACGTATCCGGTGGAAACCCATGCACGCTGTCAGTTGATGACGGAGCAGAGCCAGGTGATGCTGATGAGCATTCCATTTCTGTGCTCATTGTATGTCTATAAAATTTACTTTGTAATGATAAAGTATTATCATGTTAAGCTCGCAATTTTTTCGGTTTACTAATAATAATTAGGAAGGGTCACAAGGAATATAATGGTATTCCAGAGATGGAAGAATGGAGAAGATCAGCTCGAATGGAAATAATAATGGGAGTCCTATGTCGGAAGACAAGAAAAATACAGTTAAAATGTATGTTATCGCTTAGGTGAAAATTATGTAAATGTATGTAATTGGTTAGTGGATAAAGGCTTTTATTATTATTATTATTGTAAGGTCAACACAACTGTATATCTCGAACCGAAACAATTTTTGCTTGGTTGAAATCGGATTCATCCTGGAATTGGAATGCAAGTGCCTCTATCTATATATCTAAGTTATTATCTATTATACTTCTGGTCGGGGGGGGGGGGCGGGGGGGGGGGGGGGGGGGGGGGGGGGGGGGGGGGGGGGGGGGGGGGGGGGGGGGGGGGGGGGGGGGGGGGGGGGGGGGGGGGGGGGGGGGGGGGGGGGGGGGGGGGGGGGGGGGGGGGGGGGGGGGGGGGGGGGGGGGGGGGGGGGGGGGGGGGGGGGGGGGGGGGGGGGGGGGGGGGGGGGGGGGGGGGGGGGGGGGGGGGGGGGGGGGGGGGGGGGGGGGGGGGGGGGGGGGGGGGGGGGGGGGGGGGGGGGGGGGGGGGGGGGGGGGGGGGGGGGGGGGGGGGGGGGGGGGGGGGGGGGGGGGGGGGGGGGGGGGGGGGGGGGGCGCGGGGGGGGGGGGGGGGGGGGGGGGGGGGGGGGGGGGGGGGGGGGGGGGGGGGGGGGGGGGGGGGGGGGGGGGGGGGGGGGGGGGGGGGGGGGGGGGGGGGGGGGGGGGGGGGGGGGGGGGGGGGGGGGGGGGGGGGGGGGGGGGGGGGGGGGGGGGGGGGGGGGGGGGGGGGGGGGGGGGGGGGGGGGGGGGGGGGGGGGGGGGGGGGGGGGGGGGGGGGGGGGGGGGGGGGGGGGGGGGGGGGGGCCCGGCGGGGGGGGGCCCCCCGCGGGGGGGGGCCCCCGCCGGGGGGGGGGGGGGGGGGGGGGGGGGGGGGGGGGGGGGGGGGGGGGGGGGGGGGGGGGGGGGGGGGGGGGGGGGGGGGGGGGGGGGGGGGGGGGGGGGGGGGGGGGGGGGGGGGGGGGGGGGGGGGGGGGGGGGGGGGGGGGGGGGGGGGGGGGGGGGGGGGGGGGGGGGGGGGGGGGGGGGGGGGGGGGGGGGGGGGGGGGGGGGGGGGGGGCCCGGCGGGGGGGGGGGGGGGGGGGGGGGGGGGGGGGGGGGGGGGGGGGGGGGGCGGGGGGGGGGGGGGGGGGGGGGGGGGGGGGGGGGGGGGGGGGGGGGGGGGGGGGGGGGGGGGGGGGGGGGGGGGGGGGGGGGGGGGGGGGGGGGGGGGGGGGGGGGGGGGGGGGGGGGGGGGGGGGGGGGGGGGGGGGGGGGGGGGGGGGGGCCGGCCGCGGCGCGGGGGGGGGGGGGGGGGGGGGGGGGGGGGGGGGGGGGGGGGGGGGGGGGCGCCCGCCCGGGGGGGGGGGGGGGGGGCGGGGGGGGGCCCGGGCCCGGGGGGGGGGGGGGGGGGGGGGGGGGGGGGCGGGGGGGAGGGGGGGGGGGGGGGGGGGGGGCGGGGGGGGGGGGGGGGGGGGGGGGGGGGGGTAGCTTCAGCGAGTGACTCTCATACCTGAGGTCGTAGGCTCGATCCTCGGCTGTGCACCAACGGATTTTATTTCTATGTATTCATTTAACATTCGCTCGAACGGTGAAGGAAAGCATAGTGAGGAAACCGGCTTGCCTAAGCGAGCCATAGACGGACCGCATATTGCAGCCGATACCGACTGCTCTAAGCGGTCGCCGCACGGCGATCTCCAGTTTCAGACCGCTCGAGCAGTTCCTGAGCAAACCGCATACTTATTACGGTCAAACAGCAACATGCGGTCCGTCTATGGCCCGCTTTAGACCCAAAAAGTCAATGGCGTGTGTCCGGTACAGAAGGCTGATCACCTACTTGCCTATTAGATTAACGAATGATCATGAAATAGATACAGAAATCTGAGGCCCAGACCTAATAAGGTTGTAGCGCCACTAATTTTTTTTAATATTCCTGACCACCGTGGCCTAACCAATCTAGTGAACCTGATTAAATACGCACCTGTAAGCACCAAAACTGGATTTGCTGTCCCGACTGAACGAACTCTCCTTGCTCCGAGATTCAAGTGACTTGTTGTGTTTGTCTGTCAGCACACTCTGAATCAGCCGCCTGTGCACCTTCTTAGGTGTTGATGTTGTGAATTTTTTTACGCCATATTTTGAATTGGTATCTTCGAAATCTGACACCTTAGAGGAAGAAAACGTTTTTAAATTTCATTACATTTTCGATGGTTTCCGAATTAAGATTTTTGATATCTTTTTATTTAGTTAATAATAAAATGATTTTTGGTTTTATATTGTCTAAGCTGCGTGAATGAAAAGTAGCTACTATCAAAGATACATTTAATATACTTATAATGTAAATACATATTACTTATATATACGTATAACTATCGTTTATTAAAACCTAAACATAACAATGAAATATACAGTATTTACACTTTTCTTAACCTATATAGTAATAATAAAGTTTGGTCCCTGTCGCAGTGTATCTTTAACGCCGCTGAGCGAGGAAAGCACCAGCTCTGGGGTCACCAGTTCTATCTGCCAGGCGCAAACTTAAATCTTTAATTAGCGGTTGCACTTTAAATGCCCAAGAATGTCTACTCCAAAGGGAACAAAATCGAAGTTGGAGAAAAGACTCTTCTTGCGTCGTTTATTATATACGTATTAATAATATATGCACTAGTCAGAAATTACTATAAGAAATTAAGTATTATGAAACATTTGAGTCTAATAATAAAACCAATAAGTATGTGTTAACAATTTGTTTTTACGCAATACTTTTCTCTCATATAATTTATTTTTAAAAGAAAACGTAATTTTTATACAATTAATACAATATAAGTTTTAACTTTCGTAGCATTTGTGGAGAAATATTGACGAAAATTTTATTAGTAATATAGTAATAAATTAATTAAAACGGCAAATTAGATTTATGAATGTCTGCGATAAGATACAGGACATTTATAGCTTTCACCTTTTCAATCATGAATATTAAACGATATATAAAATACGAATAAAAATTGTTCTAAAGTTGATTATCTTTTTCGAAAGTATATTAAAATTCATCAGTGTTAAGACAATTAAGGAAATTAAAAAAAATGAAATGAGAATGAAATTATTTCTCATTTCTTTTCATTCACTGTGAGGTGATCGGTGCCTGACGCAAGCAGC
The DNA here is from genome assembly GCA_905332375.1 of Pieris macdunnoughi. NCBI lineage: Eukaryota > Metazoa > Arthropoda > Insecta > Lepidoptera > Pieridae > Pieris > Pieris macdunnoughi. Next base: position 557,322 of record CAJOBZ010000047.1, read on the forward strand.
TGATTTATTGATCTCAGATATGCCATTATCCTTACGATCTCTTCTTAACTATAAAACAATTAACTTACACCTGTATTAAATAAATTATAAATACCTGAGATAAATCCAAAGACATATCATCGTCCAACGATGCGTCACGACTCTTCGTTTGAATTCTCTTTGGCGAATCGATTTTCTTTCTCAACGAATCGGCTGACTGTCGCCGCAAACCACCAGGAAGAGATTGAGCCCTGTCACTTCTAAAAAAGGCAATATTAACACTGACTAAAGACTTTTGTAAAGACTTTAATACAACTATATTACTTTTTTTAGAGAACAGAGGCAAACAGGCAGAAGGGTCGTCAGATGTTAAGTGATAACGTCGCCCATGGAGACTCTCAATGCCAGAGGGCTTGCAAGCGCTTTGCCGGCCTTATAAAGGCGCTTTTCGGGTATCTCCCTCGCCCTATCGTGTTACCCAAAATATCCTAATATACACCTCCGATACCTATCACGATCGGGGTGGACGTATTATATCCATTATATATCTTATCCCACCTCAGTCTTTCTAATCACTATTTTTATTGGTCTTATTTACTTTAGATTACTTATATCACTTTCTTCCTCCACCTCTTGCGTTGTAAGCTTTATATTATCATTAATAGTATTTAAAAAATAAATCTAGACAGACGGCGTGGATTAGAAACCGAAACAAACATGGTGGAATACCATTGATGCGAGATTTAAAATTTCAGTATACCAGGGAAAATAAAATGTCACCCATTGATGTTTGTATTCCCTTATATCCGAAAAAACCACACAGGATGGTCGCGGTGTATCAGTATCGTATCGCGATACAGTATCGTGAAGTAACGTCCTCCCACATACGCATCGGAACGAGGATCAGACTATGGACGGCACCACGCTACGATCATTTGCGTCAATACATCATATACCGCCGAAGCCACGAACGGAGATAGCACCGAAATGCTACAAATGTGGACCGGTCCGTGTCGGTTTCCACACAAAGGAACACAACATCAATGGGGCATCGAGTGAAATTTGATTATCCGCTGGTATGCTGAAATTTAAATCTCGCATCAATTATTCCACCATGTTTTTTCGTTCTAAACACTTCTAAGATCCTCACCAGCGCCGTCTACGTCTGGATTTATTTTTAAAAACTGTTTTTTATTATTTATAAGGGGGGGGTGGGCCCGGGAGGGTGGGGGGGGTTGCTCGCTGCTGACCGTACGACAAAATATCGGAAAGTGAAGGTCTATTAAAAAAACTGTTATATATAGTTTTAAATACACTAAAAATACGAATGGACAAAATGAGCGTCCTGTCGCAACGACGCACGTAGACGCGCTTTTCTTGTAGGATCCTGTCGAATTGGACAAGGGGGAAGTTCGGAAATACTTCAGTAGGCTGCTGGTTCCACATAGCGGTGGTTCGCGGCAAAACTGCTTTAAGAAACGCTCAGATGTGGAAGAGGGATGCCGTGGTGATACGGGTGGAATTTCGTATTCTGACTTCGTCCGATGAAGAAACTCAGCTGCATGTGATAATCCGAACAACTCCTCTGAACACACTCCGAGGTAAACGCGGTAGAAGATGCAGAGATCCACATCTCTACGAAACGCCAAGGGACTGCTACTTAAACTGTAAATGTTTCCTCCCGGCGAGACTTGAGATCTAATAAGATGATGAAGATGCCAAGATTTTTTTTTATTTCATACTAACTGTATGTTAATTATTTCTTTTTTTATAAAGAATAATATAAAAACTATAGTTGCAATATTTGAGCACATACTCGTATCTGCTGCATTGTTTTTTATTACACTATGCGCCATTATTTTAGTGTAGTAGTTATTTATTCTAGTTACCTGGTCTTCCACATATAATTATCAAACCAATGTATACAAAATATTGTATAAACTATTTTAAAAGATTAAGTACTTGCCCTTTCTTCTACATTTGAAACTACATCATTTTTAAATTTTTAACTTTCAAAAGTACCTTTTTAATAGGCCTAATTGAAATAAAAGATTTGACATTTGACTTTTACTTTTTAGTTAATTGAAACATTCCATGACTTAAAGGTAGTGCGTTTACGTAACTTATTAAAACATTAAGTGGCATTTCTTGAAATTCTAAATACGTTTCCATTTCGCCTGATTCAATCACATTTATAAGTGTTGAAACAGTTTTATATTCAGAAATCTGTAAAATTTAAAAAAACTTAATGTTGTTTTCAGTTAAGATTTTACTTACTTTTTTAAAATCTGCTTTCCCGTAACGACAAAGTCAAACTTTTGAGTTTTCTTCGGTGTTGAGTTTGTTGAATGCACTGTTTTGTCGACACTACTCCGACGAGACAGGCTGGCCGAGTTACGCCGCGAAGACGGTCGACTCTTCTCTTCCTCTTCTTTATTCATTCTTAATCTATAAGAACAAATTTATTAACAACATCCTATTTCGTTACATGGCATATATGAGTTTTGATTGCTGACGTAATAACTGTTTTTGGGGGGTAACCGCTTGCTCTGAAGAGAATCCCCTCGTGTGTGCTGCGATATTTCAAGCTACTCGATTGTGACTTGTGAGGAAGTTGCATGGATCTGGTTAGTGCTGCATCTTCTTAAGTTCTCATGTCATTTTCACAGGTATGGTAAGGTATGGTACAGGTCCTTTTTAAGTATTTTATTGATTTCATTTTAACATGTGTGATGTTGGAGAGCAAAAATAAAATAAAGATTTCATAAACAGACGTAGAAGCCCAATGACAAATTTTACTGTTATCAAATCAAATGATACAAAAATTTATGGTACTCAGAAATATTAACACACATATATTCTTACTCGTAAAGCCTATTTTGAAACAACTAAGTTGCTCTGTAACAAGTTAAAATCAGTTAAGCTTATGGCAATTGTCCAGTAGTTATTAATAATTAAGGATTATTTAAATAATTAAGTTGGAATATAGTATATATCTATCGAATATGCGGAATTAAAAAGATATATGCTGGTACGTTACCGGCCTTTTTTTCACAACGTCCGGCTGTCTACGGCTTTTGTGTACTAAACGAATACAGCTCTCTAAATATTAAAGGATTTTTTACATCAGTTTTGTACATCCAGATATTACTCCCTACAAACTCACATACATGTCTATGTATAGACTAAATACTTACATTTCACTATTATTGACACCAATATTCGCTCATGGTTTGTTTAAAACTGAATATTAAACATGTTAGAGCCTATATCATGCTTGAATAAACATTATGGGATACGGTACTGAGCGACGCGGTCGTGTCCGCGATTTCATAATAGAAGTTGTTTAAAAATAATGCTTTGTGTCTTAGGTTTGGTTTTAATCAATTAATTGAGGATTTATATATGTATTTATATTAAAAAGGCACACTAACGAAACACATACAAAGAACACACGACATAAAAAAACACAATACATGCGTTTATCAATGACAAGTGTGCATAACATTCAAGGGGGAAAATTACAATAATAAAAGAGAAAATATATTATTTATATTCTTTGCAATTGTTATTGGTGACGGACCAATGGCGGCAACATCTTACGCCTGAAGACATGGAGACCGACACAAAATGGATCAGCCTCGCATGTCCTCAAAGCGTCGTTTACTGCAGATAGAGATCTGTTTAAAAGGCATTATAACCGACGTTGTTCCTCACTGCCCGAACGTGAAAAAAATTAATGATTTTTGTGTGTCTCTTCAAGAAACACATCACAATGTCTATATTGTATTCAACAATTTAGTATACGACTACGATACATATTTGTGCAACTTACCTAATCAAGTGACTAAGAAAATTAATCTGATCATAAATTTTAAATTAATTACAAATAGTATGTCAAGTTTTAGTGTTCATAACTTAAAGGCCGATCACAGCCCTCTAGTGTTACAAGTATCCATGGGCAGCGGTTAGGTTAGGTTACACATTCGCGTCCTATATTTGTTTGATCTGATTGTATTCTCTAAATTAAGATAAAATAAAAATGTAATCACCCGCTCAGCGAATGAACTCGCCTACTAACGTGACAGTTTCCTTAATAAAGGATCGTATGGGTGTTCAATGGTGCATGTACCCGGTGAGGCGGACATGTGTGACCTACTTGTTGGGGTCTGGACTCGTGATAAGATTATATTTATTCACAGGTCACAAGCTTTGAAAGACTCAATCCGACCTCCGGAGATACATAGGTTTCTTTAATAAGCAAATAGTAAAAAATTTGAACATTATTTGTCATTGCTGGCGGTAAATATAAATTTATAAAAAATAATATTTAGATTTTCACTGTGCTTAGGAAGGATGGTGTACTGTTCCTGTAGCCTAAAGGGATAAACCTCAACCAGTCTAACTAAACGCTCTAATAGCTAGGAATACTCCTATTTCCGCGACTAGCGCAGGGGTGTTCTGCGAGACTCAGACCACGGGCCACGGCATGCACCGTCGCGGGGTGGTCAATCGCCTGAAGGGCAGGATGGAAGCTCACTGAAGTGATCAGAGTACGAAGTAAAGGTCCACCTTCCCAAGGCGGTTCTTTACCTCTGATTCCCAGTGACTAAAATCAAGAAGTTGTATATACCCTTAGTCGGAATAACTACGTTATCGCAGTGATTTAAAAGCGCAGATTATGTCGCTACACGTCTAGAGACAAAATGATCATAGAGTTTTTGATTCGTTTTGAGCATACAAGAAATTAAGTATCGGCAAAACTTTTGAAATAATAAGTACAAACGATCCCCCTATATAAATATAATTTATTTACTACGCAAAATCATGATATCTTGAAGGAGGCCGATGTTCCGTATCTTTTAATAACTTTAGCGATTGGCTTTAATATATTTCCCTGCCACATTACTGATCATAAAGCGATTTTACAAAATCTGATGATCTGATGATATGATGAATAGTAAAATTAGGACACAGTACCTATAATTCAATTCTTGGTGCAAATAGTTTAAATCATTTTGTAGTTTTTAATTTTGATTTTTTTAATTACTGTTGTTTGTACTTGATTTCACATGTCGTGTCCTTATGTTGTAGGGACGACTTATATATTTTTGTATGTACGTCAATTTGTTTGTAAAAATAACCTTCTGTCTAAAAGATGTCGTAAATGTTTGGATCTAGATCGTGCCGATTACTTCACGCTTTTCCACCATGCGTTAATGATGCGTGATTCTGAACCGCACAGATCCAGTCTCGCGTTCCAGGTCGTCCAATCGTTGTCGTTGGATAGCATTTCGCGATGCGTGTGACTCAGCAGACATAGGTCATCGGGTAGTTCCAATCTTCTACAATGTAGGTTAATCTCCACTCTCGTGCGACGCCAAATCCCTTCGAGAACAACCAGGAAAAGGAGTGGCGATTAACACAAATCTATTGTACTTATTTCATAACGCATTTCGAACATGTTCCGCCCAAAGCGGAAAAAACAAATCTCAAATTCCGTAATTATGCAACTGAAAATTAAATATTTATTTTTGTATACTTATGTGATGGTAATACGCCCCCATATTACCATATTACGTGATCAGAAAGTTGTTGTGTGATGTGCGAAATGCCAAATTTGAACAACCTACAATCCGGACAAGATTTGTTTGACCAAATGTACATTGTTTGTAGGCATGTTGCGTCATTAAAATAACGTATGTATGTACACGCGTTAGAAGTTACACTTCTTTGGCGTAACAAGATAAAAATCTTTCAAATTTTTTATTCTACGTTTGTAGAAAAAACGACACTAACAATAGAAAAAAGGTATTTAATACATTGAAAGTTTTATTATAACGCATTATCTAGCTAAATAAAGTTTATTTAAATATCACAAAAAAAAAATTCTACATAATTAAAGAATTGGCCGTTCATATTTACTATTTAATTCACGTCCATTGGTTGGAGTTCAGTGGACATGTGAATTACAAGAGGCTTATGATAGCTAAAGTATGATACAAATATTCTTGTAGAAACATTGTCTAAATATCGTACAAATACAGCATTCATAGTTGTATAAAAAATAAATGTTGACTATAGCTACTTCAGGGTGTCGGTTTTTTGTGACGGTGTGCGCGCGCATCGTAAAAATTTACTCTCATCGTTTTTCCCTAACGCGCCAAAAGAAGTATAACTTCAAAAATAACAAGTGTTATAACGTTTCTTGGCCTCGGGTATGCTTTTTTTTTAAAGAACAGGGGGTGGGCAGGAGATTAAGTGATACCGCCGCCCATGGACACTCTCAATGCCAGAGGGCTCGCGAGTGCGTAGCCGAATTTGAATTGGTACGCTCTTTTCATGTTCACTAAGTCGAATTGGATCGGAAATACTTCAGGGGGCAGCTGGTTCCACCGGTTGAAATTCTCAAATCAACAATGTTAACATTTTTAGAATAATACATCCTTTCAAACCGCAAGTTTCTCGTAAAAAAACAAGACATTTAAAGTTATGTCAACAAAAACATTTTCCGATATTTCATTTAGACAGCAAATTTCTCATGTGTTTGACATGAATATTGTATGAGAAATTAATAGTTATGACCTTATTTACGTTAAGAAGTGTTATCTGGTTTATATGCTTTTACTAGCTGACCCCGTAAACATTGTTTAAACTACTATGTTTATACATAGGATAATATATGTATTTTTTAATACCAAATAAAACATACTGTTAGGATACAACTTTTTCTCGAGCTTGCTACGTTGTGTATATTACACACATTTTTTTAGTGTAAACACTGTGACACGGGAATTGTATATTGATAGTAATCATTATTCAGATAAATAACTTCTGTTTTTATCCAACATAGGTAAAATAAAGACTTCTTGATTGATATAGCAACCAGTCCAGGTTATCTCTTCTTAAGATTTTAATTTAAAAAATGGTTATGGTATAAGAGGAAACGCTTATGATAAATAAAAAGTATTTTTTTTTTTCCCATCGATATCAATTTTCCAACATATTTTACGTATACTAAAATTGTTTCATCACAATATAACCCAAGACCTTTCCTGATGTACAATCGATCCACTTGAGCAACGAAGTAGCGTGTAGGTAAATATCATTATAATGTCAACCGTGTAAATTACTGAGCCAATATACGTAAAACTTTCACTCTCAAGGCCATAGGGCGGCTTTCACTTTGAGATGAGTAGGGTGAGTATCTTGGCGAGGTCAAGTGGACGGCCTATTAGGGTTATAGACATTTGATTGACTTTATCTAAAGAAACACAATATAATTAGTTAAATTTTTATAAGAAAGTGTCTAATAAACTAAGAGTATTCATTGAGAAGACGCTTTGTTCTCGTGTATCAATTCTAATATCATGTATGTATTCCTTGAAAAGTTTCCTAAAGGTCAATGCAAATTATAGTACCTACTAGAAATGGAGTTTCAAGAGAATTGTAAGGAGAGATATATATATATACTGATTAAACGTTTTTATCTAACCGCATCCATAAATTAAAGGATTGGTGTCTCAATATATATTTAAATTTTAAGTACTTTCGAAATTTTGTGCACAAAATAAAACATAAATTAATATCACACGCTACCTGTTTGCTCTGCTAATTATATCTTTTTTTGCGTGTTTGTCCAGAAAAGATGTAAACTCAAATGAGAGCTTGGTGTTACTATATTGTTGGATTTGAAGCTTAGATAATAATTTTACTAATTTAATAAATAAGTCTTTTGTAATTTTTAATAAAATAACTGTATCAATTACATAACTATTTTAAAATATACATACTTAAGAATGGCGTAAGTTTCGTTAGTATCTGACAGATAAATTTATATTTTTACTATGAGTAGAATCTTCTGGATTCCAGCATGGTCACACTACTATTGCATAAGCACATTCCAAACTTATGAGCTCGTTATATTCTCTCATCTTTGACAAAAATCAGGAATTCTTCTAAAATTCTTTGTGTTATCTGTGTCGACAAAGTACGGATCTTTCTGCTCTCGAAATTATATAATCGAGAGTTCTTGTACCACGGAATATATAAGAAGATGATTGAAGAATGAATATCTTCATTTTATTGGGTTTATATGTGCAAACAAATGTTTATAAAATTTGTTGGCAAGAGGTTGATTACACATTACTTGTACAGTTGGTACAAAATCACTTTTTATTTTATATAATAGATTAAATAATATTTAATTATTATTTTACAATTATATTATAATTGTACATGTTAGTTATAAGTGTTTAACCCTTATCGTCTTTTGTATAGTATACCAAACATCCAACTTTATAAAAATATATGATCACTATAAAATCATTTTTAACTTAGTTTTATTAAACACATGACATTTCTAGACGTCTATTTATACTTCAAAAATAAAAATAGTAGTTTATCTGTCATAATTTTAAATCAATTGTGAAAAATAAACGTCTAAATGCGCCGCACAGGTTTATCTATAGTAAGTTTTATTTTATTTTTTATGTTTGTACTCCTAAATATGCATGTTTTTTATATTTTACACATGCCTAAATGTTTGTTTTAACACATTTTTATATATATGCTGTTGTCGCTATGAGAATTAGTATGTTTTTGTCGTGTTTTTTACTAACGTATATTATACTATACAATGCCGCATTCACAATTTACCTTTCGTTGATGGTGTATAGATAATATACATTGCTAACTCACGGAATGAATTTTTAATGACTTTACTATAAAAATTAAATTGCAAGTATGTCTGTCTTATATATTAAACCAATTTTATTACAATTTAAAAGACAGTTGAACTTATGTTTGACTGCCTCGTTGATATAGTGGTTGTAGAAAGCTACACACAAAGTTGGGGTTCGATTCCCACAAAAATACACATATTATTATTACTGAAATACTACATAACTGATATATAAATATATATCTATAATACAATATGGTTTGGCTTTACTATAACGATGGGTTTTTGCATGTTTCTTTTACTTTGGGTTAAGACTGCTATAAATTATGTTGAGGGAAAATTATGGTATATTTAGTTTAGGAACAATCAACAAAATACAAAATAGACTCAAAGATGCTGCTACTACCTGCTAACTGAAAAGGCTTTGAAAAAAAAGAATTATTATATACTTAGTATTGTCAAGTGGGTTGTATAAACAGGTCACATTGGTGAGTTCTTATGATGATGCATACCCTGTCGAAAATATAAAACGATTCGGCAAAGAAGCAAAATCTCGTGTTGATGTAAAATGTCCTAAAATTGTTAAAGACTATAATCGTACTTTAGAGGTGTCGATTTGGCAGACTGCTGATTGCATTATATCGCACTGGATAAGATGGCAAGGTGGTTATGAAAATTTTCTCGCAGCTTTTGGATATACTCTAGGCATCAACAACGCTGGCTTTACGTCACAACATAACAAAATGATAAACACCATAGAAAGCAGGATCGTCTAGAAGATTTTAGATATGAAATCTACAGTGGCCTACCGAAACGAGGTCGAAACTTTCAGTGAAAAACCATGCGATGATGTCCGTGTATATGATCATTGGCCGCAAATAACCGGATATGAGAGGTGCAAGTACTGCAAAGTTGGCCAGCAAGTACTTTGTGAACAAAATTAAGGTTCATCTTTGTTACGTGAAGAATCAAAAAAGGTTTTTGGAGTACCACTGCAAGCAATAGAGTCTCTAATTATTAAATTACGATTATTTTGTTGTTCAAGAAAGATTAATTTTATTAAACATTTTATGTCCACCAAGACAGTTATTTTTATTTAAAAATCATGTTATTTACAATAATCTTTTGGTATATATTAAAAACTACTAGTAACATTTCAACTCTCCCTAAACATACCAATGTATAGCATAATATACATTCCTGAAAAATGCGATAATCACTGTACGTGTAGCAATGTATAGAATAGTATACATCTTGTTTTTCCAAAAATTTTCATGTCACGTTTTTTTATTTATTTTTTCGATGATTTTTATGCCCCAAAGAAGCTACCTATATAATTTTTTTTGCTTTTCTTCTAAAAAGAATCTTGCCACGATAGGGTTAACAGTGGTAAGTGAATAAATAGAATACAAGAACAGAGTGTCTTCCCCTTAATAGAGACTAAGTAGTTGGACACTTTCTTATGGCTAATATCCTTTTTAGTATAGTAGGTTAGAATTAAATTACGTATTTCTTAAGTTTATCTCGTAACCATTTCTTCGTTTCATGGAAATAATTTCAGGTTTGTAGGTTTGTATTCTATTTCCGTTGGAAATGCTATTGTGCATGCAGTAACTTACATAATAATATTCAATCTATACACATATGTGCACCAAACCATATGTGTAGCACACGCCTCGCCAGTTTCAGTGATCAAAAACACATATTTGTTAAAACGTGTTCTTTGAAAGTTGACAAATACTTTCCCTTAGTGACATCATTCAATATTTAAATAATAACATTTCTGTGGAAAATAGTGTGTGCCTTTTTTAAGTATTTTTCGTCTATAATCAAAAATAATACTGTTTTGTGTCGAACGAAACGAAAAAACCTGAAACATGGTTGCCACTTGGTATAACTTTTATAAAAATGTGTAGTAGGTACATCAAGTACCTAACTATTTTAACTACACATTTTTATTTTGTGATTATTGTTACCTTTTCTTTATATTTTTTATATAGAACAGGGGGAAAACGGGCAGGAGGCTCATCTGATGTTAAGTGATACCGCCGCCCATGGACACTCTCAATGCCAGAGGGCTCGCGAGTAAGTTGCCGGCAATATTTTAAACCATAGCATGCATACCTGAGACCGGCCTTTAGTCTGTATAAATAAACATTAATCTCGAAGAAGGCTGGATCAATTCGATTATTATTATTCCAAGAACTCTGAGAAAGGTTTTTAAGGAGAGATTTTTTTATTACTGATATTTTTATTCCGGAAAAGCAAACCGTCTCTATGGGGTAGCATAGCAAAAAGTTGGTAGGATTTAATTAAGGCGAAACAAAATCCGCGGGGCAGCTAGTTTTGTATTTAAATAAATGTATTTTTTTTCAATTACATGAAACCTGGTTAAGTGAACATCAAGACCTCAATGTCGTTTCACTTATAAGGTATTCCACTTACCCAGTGTCTCAGATATACAGGTATAAATAAATACTTTCATACAGAGGGTTCAATTAATAGAGGTGAGATACAGGTTATTTCAGTTATCAGTTTCAGAACATTGTGATTCAATTTTATGTTTACTCTGAATTATTCTACAAAGAGTAGATTTTGGCACATTAAATTCGGAAATTCTTTGCGTGTCTTCCCACTTTCATAAACGGATATTAACTTAAGTTTTTCCCGTAATTATAACGATTGTAGCTTTCGTTCTGGCATTTTTCAAATAAACATCTGTATGATAGTAAAGCGAAACTAAAACTGAAGGTAACTGAAGCTCAAAATTACTTACGTACTTGGAATTACGTGTGGAATTTGTGGGTAGAATAAGAATGAGTAAACAAACAATGTTATCTCAGTTACAGAGGTTTATGCATATAAAATTTACTCGCTGTCTCAGTTATAGAGGTAACTATGATGATAAATCGAAAGAACAAATCCCAGATATAGAGGCTTACCTCGTCCCACTAACAGAGGTAATTCAGTGCCAAAGTGTTGGGACCTCAGCATGAGTTCCAGTTATGGAGGTTTCTCACTTATCCAGGTCCCACTTAACCAAGTTTCACTGTATATGTAATTAATAGGTAAGAATTTGATACTGATACAGCCACTTTCAATGTTGCCATATACAAAATAGATTGCAATAAATATCTCGTTAAACCAAATAAACGAAGAATAGCTGAATCATGTGAACACCTGCGTCACGTTTCGCAGACGACTTAGTCCCATTTTCTAATTAACCGAAAACTTTTGAAACAATGTTACAACAGAACTCTAGAAAGCGATAAGGCAGGACTGTCTATGAACTTAGTAAAAACAAAAATTATGTCAAATTCTGCACAAAAATATACAAACATTTACGACGAAAGAATGAAGGTGCATAAAGAAATAGAGAGAAGAATAGCCAACACATGGTAACGGCTCTGGTTGGGTGTGATTATGAAGATGATTCCTATGAAGTAAAATATAAAACATGAGAATTTTTGCTCTCAAACATCGCCCATGTTAAAAAGAGGACAATCGAATACTTAAGGAAATATGTTATAGAAAGGATATACAGTATACACGTCTGAAAATGACATGAGAACTTAAAGATAGATATCGCAGCGCTAAGCAGCCTTGCGATTCTGTAACTCACTTCTCGAACTCACACAGCGGTTTTCGCATCGGCGGTCGCTCTCAAATCAATCGTGAAGCACTCATTTTATGATTTGGCATTGTGAAAAGGTGGGAGCTTGTAGTTTATTGTTTATCAGAATGCCAAATCATAAAATGAGTGCTTCACGATTGATTGATCGCAGGGCTGATCCATCCAACTTCCTCACAGTCGAGTAGCCCGTATTGCACTACTAATTTTTAATTTTAATTTTAAACGAATATTACGAGCTATTTGCTTTAAATGTATCCTACATTAAAGTAGGTTAAACATCGTTCTACGGTCTGTCTACGGTCGGTAGCTCTTATCTGAGCGTCGTGGTCAGCACGTTTGAAGCGGACTATCTGTTTATATATCCAGCTTTTCTCTTGTTAAAATGTATAGCTTTGAGAACATACAATGCGCAAAGGTGATAAGAACTTGGAGAAACTGATCGTGGTTGGTAACATAGAAGGCCGTTACGTGGCCGTTCACCAACCAGATGCATGATCCCTACCTATATTATGTAAAGAAATAATTATATGTCTTAGATTATCTATTCGAAGATTTTTTGTTAGAACTTTTTGGATTATAAAAGAAATAGGATAAAAGTGATTGTTTTCAAGAAACTCTTAATGTTTGTAATTAAAATACATATTTCAGCAACACATTTGAGTTTCATCCATGATATATATATGTACATGTTGGATTATGTTATGTACACTCACTTGTTAGAAAAAAACTATGACGCAAGCGCTAAGATGTTCATTATATTTCAGTGAGCGCTTTCTTCGATTATGCAAATGGACACGCCTGTACATCCTGCTGACACACTTGTGTGTGTGTGTGTCATACTTTAAATTATTGTTTTTTCGTATTCTCATAGCCAAGATAGTGCTAGTAAAAACATTAAAATTGGTTGAGTGATATTTAAAAACATAAGCCTTTGTCACTATTCAAAATAAAAAAAATAACTATTAAACCGATTTAGTTTAGATACAAATTCAATTGTAAATCACCTCTTCTGGTTTTTTTAGAGTTTTTGTACAAACAATGCCAGTTAACACACACATAACACACGACACCTCGCTAATTATTATAAAATCGCTAAATATAAAATTAATTAAATTCATCTATTTGTTTTAGTTTGTTTGAATAAAATCAATTATACATTTTTAATAGCTTTTTCCAAAAAATAATGACTAAAAAATAGACTTGAATTCCTCCCGGCGGGAAACTACACAAACGAAATAGATTTGTAAATTACCGTGCCTGATATACGCATGTAAAAACTGGTCATCCACTGATAAACAAGAAAACAAACTAAGTACTCTTACTATTGTCAAAATATTATCGAAAGAAGTGTTCTAGTTCTGAAATTGAAACACAGAGTAAAACTAGAAAAATAAAAGTCATGACAAAATTTAGAAATGAAATGGAAATGGACAGGACAAATTATGAGTGAAGACAAAGATAAATGGACTAAAAAGCGACGAAATGGATTCCTCGCTATGTCTAAAGAAAACGAGGAAGACAAATAAAAAGATGGGAAGGTGATATAAGTAGCAGCTGATGCTATGTGGCTACGTGAAGCTAGACACCGAGAAGAGTGGAAGCTCTTAGAGGAGGCCTTTGTCCAAGGACAAGCTACAATAGAAATTAACATTCACATTTTTATGTACTAGGCTAAGTATTTTACAGCAATAAAGGCTATTATTATTATATTATTATAGATTAATGAATAAATTTATTACACATTATATTACTCTTATGTTCTTCTCATTCGGTTCGAATAGATTATTATATATTTAGTTCGAAGCGATAGAATATCTAAGCTAATTTCGTTGAAAATTGTTTGCATCTAAGCAAACAGATGCAGGTTTTTAAAATTAAATAATTCGAAGATATCATTAAACTGACATATTTTATGTGTAAAAGACAATCTTTTTATAACTCAAACAAAGTAAACTAAAAACTCCTGAAAGCATATAATACACAACCAAAGAATTGTAGTGTGTAAGGGATGATCCCTTACACAAAAAGAGATAATTTAAAAAAAATATAATCAAAAGAGTCGTTTAATCATATTTTTTTTATTTTTTATTGAAGAGATTTTCGAAGATTCGCCTCAATTTCTCTGGGATACCATCATCAGATCCTTATCATCCAATAAAAATCAGATCAAAACGACAATTGATTGATTTTTATTGGATGATGAGCTAGTCAACATCTGGACACCACGGGCCTAGTGAGAAGATTGAAAAAATTTAATTAGTAAATTAGTGTTAGTGCTCGTTAGTCAGTGCTAAACAGTGGTAAGTGAAAAGATAGTACACAAGAACAGAGTGTCATCCCCTTAATAGAGACTGTAAGTAGAGTTATTGAAATTATGTGAAATATCCTTTTTAGTAAATTAGGTTAGACTTATGTTACTTATTAGTGTTAAGTTAGGCGATAACGTAATGGTAAAATGTCTTTGTTCTCCGTCGTCAAATATGTTTAAAAGACTTCTTCAAGAGGAAATAATTTTGTCTTACTTTATATGACTAACGAATTAGTGGTGAAAACAATTAAAGATATTGCAAAATATTCTCGTGACACCAGCGACCGATATTCAAATCGATAAGATAAATTAAGTTTCTAACAATAAATGATGTAACTGAATTGATATCGCGAATTGCAAAATCTCCATAAGTTTTAAAAGCTCATTCCAACTTCTCATCTCAACCTGTTCCGCGGCGCCACTTTCTATCACAGTCGAAGACGTACACTCATGCAGACAACACGTGAACATATATTAAGTTTCTTTATCTTGTGTTGTGATAGTGCTGTGTTGTGCTAATTGGATTTGCTGATATAATGGTATGTTTTTATATTCATGAAAAAAAAATTAGTTTAGGTATACTAAATATATACATAATCGAAATAATTAAGTTATATAAATAATAAAAAATAAAAATATTTTTATTCATTACAGTGTAAGATTAATAAAAATGACAGATTTTCCATAACAAACTTGATAGTTAATTCCATTTTTTTAGTTTTTTCAATTACATTTTTTTAACACAACACGCGTGAGTGCTTGAGTGTTTGTAATAAATTGTAAATTATTGATAAATCTTATTAAAAAAACTGATGATTAAAAAACAATAATTTTAAGAATTAATAATTTTTGAATTCACTTCTTTACGTTCGTGATTGGCTATCTGAATATAAAAATAATAATTTAATTATTACGCTTTACAATTATTTTATTTTATTTCAACATTTTATTTGAATAATTTAATAATTAGAACCCATTACAACATATAAACTTTTATATGAAATTTGGAAGATTTATTTACGTTTATGAATGTAGGTTAGTAAAATCTAATATTTACAATCAGAGCGTGGAGATTCTAAAACGTTAGAATTTACTTTTATTTTAATGAGGCTTAATTAAAAAAATAATGTTTTTTAATATAGTTTTTCTAGAAAATTCACATAGTTTTTATGGCCTCGTACTTTGCGTGTAGATGCGCAGGGCGAATTCAGACTTCAAGAAAAACTAACCAACTTAAAAAATTGCCTTGGAAGACAATAAAGTCCCTTTTTGGGAAAGGGGAAGTTTTGTCTATCCCCTGCTGTGTAGCTGCCTGATTGGCTACTATGTAGGGGCTCTATAAATTAATAAAAAAAACAACTGTTCAAAAAAATTTCGCCCGCTTAGATGAATATTATATTTTTGCAATTGTTTTTATATAAAAACAATGAATATATCCGTATAAAAATATAAACTATATATCACTTACTCAATTGGGTTCATAGACCTTAAGCATGTTAATAATATAGTTTTTAGCAAAGAAAGTGGTACATTCAGATTGAATAATTATATAAAAAACCGCACATATGAAATAGGCATGCAAATGTCATATTAATTATCATAACGTCATGGTAATAAGAACAGTTAAATTTTATTATTAAATACTATATTATATATTATAATTTGAATGGTCTAAATACTCTCCCACGCTTTAAAAGCACTTTGTCTTTAAATTTTTTCACCTTTCCCTTAAAAGCATCATACGGCAGTGATCTATAAAAAAAATTTTTAATACTTGCACCCAGGTAAACAGGGGCAGGGGACTTGTATGTGAACAATTTGGTGAAAGTTAAATTCTCACTTACGCATTATATTAATAACTTCACTTATTAATTACGCCGTAAATTTCGGTCTCAGTGAATGAGTAAGAAATGTTTAACATCTTTCGTTTACGAGTCGTACACATTTAAAAAACCTTTTTAGTTAAACGCGAATTTATTACAAATAGTCACAGTAAAAATTTGGCGTAATATTGCAAGTTTGCGCCAAGAGATGGCGTTAATATGGCAATTTAGTCAAGTGTGTAGTGTCATTTGGTCCGTTGTGCGTAGTCTTCGCAGACTCCACGGCTAAAAGTTCCGAGGATATAAGATGTTGGTTGGGAAGCCATAGCCACGCATTCTAGGGCATTCATCACCTCAATTAAACTATGAGTCACGGCTTTTACGGATATGGGAACCGGCAATTAGTTAAATGTATGCATTGACACGGAATTAAGTTTCGAATGTTTTACCATAATTTGCTTTCAAATCGCGAGATTAGTTTTAGAATGAGTGCGAATTTATTACTATCCAATCTATTGGTCTTCGAAACACCACTGTGCACCAATATAATAGACTTTTCTTGTATGTGTATAACAAGTGAAGGGACATCATGAGGCATGTCTTAGACTGTCTTGTGCCTCAAAGAATCAAAAAGTGCGTGCGTACAAAGTACACATGTCAGAAGGGAAACTTCTTTGGCAAACTAATTTTTAAGTCTTGTTATAAATATAATTGTATTAATTTTCGACACTTAATATTTTCATGACAATTAAATTCCTAACATTTATCTTCCTTATTTTCCTTAATTTAAAGTTTTAGATTTGTATAAATATATAAATCTAAAACTTTAAATTTCCGAGACTGAAGGAGGGAAACTTTCCGGAGGGAAAGAGGAAGATAAATGTTAGGAATTTAATTGTCATGAAAATATTAAGTGTCGAAAATTAATACAATTTTTTTTTTAAATTTATTTCTTCGATAATAAAAGCACGTGGCATTTTAATTTACAATTCGCCATTTGAGATTTCAATAAATTATTTTGCATAAAATATAAAATAATATTAATATTTAAACTAATATTTCAAAAATTCTCTTGACGAAATTTTAATTATATAAATAGAATTTCTATAAGGTGATTCGCCCTTCTCACTCTCTCAATCGGTCTCAATAGCTCTCTCCCTTTTCTTTGACAAAAACGCTGCACATCTTCGTGACGTTCCATAAAAAATTTTACCCTCATGCGTCTAAAGAAGTTTCAGTTCAAAAATACAGATAAGATAACCTGTATCTTCTGTATCAATGCCGGGAATCAACATAGTCATATGTGATTCACATTCGTCATAAAACTATGAGAGCTTTATAACCCAAAACCTTATTGGATTTTGATTTTCGGAAGTTTTTTATGTCTCGACTTACTTTTCAATGTAGAAAAGTTCGAAGAACAATTTTTTCCGTTTTGTTTGATGGAGCTTGGAACAAACTTGACATTTTAAAGTCCTGTAGTTTTGATGTACCTACTCACGGTAATTGGACAGTGACTCACTTTTCGCAAGTGAAGTTCCAGACGGAAGCTTATAATACAGATAATCTTTTCGAAAGTAAACTTGCCAAATTGAAAGTATTCATTAACTATCTGCTCAATTATAATTACTATAATTTATTATATTGCATTGAGCTTCACTAGTTAACCGGCGGTTAAGTAAACAAGCTTTAACTGTCAGTCAGCAGAATAACATATGTCTATTTATGAAATTGTATAGTTAATGCGTAGAGAGTAAGTGTAAATAATATATCAAATAAGGCATTTACTTTGTAATTACTATGTAAAAGAATTAAGGCTCTATTTGTCACATACATTATAATTAATTAATAATAATAATAATATAATTACTTGAGTATAACGCGTGCAATGTGAGTGTACTGTTCCTGGGTCATCGGGGTGCTATCAATAATAGAGTATTTTAGTTTTACTCTATATTAACCACTCGCGTACAAAAATAGAATATAGGCGAAATAATGAAATGTTAATTTCTATGTAACTAATGAATGCAATATAACAGTCAAAGAGAGTGCCTACGTCTAGCTATACTCTCGGGGCGAAACTCTAACGATTTAGGAAATCGTCACGCTTATAAAACTACGAAAGCCTAAGCGAGCAAAATGTAAAGCCTTGGCTCGTATAGTGAGCTTTCGGAGTCCTAGCTACTGCTACTGTAATAAAAATAGGTATTTCGCTATTTCAGTTTGAAATATGGCTTGCCCCGGAGAACTAAGTCGTAAAAGCATAATCTATATTGTTATTACTAAATATTATTACTAGAATACTAACCATTCTTTGTTGGTTTTAAACTGTCGCATTGACTTTTTATGATTATTTGCTAGAATTACAATGTAAACTAAAACAATTATCAAGGGAGGTAAAATTAGGTAAACGAGTATTACTTACATTGTGCACAAAATAATTTCCGTAGAATAAAGACATCCTCGTGTGTTTTTATAGTAAAATGTTTAGCAAACATTCTGATAAAAATTACTGTTATAGATCATAATACCCAAGGAAGTCTAAAATGAGAAAATATTAAAACAGTCGTAATAGTGCTTTCGACTTTTTCCCCGGGACAAGCGATATATTTTAGCGAATACCCGATTATTCATGATTTCAAATCCACATGTTAAAAATCGTAACGAAAAAATCATTGATTTAAGGCTTGCTTTACATGAAAGTCAGGCTTTTGGGCTTAAGAGACAAGACAGCGCGACTGCTAAGTCTGAAAATTTGTTCCGTTTCCACGCAAATAAAGTCAAAAAAATCTTTTTCATTTGCACTATGTAGGTACCTAAATAAACATGTGGAAGTTTAGTTTTTTAGAAATCAGACAAAATAATTAAAACTATTATTTTATGTTTAACACATATTTGTACGCATTTAATCTTTAGTTTAAGCACCGTTCAAATCGTTAGTGAGACTCAAAGATCAACGAACAGCACACAACACTTATATAACTTGAAAATTACTTTCGATTTTTTGTGGTTTAAAGGTTGCTCACCTAAAGGTTATCAGTCTTTAGTGTTATTATACGGGAGAAAGGCTTCGTGTAGACCTCTGTTTTAGGAGCATTTGGACTAACTGTTCCTGTTCAAGGTCGCCATAAATCTGGCCAAAATACTCAAAAATGTGGGCGAAGCTTCGGACGGAAGCTATTTTCTAATAAAATACTTTTTAAATTTTAGTATTTTGCTCTACTATTGTCAAAGACTTAGTCTTTCTTCTAACTTTGATTTTGTTTCCTTTGGAGTAGTGACTCTTGGGCCGTAGGGTTGAAGTGCACAGGCGCTAATTAAAGAGTTTAGTTGGTGCCTATTAGATAGTGATGACCCCAGCTGAACCTATAAGTATCGCAATACAGCGAGGAAATTCTGCCAGCGTTAAAGGTACACTGTCACAGAGACTGAAATTTTTAAATTTGTTTAGATTTTCTTTTTATTATAAAAATAACTGATTACCACTGGCGCTACAACCTTTCCGGTCTGGGCCTCAGATATGTTACGTTATCATTTATTTTTCTTAAAAGGTATGTAGGTGATCAGCCTTCTTTGCCTGACACACGCCCTCGACAGTTTCATGCATGTTTGCAAGTTTGGATGCCGGTTTAAAAAAAATATATTTTATTTGTAAAATAATTTCGGCCAGGGGGCCCTGACGATATCTGTTTAAACAATTAAGCTCCAAAGCCTATATATTTCATACAAACACGTAAAATTATTAAATTTTACGTAATATACATATAGGCAGGTTGTTAACTGAACATCTTATTAACTAGTCAAGCACAAAGTTAAAAAGCTGTCCGTGAATATGCCAATAAAAAAACAAATGTGATATAGATCTTGTTCTACTACGAGTACTTTATAAAGAGAAGAGATGTATATTGTGTATTTGTATAGTGTATACTGAAGAATGAGTTGATCGAATTCATAATTCTTTAACTAAATGCTAAATAATTCCTGATTACAACATAGTTGAAATGTCCGTGCAAAGCCGTATTTTTAAATCAAAACTGTAATGTTTTACATAGTATGTGATTGTCGTAAATTCAATTTCAGCTTTCGATCGCCTGACTTAGAACCATTTCAATTAATTGATATTTTGACAACTTAATAAGAACCTTACGTAACAATGTATGAAATTGTTAAACCACAATATTCTAAATTTAACCAATTAGCGCGTTAACCTTATTGGCCTTCAAGTTCTGGTAACTTTACCATCTATAATTAGCATCGTAAGAACAAGAGTATGTGTTAAAATAATTTGACTCGAAAAATTATCGATTCATTTCAATGTGGCAATGTCAAGACGACTTTACTTTTTATATACAAAGACAATATAGAATTATATCTAAAAGAGGTCGGTAGCATCGTACCAGCAGTTACCAACAAGATATATGTCTAAACAAAAATGATTAATAATAATATGTTTATGTAAGCAGACATATTTATTAATTTTCTATAACAATAACTTAATACTAATACAATGTTATTAACGGTTTTGAACTCTTTGACGTATTATTTAATTATTTAATATCCGTCTATTATTTTATACTTTTGAAAAAATTATCAATAAATGGCCGAATCGTACTATTAATTAATAACTGTGTTACATTCTCAGTTTATAATTTTTATATATGAAATTCTTTTCATTCAAATTTGTGAGATTCGAAAATAAAAGTAAATATAAAAGTCGAAAACTAAATATTAAGTTACCTATACTATGTTCACACATCTCTGAGTATAGAAAGTGGGGAAAGTGACCTGACACCTACCGGTTCTTATCTCAATAGTTCGACTCCCGAGATTTACATTATAGGTACGTAATGCAAGCATAGGTTTGATATCCGGGGAAAAAGTGTTATAGGTATATCGAAATACTTTCCTAAATAAAGATGGAAGGAGATAACAAACAAATAGGAAATTGTGGAATACCTTAGAGGAGGCTTTTATCCTATTTTTTTTTTTTTATATGATAGGGGGCAAACGAGCTTGCGGACGACCAAAAAGGGCAGTCTACGCAGCCCATAGACACCCACTTTTAGTGGGTGCGTTGCCGGACCTAATATAATTATAATTAATTATAATTAATATAAATATAATTATATTTTTATTTTAATTACTTAATGTTAATTTTGGGTTGTATGGAATTATTATTATAATAACGAAATTTTTAATGTTTATTATATTTAAAACAATAAAACTATTCCGACTTTTAGCGTGATTTACGTAATGCAGGGTGAATACTGAATAAGCTTACATAACTTAATAAATTTTCATTACAACCAATGCAAAGTCCTGACTTACTTAAATAGATTAGAATTAAAAAACATGCGCAAGACCTGCAAAATTGGTATTATGTCGAAATTTTTGTGTGCAAATGTATTTTAAATTAATAATAAATGGGGTTTTTTGTGGTATTAATATTTATTACCTTTTGTATGTTCAGGATAATTGAATGTGTAATTAACGTAATGTAAATGACATGAACTTAACATTTAACCACACACACACAAGACTAAAAGAAAATATCCAACTAAAACCTCTCTATAAGTTCGTTTCAGCTTCGAAAACTTACATAAAGACATGTTCTTTTGCAAATGTTGTGGAATCGACTCCCGTGCGGGTCTTCTTCCCTGGGAGATATGACCTCCAATGTCGTCCACATTTGAGGTCATATCTCCCAGGTCATATCTCTCTCAATGTTTAAAAAAAGAGCATACTCAACCCTCAAAGGCCGGCAACGCACCCACCAAAATGCGTGTCCAGTGGGTTCTAATGACTGCCATTGTTGGGTTTGTTGACTCGTTTTGTAGAAAATACAATTAAAATAATATATTTCCATATAAAAAAAGTATCATTACAAAAGTAACGATTGAAATGGAAACGATACGGTCAAGTGTTTATGTAGAATTTGTAAAACTTTCATTAAAAGTAATTAATCAACAACAAAGTAAAATGAAAACTCATCCTATGAATTGCATTCTAAGATGTCGATTTCCTCACAATCTTTTCGTTTACCATAATAATAATTAATGCATGTTACACCACGATGTATTCAAAAAATTGTTACGCCATGGCTATCACACTATTTAATCACCTTCCTAGAAGTTATAGATCACTGCCATATGATGCTTTCAAGGGGAAGGTGATGAAATTTCAAGGCAAAAAGTGCCTTTACTGCGTGGGAGAGTATTTAGAATCAAATTTAACTGTTCTTACTATTATGACATTATGATAATTAATATGACATTTGCATGCCTATTTTTATATGGCTGATCGTGCGTTTTTTATAATTAATCAATCTGAATGTACAGTATGTAGAATATACATTTTATTTTCTTTTTATCCTAATATCCTAACTTACTTCAGCGCCATTGATCGGAGCCTCTTCATGGATAAAGACCTCCTCAAACAACTACGAACTTGTCAATTGCATTTCACTGTTAAGTTTGTATGAATTTTACTTTAAAATGGCAAAATATTAATTTACGCCATCTGTATATTCGAAATCGCTTGTGAATACCAAATATAATGTGTTCCGGTCATCTCGCAAGTGAAAGTTACCACTTGTCGTCTCACTTACGTAAGGTAATGGTATAGTAGTGGGTTCGTATTAATAACCAGCGTATGTATTTATTCATATGCTTTAAAAAAAAGGTTTTAGGTCTGGGCCTCAGATTTCTGTATCTGTTTCATGATATGTTAATCATCAAAAAATCTAATAGGCAACTGATCAACCTCCCGTGTTTGACACACACCGACTTTTTGAGTCTTAGGCAAGCCAGTTTCTTCAAGATGTTTTCCTTCGCCGTTCGAGCGAATGTTAAATACGCACATTAACAGAAATCCGATTAGTGCACAGCCGGGTATAGAACGTAAAAGATGAGAGTCGCACGTTGAAGCCACTGGACCAACTGCTCTTATTATTTGGTTAATTAGATTTTGCTAAATTTGGAATAATGCAAATTTGTTAATAATAATTGACGAATAATATTTGGTCACACTCGAGAACGGCTGGATGTTCTGGGCCGATGCTGGGTTTTTGTTGTATTTTCTCTGTCCTGAATACCTAAGAATAACTAACAGAATATTAAAAACATTGGATTATTTACGAAAAAAATAAAAAGATTCGTAACTGTGAAACATTTAATATTCATCCCTTGGATACAGTAAGCCCTCACCTCAAATTAAAGAACGCATTTAAATAAAGGTTTTGAACCGACAACTAATATCCACAATATTCGGATAGTGGCGTAATCAAAAAGGTTGTCAAATATTTATGCGTGTGATCAGAAATGTATTCTCTAAATCTAAATCTTAGATATACAAGAATGTTTATTTATTTTTGTGTATTCTTCATAAAGTGGATAATATTTGTTTTGTATTAATTGTATTACTTTCGTGAAATCATAAATAAGTTACAGCTAACTTCACGATGTTCATTGACTGTTAGGCGGAACGAAGTTCGCCGGGTCAGCTAGTTAATAATAAAAACTATTATTACTGGATTTATACAAATAAAATAATTAATAAATATGAAATTAAGAAAAGTTTAGAAAATTGACTTAATTATTATATTGTGTATTAATTAAAATGCACTATAATTATATATATATATATATATAATAAAATTCGAACTAAACATCTAAAAAAATATGGCACTTGTACCACAAAAATTCGGTTTAGTGGTTGTTAGTTGACAGTTTTTAACAATAAATAAGTCCCGATGTACGAAATACGCTTTACTCAACATAATGAAAAAAAAGGGACACAATTTTAAGTCATAGGTATAAGGGGACAATTAGTACAGAAACAATGGGAAGGCTAAACTATTAATATTAATATTATACATGAAATATTATTGAGTGCTAGAGCACAAAATTGTAAATCAAAGATGGCCGAAGTGTCACAATTGTGTATTTCCTCTTATAAAATTAATAAAAAGTATCCAAGCATAATTAATAAATAAAGGAAATACATTCTCAAACCAAAAACACTTTTACTTAGTACTTAAGTAGTTAAAAAAACTATTCGAAACTTCAAAATATTTTTTATATAGTTTTTTTTAAATATCCAATAAGACTCTATTCATATAGGTACAAGCACACTTATTAACGTCAACAGAAAATATGTTAAATTGATTCTTAATATACATTTACTACCAGTTCGCGCGTCAAGCGCGTTGAACGGCGTAGACTGAGACGCCTTTGCTAAGTTCATTTCGTTTTAAATGATAATAGTAATAGCCCGTTTATTTCCAATACATATTTGCAAATATTATTGAAAATAGATGTTTCGATATCTAATTTTCTTCTGTACCATCGATCGGAACCCCGTCAAGGGTAAAGGTCTGCTACAGCTTCTCTATCCATGACTTTCTTTCTCCATTCGCTTCTATATCATCTATCCACCTTTTTAGGGCAACCTCTTCTCATTCTTCTCCTTGGTCTTTTCCATACAGCTGTCTCTAAAGTCCACCTTTTACTTGTGCATATCGATTTATATCTCTCTTCAGTTGGCAGCTCATGTCTGAGCGTAGTGGTCAGCAAGGAAACATCTGGAGCAGACAATGTTTTGTATAGTTTTGAGGGCGATGAGTCTTTCTCTTGATCGGTCCATCTGGTTGGTGAATGACCACGTGATCTTTTGCCTTCTGTGTTACCAGTTCTGGGTTACCACGACCAGTTTCTTTAATATTACCTACATTCAGAGTTTTAAACGCTACGCAGTAATGTCGCCATACAAACAATGCTAAAAAAATGTGCACGCGTCCAAGGTTAGATTAAAGGCAAAAATTATCACTAAAAGCCTTTTCATCTTGACCCAGTGCGAGCGGAAGCAAGCAGTTCCGCATATTGTACCGGAAAGATGGCCGACCTCAATCAATGGAAAGCCAACCGGTTTTCAGCTAATGGCCGTTAATTGACAACTTCTCGACAAACATTAAACATAAATAGCCTCTCTTAGTAGTTAGTAGAATAGATGCCACGACTTATCGAGTTGTGTAAGAAGAAATAGCAACAAATAAGATATTAAAAGGCCGGCAACGCACGAGCCTTCTCGCAATATGAGTGTCCATGGGCGGCAGTATCACTTAACAAGTGAGCTTCCTACTCGTTTGCCTCCTATTACATAAAAAATAAATCTGTTGTGTGCCTGGATTGATACCTTTTATTTAAAGTTTATTTGCCTTGTATATTGATGTATTACTATCTTTTGAGGTCTATTATAGAACTTAGCGCTCGAATATACAAAGGCTACTTACTTATATAATAAACAAAATAATAATAAAGCTAAAGATTTCAATTAACATAATTTAAGTTAATTTTTGTTTTAAATTTATTTATTCAATAAAAGGGACCTATCAATTTTAAAAGGGCCTATATGTATGAACGTTCTGCTAATGTAAGTGTTATGGCTATTTTATAACAATAATCTCCGATCGAGATTACGCTATATGGAGAAAATTAATTATTTATTTGCCCTACTGTTTCAATCGCATTACTCAAATAAGTATGATGTTTAAGAGATGGAAAATGTACCTGGACATACTCGCAACCTATTCTTATTACCAAAAATAAATTCGGAATATACGCACAAGAGTCTAAGTGCGGAAACTGAGTCCACTAACCATTTACTACAAACAACGTGACTGAAAATGAATTACTTTAAAAAAATGTCAATGTTAATCAAACCACAAAATTTAACCAAGGAGTTTTTCGTTATAATTTTTTGCGCCGTGCCATTTCTATAATCAATGACATTTTGCATCTATGGCTGCGACAGCTTTGGCGCCATTTTTCCGTTTTTTTCATTTATGGCTCTGGCACGGTTTGTGCATTAAATAAATAAAAATCATTTAATTCAGACAATTAAAAAGTCCATATATTGTTAGTAAAGTTAAACCTGTGACACAAAACTGGGAGTGTAATATAGCGGTGCGCGGGCGAGAGAAATAAAACATTAATTACAAGTAAAAAGAAATAGACCATGCGTAGAAGTTCGTATGCCAAAATTTTGAATGACATAATGACATTTGTCATTTACCTTTTAAACAAATAAAGGAGTTTTGATTAATTTTTCAAAGAAATTTATTAATTTTATATTTCAATATGCAAAGTACAAATACTTCTTAGTGTTGGTAGAGATGTTCTAAATATATATATATACTTTAATAAATAGAATTTATTTAACTTAATGTAAAGAATAATAATAAATAATTATTTATTTAATTTTAAAATGTAAACTAATTAATTGACTATAATGATCCTTTTCCAGTCTTTGATTATTTAATTGTAATTAATTATTTGCATGCAATCAAAAATATTTTTAATAATGCCAAAGAAGTATAACTTCTTACGCGCGTACATAAGTACACGCACCCTTTTTTTTTATAGCTCTGGCACGGTTTGTGCATTAGCCAGCGTCAAGTATAAACCGTTTACATTACATTGATATTTTTATTACATTCAATCCTAGGATACGTTTGTAGTTTTTGATAAATCTTAAAAATTTAAACTCTTTTTCAAAATGCTGTGAACTATTAAAAATGTATACTTACAAAGGAGAAATAAGTGTATCGCAGTTAACACACCTAACAAAAACACAAGAAAGTTATCAATTTAAATTTAACTTGAGAGGTGTAAACGCGAATTTATTACGAAAACTAATTCTCAAGATTTTGAAGGTTTTTCGGCACGTGGCTAGAAAGAGTCTTTAAATTATATATAAATGTGTAGTGCACTTTAACTAAAGACAATATTAACATTTATTTTTGGTGAAGTGATTTGTTATAATCGCGGATGAGACATAATAAAATGAAATCTTAAATATTTTGACAAAATAGTGATTTTCCATTTTCGGAATTAATGCGACAATATTTACAATTTTACTAGTACAAATCATCATTTAGTACATAAATAGTACCTTAGTCTAGAAACAAGATAAAAGAAAGTTCCCATTGACACAGAACGTAGTAAGTAGGACTTAATTACTGGTACTTAGCCTTACGACAATTTCAATAAGTAACTTCCACAGACAACACTTAAAATAAGATATTTACTTAAAGTATTATAAAGAGGAAAATTTGTATTTTTGTACGTTGTTCGAAACATTGGCTGTACCTTTTATGATAGAATTCAAATATTTTCTGTGTTCTTTGAATATAATGTTGTGTTTTGTTAAAAATAAAGTATTATGTGGACCACAATTTTCTAGGCCCCCCCCCCCCCCCCCCCCCCCCCCCCCCCCCCCCCCCCCCCCCCCCCCCCCCCCCCCCCCCCCCCCCCCCCCCCCCCAAAAAAAAAAAAAAAAAAAACCCCCCCCCCCCCCCCCCAACCCACCCCCCCCCCCCCCCCGCCCCAACCAACAAAACAAACCTTATGTTAAAATTTTAAATTTTTTTCTATTCCTTTTTTCTTTCTCCCCCCCCCCCCCCCCTTCCCCCCCCCCCCCCCCCCCCCCCCCCCCCCCCCCCTTCCCCCCCCCCCCCGGGTAATTAAAATTCAGTAAATATTTCCGTTCCTTAGAACACCCGTAATTTCGTACCAAAATCATCGTCTTTGGTTTACTTGGGTTACCTACTTTATAACTTCTACAGTTATAAAATCAACTTCGTTACATTGTTTAATACTCGATATTCAAGTGCGTTTCAGCATCATACATATTATATAGGGTTTAGAAGTCAAGGTCTTGGTAAGCGATAGTTTTTCTATGAAGTTTAATCAGGCAAGTGGCCGAAACAGATCGAACAGGTTTGATAAACGCAAGCGTCACCATGAAACGGGTTGGCTAAGTTTTCCGTCCCGTGTATTAACAATCTTCAAGAAACACTAAGTTTTTAATAGGTCGGTAACGCATGTGCGATTTTGGCAGAATGACGCAAAAACATTTTTTTAGAACAAAGGCAGTAGGCTCACCTGATATTGAGTGATACCCATGGACACTCTCAATGCCAGAAGGATCGCGAGTGCGCTGACGGCCCTTTAGGAATTGGTACGCTCTTTTTCCTAAGTCAAATTGCTTCGGAAATACTTCAGTGGGTGGTTCCACATAGTGGTGGTTCGCTAGAACCTGCCTTAAAAACGCTCAGTTCTGGAATGGAATTTCGTATTCTGCCTCGACGTCCAAAAGTCAAACTCAGCTGCAATTATTAATCCGAACAACACCTCTGAACTCTCTGTGGTAAATGCGGTAGAAGATGCAGAGTGACATCTTAAGGGATCGAGTCAATCAAAATCAAAAACTACAGCCCCGTTTGTCCCTCTTTTATGAATGTCGTCGTTCGTTATAACATACTTCTGTATATGTCATATCCGGTTAAATGTCAATGAGCTTCCGTTGAACTTTCCAAGCACCTGCTACTTTCACTGTAAGAATGTGATCGGACGAGCTTTGTTACGTCATAGTGTATATTGCGTCATTGGTTTATGATTTTGGATATGCTATGGGTGAACGTAAATTAATATATGGGAAGCAATAATATACTCAGAGCAGCGCCATTTACGTGTATCTTACGCACCGTAAATATTATTGCATGTGAGACGGATATATTTAGTTGCACTGGCTAAATTCACAACAATTGCATTATTAATATTTAGTTAAAAAAAAGTTTTCTTGTTTTGTTTATATTATGTTTTTAGTTTAATTTTATATTAATAAGTTCTCCTTTGTATTAGTATTATGTTACTATAAAAATAGGAAATAAATTCGAGAAAAACTGTACATAAGTGAGAAAGATCTCTTGGAAAAAAATGGTAGATTTTATAGGAACTTCAAAGTTCCACGTGTTTTTGTGTATGTTATATATTTAAATTTTACATTTCCAAAGTCAAATTTGCTGTGCAAATAATAGCTCTTTTATCGAATTAAAATCCTATCGAAACGGTTTTGTTTGGGAGGTTTAAATATTAACTGTAATGTCTAAAGAAAAATCTAAATTTCCGCCGGTATCCATGATTTATTCATCTATATGCAGTGATATTATATAAAGTTTGACAACAAACCATTATATAATAATAATAAAGCCTTATTGTATTTCCATATCCTTAATTTCCATTTCAAATGTTGTTAGTACTTAAAGTTAAATGTTAGTCGCCTGTGGTTAGGGACTCCTCTTGGAAAATTTTCCTCCAACCCTTTAAAGGTGAAATTTCTATTAAGTCATCAGCCCACCGCCTTTATGGCCCACTCTTCTCGTCTCCTAATGTCTATCTGTTGTCCAGGTATATGACCAGCTCATTGCCATTTTAATTTCAAAGCTTCAAACCATTGTATGTTTAGATTATATTATTTGCCCTTAATTTTAAGTTGGTTATTTTTTCAGTAATTTATAACCAAATGTAGCCTTTATTTTTTCATTACTGTAAAACATAATTTAACTAATTGATTTTTTTAAAGGTATTTATATTAATAATATGTTTTTTGTTTCAGTTTATGAAGTGGCGGGCGGTATGTACTTTTCACTATTTGTTTGTTTTTTTTATAGTATAGCAAACGTGCCCCATTTTGGGGGTCCCATACCCCCAAAATGCGCAGTCTTCGCAGCCCATGGACCCTTTTTAGTGGGTGCGTTGCCGGCCTTTGAGGGAGGAGTATACTTTGAACAATT
The DNA here is from genome assembly GCA_905332375.1 of Pieris macdunnoughi. Taxonomy (NCBI): domain Eukaryota; kingdom Metazoa; phylum Arthropoda; class Insecta; order Lepidoptera; family Pieridae; genus Pieris; species Pieris macdunnoughi. The sequence goes on from CAJOBZ010000047.1 coordinate 587,382, forward strand.
GGACGACGTATCTCTCAGGGAAGACCCACCGGGAATCGATTCCACAGCTCGCTAGTTCGCAAAAAGCGAAGCGTCTTGTGAAGCGGACTGTGGGAGACTTCCAGCCATCAAGGCTGATGAAACATACAGTTTACAGATTAACCCTACTGGATTAGTTACATGTAAGATGAATAAATGCGTGTGAATAAATGACTATGAGTTCAAGAAGAAATGTTGGCCTAGTGACTAGACTCTCTTCCCTAAGGTCGTAGGTACCCTGGTGAACTAATGGTCTTTCGGTCTGTGTGCATTTAACACTCCTTCGTACGGTGAAGGAAAACATCGCGAGGAAACCAACATGTCTTAGACCCAAAAAGTCGACGGCGTGTGTCAGGCACTGGAAGCTATCACCTACTTGCCTATTAGATTTAAAAATTATCATGAAACAGATTCAGAAATCTGAGGCCAAGACCTAAAGAGGTTGTAGCGCCACTGATTTATATTTAACAATAATAATAATGATTTATTTTTAAAAATAATTTAAAGCAACGGATAATTTGATCTTCAGGACTGCAGAAAAAAGCAGTGATTACAACTCTTGGTTTTGGCCTTAGACTCTGTCATATTCATGGTTATTGCTAAAGCAAAAGAAGAGAAAGAAGTTGAATAATTGACACAATATGCCTCATTTTCTGAAAAAGAAACTAAATAAGTAAATCAAAATAATTATATATTAGCTAAAATTGCTACACAGATAGAAAACTCCAGTTCTGTAATGTCAGGGTTAAAACTTCCGCCTGCACAGAGTATCATAACAAAAAGCAGCAAAAAGGTTTTATGTGTAAAAAAGCCGCTTTCCTCCACTCTGCATACAATGAGTGACCCGAAGTAGAATGAACGAAAAAACCCGGCACACTTCCTACTTCAGTTCCCATTGATATAAAAACTATGTGAACGTATGGTAATTGTTACGGCTGACCTGCGAATGAAACAATGAATCTTAATAACCTGGGAAGTTTAGTGATGTGCTTTAACGACATCGTTAATCCGAATGGTTAATCAAAAAAATTAATTACCTGACTGAAAAACTCAGTTTTGTGTCGCGCCATACAACGACCACTTAAGCCTGGACTCGCGGAATATGCTTAACAGGAGTATCAAGAATATCAATAGCGGTAAATCACCTGCATCATGAGCACACCCCACATACACACCCTCACGTATATACCCTCACTTTCACACCATTATACAACACAGCCGAATTAGGTTAGGTATTGAATAATTTTTATTGATACTTTATTTTGTAAATGTTTGAACCTTTTTGTATATATTCTTATATTTAATTCTTTTTTGCTACATATAATTTATGTTAGCTGTAGGATTACGAAATAAATAAATAATTACTAATTGGAAAAATACTTACGTATTACTTTAGTGATTAATTTAATTTAAAAATTGATATTTTAAAAGAATTTGCGCGACTATTAGGTGAATTTTGCGCGAATATTAGGTGAATTGTAACAGAAACTATGTATTGAAATTTATGATTAACATTTCTTTAAATTCAAATATATACCTACTGAGGTACAATGTACTAAAAAATCTTATATATTATTAATCTAGCAACCTGTGTCGATTAACAGTTCGTTTTAAATTAAAATTTATTTAATTAATTTTTTTATAAAAATTTGTATTTAAACCAATCAGTTTCCAAAAAGAAGCCTCGAAAAGCCTGTCTTATATTTAATCATAATTATAAATTTTTATCAGTAATATTAATGGCTATATCGAATATATTTATCGATAATTTTTATCGCAGCACTAATTAATTAGTTCACTCGGAAGTGATGAGAGTGACATCGTTAGAATGTCAGACACACACACTAAAACTGGGATTAAATGTTAGAAAACAAAGTGTACTAAATACTTGTACCGCGTCTTTTTTTTTGACCACGCTTAGGTATCCTTTATTAATAATAGGTTCTATAGCAGCCTATAGTGCGCCGAGAATTTGCGCTTATTATGTAGGTAGTACCTGATAAAGTTGTTACGTTGAATGAAAAACAATCCGGAAGTGCTCCAGTGCGAAGGCCTCATCGTGCCTAATGGTAACGTTAGGAGGTACCACCGTTACTATTAGTTTACTTAGCGAAAACTAACCACTCGAAAAGGGTACACATGACAATGAAATTAACGAACTGCATATATTGACAGACAATTTGAATGGTCCGTTGAGTAAACTGATAATAGGTTTGCGTGATCAGTTCCTATACTGTAAGAAATAGTATTTTTTGTAAAAATTACTTACTACTGTTTAATTTGTGTTGTTTCTATGTGTATGTATTGTTACCGCATTTGAGTTATCTGTAACTGTAGCTTATTTGTTATTAAATAAATAATTAAAATATCCAAAGATGGATTTTTTTAGAAATATGTTTAAAAAAATTCAAAGAAACAGTTTAGTTTTGAGGCAAAACAAATAAGAATGAACTGGATTTTTACAACTTAAATGATAATATTCTTCATCTTGTCTAAAAAAATGATATGTTTTATTGTTATTGGAACGAAGTTTCTTTTTCCTGTTTTTTTAGGGGGCTGGATTGAAAAAAAATTCTTTATTTCAATAGAGTTGTACATCAATTATTTAGTAGTAGTAAATGTAAATTTCAACTAATTTAACTTTTCTTTCTAACAATGTCAAAAGTGTTTACTGCTCCTACATGAATAAAGATATTTTGAGTTTGAGTTTTTGAGTTTATTTGTTTATAGTTGGTGGTGCTGTGGCTGGTGGCAGTGGCTGCGGAAGACACGCCAGAGGTTTCTAAAGATGAACAGGATCTCGTAGCTGAAGCTTCCCAAAAAAGTGAGACAATTTAGCATCTGCAATATAGTATAGCACAAACAATATGAAGATATATTTTTTAATTACGATAACACATCTCACAACAGCAGAAGCTGAAGTTCTACGTTCCATTCCCAGTTAGACAATCATAGTTAAAAAGCAATATAATATGTACATAGCTGAGACAAGGGTAAAGATTAAGGTGAAAATTCCCTGCAACTTCTCTTTGTTTTTCAGGCCCCCAAGCGCAAAATAGAGAAGGACTTTCAAACTCCTATGGTGAACCTCTACCTCCCGATGCATATGGACCTCCGAGGGATATTAATAGCAGTAAGCATTAAATGTCTTAAAATAATCATAATTTAACTTCTTTTTTTAATTTATTCAAAATTTGATTACTATACCTACTATGTGCGTTGTAACATGGTGCGAGTGACAGTTGCTTGTAAATTTTTCCAATATTGAAAATTTTATTTGAACTAGATCGATTCTGGCTTGAACAGGGCCTTAAAAGTAATATATACCGTAATGCATATTCATTACTGATTCTAAACCAATATGTGACGGAATGTAAGAACTAGCAATTTCAGCCACTTTGTCAATGGCCAAGTTCTTGAACATTGTAAGGGGTTACACCACTTCCAAAAAATCTTAAAAATAAATAGTACATTAATATCATTCTTATTTATCTACATTTTATTTCTGCCAGTTATGAAAATTTTTGCAGAAAGAAAGAAATAGCTTGTATAAACTCTCCGTCCACATCTGTTAAAAACTCGATTTCGAAATCTTTTTACGAATGTTTAAAAGAAGAATAATAAAACCATGAAAAATTTAACATAATGACACTTAATAATCGATAGTTAGTTAAACGTAATAATAAAATAAATAAAAAACAAAGAGTTGTCCTCTATCAGCAGGAGGCATGGTGAAATAGGAGCACGCACTTACATTTTTGTGGGAACAACACGCAAATACATAGTCGAAATAACTAACATCACCTTAGAGTCACTTACATTATGTGATTTTTTAAGCTTAATAATTTTTCAGTTCCAGACTCGCCTCTACCAGCCCCGGTCTATGGAGTACCGGAAACGATATTCTTAGACCCACCCCCGGGTGCATACGGCCCTCCAGCCCCGGTGGTATTTCCCAACCAAAACTACGAAGGTCCGCCGCCACCGATCAAACCAAAACCCATTTATGGCCCACCAAAATTCCATCCACCAAAGATCAGCTATGGACCACCGAAACCAGTTTACGGCCCTCCAAAGAAGAGTTATGGTCCCCCGAAATATAGCCTCCCAAAGATAAACTATGGGACACCATTTAAACCACCAAAAATCTCTTACCCCAAACCAGTGTATGGCGCCCCTAAGCCTATTTATGGTCCTCCTAAACCCGTGTACGGTCCCCCGAAAGTTACATACGGAACCCCACTCGATGTCCAAAACGTACAATTTCCTTTGCCCCAAAACTTTGGTACTATTGGTATTGGCGCAAACGTTGGTTCAACGTTCAGTACAGTTGAGACCAGTATTGGGACAAACTTTGGTTCAGTCGACCTACCGGCGCCGATATATGGAACTCCCTTCCCTAATCTCCCCGTAAACTTGAAACCCAACTTCCCCGTACCTTCAGATTCCTACGGCCCTCCCGGTCTACCTTTAGGATCGATCGGACAGAACGACCAACTCGTGGTACAGGACTTTGGAAGCATCGGTCATTATGGCCCTCCACAACCGGATCCCAATCCTAGACCTCCACATCCGGGTGTTCCAGCGCCGCCAACACCCCCTCATGTCTTGTATGATGGATGGAGACCAATCCCTGGAGTATCAAAGCCATTAATTGAAAACTTAGATCATTCCGTAAATATCCAAAGTCATATCGAACTAGACCAGTATGGACCTCCGCCACCACCCCCACCAGTTATTCAGTCTTTAGAAGTTCAGTCCCTCCCTAGTATCCAATCAGTGCCGCAATTCTCTGGAGCTCAGATATCATCAGGGTACTCTACCGTGCATCAAGACGCCCTATCAAATATTGACTTAAACGCAATAGTGGGAGGGGATTCAAATCACATTGACCAATCTAAAACCGTATTTGAAGCTCATTACATCGAGAAAAATCCACAAGATATCACTTTTATTCAAAATCTACAGAACCTTAAACCAATAGACGCTTACGGCCCACCAGAACCGCAATCTTTCCCCGTGTCCATACGTCAGCAAGGAGCTAAAGGCTTAATTCCACCATCTGGTGTATATGGTGTACCACCAGGTAGCCAATATGGAGTCCCACCGCGTCCACCACCCTCTAATCTACCAATTCCATACGGTTCAGTCTCTGGTGGCGGTCATTCATTACACACAGGAGGAAATGGCCCCAGACATCCCATTAAATTTAGAGAGTCGGTACCAGAAGGTCTGATTCAGCAAATAGGACAAATATCGCAACATAAAGATCATCACAGCATCGATCATTTAAAGGTGGGACCGGCGTACTTACCTCCACCAGTAAGAGAAGTCAAAGATATTAATCAGCAGACTGGGAATTTCGGAGTCAATAATCTAGCTTTATCAATAGAGCCGACGAACCTCTACAGCCTTCCTCATGCTGGTAACCCTGTGAACTTCCAAGTACAGCCGAGCAACTTATATGGATCCCCCATAGATTCATATTCCGTACCACTACATACTGTAGGTGATCATACAGCCTCTGGTTCCAGTACAAATTCTGTAACAGCAAGTCTTGATGGTACTATACTAGCAAACTTGAGCAATTTAGAAGCAGCCGCGATTTTGAAGCACTGTCCATATCATGAAGCCATATTAAAAGCTGCTCAATCAGGGGAAAAGATTCCAGCTGACTTAGCGTCGAAATACGTAGCTAGCTTAAGCTCGCTTGGTGCTTCATTATTAAAAAATAAACAAGTGCTTCTATCGCCACAAAACGCATTTAACACTCCGGCGCCTGGTGCTGAATCAGTTTCCTACAACAGTAAAGACTTGTCCACAGCATCCCATTCACTCGTGCAAACAATTTTACCCAGTAACCACATAGACAGTGAAAAAACTGTAAGATCGACAATTCAAAAGGGAAAGTCTTTAGACGAGAAACAACTCTTTAAACAAAACTCCATACAATCAGTTTCTGATCAAATCTATCAAACGTCTGAGAAAATTAAGAACTTAAGTGAAGAAACAAAGCAATTACAACAGAAAATAGTTACATCAAGCCAGAGTTTGAACCACGACACATTTAATATACCCATTGATAGCAACTCTCCATCATTCTCAGTACAAATCCAGTCGTCACAGGGAAAAGGCAAACCAACAATTCCTCACGAGCAGTTACTTTCCGAAGGTCTTCTTCAGAGTATCCTTCAAGCAATAGAACAACCGCAAAGACCAAATCAGCAAGTCAATCAGAAACAATTTCAAATCCAGAATTACCAACCGAATATCAACCAAGACGGTTTAGTTCTTCCCGCCGGATACGAACCGATAGACCGAACAAAAAATCAGGATCTTGATACACAAAGCTCGAATAAAGTACAAACTAAAAGTGATCACACAGAGTGCGATTTACGAACAGATAACTCCATCCGTCATGAAATAGTCGTACCACCACCACCGGGCGTTAGTTTGGATAAGGTGGACGATGTCGATAATGATGTAGCAATATATTTTGATCAGAAGGACAGAGAGACAGTGACGGAAATATCAGTAGCAACGAGTATAAGTGAAGATAAAAACCAGAAAAAGTCATGAATAGCGGTGAATAAGTCTCTAGTCCTATTTACCAGTGAGCTTTAATTGAACACACTAAAAGTTAAATTAATCTAGGTCCTTTAAAATTCGTTAAAACATTTTAGCACCCATCTGATTTCTCTAAAAGGTTTTTCACACAAATTTATGAAAATTAAGTAGAATAGGAAAAGAAAAGATTTGCTCACTGGTGCCATTTCACTGTTAAATATCTTCACATTATTTAATTTTAGTTTAAGTTCATATTTAATTATTGTAAATTGTAAACGCCATCTATTGATTTGAATCCCATTCACATATCTTCTGATATTTTAAGAATTTGTTGATTGGGCTTCAAATAAACTAGATTAATCTTATTTATTTAATCCTAATTTTAAGTAGTATTGGATTTGGTATTAATTTATCTTGAATAAATAAGCTAAGTATTTAATATACCGTATTTTCATTTTAAAAAGTTCACCTTTATTTATTCTTTAGGGGTTTGGAAAATAGAGAATAACCAAGAAATATAATATATATTAAATATTAAAGTTTTTAAGAGCAGTCATGACATAATAATATAAAGTTATGAACTATATTTTGGTAAATAACCTATATAGTACAAGAATAGGACTTTTTGTCTCATAATTAAAAATGTGCTTCCACCAAAGCGGAGACGAGCGCAGCGGAGAGAGCGAGTTGAAAGAGTCACATATGAGGTTAGCGAGTTGACCGAGTTCCCACGGAAATGAAAATGTATGAAAATCATCGTTACGAGTATAGCGGAGTCCGTAAAGGGTCCGTTCCGCTCGCAGTGGACTGTGGAAGGCGGGCATTGTCTTTGCCTCAGATCTGTTTCAGTATCGTTTTTTTTATCTCATACACACACCGTCGACTAGCGTTCCGGGTTCCTCGAGATCATCCAGTCTTTTGGTGCACTGCCTGTTTTTAAATATATTGGGGTACGTATATGTATTCATTAAACGATAAACTGCATAATAAAATCATCCCACTTCAAGTTTTATTATACCCACCACATAGTACTTCACTTCACTTCACTTTATTTATAATGGCGACATCTGTGTAAATCACAATTCCGCCAATGTCACGTTCTAAGTCTTCACACAGTGAGGATAGATTTGATAATTTTGATAGATTGAATTTTATCTAAGCAGAGTTACCCAAAACAAAAATGACATCACAATAAATACAACACACACAGACATCTAATAATATATACAAAAGGTTAACATTTTACTACAAGGTATGGAGGGGAGAATCTTATTTATAACTTTAATTTATTAACAGAAATAAATTTCCCTAAAATATTGACGATCGAGCTGGATGGGAGGGAAAGTAGGGAGTTAAGGTTACATGGACGAGGGAAATCTGAAGAAAGATGGTCAAATAACGAGTCATTAATTAAAGAACAGTTAAAAAATATGTGGTCTGTCGAGCCCTCGTCCATACCACACTCACAGACAGAACTGTCTTTAATTTTAATTTTGGCTAGATGAACGGGAGTACAAGCGTGCCCTATACGAAGACGGCAGATTATAGACGTGACCTTTTTGTTTAAAAACTTATATTTAAAAAACCACGGCGAAGAAGGGATTGAATACTGAATATTAGCATAGTGCCTGCCAGTTTTTACTTTAGAAGATTGCCAATCAATAGTCCAGGATTTTAAAAGGTGGGAGTACGCAAGAGCTGATAGGTCGTGGGCCGAGATGTTGGGATGCTGACAAGATCCGCAGAAAATAGCACCTTTTGCACAAGAGTCAGCAGTTTCATTACCCGCTATACCACAATGACTAGGTATCCACAAAAGTACAATATGAATATCTTTTTTACTACACCTAAACAAAGCTTCTCTTATTTTTAGAATAGTATTATGTTTTTTTTTAGACCTGAATGGATTGGAAAGAATTGCCTGTAAACAGCTGCGAGAATCGGAAAAAATTGTAACTTTATTTAGGTTGTGGGACTCAGCATACAAAACCGCTTCTAGGATTGCAAAAGCTTCACCTGAAAAAACGGAGGTCAATGGAGGAAGTTTAAAGCTCAATACTGTTTTGAATGAAGGAACCCATACAGCCGCACCGATGTACTCATTATTGGGAATCTTGGAAGCATCAGTATACATCGGTAACCAACCCTGCCAGTCTTTTGAAATTTTTTCCAGAAAACAAGTGGAAGCTTGGGTGGATTTTTTTCAATTCCAAAGTTTAAAATTATTTTAGGATCAAAAATGAGGGATTCATAACTATTTAAAAACAAGGGATTACTAGGGAAACTTTCAATAGGATTAGGTAGACGAGAAAGTTTATTAAAACTGTATAACAGGCATGGAACATTACCTGTACTAGATGGCATCGTGAGATTAGATAAGCGACGTAATTTGGACAAAATGGAATGTGAAGAGTATTGAAGGACTTTGATGAAGAAGCGGTCACTTAAAAATTGTCTACGTAAATACAGGGGGTCAACACATTCTATTTGGAGAGCATTGATGGGAGAGGATTTCATAGCACCAAGGATGATGCGTAAAGATTTCGATTGAATTTTGGAAATTTTATCAAGGGCTTGCTTGTTGCCAGGATCTAAAAGGAAGGTGCCATAATCAAAATGACTTCGTACCACAGCATTGTATAAAAGCTTTTGCGAGTAGGGGTGTGCTCCCCACCTCACACCAGATAATGAACGGAGAACATTAACACCCTTCTCACTTTTTTAATCACATGGTTAAAATGAGGAACACCGTTTAACTTTGAGTCTAAAATAAGGCCTAAAAATTTTACTTGCTTACAACACGATACCAAGGACCCTTTATATGAAATGTTACACCGTGGTACCTTGTATTTTGTAGTAAATGTGACTGCCGAACATTTGGGCACAGAAATAGAGAGACCATGATCATTTAACTAATCACCCAAATAATCCAAAGCCGAATTTAGGCGTGATGATGCCTCTTCAATAGAATTTGATGAAAAGTATAAGGCTACATCGTCCGCGTATTGAAGAATCTGACAGAAGGAATTCACAACAAGCTCCAGGTCATAGGTGTAAATGTTGTACAGAAGGGGACTCAAAACAGAACCTTGAGGTAAGCCCCTCCAAATAGATCTAGGAGACAGCTCCGTATTTTGAGATCTTATAATAATATAACGATTCGAAACTGCATTGCAAACAAAACGTACCAACTTCTCAGGAATACTCAGCTGAAGCATTTTTTGCCTGAGCACTGGAACCAGCACGTGGTCATACGCAGATGCGATATCCAAGAAAACACCCACCAGGAACTGTTTCTTTTTAAAAGCAATGCGAATGTCGGTCGTTATTATACTTAGGCTATCCATCGTACTTAAGCCTTTCCTGAAACCAAACTGGGATTTTGCAAAGATATTGTTACTTTCACAAAACCATTCTAAACGAATTTTAATCAAATGTTCCATAATTTTTAAAAGGGTAGAAGACAAAGCAATAGGTCTGTATGAAGAGAAATCTGATGGATCTTTGCCAGGTTTTAGAAGCGGAATGACGATTTGTCTGTTCCACGATTCAGGAATAATTCCAAGATCGAAAAAACAGTTTACTAAATCTAGAAAGTACCTCTTAGTGCCTAATGAAGAATTTATGAGGAATGAGTAAGGGATTCCATCTTCTCCAGGGGAATCATTAAAAGGGACATCATAAGAATTGAGGGAACAACGGAATCTTCTGATCTGCCTCCAAACAACAGACGAAGGGGTACCAGGGCACATGCTCTCACAGAACTTATGCCAACCAAGACGTTTCTTATTATTAAGAAGTCTGCGAGCAGCTGCAGAAGCTTGTTGGTAGACTAAAAAATTTTCCAAGGTCATGTAAAGACTGTATGACCTTTCTGCCGTTTTTCTTTTTCGAATCATCTCAGTACATTCGGAATCCCACTAAGGAGGAGAAATTTTCCTTTGTGTAGAAGATTTGAGTGGAATATGTAAACTGGCAGATGAGGTGAGGGAGTTGACAAAATCATTGTATGAAGATAGGCAGTTTTCAACAGAAACTGCGGGGAGCGCAGCTATCTTAGAGTCAATAGAAGATGAAAAGTCTAACCAATTGGCCTGATTCAGTTTAAATTTTAAAAGAGGGGAAGGGCGAGTAACGCTCCTTAAATTGGTTGGGAGATCAATTAAAATGGGGAAGTGGTCACTCCCACAAGTGCTCTTAAAAACACGCCAGGATAGAAAAGGGAAAAGATCAGGAGAACAAAGTGATAAATCCACTGCGTTAGCGGGATTCTGAGATGGAAGACTCCTTCTCGTAGGACAACCATTATTCAAGACACATGGTGGGCAATGAAATCACCCAACATGACAACAGGAGGAGGAACCGAAAGGATAATAGAACGTATATCAGAAATGAGGTCGATATGGGGGTGGGGAATATAAACAGAAATAAACGAGATATTAAAAGCTCTCATAGCAACAGCATTAATACCATCACAATGAGGAAGAGATAATGAGTGGAAGGTGAGGGATCGGCTGACCAAAAAGGCACAGCCAGCATAGCCATCATCCCTGTCATCTCGGAGACATCGATACCCAGAAACCCTAAAGCGGGAACCCGGCAATAACCAAGTCTCCGAAATGGCTAGAATAGATGGAGCGAATTTATTGATGAGAAAGGTTAATTCGGATTTTTTACTGCGAATACTGTTACAATTCCACTGGATTACTAGATTCGCCATTTTTGGTGACGAATGAGTGGAGCAAATTAATTTTTGGGCAACGTGGGACGGTATGGGGATGTCATCATATTTAGATAGCATGTTACAAATGACTGCCCATAAGCAGTCAAGAAGATTTTCATTTGGGGAGACTTCATTGTTGATAAGGGTTGGGGAGCTTACGGCACAACCATTGGGTAAAGAGGAGGGTAAATTGGAAGTAATGGCCTCATGGGCCGCCTTATCAAAGGATTTTCCTGATGTTGGCCTAGAGCGAGGAGGGAGAAATACCGTTTTCCTGTATGATGTTGTCTGACGGGAAACTTGGGAAGGTATAATAATGGGCTGGGATAAACTGAATGAAGGGGAGGGCGTTGTTTTAACAGAGTCTGCAAAAGTTTTGCCACTGATAGGTCTAAACCGAGCCGATGCTTCGAGATAAGAAATGCTCTCCTGAGACATACAACTCTTTATGTTTTTTTGTCGATTATGCTCAGGACAAGCTTTGTTGGTCGCATAGTGCGAGGCAGTACAAAATAAACATAGTGACTCTGATTCAGGGATATTACAATCATCACCAGAATGGGCTAGTGTACAACGAAAACACCTAGGCTTAGATCGGCATTGTGATTTTACGTGCCCAAACCTACAACAGTTTCGACACTGGATTGTTGGAAGTTGGTACGTTTCAACGCGGAGGGAACTATGACAAGAGAATATTCTCTCCGGAAGGGTTTGACCTTGAAAAGTTAGAACAGCGGTTTGCGTTGGGATCCAATTAATTTGACCATCGGAGTTTGTCTTGCGGTTTAGGCGTCTGGCCTTGAGGACTATACCAATACCTTCAGGAATTTCCAAGGTTTCGACAAATTCTTGCATCGACCAATCAGCTGGGACACCTCTCACAAGACCCATACGGGAAACATTGTAATTAGGAATCGTAACAGAATAATTGCTGGAAGGTATAATGGGATTAGACACAAAATTATTAGCATCTAAACCCGACTTAAACTCAACAGATATTCTGTTACGTCCCACTCTTTTAACACCATCACGAACAATGTTACTTACTTTATTTTTTACCAAGAAGTGACCAAATTTAATTGGGCGGATTGATGTACCGGCGGATGGGTCAGATTCAGGGCAAGAAACATGGACTAAAAAAAGGGCCCTTGTCATTGACAAGGTATGACTTGGGAGAGCCAGTGAGAGATGGATGGGAGTAAAATCCTGGGTTGACGTCATCAACAGATGACCGGACATCAGTCATTGGTTTTTTGGAAGGTTCCACTAAAGATTCATTGACAGTATCAAGTCTGCGCTTGACACCAGGTTGGGGCAACAGTGGGGTGGATAAATCCATTGATTCCACCGGAGAAGAGACCCTATCCGGAGGATCAGGGGGGGTCTGGAGGGCGTTTCTCCATTATAAACTACCAAAAATATAACAAGGTAAAGGGAGAAATATAACAAATAAATAAAAATAACTTACGTAATTAGTTGATGTTATTAATTAACCACCACCAATAGGATAAGTCAACTTATATTCATTAAACTACGAGAAAAAATAGAAAATACTAAATAATGATATCCGAAACACTGTTTGCACGTGTTCCGACACTGTATCCGAAACACTGTTTGCACTTATACCCGCAACGACGGAATCCACACCACATAGTAGATATGTTTAGAAGTTATTTTATCAAAGCTGTAAATTATCAGAATGGCAAATGACAAACGTCAAACAAACATGAAACAACAACAAACTATTTATGTTTTACTGCCAAGTGCCAACTGCCGAGTGCCAAGTTTCTGCATAAAATCTTCGAAATAATTATTCTTGTTTCCTTTATAAGAATTTTAGTCAATATGAATGAAAACTCCGTTGTAACAAATATATGTGATGGATGTTTAAGTAAAGATCGTGTCCTAACAAGTTTTAGCTATGAATTTTTGTATTTATACTCCCAACTTCTTGGAACTCCGGTAATTTTGTAAACTTGTTTTTAATAAACAATACCATGAATTTAAAATGGAACTCATAGTACAAAGGCTGAAGGCTTAAACTCTCGCATTTCTAATAATTAGGCGAGGTAAAAGATGATTCTAAAGTCAAAAAGAGCTAGAAATCTTTTTCTAAGCTTTAACTATACATTAAAACTGAAATAATCACTATTTAGCTAGCAATGGAAAGCCTACAATACTAAGCCCATGAATGTATACTTGACTGTTTAAATATTATTGTGTTAATCCCAAATTGTACAATTATAGCTTAATATGAAGACCATAAACATGTGTTGGGAATGCTGTGCTGTGTTAAGAAAGGTAGAGAGGTTTAAAAAACAAATTAAAAAAGCACAGAACTGTATGCTAGACTTGGTTAGTATATATATGTTTCTCTCTGTAACTCTGCTACTTAGATATTATTGTTTAAAGTGCAAGACTAATTTTAGTATCACAAGTATTTCCAAATCCAGTTTTTAACTTATAGAAAACAGACTTATTGCTTACCCTTAGTCTTGCCTCTGAATACAATTTAGCATAGTGGGATTGTGCTTTAATACATTCATTTTTAGACTTATTATTCTCAGTTCAGTATGACTCAAAATTATTTTAACTATACATAAATTATATGTAGTGTTTCTAGCGTAATGAAGTCAATAATATTTACTTACATAGCATTTTACCATCTTTTATATAATTACTAAGTGTTCTACTTCTCAATATATTAAGTATTATTTTATTAACAATAATTATACTATTACAGGTGGAAAACCACTCGCTATCTAAATTAAAGCAAACTAAATGCCTCAAAATTGATTATTCAAGTCATGAAATAGAAAGCAAAGACTTTAAAACTGAAGATGAATCTCTGTATAAGTCACTAGGAATGCAAGATTTTTCAAACCACAATATTACACATAATTTTTATAACAATAATGGATTTAATAGCGAAACTGATTTACATAGAAATAATGATGTAAAGTGTGAATTTTTTAGCCATAATAATTATGAGACTGAATTTGATTATGTAGATGCAGATTGTACTGATGTTTTCTACAGTGTAAGTATATTTCTTGTCTGATTTCTAAATACAACTAGATTTTGTTCACCAATAATAAAAAGCTGCTTGATATAAAAATATGCTCTTGAAGTTCAGAGGAGTATATAGTTCAGTTATAAAATTCCTGCACCTGCATTTCGTCATAAGAAAAAGAGATATACCACTGAATTCCGCATGTACCACCAATGACACTGTTTGCCACTATGGTGAACCAGCAGTCTATCAATGCTTAAATAAAGAATGTTAAATTGTTTTTTATTAAGGCTACTTTAAAAAAAACAGTGGCGCTACAACCTCTTTAAGTCGTGGTCTCAGATTTCTGAATCTGTTTCATGATCATTTTTAAATCTTATTGGCAAGTAGGTGATTAGCCTCCTGTGCCTGACACACGCCGTTGACTTTTTAGGTCGTCTATGACATGTCAGTTTCCTCACGATGTTCGTCCGTTCGAGCAAATGTTAAAGCACATGCAAAGAAGGTTCACAGCCGGAGATCGAACCTACGACCTCAGAGATGAGAGTCGCACGCTGAAGGTACTAGGCCAACACTGCTCTTAAGGCTACTTAGGGTCTTTTACAAATATTTCTCACTCACTCTACCATGAATCCAGTTTGCATGAATATCTAAATTTATAGCCATTGCTTAGCAGGCATAGGAACAGACATGTCACTCGCAACCTTTAAAAATTTAGTTTTTAAGAAATTATCAGTTAAGTAAAAAAAGAAAATTGTCTTCTGTAATTTAAAACTTATTACTCACAGTCGAACATGATTTTCAACTCAATTTCAGGTAGATGAAAAAATTGTGAAGACTCTTGAAGAGTTTGATGAATCAGATGAGGAACCATTGCGGAATAAAAAGATAAAAACAAAGGAGAAAATGAAGAAAGAGAGTGAGTCGTGTTTCGCCTTAGTAACAAGTGTTGACTAGTGATTTGGGGTGCAATTCTGAACACTGTTTTTATTATATTTTGTTGCACAATCTAAGCAAATAGAAAACAAAGTAACTAAGTAACCATAGTAAGGAAAAAAAGAATTTCGTAATAGAAAATCTTTTATAATATAAAAAATTCTTAGTAACTTTTTACTAAATTAAAGAATAATAATTTTATCATAATATTTATTTAATTTCTGATAGATTTATTTGTTGACCATTTACTCAAGGCGAAAATTACACACATTTAAACAGTTTTGTTTTTAATGTACATTAATAAAATGTACATGTTCCTATATGTAATGCGTGAATAATTTTATTTTTGTAAGAATAGATTTATATTATAGCCAAGAGACGAGAGAAGGCATCTGGTGTGGTGATGAATGCTCGAGTGATGAAAAAGCTTCAACAACTGAATGTTAATGGTGATCACCTTGAAATGGTGTTGCTTAGTTGGGAAGAGGTACATTTTATAAGTTTACTTTTACCACATAATTGGTGTTGTCATGTCATAATATCAACATATTTATCATTTGTTATGGTAACAAAATGTAAAGCCATGAACATAAATTTAGTTATGTTAAAAAACTATTTGTTGAATTCGTAACCTTCTGTTTTCTGAAGTCGGTTAAAATCTGTTGAACGCTTTCAGGTGGAAAGTGAGCGTCAAGCGACGTTGCAGAATCCAAAATTCATGCGACACGCCCACAAATGCCACCAATGTGCACTCGGATTTAACCATGCTTGTAAACTAGAAGAACATATGAAGAAACATCAACCGGTGAGACCTCTGTGCATTCATTTTTGTTAACTGTCAAATTGACATTTGACATTGGTCGCCATTTTCAAATTACATAGTTACTTCTCCTCTTTCACTTAACCATCCAAAAATAGTTCTAAATAAGCAACAATATTTATTTTATATAGCGATAATTTTGTTGCAAAAATTTATAAATTAAAATTATAATACCAAATTCCACCCGTATCACCTCGACGTTCGTCGTTCCATAACTTAGCCTTTAAGTAGGGAAGTATTTCCGAACCAATTTGACTTCCATTCCCTAAGAGCGTTGCAATTCCTAAAAGACGGCAACCCACTCGCGAGCACTCTGGCATTTAGAGTATCCATAAAAGGCGGTATCGCTTAACACCCGATGCGCCTCCTGCCCGTTTGCTCCTTGTTCTAAAAATATAAATAAATTATAATCTAGCACGAACCAATTGTTTTTCTATTATGCAAAGTCGTAGGAAAGAGCCACTTCCAACTGGAAATAAATATTATTTATACTTACCATTGCTATTTATAATTATTTTTACAACGTTATATTTTCAGTGCGAGGGTAGTGTGGAATGTGACTCGTGTCATATTCAATGTAAAGACAAACAGGCGCTGGCCTCACATCGGCGAAGACATCGAGTGAGGTAGGTTTTTATTTTTCATATCATTGGTAACAATTATGAATGCTGGAGAGTTAATTTAGATATTTTTGACGTCTATAAGTCAGTATGTAATACATTTAAAATGCGGAAGGGACCTCATAGCCTAGCGGTCTTATTAAGTGGCAGCTAGGTGAGGGGTACCGGGTTCGATTCCCGGTTCGAGGGCAAGTTTTAATTTAAATTTGTTCTCGGCCTTTGGGAGGGTTGTGCGGTACCGGGCGAGTGCTTAAACCGTACATGGAGGACACGGTCGAATTTCTAAAGACAAGCACGAATTATAAAAAATCCTATACTTGACACTGGCTAATGCACAAACCGTGCCAGAGCCATTAAAAAAAAATGCGGAAGTGATACAAAACGCTTGACGTTGACGGTACACGTTAATGCCTTTGCATGTCAACTGTCAAAATACTTTTCGCACTTGTCAAAGGTCAAACCTCAATTTACGAAATACTTTTATTTATCCTGCTTCATTGGATTTCATTTTGTGTAAAATAGAAAGAGACAATATCTATTTTGTTGGTTTATTTAAAAAATATTGGACAAGTATTTGTACTGTATTAGCACTTAGGCCGCCTATTCATTGCATTTCATGCACATTCATTGTCTTCTTTTTTCCTGTTTGGTGACATTGTTTGCTATGTAAAATAAATTGTGCGTGTACTAGGTGTACACACGTAAGAAGTGAAACTTCTTTATGATCTTATTTTTCGAAAAAATGATCTACTATATGCAACTTTACAGAAATTCGTTAAATTAGATAAAGTTTAACAAAAGGCTTTTATTATCATAGACATGAATACAAATATTTCATTTTACCTTATTACTACGAAGATTATTATAGAATTTCATTAATTGTAATAGAGTTATTACTATCATTGAAAAACGTGACGATTTGCTACAAAATTTCTCCCATACGTCGATAAAGAAGTTTCATTCCAACACCGATAAAGAAGTTTGACTTCAAAAAGCAACATGGCGCGTAACCGAAATATGTGACGCGTAACGAAAAAATGTTACACTAAATTTTTTTCCAACCTCGATAAAGAAGTTTCACTTCAAAAATAAAAGTCTTTTATTAGATACTTTTTATCTGGTATTTCTATCGTCTCATTCTCTTTAGGTCTGTGTGTTCTTTATTGTCAAAGGACTCCTCCAAATCCCGCCATATCTGTCTGCACTGTGCCACTATGCCATGTACCTGCTGTTTCTTTAATCTCTAAATCAACCTTCTAAATTGATTTCTTTTTTTGCGTAGGTATCTTGGGCACCAGTTTCGGTTCCTCTTACCACATGCCGTTCTTCTGAGAAAACTGTTATTATTATTAACAAATACCACGGTCACCTATCGGCGGTAATACGCTTGTCCGGGTTAAAAGATTTTTAGGCGCCATTAAATTTGCCCCTTATTGCAACGAAATTTATAGATGGCGTTGCGTTGTATGCGGCGGATGTTGGTCCCGTGCGAGCGTAGCAGCGGATCACGTCCACAGACATCACGCGGGACCGACGCCAACCCACACGTGCAATATGTGCGGACATCGGGACACGTGAGTCTGTTCTATTGTCTTTGGTTTACGCGAATTTTTAAACAAATTTAAATAATTAATAATATTCTCAGTAATAAAGTTACGTGTTAACACTTACAGTTAGGCTGATGACACTTTAGTGTTTTTATGAAGTGAAACTTCTAATGCAACTCCCAACAAGGTTGCGTTAAACATTTAACGCGTGGAGAGGGGGAATAGAAAGTGCGAGCGAGAGTGAATGCTTCCTTTTTCATTTCCACATTACGAAGTTTCACTTCTTCCGCGCGGACTGTGTAATGAATTAGTTAATTTTCATATCGATCACTAGATGGCGGTTGTCGCATTTAACACGCGGTATAACTTTACTTAGAGGATTGTCTATACTGGTAACTGTTGATAACAACAGACCGGCCCGAAGCCCTGTCGTCAAAGAATAATCAGAATTGAAATTTTAAAAAATATTGCTCTAAGGAGTCTAGTTTTTTATTTTTATATACTTATTATTACACCTATAAGCAATCATACTACACGCAGAATTTAACTAGGCACCTCGCTGTAATGACGGCATAGTGATGTACTAACTAGTAACTACGTACAAAAATTTAAGTAATCTTTAAGGCCCCTCGACACTCGCCATAGTAGGTCTCTATTGATTATTTATAATATCAACGTTTATCAATAAGGGGGTTAAATGTTGACATATTTTTTGGTAACAGTTCTATATCCATAGGTTAATAAACCATAAGTTTTAAAGCGCGTAACGGTAGTATTTAATTTACCGATCGTACAGCCGCGTCAAGGGCGAGAGCGGTAGGCGGTGGGGTGTTGTGGGTGGGGAAGCACATTCCACGCAGGTGCCAGATGTTCTGCGTGTAGTAAATCATAAAAATTATTTAGTGATAAAAAACTTTAATTACAGGACATTAGGCAAACTACGAAATCACATCAAAAAGGCCCACTCCGGTCAGCATAAATGCGAACTTTGTGATAAAGTATTTCGGGATAAGACATCTCTCAGGAAACATTTGTTGTAAGTGTGTATTTTTTGGAATAAAAGCAAGTTAATTTAACCTGCCATAATTTAACTAAAAGTCATAACTAAACTTCTAACTTAGAAAACAGTCCAAATTTCATCAAGATCTTTAGATTTGGGTTCCAAAACTATACTATTTGACATGTTCATATTTGAAGTTACTTGAATATTTGATTTATTATTTAATTTTGAAAGTGTGAATTTTTTGTCACACAAATTTTTTATATTTCTTTATAGTATCCACAGTGGTGTAAAAGAATATTCGTGTAGTGAGTGTGGGAAGCAGTTTCTATTTAAGAAGGCGATGGAAATACACCTAGTCACGCATCAGTCGCCGGCCTATATGTATTGTTATCAGGTATATAAACTGTTATAGAAACTATGTTCTATCATAAACATTGTTATTGTCTATACTCTATATATATAAAGTACTCCTAAATCCAAGATTAAACGTTAACAACAGTTTAAAGTGTTGAATTAATGGTGGAATAATATTCCAGTGCGACATGACGTTCAAGAATCAAATGTCATACAACCAACATATGAAGTACAACCTCAAGCATATAGATCCAGATAAGCTCAAGTAAGTTTAACTGGTAATGGTTTAATATTATTGCCACTGAAGTATTTCTGAACCTATTAGACTTAGGGTCTTTCAAAAAAGAGCGTACCAAGTCTTAACAGGCCGGCTACGCACTCGTGAGCCCTCTGGCATTGAGAGTGCCGTAGCTGGTATCATGTATGTAACACCAGATGAGCCTGCTGCTACTATACATTAATAAATGCAATTGTGTACAATATAGTTTAAATTTTGTTATATTTTTTTAGTTACGCTCTTGTCTAAAATTCCTCACGGGTAAATACTTCCAGATTTTTTTCCAAACTTCTTTTCTTTCTCCATTTGTTTCTTGCTAACGCCTCTTTATATTATTATAACATAAAAATTCTATTTCAAAAATCAAAATTTTTTAACAATTTCAAAAATAGGATTATGTGTGAACTAAATATAAATTAATATAAAAATAGGAATATATTATTTTTTTAGATACGCTTGCAAATTGTGCGATAAAAAATTTGTAAAGGCAAAGCGACTTGAAGAACACAACATGGCGGTGCATTTAAAGATAACACACATACAATGTCCCGTCACTGGGTGCACCTTTGTAAGTAAAACCATCAAATTAAAGAAAAGGCTAATAAAATATCAAAACAATATCAAAATGATTTATATGATTCATAAACTTATTTGCCACCAGTGAATGAAGTCAAACAATAAATGGATTAGTTAAAAAGTAAAAATAACTAACCTTAAAAGTATAAAATTACCTTAAATACGCCAAAGACAGACATGTTTCTAGAGCGTTAATTGAAATCCGAAATCAATAAACGGTTTTTAATAAATTTCTTTAGAATAAATGCGTGAATTCCATATAACGTCATCCATATAGCCATATAGATTCAACGTCAAATTCCCTGAATCGACAAAATTTTACGTGATTTTTCTTCCCTTATTACGCCAACTATAGCGGGATGCGCAGTCCCTTCATTTGTCATACATAAAGTTAAACTATATTTAACAGGCGTGTTCGTCCCGTGCTGTACTGAGGTCCCACCGTCGAGCGATTCACGCGCAACACGTGACGTCACGGAATCACGTGTGTGATATGTGCGGGAAGGCTTATACTGCGAGTATTACTCCGTATATATATTTTTTTATAGAACAAAGCACCTGATTTTATACCGCCACCCATGGACAGTCTCAATGCCAGAGGGCTCGCGAGTTTCTGGAAGGACTAATCAGCTGGTGGCCCTCTAGATACCTCATCATGATTAAATAATCAAATTTAACACAAAAGTAACAATATATTATATGGTGAAAAACCATAATCCAAAAAAATAGTACTTTTACTCAGTTAATATGAGTTTAATAATTTAATGCGTTTTTATCTTGTTAAAGAATTCTTTAAATAATCATTAGGTAATTAAAAGTATTTATTCGTTATTATACATTTTAGACAAAGAAAAGTCTAGAAGGCCACTTGCGCATGCACAGCGGTGAGCGTCCGTTCCGTTGTACGAAATGTCCCGCTGCCTTTGGCTACGAGAGCGCCCTCTATAACCACAATAAGCTCGTACATTTAAAACATAAGGTAAGACATATATTTTGATAAAAACATTAATCACCTTTTCATTCTAGCTTAAATGGGCCGTTCAAATATAACGTAAGCAAAATGCTACAAATATAATATATAAATATTTTAGTGCTTACTTGATACTTGAAAGGCCCCATACAAGTATTACCAATCCTTTAATTCCTGCTTTATTTTCAGGTAAACCGTAGCCGCGCCCAGCCAAACTCAAATTGGATCGAAGTTCCTACAGATTAAAACTCTATTTTTATTTTGTGTTTTATTTTAAACTAAAATCCAAAATGAATCGATAATATGGTTTGTTAGGTAATCTAAGTAGGATTATTGACGTATGTCAATATTTGACAATGACAGTTATAATATGTTTGTGACAGACGACAATGGCAATAATTTCTAAGTCAAAACAAACATAACCCCAAAAATGTATTTTACAATTAAAAATGAGTCTATCGTTTGTTTTTCGCCACTTAAAATTATCAACGAAACAAATTCGCAATTATTGCGACTACCAACCCAAAGCTTTACGTAGTTTGAAGCCAAAGTCAACTCGGACAACAGTGCAATTTTATGTAGATTCGTGTAGAGTACGAGCTGTAGCGGGTAAGGGTGGCGATGGTTGCATATCTTTCCTGTCTTCATGGTGCAAGGAATATGCTGGGCCTAATGGGGGAGATGGTGGGCATGGAGGTCACGTTATATTTCAGGTAGAGATAGAAAGGAAATATACATAAAAGATTCAACATCTTGTTCAGATTTAAACAAATACTTTTTGTATAATTGATTTATCCCTTGGTAATAATGGTGCGCATTTTCAGGCAACTCATACAAAGAAAAGTTTAAATCATTGTTCTTCAGTCATAACAGCTAAAGATGGAGAGAAGGGATACGATAAAGACTGCAGTGGCAAGAATGCCCAACATGTTATTATAAGCGTACCTATAGGTAAGGTTTTTAAATAATGAACAGGTCCAGGACTAGTGCTGCACTCTACATCCCAGTATAGTCCAAGTATCCCAGTAAAGGACTTATTTCAATGTATCAAACTTTATTTTAAACAAAAATTTCAAGTAGAATTTATTGTGCTTTACTAACTCACCATAATTGTGTTTTATTATTATAGAACAAAGTAAGCTGACTTGTGGCTTGTGTTATACAAATAGAGTTAGTTTTATATGTTTAATTTTTATGTAAAATTTCATTACAGGTACTCTAATAAGAGATAGCAATGGATGTGTCGTTTGTGACTTAGAACAAGAAGGAGCCATGTTTATTGCTGCTAGAGGTGGAGCTGGAGGCAGAGGAAATAAGTTCTTTTTGACAGATACAGAACAGGTATTCTTAGTTTTGTTTAAAATCCATAAAAGTATAGATATAATATTAGAAGCCGTATACATACTTATAAAGAATGCTGTGGGCCTTTTAAGTGCCCACATTTATTACAAGTTTTAGCATAACTTTATATTTCAGTTACCAGATACTCCACATCCCAAATTTTCTTAAAATATTGAGTCAAAATGCCCTCAGTCTAACTTTTAAATTTAAACATATTAAAAACTTCTGTTTACAATAGCTTAATGTATTTAAAATACAAACAGTATTAACAAGAGATTAACTTAAATTCACAGGCTCCAAATGTAGCTGAATATGGAGCCATAGGTGAGACTGTCCAATATTTCCTGGAAGTACGATCAATGGCCCATGTGGGACTTATAGGCTTCCCAAATGCTGGAAAGAGTACTTTATTACGAGCAGTGACAAGGGCAAGACCCACTGTAGCGCCATACCCGTTTACTACACTAAGACCACACATAGGTAAGAGTAAAATTCAGCATGTCTTCCAGATAGACTTCTGGATATTGGCAATGGCTACACAGTTAAAAACTTATTTAGTGGATAACTATATTTATTACATCAAAAAAATTATATATGTATATAATTTATTTATTACTCAGAATGGAAAGAAGTACTCAGATTAAGAATACTTACCAGGTTATTTAACCAACGAATAGTTTAAGCTATGTAAGCACTCCGAGTTTATCTATACAACCAAGACTACTGTATAGTTTATATTAAAGCAAATCACAGCGAAACAGATGCCTATATAAAATTCCACCAAAGGAATATATAATCAAATTTTTATATAAAATTTATTTGTTTGGTGAGAATGAAACACTTAGTTATTTTTATATGTTACAGGAATGATACCATATGATGATTACGAACAAGTAGCAATCGCAGATTTACCGGGACTCATTCCCGGTTCTCATAAAAACAAGGGATTAGGTATGTTATGTCTGATAAGAATTAATTATTTGTCCAGTATAGTGTTTACTCCATGTTACGACCCTCTATTTAACGAAACTCTCTAAAGCGTGGAAACCATTTGACTTTGGTTGGTTTAGACTGCGGAGCTCTGTATGTTGTTTTGTCGCTTTATTGTCCTAACTTATTACGCTAGTCGCTGGTCTACTCGACTGTCGGCATCATTCGTATACGTCCCGAACTTTTTAAGAAATCCGTTATTCTGTTTACAAATTGGGATTGCTTGCACGTGCTTTATCACGAAGATCCCTCAATATCGTAAGATATGAATAAAATAAATTAAAAAATAGAACATAATTACTGGTGTAGCAAAAGACAATACGCGATAGCGTTCAAATAAGAATTATTTTTTTATGTAATTACCAATGCTAGTCTGAAATAATTTTTTTTTCCTAAATACAGATTTGTCTTCTTTCCATTTCCTAACGACAACTTATTGTAACATCCAAATATGCACAGTCCCTATATAGAGTTCACACTGTATATAAATTTAATTTCTCTATATAATTGCTTTGCAGGTATACAATTCTTACAACACATTGAAAGATGTAAGGGTCTAATTTTTCTCCTAGATGGAAGCAATGATCCACTTGAACAATATAATGCATTGAACTACGAGCTCACTCAATATAATGTCAGTTTGAACGAAAGACAACGGTGTGT
The DNA here is from genome assembly GCA_905332375.1 of Pieris macdunnoughi. Classification (NCBI taxonomy): domain Eukaryota; kingdom Metazoa; phylum Arthropoda; class Insecta; order Lepidoptera; family Pieridae; genus Pieris; species Pieris macdunnoughi. The sequence continues at coordinate 611,800 of CAJOBZ010000047.1, forward strand.
TGTCATCAACAAAATAGACCTCCCTGAAGTTAAAAAAACTCTCCCCAAAATTAGGGAGAAATTAGATGTCATTGGAATTTCGGCGAAAACTGGGTTAAATTTACAAGAATTGTTAGGAATTATTAGGAAAATGTATGATTCAGTATAAATAAATTGAGTATATCTAGCAATTGAGTGGTTTTATTGTGCACATCTACTAACTTGAATTATTGAACTATGTATTTACTTGGTTTATTTTTTAAAGCGTGGGAACTCTTGCTTCGAAAAATAAATAGTTTTTATGGTCAACTAGATGATCAACCTTTTGCGCCTGACAGATGTCGAATTTTGAGATTTAGCATTGATAGTGACACTATCACACTCAACTATAAAAAAACGATTTTAAATTTATGTTTAGATTATATTTATTTCCTCCTCTTTTATACTCGGGGATTTTCCGTTATTTGTAATAAAACACATATTTCTAATCAAATTTTTATTTAAGATCTTCAAATATCACAAGTGTCTCACTCAGGATTAAAATAAAAGGGTGCAAAGATAAACTAAATTAATACTGTATTAACCAAAACTGGAAAAAATATTTGCGATTGAACAAAGAAATTTGTTTTTACTGTTTAAGAAGTGTCGATTCTCATTACTGAGGTCTTAAGTTCGAATCACGACAGTGAACTGCATGTTATGTTGTAACAAACAAAATTACTTCAAAATAAATTTTGGAAATACTGACATTTTATGTATCGTATAGAAATAATACTAGTTTTGTAATGAAAAATCAAAATAACTTTATCACAACAGACTATAGCGGACGAAGGTAAAGAACTAAGGTCCCGGCGGTTCCGAGGGTAGCGGGATCAATTCTTGCAACTGTAATTTTTTATCCTTCTTACTTTTCTTTGCTTGAATTTTCATCTAAAAAAACATTGAAACATGAATAATGTAACCTAACATAAGTTAAGTTACATATATATATATATATTAGTTAAGCGTAAATCAATTGTTAGCAATCATCGCACATTTGAAGCCAAAATGAGCCCTTTAGTTATACACACACTCATAAATTGTAACATAACATTCTCTTTTCCGATAATGTCTAAAAGGTCAGTTACACTTATATTCTTTATAGGATATTTACATACACTAAACCGTCAAACCCGATATTAATAATTATGTCGCTGAGGTCTTGGATTCAAATTCAAGTACAAAAACAGGTAACATTTTTTATTGTGAATAGATACATCAATCTATTGTACTCTTCAACAAACGATTTCTTGTATTGTTTCGCTAAAGATCCCAACACTTTGTTGAGATCTAATTGATTCACTAAAACGTGAAAAAGATAATAAATTTTTTCCTTGTATTTGCCCCAAACCCACCTTGTAATGCACTTCCCGGATGTGCCGGTACAACGAGGAGTACCACCCAAAGGCCGCGTCGCAGTCGGCGCACTGATATGGCGTCTCACTCGTATGCATCGCCACTATGTGGTATTTTAATTTCGCTGCATTCTGTATTAATATTACATTTTTGTTTATATGGGCGCTAAAGGCATCCTAGTTATTGGCGCTAAAGGCATCCTAGTTATTGCACTTATAAAAATCAGGGTCTAAGGCAAGCAGATGTTTTCCTTCACCGTTCGAGCGAATGTTAAATGCGCATATAGACCGAAAATCAATTGGTGCACAGCCGGCATCGAACCAACGACCTCAGGGTGAGAGTCACACGCTGCAGCCTCTAGGCCAACACGGCTCCTGCTGAAGTTTTTCATTAATTGAACCGAATATCCGATTCCCATACGAGTTAATAAAGTCAGCCAAATGTGCCCATGGCTTAGTTACATTTTGAACTTCTAGGTTATTGGTACTAGAATGCACAGACTACAGAAATCAATAGTCATAATTATGTTGTGCGTTTTCCAATTACAGCACTAGAGCGCATTTTGCGGCATAATGCTCAACGTTGAGTGTTCCAACTACAGCAACGCTTCGCACAATTGAGCACTCTCAAAACGAATGCTCTCGCAAACAATACCAACACAGTGACAGAAAATTGACCAGTATTTTTCTTTAAGTTGGCATTTATCGAAATTTTCGTTAGTAAATATTATTTATTGTTGAAAAATTTGTAAGGCTTTCGTTTCGTCGTAGATTTTGAAAATAATTAAAGTTATTTCAAACTGCTAAAAAAATAAATATTAGTATGGATGAAGTTATAAATAGTTACTTTTTTTATATTCCACATTTAAAATATGAATACAATTTTATTTTAAAATTCGGATCTGTAAACAAATTTACTTTACAGGATTATACTTTAGAAAAAATTGCAATGGTTTTGAAAAAGTATATATTTTTTTAGAAATCATTAAAAAATATTACTCAAAACGTAAATGATGTAAACTTCTTACATGAAACTAAATATTTTACTGTTAATTTAGCTTGTTAAAACCTTATATTCTTTAAAGGTTTTCTCTTATTTCAGTAAAAAAATATTAATGAAATAATCAAAATCCAAATTACTTAAAATAAGCGGAAATAGTTTTCAACCAATTATTATTGTTTACCACATTATTTATACATTAATGAGGTTGCTAACTCTATTCAGACCATTTTTTGTCAACACTGACTTAGCGCACTCTGCTGATGCATTTGAAAACTAATTCACGTTCCAATTAAGCTTCAGCATTATGCGGCATTGTGCGGCACTGAGTCGAAAAATTCTCTGTAATTGGAAAACGCACGTTATGTGCATTAAGCACAGACTATCATTAATTCTATAGATTGACAGTTGTCAGAAGAAATATCTTTGTCACTATTTTTTATGGCTCTGGCACGGTTTGTGCATTAGCCAGCGTCAAGTATAAGATTTTTTTATATTTGTGCGTGCCTTAGAAATTCGACCGTGTCCTCCATGTACGGTTTAAGTACCGCACAACCCTTCCAAAGGCCGAGAACAAATTTAAATTAAATTAAAACTTGCCCTCGAACAGGGAATCGAACCCGGTAATCCTCTCCTAGCTGCCACTTAATAAGACCGCTAGGCTATGAGGCCCCAATCTTTGTCACTTGGTGGTGGATTATAAATCGATATAAATATGAAAAACATTATTTTAAAATTATTATTGATTAGTTGTTAAAATACCATTTTATTTTTTAGACACTATTTTTAAGGCTTTATAAAAGTTATGTTAAATTATACAGTCATAAATAAAATTAAAGTGGAAAAGGCAACCAGGGAAAGAAAGAGAGGTCGCCCTCATGCACGGTGGGCTGCTGTGCTTAAAGAATTTGGTGAAGATTGGGAGAAAAATGCTTAATATAGAGCCACTTGGAGAAGGCATATACGAAACATGTCCTTGGACAAGAAAATAAAATAATTTCTATATAAAATTTCAAGTGTGTGTATCTTTGGTAATGTGTATGAATGTTTCAAGAGTAGAAATCTTTTGTAATTTCTGATCGATAACAATACCTGATATGATTTCCCACAGACATGGCACAAGTTGTCTCTCCTTTCTTTATTCCTGTGCACGTTCTGAAGGTGTACGTATAGCGACGTGTGGCATTTAAACGGCTGAATGGATTTTGATAAGGTTAATATAACATTTCAGTCTTATGATCTTTGACTAGGTTTAGTAAAAAAATAGGAAACTAGCTTTAGCTTCGTTGTTGGATATTTTAGACAGCTTTATTAATAATTATTATATTTAAATGAATATATAATCATACACAAAGGGCGGTTCAAGTATCACGTAAGCAGATTTACTGCAATTTATTTCCCCCCCTCTTGTTAGCAAAAGTAATCAAAGCTCTCGAAAATAATAGTACATAAACGTATTATTTTTTTGTAGGAATCTAAATGCATTTAAACTTGAAAGGCCCCTTAGTCTAGACATATTTTGAATATATCGCGTTCATACACACAGAATCGACACGGGAAGATTTCGTTCATGTTTTCTACTGTATATTATTTCCAAATTAAAAAAAAGCAGCTAAAAGTAACTTACCTTATTACACAGCTGACAGCGGAATTTAATCTTGTTTAGATGTTCCCAATCAACATGGTCACGCAAGCGTGTCTTGCTCACAAACTTCTTTCCGCATTCGTCGCATGTGAAACTAAAATTTTTATATAATAATAGCGTCACGAAGATGTGCAGCGTTTTTGTGGAAGAAAGAAAAGGGAGAGACCTATTGAGAGAGTGAGAAAGGGCGAACGTAGCATGGAGCAAATAGCTATGGAGTAGCAAGTGAGAAAGTGAGAGAGAGCGAACATCGCATCACGCAGAGTGCCATGGAGCGAGAGGTGAGCGAGAGCTATAGTGAGAAAGATTGAGAGAGAGAAAGGGAGATCGAGAATAAATACACGCTATTGGTTGATGTATTCATATATTTAGATAGCAATTCTGTCGCAGAACGTCTTGTGCAGTAAACGCAGATTTTTTATTTATTTCTATTATCATTAGCACGTATACATTGTGAATATAGATATACAAATACATGGAGTGATCATATTCTGGTACATGATCATCTATTGGGGCTTTTACCTTAGTAATAATTAATTTACAAAGAAGTTTCACTTTTGACATGTGTACTTTTTTTTTTAATTACAATTTATTTTTGTTTTATACTCACGTAAATTCACTTTCCGATACGTGTCGTCTGGACACCCGTATATGCTGCCTGTACGTCGCCACAGACGCAAAAGACTTGTCGCATTTCACACAATACAATTCACCACTTTCACGCGCCTATAAATATAAAGCCACCAATCATACAATAAACTTGTACTAGGGGTAAATTAAAAAACGATGAAGGAAATCTGTCAGGCACAGAAGACTGATCACCTACTTGCCTATTAGATTGACAAATCATAAAACAGATATAGGAATCTGAGGCCCAGACCTATAAACGATGTAGCGCCAGTGGTTTTTCTCATTGCATGGAACAGAACAGAAATGGGCAGAACAAAAGACTGCGCGGCCGCCCACCGACTAGGTGGAGTGACATCGAAACAGAGGGCCCAGTGCGGGGCGTACCGGAGGAAGGTGGAGGTCTACATCCAGAAATGGATAAAACAAGAGTCTGATGATGATGATTCATAATTGCACTCTCTAAAAGTACTCTTACGTACGGCATTATCGCAAATGTTCATTGCGCACATAGAAAAAATATATTCGTGGGGAATTAAACACACAACCTATTCTATACTCGTAATTACACGCTAAATACTATACCACTATACTTATAGTTAAAACGACACTACGGGATGGATTTTGAATTAGTGGCGCAGATTCTCTTACGAATCGCGTATAAATCTTACCTTATGACTTCGCATATGTCTTCCCAGGTTCGATTTCCATTGATACACTTTACCGCATTTCGGACACGGGTGACGATTCTGGCCTTTATGTAATACACTGCAAACATTATTAGAACCTATTTACTTGATTGAAACGCAATTAAAATTTAACTACTAACTCTTTATAACGAATTTGAAGGGACCGAGTATTTTCTTTCGTTATAGGGAGTGTTCATTAGAGGTAATGAATAGAAAAAATAGAAAATTTAACCAATTACAATAATTTCAAATTTTATTACTATCAATAGGTAAACCATTCTAAACACATAACGCTTTTACTGGCCATCTTGACAGTTTCAAAGTTTGTTTACTACTGATAATACACGATAGGTGACAGTGGTCCGTTTAGTAACTGAGACCAAAATTTCCTCCAATGTAATCTAAGAATAATGGCACACATGTTAATGAAATTAACAATAACAAAGGCGAGACTGTTTATGACCTGAGGTGTCTTTTTTTAGAAATTTCGGCACCTCAAAAGTTTAGTTTTGTCAGCTGATTATAAAAACTATTACACTTAAGTATGAAATGAAATGAAATAGTTTATTCTTGCAAGTAGGACTATATAAATCACTTTTACAATGTCTTCCTAAACTAGATGAAGTCGACATTTCCTAACTGACTGCCCTGAGAAGAAATGTCGAAACAAACTCGGGGGTCTTAGTCTCTTTTATAGTCCAGATAATACAATAATAAATTAATAAGTTGGTGTAAACAAATGCAGAGTAATTTACTGGACTGGTCTTTGGAAGAAAGAACCAGATCGATCTGAGCAAGCCTGCGCCAGCAGACGGCTAGCATGCCCCGAATAGCTCATGCAGCTCAACCATTTTTGAGGGAGCTGCACAACCCGGTACACAACAATACCGCCAGAGGCACCATAAAGATATGTGGGGCAACAACTCACTCAGATCGCCAGCCCAAAATAACTATAGACTAAAATGTATCAAATTATAAATCAAGCAAAAGAGTTTATGATATACCCGCATAATGTTTACACTTACAATGGATACAAAATGTATATTTAAGGTGTACCTTAAAGCAAGGAAAAATAATTAAATTGAAAAATATAATCGTAATATAAACATTATTCACTTGGCATGTCAAAGTGTAAAATATTGTATGCAAAAGCACAAAACATGTCAGTATTGTAGAAAAAGAAAAATGAATATGCACTAAGCACAAAAGATGTCAGTAATGTAGAGAAAAAAAATGTAAAAAAATGAATATGCACTAAGCACAAACATGTCAATAGAATAAAATAAAATGCATATGCAAAAGCACAAGACATGTCAGATTGTAAATATGTACAACATGCAAAAAAAAAGAAAAAAAGAAGTGAAAGACAGCTTAAAAAAAAAACACAAGCGATAGCTGTATAAGCGAGCAGCTCAATCCCAGGCGTTTCTATCATTTAAATAATCGGATATCCTGTAATATCCTTTAGTTAATAATTTTGATTTAATAAAAAATTTAAATTTCTTAAGGGGAAGTTTACGAACATCCATAGGAAGTTTATTGTAAAAGCGTATACATTGACCCATGAACGAGTTGCTTATTCTATGAAGGCGAGTAGCATGAACTGTTAAATTATTTTTGTTCCTAGTATTTCGGGAGTGAAGATCAGACAATTTGACAAAATCCGGTTCGTTTTTGTGAACATAAAGTAAATTTTCAAAAATATATTGTGAAGTATGTTGTCGATGTCTAAATATGAAAATATTTCTTCGTAATAGAGAATGAATGTTGCGTTATAAAGAGTTTACACTGTATTTTCGTTAGTAGTGTTACAAATATTTGTAATTATAAATTTTGACTGAAAATCCTCGTTCTCATGCATGGTAAATATAAATAGAAAATACTAACTTCAAGTGATAGCGATATGTCTTTCTTGAACTGAACACTTTCCCACATTCAACACATTGAGGCCTCTCGGGTAATTGTTCTCTATTTCTTACATTCACTTTCTGAAAAAAAGTTTCATCATAAATCATCTGTTTTTCTAAGTATCACTAATTTAGTATATAATTAAAGGTCTTCTTGCTTAACATGAAACTTGAATAAGTATTTTTATCAAGAGAATAACGGCACAATCGCTTGATCACTTGCTTATACAGAAAGATTTTTCAGATTATGTTAAGGTTTAAGAATAACTTTATTTCTCATAAGAATTGAAAATTCACTTACTGAGAAACACATATTTAAAACTAAGATTAAAAATTAGAGCTTAAACAGATTATGTTTAAAAGTTATTCATAAAAACAAAATCAGTTTTACTGCATTGATTTTAACTAAAGTACACATCAATCATTTTAATCACAGCATAAACACAATTTGATAGAAAGAGACGAACATGAATAATTATAAAATATAAAATGACATAACTTTTCATGGGTAAGTAGCTTCTTAATAGATAACTACAAATTAATTATATCTTACTCATGTGTTATAAGGGAGCGTTCAAGTATTACTTCACGCAATTTTTGGAGAGACAATCAACTTAAAACCCTGGACAATAGATGACTAAACCGTATAATTCCTTACCTCTGAAACATCATTCTTTACATCAGGTACATCATCATCCAATTCAATCTGTGTTTCATTCACTTCTGTCCCTAATAGGTCCTTGTCCTTAGTTTCATTCTCCGAATTTATTTCATTTTTATCTAAATTTTCCTTTATTACATTTTGTTCTATGTCTTGTTCAATATTTTGATCTACTTTTTCATCCTCAATTTGAAAATCAGTCTCATTATCGTCAAAGTCATGGTCGCTCTCAGATGTTTCTTTCTTTAATTTAGTTTTTCTTTTTAGTTTTAGTTTCTTTTTCTGCTTTTTCTTTGTCTGTAGAAAAACATCTATTACAACACCACATTAAAGTATCATAATTTATTTTTATAGTTTATTCTCCTGTTTTTCAAGAACCTATTCAACTTTTGATTTATACAATTCAAGCAATCTTCTTACCATCCACCAATTGTTCATCCTTAGATGTATCCTTAGAAAACATACTCTAATGCACTATAACAATACACTACTGGAAAGGCGTAGGAAGGACCTAGTGTGCATTATATCTCAATGTAAAAACCAAATTCTCACACCACCTCCAATCACCAATTCTTAACTATCTAGTCAGCTATACAACAAACTTAATAGAATCCCTTATATTTATTTACCCAAAGTTATTATTCGAAATTAAAACATTAATTACCAAGTGGCTTTGATCACTAAATTTCGAAGATACTGAATTGGTCGTTCAAGTATAATTCTTAATTTCCTCAATGCACTTTACACTACTTTACACTACCACCCTCTACCTCCCATCCATCCCTTCCCTAAGGTTATCATCCTGGTGCGTACAAATGTCTCAACCATGTAAACCTGTATCCTTAGTTTAGTAATTAGTCTTAGCTTTCTGTTTTTCTTTATAATATAGTATTTTTGCTTCAATTATTGTTAAGTTACTATTTCATTAAATCATTGGAAGAGCAGAGTACCCTGATGTACAGGTCTCCCTAGACTTAGTTCAGGGGCTCCAATATCTGCTAAAATGTAACTTGATTTTGAATAAAAAAAATTGAATTTTAAAATTTTTGAATTGTATACTAGAAATAAGTTTGTTATTATGCATAAAAGTACAAAACACACATGATTGTTATTACGTATTTTTGCAATATTTTCACATTATTAATGTTATAAAAATACATACTTTGCCTTTCAGATTTTGTTTATTCTCTGCCTTATCAGCTTTCTTTATAATATCTTGAGGTTCACAAGGTAGCACATCCTAGAAATATCAGGCAAATATATTACATTAAACATTCATCTAAGTACCTGAACAGAATATAGTAAATCATACTATTAAATATTGTGCATTTTCCTTTTAAAATGAATATTTTTCAGCAGGATACATACAAACTGAACATCTTACATATTTTACAGGAATTATGGCAAATAACTTTAACTAAATAATAGATACAGTTGACTGTCAGTGTGTATTTTAATATTACACTTAGCCTCATATTCAGAGGTTAATTTTTCAAAGAACAATACACCTATTATATTTTTGATGCAGCATAAATACTTACTTTTTCTAAATCATCTCCCCAAGTTATCTGGTTAACAAATGTCTCTGGTTCACAATGAACTTCCTCTGTTTCCTCCTTAATCTCCACATCTACTTTCACTTCTGGAAAGCTAATAGTGACTGCTGACTGACATTGAAGGTGTGATGGTTTTGATAGTGATTGTTGTGAATTCTGAAATTTTAATTGTTAAGATAGCTCTTGGGTAAATTCTGTAGCACTTTTATTAAATACATGACTGAATATGTATATAATGTAAATCATCAACAACGTTAGCAATTAATAATTTGTTTATCTGTTGTGAACTCTGATAATTTTTCCATGCGGGCAACTCATGTAGTTTAGCAGGTTGAAAATTTACAATAAATTAAAATATTGTTTAATCATACTATCGGAAAACATACCTGCTGTACGCACATTAGTAGCTCAAGGTAACAGCACTTTACTTGCTGCTGGAAACATTGGAATCGACGGAGCAGCGCTGTACATTCCCAACAAACCTTTGAAAGCTGCGGTAGCACTTCTGGAGCCTAATTATTCATTAAAAAGATAAAAAAGTATATTTTTCAAGACTTGGGTAAATTTAGTTAATTATATAAATAATAAAATATATCTTATGTATATAAGAATAACTTACGGCAATTTCATCAACAATTTGTTTGTAAAAATAGTAAACAGAGGTTCCGTTAATGTAAGTTAATTTTCTTCCTGAACACAGGCAACCGGGACACAACTCTTCCATTTTATTTAAAACTATGGCCAATATTATACTCTTTATTTCTTCTTTTATTCCGACTTTAGTTTATTTTAAGTTATTAAGTAAATAAACAACAAAATAAAACGGCGTCCTTACGCCTAAGGGTTTGTTTCTATTTTTTTAAATCTAAGCTGTCAGTTGTCAAAACACTGTCAAATTGTATTTAATGTTGTTCTAAAAAGTATAAAACCGGTAAGAATGTAAGATCTATAATTAAACTTTGAAATCAGTTGACTGCTATTTTAAGTTTTACAAAAATACTGGAAAAAAATTAAAAAAACTATTTCAAGACACGATTCAATGAAACAAGGCATTTTCTGATTAAATATATTACATCAATATTTGGTGAAGTTTTTTCAGGTATAGAGAAGACAATGTTAAACAGTTTTGAAAACTAATAATTTATTAAACGCTAAAATCTTTATATTTGACACCAACTATATATTCCCTGTCAAGATCATCACATGCCGCCAACAGTTCCTCTTTACTCCTGTATTTATACACGACTCGGTGAGACTTCCACTTACTAGAAAACTTAGAATCGCTGAAGAAAGGCTCAGCCGTTTGAATGTCTAACGGTTTATGTGGCAACGGTAATACTAGCCTAAAATAATAAGGATTAAAATTAATTTAAATAACTGGACATGTTAAACTGAATTTTGTACAATACCAGAATAAAATAAGTCACCTAATAGCATGCAAAAACATTCGATGTGGAGCAGTGTCAGTACGGTCACTGTAGGTGTAGTCTCCAAGAATAGTGTGAGAGGCCGAGTGGCAATGGATGCGTAATTGATGACGGCGACCTAAGACAGAAATAAAATAATTATTCTTACAATGTGAATCATGCTATGATGGATGGATAGAATGGTAAAATTAAAGCAGACAATCATATGTCATTTGGTTTGTTGTTAGTTACAATATTGTCCTAAATATTATATTAGTAGTTAGTCGTTTTTAATGTACATGGATTCATTAAATTTTAAATCGGCATCAGGGCAATACCCGTAATTGGCTTTAAAAGTACTACAGCTACGGGTTGTCCACAATAATATCCAGTTTCAAGTAATAAGAGCCGCGTGTGAGCCGGTCGTGCATCACCAGCGATACTCGTCTTGGATACCACTGACATACGATGCCCGTGATCCGGTGTTTGATCTACGCCTGGAAACGAAAAATATAATCATTTTATAAACCAAAACACTAGATTCTAAATATCTTTTTGCGTTATATTTATAATATACATTATAAATTAAGATATACATATTATATCACCTACCCACAGCGTATCGTATTTCGGCGACTTGAAATTCTGGGTGGCCTCTCACAATTGCCAAGTAATACTTCTTCGTTAAACGTTTTTCAAAGAGTCTTAAAAAAAATAAACATTACATACTTAAAGTAACAAGCACGTAAAAATTCGATTGACTTTAAGAAAATCGTTATTACTTTCCAGCTAAACCAGCGGTGGTTTTGTTCTTAGCAATACAGAGGACGCCACTAGTTGAATAGTCGAGTCGTTGTATAAAATACAGCGGGTTTGAAGAAGTCGATAGATGGGAGTCGTGGGATGCAATGTGACAGGTTACGGTGTTCTAATAAGAAAATAAATAAATTATAGATTAGAATATGTTATAACTTGTCACAAAATATATTATCTGCTTCTAACAAAGGTTAGGACTTAGAAACAGTCTAGACTTTATAAAAAGTTAGACTGATATCTTTTAAACGATTTTTAAAATATCCACAGATTATGATTAACTTGTTTAACAATATGAAATATTAATAAAGACCAGAAATCAGCTGTAACCGACTTTACCGATTTTTATACAGAAAGTTTGGCTCGCCACTACAGTCTACAATAAACATAACCTACATTTTTGTATCATATAGTATCTTAATGATTATTATTTATAACAATAGCTATGTCAAACATACCTTTTCATTTTCGTCATCCGAATTTATATACATATCGTATGGTTTATTCACTACTAAAAAGTCTTCACATTCGTATAATTTATCGACGGCCATTTTGTAAACAGATATTAAGTAGCGCGAAAATTAAAATTATTTATCGTTCAGAAATATCGAGCTTGGGAGCTGTAAGAGATTCTTACAAACGCTGGTCTCTTAAACTTTATATTATTACCATTTTTTATGCAATGGGTGGGTATGATATGATGAACTATATTCGGAAACAAATTATATATAAAAGCATGAAACACCGCCTGGATACCTCTGTCCAAGTAATTATTTAAAATTTCTTCTAACTGCGGCATTTCACTCTTTCTAAATTTTACATTATTTTTGTATAATTCGTATCATTTTCAAAAAGTCATCTAACAAATTGTCCAAAAAGTATACATTAATAAAAACACAATCTATGGAAAAAAATAACAAGATACTTTATGAAATAAGTTGAATTAAATACTTTTTTCATAACAAGTATCAAGATTCTCGTTGAATTAGATTGACGTCTAATAGTTTTGTCTATATATTTAAAAAAAGCAATTTAGATCAGCTGCGACCTAAAATCCCACGAAGGTTCTCTTTCTGCACAGACTCTCTTAATAATTAAATATAGGGTATCACCATGCATTTTTTAAGGTGCATTTTGAATTTTCTGAACGACTGCTTGATCGGTTGTCTTGACAGCTAGCTGCTAAAATCAAGATTTCTAATTTCTTGACTTGACAGATAGTTCGATATCGATACGCGGTCCTTATCGATTCGAGGGAAAATATAAACAAATAATAAATCTTTAATATTCCATTGTAGATTTACATCACGAAAATTAGCATGAAGCGTGTAAAAAAACATAGGATCAAACGGGAAATCCCAGAATCGTCCCAAATAAGACACGAAGAGCACGATTTAGCCTATTACATACATGATAGAGTCGAGCTGATGCATCAGGTTTTTTCGGTTTTGAAACACAAAGAGTTAAGAGCAATGGCACCGGAATGTATCCGACATATATCCCTTGATGATTTGCAGGAGCTGTGTACTGAAGAGGTAGGTTACAGGAATTAGGGATCTAAAAATGAAGGTTAAGTATGTCGTGTTGGTGAATATAATTTTTATAAAAATTAACTTTTACATACAATGAAGGTTAAGAAACACTGGTTATATACTCATCATACACTTCCAAATGTCTTAGTTTAATCATAATAACCGTGTATGTATATGTGAGAGAAGAAATAAAGATTATATATTTATTTATTATATCAAAAATTTAGCTTACTAAGACTGTTTTTATAAAATGATTAAAAATTGAAAAAGCAATGCTTGCTAATTAAATTAGTTGCTTTGCTTAAAACAAATGGAGTTTGTTTGTAGTTTATGCTTCATACATTGGAGTTAAAATTGTGTTATCTTGTGCTTAATTTGGGTTTTATTCTAAATAGGAGATTTAAATTAATAAATGAATTTATCAAATAACATATAATATATTATTTTCATGTTTTAGCTTCTTGGTATAAGTTCAAAACGTCTTTGTGCCATCTTAGATGGAGCCGATCCTCCTTCCAACACAGAATCTTCTAGCTCATCTCCAGAGAGGTTTGAGACCATATCCCTTGATAGCATCTCCTCAGATGAAGAAATATTAAGTCAAGGTAGCTCTAAGAGAAATAAAAAAGTAAGTAGGCATTATACACTTATAATTGGACTCAATTTGTAGAATGTAAATAAAAATTAAAAAACTTAAGATTCTTCAAAGTACTTTAATATATAATAATAAAAAATGTAAAACTTGTACATTCTATTATTGGCATGACAGATAAATTAAAATAAAATTCCAGCATAAACATCACCGCCACTCAAAGTCCAAGCATAAAGATAAGCATAAAGAGTCACAGAAACCTGATGAAGATGAGAATAATAAGGCATCTCGTGCGGGTCTCACTGTTTTAGAGCTATTAGAGTTGCAGGCCCGAGCCAGGGCCATACGGGCACAGTTACAACAACATCAAGCTTTGGGTAAATAAATTATGTACTAGTGTTATTTTCAGGCTGACATGAATTTTATTCAAAAAGTTGCTGTGTGTGTGTGTATAGCTGTTATTGAAAATTATTAAATAGTAATGTAACTATTTTATACTCATTTATAGAATATCAAGTCTCAAACAGTGTGGGTAACTGAAAGTAACTTTTATTTTATGTATGTTTCAGTATCTGCAGAGCAAACAGAAAATCAAGCTTCATCATCGGGTGATGATGACGAGGTGGTGATTAAAGAAGAGGCTCCTGAGGTTGTAGAGATTAGCAGTGAAGATGAAAAGCCAAGCGTACAGGAATTACAAAGTATGTTCATATATATGACAAACATTTATTTTTATTTTTTAACAATGTAATTTACAAAAAATATATTTTAAACATTATTCAAATCATGGTTTTATTAAACAGAAGCTTCTTTATACACGCTTTTTGAAAACAAATGAATCAATTTTAATACACTTTTATGTATAAGACAATAACTTGTTAATGCTTTTGTGATCATATATATTCAGCAATATGGTGTTTTAAATGAAATATTCATTCAATTCAATTCCACAATCAGAATTAATTATGAATGATAAATGCTATTCTTAGTCTTTTCTTTAATGATAAAATTTCTAATTTCCAGGAGTAGTTGAAAGTACTAAACCCAAGGAGACACCAGTTGAAGAAAATACTAATACCGTAACAAAAAGAATTAATGATCTTATTATAACTGTACCTCAAACAAAAGCAACAAGAAAGATTAAACTTAACAGACCGAAATCTACTAAAAAAGACAACGTACTTTCAAAAGAAAAAGCAGAACCACCAAAAACAGTTCCTTTACCAATTGGCAAAGATATAGTAAAGGACAAAAAGAAAAAGAAACAAAAGAAAAAAGATAAACAGAAGGATGGCAGTGATCACGACGAAATTACATTACAACTATCAGACTCCGAAAAGATGGATCTTTTAGAAGACTTTGATAGAAATAGAACTTCAAGTGAAGATTCAGAGAGTAGTTCAGAAACAAATCAATCAAGTTCAATGAGTAATGACAAATATTCTAAAAAGACAAATAAAACAACTAACTCCAGTCATCCTAATCTGGAAGCATCTAGAAGTGAATCTATTGCAAATGATGCTACCATTCTTCACCAAAATAAAATAATGGAAGAAGCACAAGAAATACCTGAAACGGATAAGAGATCGGAAGATAAAAGCAAAAATATAAAGGAAAACAAATCTGAAACAGAAGTTTCGGAGTCATGTGACGGCATGGCGGTTGATGAACGCGAAATTACATCTGTCAATCAAGAAAATGGTAACGAAAATATTGAAAAAGTTCCCGTTGAAATTGAGACAGAAACTTTAGATAAAATTGATGCCATGGAATTACTAAAAGCTACACAAAACCATGAAATTGTGGCATCTGGAAGTGAGAATAAAAATAATATTATACAAAATAAAGAATGTCAAATATCGAACGGTTTAGCAAAAACAGAACTAGAAGAGACAAATAGCGCTGAAGATGGGGAAATAGTAAACAGGAACTTATCCGATGGCGAACTATCCGAGCACAGCATAGCAGAGCAAAGTATCGAAACTGAAGTAGTTTGCATTTCTGATGAAGAGAGTAAAACTAAAAAGAAAAAGAAGAAAGATAAGAAATCTAAAAAAAGTAAGAAGTCGGATTTTCGCGAAAGCGCTGACCAAAACTTTTATAAAATACAGACAACTGACAATGCAGAGGCTAAAAGTACAGTCGTTCTTATAGATTTGGATGAAGATAAAACACATTTGAGTGCAAATGAAAAGCTTGACAGTAACAATTTAGTCACAGATGATAAATTGAACATAAAGGAGATATTAGATACAGATGAATCTTTAGATGACGTTTTTGAATATTTAGAACTATCTGACGATTCTTCTTGTTTTGAAGTGGAAGGAATTTCTATTTTATCAAAAGAACCAACTGCTAAAGAAATTGCTGCTCTCTCAGCTAAGATAGATGATATAAAAAGAGAAGATGTGATCACTGAAGAGGAGATACGAGAATTCGAGAGATTAGAACACGAAAGAAATGAATTTGAAGAAGTTGAAAATATTTCTTGGAAGGACAGATATTTAGAGAGTAAAAAAGTTAAATCCGTACTGTCCACAGCCAATATTCTTAATGCAATGAGAAGAAAGAATAAAAAATTAAAGAAACACATAGAAGAAACGAAAAAAGATCAAGTAGAAGTAACCACTGAAGAAACTCCATTGTTAGCTAGAAAAGATCAATTAATAGAAGGATCTATACAGCACTACAACACATTACAAGGATCTACGAAATTTGTTGACCCTGTTAGGGAAGACGAGGTCGTCACTGAAAAAGTTTCTAAAGAAATGGAGAAAGACGCTAAGCAATTATTAAAAATGTATAAAAAACTATTGAAATACAACAATATGAATAAAAAGAAAGATCCAAATAAAAAGAGAAAGAAAAAACAAAAGAAAAACAAAGAGAAGCATAAAGATAGTGATAAGAGTATAAGTTAAATTATAGGAACAAATGAACATGCTTAAGCTATTTTATATTGATGCATATTAAATTTATTACTACATTTCTTGTTTTATTTCGATTAGTGCTTTAAGGTGATACAAAGTAATCTGCCTCATTGGGAGGTACGGTGATATCAAACATATGGTTATAACTCATGAGTAATTTAGTCTGTTTCGCTGTTCAAATATATGGTACTGTATTCTTCTTGTGCTGCTGCAGGATAATATTAGGTCCTTACATATGAAATTGGCGTTTTGTATGGGAGGAACAAAAAGTCGAATATTTTTAAATTTAATATATTTAATTAATCAAAGTATGAACCATTGTTTTCTATGCACTTTTGCCATCTCATAAGTAGTTCATTGATCCCTTTACTAAAAAAACCAGTCGGATCAATAAAATCTGTGAAGGCGATTTGGACTGCCCCATCAGAGTTAAATTTTTTCCCTTGCAAGAACTTGTCCAAATTTCGAAAAAAATGGTAATCTGTTGGAGCAAGGTCCGGGGAGTACGGAGGATGTCTTAAGGTGCGCTTACACGGGCAACTAAAATTGCTCAATTCCAGTCAATACTCGTCAACTATGACGTCACGACTACATCAAGCAATTTACGGCAACGGCAACAAGCATCAATACTGCGCAATACAATATTGAGCGATATGGCGCAACTTCATCAACTAGGCAATACTGTCCTACACGAGCATTTCAGTATTCGCTCGCTATGGACGACATTCTTCTTGCTGCGGCGGCTTGTAGCGCTTTTTTTATTATTAATCAAAAACAAAAAAGAAAGAAAAGGAAAAGGCGTCTGGTGCGTCAAATTTGGGTGCGATCGTTTTTGGCAGAGGCCGCAATTTTCATTGTGAAAATAAAATTAAACAATTAAAGAAAAAAATAATTAATTAATTAAATTTTTAATTTATTATTTTTTTAATTTTTCTTCAATTTAATTGTTTTGTTTTCAAGAATTAGATAATATTTTATTCAAAAACTTTACTAGAATTGCACGAACAGACTTTGAATTACTTTTGAATAAAGTAATTAGAAATTATTATTATTTAGACCTCTCGCTCTCCCCGCGGAAGCAAGACGGCAAGCCGCAAAACAAACAAGTGCGAATGAGACATATACAAAAATTGCTAGGAATTTCCAAGTCCATTGGATATTCGTCAATTCGTATCTGCGACATTGAGCGATATGAAATATCTGGAGCAATTAGAAGCAATATCGCCGAAATAATTTTTTGAAATTTATTGAATTTATTGAAATTGTTCCAGATCGGTCCATTCGTGTCTCCGAGCAATTATTGCCCTCGTGTAAGCGCACCTTTAGACATTCCAATTGAAGCTCTTCTAATTTGGTAGCCGTCTGTTGTGCAGTGTGTGGTCTAGCGTTGTCGTGAAGTAGCAGTGGCATGGAGCGATTGACCAGCCTAGGTTGTTTAGCCGCTAGCTGTTCCATCATGGTTTGCAATGGCTGACAATAGACATCAGCCGTAATAGTCTGGCCATATTTGACAAAACTGCAATGAACAATACCGGCACTAGTCCACCAAACGCTTACAAGTAACTTTTTGGGGTTAATTTTCGCTTGGGGCAGGATTTGGCTGGCTGGCCAGGATCCAACCATTGCGCTGAGCGCTTCAGATTATCGTAAAGAATCTATTTTTCATCACAGGTAATGATTCGGTTTAAAATACTTTCATTATTGTGCCGGTTCAGTAATCTAACGCAGCAGTCGACGCGCGTTTGCCGGTTTGCTTCAGTCAATTCGTGAGGTACCCATCTTTCAAGCTTTTTAATCTTCCCAATTTGCTTCAAGTGAATTAAAACAGTTTTATCACTAACACCACAGCCTGCAGCTAACTCGGACGTGGTTTGCGATGGATCCGCTTCCACAATAGCCTTCATCATTATCAACTTGGGTCTCAGGCCGTCCACGAGGCTTGTTCTGCAGGTCGAAATTTCCAGAACGAAAACGTTGGAACCAAAAACGAACTGTGTTTTCTTTTGCAACATGCCCGCCATACACATCATTCACCCTTCGAGTCGTTTCCGCAGCACTAGTGCCACGGCGGAACTCGTACTCGTAAATAATACGATACTTTAAGTTTTCCATTTTGTAAAATGAGTGACGCAAACAGAAAAACAAATGAATGACGGTCATCGAAGCACAAATACATGAGTAAATAGCTGTACAAATTTGAATTTGGAATTCCTTACCAAAGAGAACATCGTGATTAAAGTGGCCAGTACGAAATACGCCAATTTCATATGTAAGGACCTAATATATTATGACACTATCTGGTCAATATATTCTTGAAGTCTTGTTGTATTATGTGTACAATAATATATCTTAAAACAAACTATGACTTTCACTAGTATAATACTCAAAAGAGAACTAATTTAAGCGTACAACCAACCAGAAGATAAATCACTTATATGGAAATTGGATTTGTTTTAACAATAAACTCCCAAGCGAAATTAGAGAATTAATTATTATTCAATAAATTCAAAACTCTTGTTGCCCGCTCTACGCCCTTGACTTGCGAACTGGTAGTAAATTTAAATTTAGAATCAATTTAACATATTTTCTGTTGACGTTCATAAGTGTACTTGTTTACCTATATGAATAATGTTATTGAAAAAAATATCTTTTTATTACATGTTCTTAATCAGAGCTCTAGACGTCCCTTATAATACAAATCTATCTTAAATTTATATTTTATTATGGCATTACTATTTTAACGATTTTATGAAGGGTTTTCTAATTTTCATTTCAGAATGCTTCCAGCATACAACTTAGGTATTAAGGAGAGCAAATGTAGATAATCATTTTCAGTTTAATTTACCGCCTTCCTTCCAACTGGAGAATAGACAAAATCAGGTGTTTTTCAAATTAAATCATCATTTCGGTTACGGTTATTGTTCCGGTTGTTAGTAACCGATTAATAGTGATTATTTACAGCTTAGGGTTATTTTAGAATAAAAGGTACAAAAAAACACTTAAAATTTTCCATTTATTATATTACAATCATTGTATTGCTTGAGGTTTATTATTAGTTCATTTGACTGGAAGTACAAGGGCTTACTTTAAATTGTATAACTTTACCATACACACGAAATGATTCAATACAATTGTATGAATTTTCATTGTATGGTTTTCTAAAAACCTAGTTAAATTTAAAAACAATTTGAACACAGCAAGTTAAGGTAAGCGCTATCTAGTGACGCGAATCATAAATTGGAAATAATTTTTCTCTCTAAGGATAAAGATAGGAATTTTAAAGTGAACAGTATTGCTGTGTAGTCTTCTAAGCACGACAATCTAAGCGAAACGAAATTAAAAAGTCATCAAAAGCCTGTATTCTAAAACAATCAAACTTAAATCTTGTGATCGAGTGCCATCAAACCTTTTTCTCCATAAAGTTTGACAGTGCTAAGACAAGATTTTGATTTGATTATTTATTTATATATACGCATTAATATTCCGGGGAGAGGTCAGAGACCTTGTTCAAGGTACATTGACCAATCCCTAATATCTCTTGTGGACCAGGTGCATTGTATATGTTTGATGACTTTTACCGTGATAGTGACCTTAGGAAAAAGAGGTTTGTGTAATTAGCCTAATAATAATCGTCTCCGTTGGCATCTTCAGGATTATATTTATTCTCGTCTTCAGGCTCCTGCTTGATCTGCATGTCCAGAGGTGGCAGCGAGAACTCTGGATAATCTGAAATATGAAATTTTGATATTAAATAAAAAAAAACATATATTTTTATCCTTGACACCTGGTACCATAGAAGTGTTCAATAAATATTGATAATGCTATACATGCTCCTTGGGTAAAAAATACTGTCAGGCATAGTCAATCAAGCCAATGTCTGGGACATTAGATATAATAATTTAAAAAAACCAGTTGTCTCGTTTAAAAAAAAGAAGCAACTGTTTATTTATAGCAAAAGAAATAGAGATTTCTATAGAAAGCGTCCATTATACTATACACAACCATAAGAGAATAAAAAAGTGTCGGCGCGCCTAGAATGCTTTCTGACGCACAGAAACAAACGAGACAGAGTTTCACAAAGGTGTTGATGCATGTCCTCCATATTCACCGGCCCTGGCTCATGAAGCCAAAGAAGAGGTAGATATAACTCTCTAGTGATATCTACCTCTTTTCGTGGTAAAAGGAACATCTCAGAGGCCATAAATTTATATTCGTCGCTGAACACGATCTTTACAGGATCAGGATGATTAAAAAAATGGTGAATATTAGTACACGGACGTGAATATTAAACAAGCAATTGTCGATTTAACCATTTTGATTTTCGTCTCATTTATGTTAGTTTAAAAGGCACTAGTTTAGTTTTAGTATTTACAATACTAGGCATCAATTTGTAAGACTAAGTCTTGGATCATACACCCAAAAATCGACATGTGTCAAAGTGACCTACATGTCTATAATGATCAACAAAACAGATGCAATCCGAAGCCAAACCTTATAAATATTATTATATAAAAAGTCTCTTACCATCCTGAGGCTCCTCCTTGATCTTAATATCCTCCGGCTTGACTTTCGTCTCCTTCCTGTCCCTGTCTCTCCTTCTCCTCCTGTCCTTATCTTTATCCTTGTCCTTGTCTTTGTCCCGGTCGCGGCGTTCGCGCCGCCGTTCGGAACGAGAGCGAGAACGGCGACGGCGTCTGGAAGTCATTCATTTAAATTAAATTCAAATATTATAATACAATATTGAATATATTGGGTCTAAAATACAAGGATGTGCGAAAGTTTCGTAAAAGTATGTTTGCCATAAATTTCTCAGAAACAGTCATATCACAATGATCCTATTTGATTTATATCAGGTATATTCCAACAAAATTGTCCAAATTTCCTCAAAATCGGGTTCTACTATATTATTTTTATATTACCATAAATTCAAATACTAATTGTTTACAAACAAACAAGTCAAATCGCAATGATAGCAGATTTTAAAAGGTTTAGGTAATTGAAATGAGAGTAAACCACAAAATATCCTATTTCATGTTTTTTTTTAAACAAATAAATAAAAAAACAGTTGATTATATAATTAATTGTAAAAAAAAATTGTGTAGTTCAATTCAAGTATAAGTAACACCATATTTTGTTTATATATATGTCACCGTTAAATTGTAAACACCGTTGGATTGTAATCTATCTCGCGAGATTGTAAACTGTCGAAAGATTGTGAAATCAACGTACTGCTTACAATTTAACGTATTATTATTCGGTAGATTGTAATCTATCGAAGTGAAACCGTCAAATTGTGAAACGGCCATTTTCTACTTTTCTATTGGTTATAAGTGATGTGACATTCTCGGTAAATTAATCGAATCGATTATTTCCTCATTTGTTAATTTTAAAGTTGAACCTAATCGAATCGATTATTTCCACATTTGTTAATTTTAAAGTTAAACCTAATTTAACCATTACTTGTCAAATGCATACATTACATTAACTTCATGTTTCAATTAGTGTAGGGTTCCGAAAATTTTTAAATTATTCAAAAAGTACCCAAAACCGAATCAGAGCACCCCACTATCCACGTGGTCTTGTCTGTATATAAAAATCCCTAGAGTGTATATAAAAAATCGGAGGCGCGGAGGAAGAGAAGGCTTGAATAAATTGCCTGTGCTTTGATACGCAAGGGTGGAGGGGTTGCATTTCCCGTAGCGCCGGAGCTGTCCAAAAAATGTTATTCGGTTAGGTTAGGTTAGTTTATTAATTTTTTTTTAAAATAACTGTTCAACTGAAACTCGAAATCGAATACAAAAATCGATTTTCACTTTTAAAAAATAGATTATTTTTGAATAATTTCAAAATTTTCGGAACACTACACTAACTGAAACATGAAGTTAATGTAATGTATGTACATTTGACAAATAATGGTTAAATTAGGTTTAACTTTAAAATTAACAAATGAGGAAATAATCGATTCGATTAGGTTCAACTTTAAAATTAACAAATGAGGAAATAATCGATTCGATTAGGTTCAACTTTAAAATTAACAAATGAGGAAATAATCGATTCGATTAATTTACCGAGAATGTCACATCACTTATAACCAATAGAAAACGAGAATGTCAATCCTTATAACCAATAGAAAAAGTAGAAAATATCCACCGTTTCACAGTTTGACATTTGTTTGTTTCACTTCGATAGATTACAATCTACCGAATAATAATACGTTAAATTGTAAGCAGTACGCTGAGGTTCACTATCTTTCGACAGTTTATAATCTCGCGAGATAGATTACAATCTAACGGTTTTTACAATTTTACGTTAACATATATATTAAACAGGGGTCGAACAGGTCTCTTTTCTTGACATCGGAAATACTTCAGTGGGCAGCTGGTTCCACATAGTACTCAAATTAAAGGAACATAAGCGTACTAACCTCTCAGCCGGTGGTTCTTCCTCTCTCTTTTCTCTTTCCCGTCGTCGAGTACGAGACGTAGATCTTCGACGAGAACGAGATCTTGTTCTACGACGGGCAGGACCTGAAATTGTATAGTTTTTATTAAATTATTTTATTATTAGGTTTTTGAAAACGGCACCAAGTTTTATATACCTCTTATTTATAGAGTAGTGTTGAGAAACTATGTGAAGTGTATCTGACATTTAGTAATTTAATACAACATATATTTTTTCCTAACAAAATACGAGACAATTACTCACGTTCCCGCTCTCTATTGACCCGCTCGTCTCTCTCCCTGTCTCTGTCGCGCTGTTCCAGTCGGTATCTCTCCCTCTCTCTCTCGTTGTCCTCCCTTCCCGAGTGCTTGATATTCACGTCATTGCCACCGCGTCTTGTTCCGCCAAGTCCTCCACCTAAAAACATTATTCATAATCTCTATATATATAAAATTCTCGTGTCACAATGATCGTTCCCATACTCCTCCGAAACGGTTCGACCGATTCTTATGAAATTTTTTATGCATATTCAGTAAGTCTGAGAATCGTCTACTATCTATATTTCAAACCCCTAAGTGATAAGGGGTGTCCACGCCAAAAAAAATTTTTTTATGATACAGCATACAAAAATACATACAACCCTTAATTTTCACCCCTCTAAGATCAACACTATTTTTTATTTGTTAATTAAAATTTTATGACCTCAACTCTGAGGTTAATATAGAGAAAAATTCACAGAAAAACCTAAAAAGTTTTCATTTCAGAAAACCGAACAGTCTTTGGGGTAGAATAGCAAAATGTTCCATGTTGGAAGAATGTACTAAAAAGGTAGGCTAAGTAAAATCATATTAATGATGAAGGAGAAATGAAGTTTGCGGGGGCAGCTAGTACTTACATAATTAATTTACCAGCATATTTATCTTTTTAATTAAAATAATGTTATTTGGCATACAACTGCAGGAAAAAAGTCTTAGAACAATGTATAAAGGTTACAGCAGATGTGGGATTCATTAAACATGGATTCAGGAACTAAATTAAAGATATTCAAACTACCAAAAACATATAATACTAACATATACTTGACAAAAGGTTAATATATACTTGTAGGTTTAGTACAGTTGATTCTCTTATCCAACTTACCAAGCCTTCTCGGAAGCCATCCTTTAACGGTACGAGCTCTCTCCACATCCACAAGAACCCGTTTTCCATCAATCTTCTTTCCGTCCGCGTGTTTGTAGGCCGCTGTAAGGTAATAATTGTTAGTGAATGAAATAAAGCTGGTTTTATTACGAAATGTAGCAAGCTATTCGGACAATTCGCTATTAATCACAGTTGTTATGTTGTTGGTATTTACATAATTTTTAAGCTTTTGATAATTGTATATGTTTAGAAGAAATAGTTAATTATCACTAAAAATTATTATGATTTTATAATTCGATATTTACAAGTGAGCTCACTGATATTATATAATTTGGTAATGTGTTCCAACTCGTAAGTCTTGTTTTGTTACATTTTTTGTTGTTTTAACACAATTGTGATTCGTATCGGATTGTGTGATTAGCTACTGCTATATTTCGTAATATTCCTACGTCTCTCTTGCGTGCCTCTTAATAATGGATTTAACTAAACACTGAGAGGATCAGGATCTAAGGGTCTAAAGGCACAAAGGAGTATTTTTGCAATTTTCTGTGTATTTTATCTATATCGCTGAAATATGTGTTAACAAAAGAGGCACACACAAGAGACAACTGTGCGTATGAAACTGCTATACACATCAAAACCGAAGCTAGATTGGTCGATTTGACAAAAGATTTATATAAAGTAGATAATTACAAGTTTTTTTTAGAAACTATCAAATCGGCCATCCTAGTTTGGGGGTCAGCTGAAAAAAAAAAAAATGCAATAAAATCGCAACAGACATACCTACCGACCAAGCCGTATCGAAAATACCTACCTTAATTTTTTTTACGAATACCCACATTTACATTTTACTTACTTTAATATTAAAAATTCCGTTCGCGGCGTGTGAACCATTACCTGGTGCGCATACTACTTACGTTTCCATTGCGCTTTTAATTAAATGAATTTAATAATATTTAATAAAAACCCATACTTAGCCTTTCAGTGTTCATTATTCCCTGATTTGCTGATTGGCGTAAGTTATGTTCGGAAAATTAACCAATGTTGACATACCAACTTTTAAAGTTTGATAAAATAAGGCAAGGTTTCACGACGACTTTGAACTTACTACAGAAAACATTTAAATACCCCTACATTTTTAAATTTGGAATCATTAATCTTACCGTACCTACGGGGTCCGATATTGAACTACCCTCATTTTGAAAAACATTATTTGTGAATTATATCTTGTAGAATAACGATAGACGAATCGTGTTTTAATCTTACCGTGCCTATTGAAATCAAATTACCTTAACACTTGTTAAAAACTACCCTCACACACCTTCATAGAATATTGTATCAAGATATGTCAGGTAATTGCCACCTATGTTGCTAATATATAATTCCTACTTAATTGATGGTTGACATTGTAAGGATAAATTATGAATTTCTTAGTTAATATACGTTGTATGTTGGCGTCTTACCACATACAAACCTAATAACTGGGCCGGAATCGAGTAGCATTGGTCAAAACGGCTGGGTCTGTGGTGCGAATAGAGAAAACGACTCATTAATCATGTCATCATACAGCCCAAAGCTGTAGTACCATCTTGGAATTGATCTCTACTCGCTTTTGTATGTGAAAATTAACTCTAGTATATTTATAAAGAAATCTACCAACATGCAATTACAGGTTGTTATATATAGCACCCGGGCAAAAAGTGTCCTATTTTGAAACCAAAGAAGATTGTATATTGGCCTAATAGTTATTTAAAATATTTATTTCAATATCACATTTTACCTTTTTACAAACATATTTATGAATGACTTAGATACAAAAACTTCCAAATAACCAAAGATAAGTTTAAGAATTAAAGAAATTTAAATACATTTAAGACAAATGTATTTAATTAATTAATTGTTAGAATGTTGATTAAAATGATTATGGATTGTTTGGTATAGTTTTGTATGGATGTTTAAATTTAGTTATACTATGTGCGCTGTAGCATGGTGCGCTTTCAGCTGTACCACATTTGTAGTATATTAAATCATTAATAACTGCATTAACTATACCCAGCCAAAATGTTCTAGTCTATAAATAAAAATAAATTGAACGAAAACTTAAGCAACTGTCAACTGCACTATGCTACAGCACATAGTATAGGCATTTTATGATATGTAAATTGGAAGAATTATGGTGGTGCTATAATCGGTAAGGCCAAAACTAGATTATTTTATAAATCAATGGTAAATAATATAGCACAAGTGTGGGTCTAATATTCTTAAGATAATCTCTCACAATAACAATTCCAAGAAGGATTCCAGCAGATTTTGCTAAATAAGTTAAATATTGTTTAAAGATGTAGATACTTTTTGACTGTGTTATATTCTTTAAAAGGTAGCAAAAGGTGCAATACAAAAAATATTTCATAACTTAATACATCTTCCCACCATTTATTTTCTTTGAAATCATCCCACTATTAAGTTTTGAATTAGTAAAAATGTTATGTAACAAACACTGAATATTAAGAATACATAAAGTCTATTGTCATATCAATTTAAAAAATACATGGTTCAAAAGAGTATAAATTCAGCTGGACAAATTTTCCGAGTATTTTCTTAAGATATCTTTCTTTGCTTAACCGCACAGTTAAAAAGCATCAACTGTATATGAAATATAAATTTAAAAACTCACAGTGCATGTCACGTTCATGTTCATACTCGATGAAGGCATAACCACGTGGCTTACCATCTTCTTTATTGAATACAAGGCTGATCTGAAAATTTAAAAATAAATTTGTACTTTTTTATCTAAGCCACTGATAGAAAAAACCTTTATATAGTTAAAATAGATATAATTGAGATACCAAGGGCAAGAACCAGTCTGTAGCACAGATCCCCGTTATCAAAGACGTTGCGCCTACTGAATGCTGTCTCCGACACTATAGACATATTTATATGTTCACAGAGTGAATTCACAGTACCAATAATGTGTATATTATGTGTTTAATATTTTATATGTACTTTATTATTTAATGTTTCTCGACATTATCGTATTCGCATAGTCTGTAAGGATAATGTATGTATTTCTGTAATAAATAAATAGTTATTTGAATTAACTTAAAGTCAACTCAGCTTTTGGTTGTGGACTGGATTTTAGTTGAGTAGGTAACCATACCATCTCAAGCTTTAGACAAGTTTCTGGCTGAGCCGCTTAATCCCTATAACTATAAAATATTCAAAGAAAACTTTTATAATTAGATAAACACTAGCTGGTTAAAAACAGGTGTTGAATGACACACTTTGTACATTAACCTGTATGATTGTGTTGCTTTAGTTAACAATTTAAACTACTTATATACCTTTTTAATTGGCCCATAACCTTCAAACTCTCTCCTAAGTTTTGATTCTGATGTGTCATAGTTCTGAAAAAGAAAGTTGATGATTACAAAATTAAATACATTTTTATTTAAAAAATACAGAACAAATAAACAGCTTAACCATATTTAAGTTAAAATTATCTTTTGTACAAGTTAGCCTGTGTTCTGTGTTGAAACACAGATTCTTCTCAGAAGTAGTTTTTGTTATTGCAGTTCTTAGAAGCCAAAATAAATGTATGTAATCTTACAACTCTAGCCACAAACAGGGTCTTGAAAGGATCACCCGTGGCCTTAGTATTGATACTGGGATCCCACAATGCTATCTCCTGCTCCAATTTATAAGCTGTCTGCTCTGCTCTTTCACGACGACGTCTTTCGATGCGCTCCTCACGTGTCTCAACACGAGTTGGTGGGGGGGTTTCTGATGGGTTCTAAAAGGTAATTTAATGTTTAAAGGTATTCTTTTTAAATGTACTTGATAATAGATGTACCTAACCAGTCTGGTGCACATCTATTTTAACTATTTCTTTTTCTAGACAGACTAGGCTATTTTTGTTATTATTATGAATTGACAAAGAATCAAAGGGAAAGGATTTCAGTCAAACAGTCACACATTTTTAACATATAGAATATACTTTATTATTGTTCATAATATTCTTAACGAACATAGTGATAACAATGTTTAAAAATTGATAAATAAAAAACGAAACTAAATTATTTATTTAATTAAATTATTTACTTGACTATAACATAGCGCGACTTTGAAATTTGAATCTTACCCATGGAGTTGTTAAGTCATGAACAGTTCATGATAAAAAGCTGTTTGTATGAAATACCATGTTCATACATACATTACAGTATTTGTTAGACTAAAATGAGCCCAGTAAAGTTTATAGCACACTGTGTGTTAATAACAAAGATTTGATGGATTATTATTCTTGTATATTAATAGAAAGTTTGGAAACTAACCTCAAATATATTAAGAAAAGCGCCGACTCCATCGTAACCTTTCTGTTTTTTTTCGTGTGGTAATTTTGCGGCTGGCGGCAAGTATGGGATGGGATCCCTTGCCGCAAATAGCGCGAGTAAATTTGGTGGCAAAAACTGCGTCATTGTGCCTCCATGCGATGAATTGAATACATTAACACGGTCACGTATTACTTATTAATCAGCAGAACTTAGTAGCAAAATCATTGAAATTTTTAATTATAAAATATTTATCTGTCTACACTTTATTACACTAATGAATTAACGCGTAGCACGACTAAGACAAATAAAAACAATGAACAATCACAGGAAGCTTGGAGGTTCTTCCTCAGCCATTTTGTTTTAGATTTTAGCGTCGCCCGTCGCAGCACGAAAATGAAAATGTAATGTCAATTGCCAAATTCCAATCATAGATCGTAGTTTTTGACTTTTTCCAAAACAAGACTAAAAATCTAAAATTTATATTATTAGGTAAGCTGTTAATGTTTGAATATTCTGGCTCCAATATTTTTTGCAATATTTCTATATCACTTAAAAATCGTATATCAAAATCATCATAATTCTAAACCGGCATACGAATTAACAAAAAGGTTAGTAAGGAATACAAAATATTGTCATTTTTAATTAATCTCAGTCATCGTAAAATAGATACAACAATTCCTACAATCGTAACAATAACAACAATAATGGTAAGAGTCACAATAATTGCACAAAAATGTCTTGCTAAACAGCTATTTTCCCCGTGAATCGGGCCTCGCACTCTAAACGCATTCATGAATGCTGGTCCTTGGGGCTTTGATAAACGTTTGTCCATATTACTTTCGACCACCAACTTTCACAATGTATGTTATGTCTGGAATTTAAAAATTATTATGAATGTTTATTATAATTGATAGAAATTATTTAAAAAATAAGACTATAACCTTTTCTTTTAACTTCAAAAAGAATACCTATTGTGTAAAGTACTTTCAAGTAAGAATATGAATAAAATAGGAATTGAAATGATAGAAGAAAACAAAAACCTTTTATTTTATATTTAATGCAATTGACTCAAAAATTTCGCTAAAAGAATTACAAATGCTAATATGGAACCACTCAGGCCAAGAAAGACGAGCCACCAAACACCGTTTTTAAGAAAAAATTTTGATTTTCTTCTGACTCGATATTTATAGGAAGTTGTCGCTTGTTGACTTTCTTTTGGGGCTATAAAGTTTAAAACATAGTTAATTTAAATAGGAATGTAAGTAGCGAATTACCTACACGACGGCACGATTTTAGGATATCTTGTCCTTTTATTTTTTTGGTTGGAGTTCGACAAACTACTCTGTTACATTTTTATATGACGACAAGTTAAGTTCTCAAGTAGTTTCGGCATCATTACTTATCATAATGTATAGTTCAAAACATAGCCAAGTTATTTCAACAATAACTAGGACCGATTATGCGTGTTAAGTTCGCACAGTAGAAAAAAAACCGGAACAAATTTATCATGACCATCTGAGAGGAAATGGAGGTATTTCCTCTCCACTATTCACGAGGAGACGTAGGTAAGCACGAGAGTGTGGACGGTGTGCTCGTGTCGCTTCGCCGTCTCTCCGCTTTTTGTTGGTTTTTGGGGCGTGAGTCAAAGACGTGAAAGGACACAAGAGGGCGAGGCGAGATAATAAACCACACTCTAGCGCTTGATCACTTTGTTCTCAACTACTGAACTGTAAAGCCGGCTTCACACTCTCGGTTTATTAAGCCTCGGTTTATTTTACCACTCATGCAGCCTCGACAAGGGGCCTCGCGAGCGTCTGCAGCCGGCTTAAGAATCAGAAATTTTACTTACAGAAATTAATCATATTTGTTGTATTTTCTTCAGGAACACTAAAAAATATTTTTTTTATTATTAAAAACATATGACCTAGAACTTTTACTCCTTCGGTTCATGACCAAAGTTAGATTTTTTTCTAAAAATATCCCTGCAAGGCTTGTCTATGGTCAAAAAATAACTGTTATATATATTTCTTATATCAGCGGGAAGTTTTGATTACAGATTATGCTTAATTATTAATTTTCAGCAACATTGTTGATACATTTTGTCTCTTGCGTTTAATGAATGTTTTCAGTCATGAGGATTTCTTAATAAGTTTTAAGTTCCGTAATATTTAACGACTTACATATACCGTATATGCCACTGCCAATATATAATCTATCTTTATACACACATACTTACTGGACAGGACTCAATTTTATTTCGCATTCTTTCATTAGATTAACAATCGTTGACCCATAATATTAAAATACCCTTTGACACGTGACAGCGATATTTTGGTAGGTACGCTGTCAATTTTTATTCTTCTATGAAGTGCCAAAGAGGTAAACTCTTGCCGTAGACACTTGCCAACTGATTGGCTGTTACAAAAGACAATTAAAGTAAATAGATAAACATTACTAAGGAAAAGCCGTAACTCTTGTGGTAATTACAAATTTTGACGATGGATGTCAGAAGCTGTATCAAAATAGCAAATTTTGTTACAGTTGTAGTGTGAATAACCGCCGTGAGATGTCGCTTAAAAAATCTTTCCTACGGCCAGGTGCGTAGGCGAGGTTGCCAATCTTTGAATAACGACTACAACATGCAAGTGCGGCAACGCCGCAAATGTACAAGACGCGACACTATAAAAATAAGAAAAGACTGAAATATTCAAAAGCAAAAGAGACCCAACAATGAGGGAAATGGTCTACGTTCAGAAATGAACCAAATGAAGAGGCTGATGATGACGATTTATTTTGTAAAGATGTGACAGAAGTTTTAATGATTGACTCTTGATTTATACTAAGGATTTCTGCTTATTTGTGGCGCCATTATAGCTAGAACTTTCGGTATATTTTTTTTATGAACATTGCTAGTGTATTACTTTGATTGTGTTTTCTAATACACATTAAAACCTCCTCGGTTAGTTACCAGAAAGCCGCTTGAGAGGAACACTCTCTAGACTCGTCTATCATTTTTCCACGCTTGTAGCATATTCGTCCCACTGGGAGAAAAGACTAGAATAACAATGCATAAAACGATGACTTCACAGTTACCCTTTGTATCGGTCAAGCAGCGTATTGTATAGCTTATCTATGTATGTAGGTACTTTACAAGCTGATAAGTGGTTTCAAGTTTACAAAGAATGTCTTAGGTGGTACTTGCTTTCGAGGAATAATACAGCGTGATACATTATCAACTGACCCAAGAAATTTGTCTTATAAATTAATTTTAGTAATCGACCATTGAGAGTTTTATTTAATAAATAAGTGTACAGCCGGGGATTGAACTTACGACCTCAGGGATGAGCGTCGCCACTAGGCCAACACTGAATTATGATCATATAATTACAGTACACCAATCCATTTGCAACACACTACTCGACACCTTGCTAGTAGAGGATTTTCTCATAGGCAACCGTACCATCAGCGACTTAGAAATTTATTATGTTGTCACTGTACGATCGGAGATCTCTAGCCGGTGTTTCGTTTACAAATTATTAAATGGTTAAATACGGAACAGAAACTCTTACAGGACATTAACATTGGCGTTACCAAGTTTACAATCAGCAGGATTTTCAAAATTCCGTCTGCAAAAACCAACCTAGGAGTTCAGGCACCTCTCATCGAATTCTTCGCGAATATAACAGAATAAACACTACCTATACAGAGCTTGACATATTTGGTAGTGGGCTGATCAAAAAGCATTGTTAAGTGCTATTAGTATTATTTTTTATTTACTATATACTTTTACACGCAAATCTTGCAAGACTTCTGTATATACACTCTTAATTTTGACTATTATAATTTTTTCTACTATTATTATAATTACATTATTTTTCTTTTTTTGCGTCTTTGCGCAAACAGCTGCTGTGGTATCTGGTAGAATGACCAGCGCGGCGCTGTGGAACAGTCTACTCATAATGCTGAGCCAGTTACAACCACAACGGACACACATTACATATTTAAAATGTACCTTATTCCTATATTTTGTTTTTTTTATTATTAGATATTATTTTGTGTGTTCTATGTGTGTGTTTCGTAAGTCATAAATGTTATGTCTATATCTATATGATACCTAGTCTGCATTATTAAGCGAATAAAATAAATACATTTATTTTATTTAATATATGTATTATATTTATATTTAAGCGAATATATATTTTTAAATAAATAATTGCTAATAGAAACTTAAATTGGAAGTGTAATATTTTTACTGTAATTTTATTATATTTTGTAAAATTTATGTTATTGTCACGTATACAATAGATAACTTCTAACATATACTGCATTATATACCTATATGATGTGGTTATAAGTAAATAAAACAAACGTTGGTTGAATTGTAAATAAAATAGACATACAAATTTGAATTATGAAACCCTTTTAAGAGGGTAAAAAATAGTTTTTTTATATAATAGACGGGCAAACGACCGTACGTGACGCCCAAAATGGGCAGTCATCGCAGCACATGGAAACCCATTTTTAGTGGGTGCGTTGCCGGCTTTTGAGGGAGGAGTACACTCTTTTAATAGTTGCAGGTCGTATCTCTCCAGGAAGATTCCGCCGGGAGTCGATTCCACAGTTGAATTAGCAAGGTGAATAGGCAAGTAGGTGATTTTGTGTCTGCCACACGCCGTCGAATTTTTGGGCCTAAAGCAAGCCGGTTTCCTCACGATGTTTTCCTTCACCGTTCGAGCGAATGTTAAATGCGCTCATAGAAAGAAAGTCCATTGGTGCACAGCCGGGGATCAAACCTACGACCTCTGGGATGACAGTCGCACGCTGAAGCCACTAGGCCAACACTTCTCTACCGTTAATATATAGTATAACTAGCCGTTTCGCGCCCGCTTTGCTGGACGAATTAAAATAAATTTTATGTTTCATTATTTTATTTTATTTTCATATTTTTATTATTCTTCTTTTTAACTTCCCGCTAAGAAAATTGAAATATTTAGAAAATCGAGTTTTTAACAGATGTTGACGTTTTGCGATTCTAGGAAGCCTCTTTTGTTTTTATTAGCGGGAAAAATTTTCATAAAAGTAAAACAGAAATAAAAAAATGAAGGAACGTTGGAATTAAGCCATAAACCATCTAGGAAAAATTTCGCATCGAATGGTGGTAGTTTCATGTCGATACGATCAGTAGTTTAAGCGTGAAAGAAGTGTTGAGGCTCTCAAACGAACACCATTTTCTTTTTATATATATAGATAATAATAAATATAACATTCTCGTCTCCCATAAAGGTCATTTAGATTTAAGAATCCTTAAAAAAGCCATGTTAGTCTTTTGTAATCGTCGCAATCCCGCTACCTCTAATTTTTGTTATTTATGTTAGTTAGCTCATGTTTTAAACGTCATTTAAAATACATTTGAAAGTCTCTCCAACAAACGCCACTGAACTTAATTCATGTCAATATTTTTTATTAAATACTGTAATTGCAATAACATGATAACGTTATAATCAGGCGCCAATGAAGTAGGCACAAAATATTAATCTCCGATAAAACAATATGACTCGATCTTTATAAGTTGTCATATTCTATATACATATATTACTAGCAGACCGGCCAAGCGTTGCTGTGGCTAAGGTTTTTGTTATATTACAAATATAGTAGTAAACTATTCAAGGGAAACGGTAGAACACCAGTCATGGGGACCACCATGCTTTATTGGTGGTTATGCCATTAAATTGTAGCTTATCTAAAACGTTGGTACTTTCAACACAGCGCCATCAGCTGTTAGAATTGTGACTATTATTAGTATTAGTGTCACATTGCTTGGTTTTTTACTTTGTTGTACCTCAGCATCCCTAAGACAAATAATATAGATTTTATAAAATATAATAAATAAATTCGCTTTTTAAAATCGTAAATTAAGTATTAAAAATATGCATAGTTATGTAACAAATTTGATTAAACATCAAAAATAGCTAGTAACTAAGTAGTGAGTGATAAGCTTATGAACGGGGATTCCCCGAAACCATAACGAGCAACAACTATCGGAAACAAGTGTTGCCAGTATAGTTAGAAAAGAATTACACTATTTTAGCTTTTTATATTGAGTTTTTTATTGTACTTTCGATCAAATTATTAAATATTTCACCAATTTCTAGGAAAGACAATGAAAAAGTACGCTTTAGCCTTCTAAAAATATTATAAAATTACAAGATTGTTCATTGTCAAATGAATAAACACATATTTTATATTTTTTATTTAGGTATAAGATACCCTGATCTTTATTCTATAACTTGACATCCTGATTCATAATATTTACGGCTATTATATAAAAAAAATTATACCTGTTTTAACTTAAGTAATTGCTTAAATAGCCTTCAAATAATAGATAGCAAGCATGGCATTGCTTTAGTCAAACAATAAATAAATAAAAATTAGTGTCCATAAATATTTTGCGTACGGTGTCCTAAAACAACAAGTATGCTTAAAATATACAAGTAAATGTGACTACAAATGTTATATACATACACATCAATTATGTTAGAACAAAATAATTTAATAAGAAATTTAAACCTCATTAAGAGCATGATACACAAAATAACGGTAAGTAGGAAGATTGTAAATAAACATTTTTGTACGTTTCTGGGAATAAAAATGTTCGCGGAAATGTTGCAAACTTTCTTCAC
This sequence comes from Pieris macdunnoughi, assembly GCA_905332375.1. Classification (NCBI taxonomy): domain Eukaryota; kingdom Metazoa; phylum Arthropoda; class Insecta; order Lepidoptera; family Pieridae; genus Pieris; species Pieris macdunnoughi. Next base: position 647,120 of record CAJOBZ010000047.1, read on the forward strand.
TGGTAACACTTTTCAATTCAACTCGTTAATAACCGTTAGTTAAAGCGCTTCAGCGTCTGTGATTTTGTTTTTTAGAAAGGACCACTAAATAGTATAATTTTCAATAAAATCGTCACCGAGCAATAACAGTATTTATTGATGGATTATTAAATATTCATAACTTACTTGACCCATCTTCATATAAACAATTTAATGAAGCTATTTATTGCAGCGCTTGTTTGCTAAATGATCAATGACTTTAGTATAAATGCATTGACACGATACATAAACGCGTCACAATTTCATAAATTTTGCAGATAACAGTTGTTCTTATTTGCTATAATTTTTAATTCAAAATGCCCAGATACTACGCTATCGACTGCGAGATGGTTCAGAATAACATGAACCAGGGCATGCTCGCCAGAGTATCCCTTGTGGACGAAGATTTAAGAATAGTTATGGACGAATATGTGAAACCTACTCACCCTATATCAGACTACCGGACCTGGATATCTGGAATACAGCCTGGATATGAACGGGACGCTAAACCGAAAAGTGAAGTCGTAAATCGTTTGCGGAATATTATCCATGGGCACGTGCTTGTGGGGTTTGACATTCAGAAAGACCTGGATGTTTTGGGAATAAGTCACCCGAATGTAAGGGACATAGCGACATACGGTCCCTTTCTAGTAAGTACTATTTATTTAACAATTAAATTACGACTTATAAATATTATTTTAACTTTAACGTCACATGTATGTTTTTTTTTTCAGAAAAATGGCCAAAAACAGTCGCTTAAGACTTTAGCCTATCAAGAGCTTGGTATAAACATACAAAACGGATCTCACGACTCCGTTGAAGATGCGCGAGCTGTTATGAAGATCTACAAGAAACATCGATTTTAAATGTCTTACAAAATCCGAATCTAACTTTTTATTTTTAAGTACAATTTATATTCTATTTGGTAAAATATTCAGAAAATAAATGTATTTTTAAATTACGTGTTCTTTTTTAATCTTTCTGACAGTGAAAGGGTAATAATAATAAATCTTTTATTTGCACAGTAAGCATTCAGATTGGTTAATTACAAAATAACCGCACAATTAGCCATATAAACATAGGCATGCAAATATCATATAATTTATCATGATGTCATAATAAGAACAGTTATTATCAAATTTATGGTCTTAATACCCTCCCAGGCTATAAATGCACATTGCCTTTAAAAATTTAACCACCTTCCTCTTGAAAGCATTACACGGCAGTGATCTATAAACTTCTAGGAAGGTGATTAAAGGTTTGGTCAAACAGCGGACGAGGCGGGAAGGCAACGTGACGCTGGCGAGACGTGAGTTAAATAGTTTTGTAGCCATGGCGTTACAAAAACAGCCGTGTTGATATAATATAATCTGTGGTGAAAACACAAATTTCTAACGCTAAGTCAGCGCCAAACTTTAATTAATTGCACCACCCTGAGGAAAATTTGCACTGGTGAGTGATGAGCTGACATCCTCCGCTCTCCACTGTCTAATATTTCATGTGCCAGCCAGGTCTCTTCGTTCATGTGCTAAAAAAAAGATGTAATACATAATATACCTATTACGCTTACTAAGATCCGTATCCGTAAGTATTAATAATATACTTAAGAGATATGTAACAAAATTATTTGAGCATCAAAGATATCTAGTAAGTGATAAGTTTATGTATGGGGATTCCCCGAAATCATAATGTGAAACAACTATCGAAACACGTGTTGCCAGTATAGAAAGAAAAGAAATACACTATTTTAGTTTTTATATTGAGTTTTTTTTTATTGTATCGTACTTTCGATCAAATTAATAAATATTTAACCAATTTTCAAGAGAAAACAATGAAATCTTGTAATAATACTCTGTGGCCTTCTAAAAATATTATAAAATTACAAGTGATACCCTGATCTTTATTCTTAAACCTGAGATCATGATTCATAATACATTCGGCTGATATATACAATTTCTGATATATACACTGTTTTAAGTTAAGTAATAATAGATAATAGATAGCAAGCATTGCATTGCTTTAGTCAAAAAAAAAACCCTGTGGCACTCGGGGACTTTTTATTTTTATTTATTACTTATGCAGTAATAATTATTTATTTATTTTTTATTTATGCAGTATTTGTTTTTCTTTGATATCGATTCAAGTTTTTTCTTTGATATTATTTCAATCTACCACTCTACCAGACTCAGACTAACACGCCTATATAGTCTGTCTCACTCTAACGCGTACCGCACCGGCCGCGCTTACGCTACGTCACCGATCTCGTCAGACCGATGTGAGACGCAGTATGCGTTCTGTCCCGCTCTAACGCGTATTGGCCGCACCTATATGACGTCATCGTGTGTTACGTTTATTTTCGTTACGGAATTTCTTGATTCGGACGCCAAACTCAAAGGCCGCGATAAAATCTATGCAATAGCTTAATAAAAATTAGTGTCCATAAATATTTTGCGTATGGTGTCCTAAAACACGTAAGTATGCTTAAAATATACAAGTAAATGTGACTACAAATGTTACATACATACACATCAATTATGTTAGAACAAAATAATTTAATACAAAACTTAAATTTCATTAAGAGCATGATACACAAAATAACGGTAAGTAGGAATATTGTAAATAAACATTTTTGTACGTTTCTGGGAATAAAAATATTCGCGGAAATGTTGCAAACTTTATTCACTGGTAACACCTTTCAATTCAACTCGTAAATAACCGCTAGTTCAAGCGCTTAAGCATCTGTGATTTTGTTTTTTAGAAAGGACCACTAAATAGTATAATTTTCAACAGTATTTATTTTTACTTTTTAACAGTATTTATTGATGGATTATTAAATATTCATAACTTACTTGACCTATCTTCGTGTAAACAAATTAATGAAGCTATTTATTGCAGCGCTTGTTCGCTGAATGATCAATAAGTTATATATAAATGCATTGACACGATACATAAACGCGTCACAATTTCATAAATTTTGCAGATAACAGTTGTTCTTATTTGCTATAATTTTTTATTCAAAATGCCCAGATACTACGCTATCGACTGCGAGATGGTTCAGAATAACCTAAACCAGAGCATGGTCGCCAGAGTATCCCTTGTCGACGAAGATTTAAATATAGTTATGGACGAATATGTGAAACCTACTCATCCTGTATCAGACTACCGGACCTGGATATCTGGAATACAGCCTGGTTATGAACGGGACGCTAAACCGAAGAGTGATGTTATAAATCGTTTGGGGAATAATGTCAACGGGCACGTGCTTGTGGGGTTTGACATTCAGAAAGACATGGATGCTTTGGGAATAACTTACCCGAATGTAAAGGACGTAGCGACATACGGTCCTTTCCTAGTAAGTGCTATTTATTTAACAATTAAATTACGACTTATAAATATTATTTTAACTTTAACATATATGTTTTTTTTTTCAGAAATATGGCCAAAAACAGTCGCTTAAGACTTTAGCCTATCAAGAGCTTGGTATAAACATACAAAACGGATCTCACGACTCCGTTGAAGATGCGCGAGCTGTCATGAGGATCTACAAGAAACATCGCTTTTAAGTGTCTTACTAAATGCAAATCTAACTTTTCATTTTTAAGTACAATTTAAGTAATATTTGGTAAAATATTCAGAAAATAAATGCATTTTTTAAAAATGTTTTTATTTCAATCCTTTCTGACAGTGATGAGGGATAGGGTAATAATAATAAATCGTTTATTTGCATAGTAAGCATTCACATTTTAAGTATAATTGCCAAAGTTAGCCATATAAAAATGGGCATGTAAATATCATATTTATTATCATGTCATAATCGTTAGAACAGTTATTAATAATTGTTGTCAAAACTTATGGTCTAAAAACTGTCCCAGGCAAAAAAAAACACCCTGCCTTTAAAAATTTAATCACCTTTACTCAAGGCAGTGATATTTACTACTAGGTAGTAGGTACCATGGCGCCGCGTTGATATAATATAATAATATGTGGTAAAATCATTTACAATTTTCTAACGATAAGTCATAGGGATGACTGGAGCCTCGAGATAATGGTGAAGGAAATAAAACAATACCTAATGTTTTATTATTTATTTAAAAATTATTTAGTTCTCTTATAAAAATTTAAAAAAATATAGGTATATTTTTTTAACATTTATATTGGTGTCACGAAATAAAACAAAAAACTAATCCACCTGTCAAAAAATTCTAAGCATATTTGACAATGCTCAAGCGATGGCTGACGCACAAACCGTGCAGGCCAAGAAAGGGAAAAAAAAAATGCTCAAGCTGTAAATGTACCTTGATAATTTGAATACATGCCTAATGCCTTAGAAGTGATACCACCTTGACGTACATAACTTTTTCAAGAACGGCCTATTGTTATAATAAGCTAGTATTAAACACATAATTTACTATTGTCTTTGATTAACATAACTTTTATTCATTTAATAAAACACTATTTTGACCGGATTGAACCGTGATTGTCACCGTGACCACGCACGCTGTAAAGCACGCGAAACGTCGGATAAATTTAAAATTATGTTAAATAGTTGTAAATTTATAATAATACATAACTTCAATCCGGTCAAAATAGTGTTTTATTACATAATTTACTATCTTTTTTAGCAAGGAAACGGAAGAGAGTGAACTTTTTCTATGCCACAGACTACTTTTATCCACAGATAAATTATTCAACTACTATTCACTTATAATAGTTGGTGCTCTGTGAAAAGCGAGAGGCGCTTTCTATTTTTATCGTGATGTCACTATAAACCTGTAAAATACAAGCTGAAACTTTATTACCAGCTCTTTCCGTCCTTGATTTCAGAACTGGCAGTAAATCTAAATTTGTTTATTAATTATTTGAGTCATCTTATTTAATGAATTGCATTTGGCGCCGTGCACGATAGTAATAATCTGTAGATTACATATCAGTTATTTTTAAGGATTAAGTTGTTGATTCAGACGTGATTGAAATGGCCTCTTGAAAAGTAATTGTTAACTATTTAATTTTGTATCTCGTGTCCGTCACGGCAAAAATATTGATTTCTGAACGACATTGACAGACATAGATGGGATAACGTTAAAAATACTTTTACCATTATCTTCTTATCTACCAGTGCATATGTAACATAAATAAAATAGAAGTAATTTTGATTTTATTAAGTATTAGGAATTTGAACAAAAACAAACAAATGTTTCGCGCGTTTTTATTTTTACATAAAAAATTTTTTATGGTCGATTGACGGCCAGCAACATTTTCATATCAAACTCTTTGGTTCGTTCAACAATGTTATATTTATATTCCAAATTCAAATAATTATCCAGAGGCTATAAATATTGCGCTACGACTCAGGGCAATCACATATTCGGTTTTTATACTGCAGATTAAATTAGCCGTAGATATTTATAGATACTGTGGATTACGATCCGTAGCAATTACGAATGTTATCTATGTTATCTTGCACATATCTGCATTGTCTTCAATCTTGTCTGTCTTTTTAGTTTCGTCGGTCTGTAAGAGAAAGCAAATATACTTTAAACAATACAAGTAGGTGCCCTTCTACTTAAGTTTATTCATTTTTGAAGTGAAACTTCTTTATCGAGGTTGGAAAAAAATTTAGTGTAAAATTTTTTCGTTACGCGTCACATTTTTCGGTTACGCGCCATGTTGCTTTTTGAAGTCAAACTTCTTTATCGGTGTTGGAATGAAACTTCTTTATCGACGTATGGGAGCAATTTTGTAGCAAATCGTCACGTTTTTCAATGATAGTAATAATTCTATTACAATGAATGAAATTCTATAATAATCTTCGTAGTAATAAGGTAAAATGAAATATTTGTATTCATGTCTATGATAATAAAAGAATTTTGTTAAACTTTATCTAATTTAACGAATTTATGTAAAGTTGCATATAGTAGATCATTTTTCGAAAAATAAGATCATAAAGAAGTTTCACTTCTTACGTGTGTACACCTAGTACTCGCACAATTTATTATTGTAACTTAATTATTCTTCCTAATGATTAATTATTCTTTTTAATTGTCCTTTGAGTGAACTGACAAGGGATATACTTCATAATATTAGTTTCTATACTGGAAGAAATAGGTTTTTCTAAATATTTCCATCTATTACTGTTTTGTTTGTGATGTACATGTGAATAACAAGAGTTTATAACTTACACTATTCTCTCTATCCAAGTAAGGCACTGGTCTACCGAAAAATCGCGCAAAGCGAGACTTTTCCGTTTTCATTTTCTTATCTTGCGAAATCGGCTGAAACAAACTTCGAATATGTAATTGCAATTTAATATAATATAAAATACTAGCGATCCGCCGCGGCTTCGCAAGGGTGCAATGCTGTTACTAAATTATCAAAGTGCTATAGAGAATGGGCAGGTCCGGCCGTAAACGCTACGTCCCGCAATTTTTAAATCTGTAATATCTTCGAAAATATTCATTTAAATCATATGCTGTAAAGGATATGATTTAAATGAATATTTATATAATATCAACAATATATATATAGATCTATATAATATCAACAATGTATTTAAGGTATTTTATTGGAGAAGGATTAATGCTGTATTGGTTAAAATCGCTTCGAAAATTAGCCATTATTTGTCGTAAAAAGTAAAAATATTATTGTGGGACATCCACGAGAGATATACCATCGCGGAGTTTTCTGTAGACCTTTTCTATGTGTACAATACATAGTACATTATTTTGATAAATCTCGTAGGGTTCAGCCTGCGTTTGCAATGTAAGCACATAGAAAGTCCATTGGTACACAGTCGGGCATCGAACCTACGACTTGATGAAATTAAAAAAAAAAATAGTACCCACTGGGTGGGTAGCTGTTAAAAATGATATAAATAAAAAAAATCGTGTTGCACTCGGGGACTGCCGCGGTAAAGCTATTGGATAGCATTTTTATCAACTTATGCAATAATTAATTATTTATGCAGTATTTTTTTTATTTGTTATTAATTCAATCTACTACTCTACCAGACTTAGACTAACACGCCTATATAGTCTGTCTCACTCTAACGCGTACCGCACCGGCCGCGTTTACGCTACGTCATCGATCTCGTCAGACCGATGTGAGACGCTGTATGCGTGCTGTCCCGCTCTAACGCGTATTGGCCGCACCTATATTCGTGTGTTACGTTTATTTTCGTTACGGAATTTCTTGATTCGGTCGCCGCGCTCAAAGCCCGCGATAAAATTTATGCAATAGCTTAAAATTTACCTCATTTAGACATTTATCACTCTCCTGCACTCCATTTTCCAGGTTAGAACTTGTAGCGCCATCTGAAATGGTAGAAATTAAGGTACCAGACCTAATGACGTAGCATGCTTGTAAACAAGTAACAAACGTCAAGTTGGCCTTCAGGATGCGACTCTCATCCCTGGGGACGGGTTCTTGACTGTGCACCAATGGACTTTCTATTTCATTTAATACTCGCTGGTCTGATGGAAACCATCATGAGGAAGGGGAAGGCTGATCACCAACTTGCCAATTAGAAATGATGACAGATACAGAAATCTTAAAGGAAGTGCCAATGGTATTATTATTATCATTCAAACATATTGTTTACAAGCATGCCACGTCATTATTGTTTCGACCAATCCCGACAGTTTTTTTTTTTAAATGTAATAGGGGACAATCGGGCTGAAGGTTCACCTGATGTGAAGTGACCTATGGACACATTGCCAGAAGGCTCTTTTCTTGAAGAACCCTAAGTCGAATTGGTTCGGAAATACTCCAGTGGGTAGCTGGTTCCACAAACTGGTGGTGCGCGGCAAAAACTGCCTTAAAAAACGCTCAGTTGTGGAACGGCGGACGTCGAGGTGATACGGATGGTATTTTGTATTGTCTTCATAAATTAATTATTATTTACACGTTTATAACACTTTATTTTTAATGCCGTCAAAGCCTATTTACAGGTAGGTACAGAAGGGTTCGTGTTAGCAAAAATAAAAAAAAGGTTTTTGAAGTTATACTTCTTTAGGCGCGTTATGAAAAATTGATGAGAGTGAGATTTTACGATGCGCGCGCACCGTGACACATAATTAACAGAATGAAGTTGCCCACGGAAGATGCTACGGCATTGGACATCATTTAAAAACAACATTCGAATAATAATAGAATTTATGTTACACTTAATGTAAGAGAATTATAATAAATATTTATTTATTTAATTTTTCAAATGTAAACTAAACTTTTTTGACTATAATGACTCCTTTTCCAGTCTTTGATTATTTAATTGTAATTAATTATTTGCATGCAATCAAAAACTATTTTTAACAATGCCAAAGAAGTATAACTTCTTACGCGCGTACATAAGTACACACACCCTTTTTTTTTATAGAAAAGGGGGGCCAATATGCGAGAGACTCATCTGATGTTTAGTGATACCCATTTACACAATGCGAGAGTGGTCGCGAGTGCGTTGCCGGCCTTTCAAAAATTGTTACAATTAAATGCACTTACTAAAGTCATATGTATTCCCCGACGCAGCACCTACGCAACAGGAGCTTCCCCCTATCACAGGAGGTAGGGCTTCGCCCCTTGACACTATCGGCATTTGCTGTTGTGATTTGACATATCGCATTATTTCTTCCGCGCGTTCCATGTATCTAAAGTTGAATTTGTAAGAGATTTAAGCGCTAAGAATGAATTTAGTATGTCAATAAGTATTGGTTTTTGACAGGAGTCATAATTAGGACTAAGCCCCGACTCTGAGAGTGAACTTTAAAAATATAACTAAATCTATGTAAAACTATTTTGACATATTAAGTTATTTGTCTCCAGCAGTATTAAAACGCTAACAAAATTTAAAGACCAACTCTAATGAAAAAAATAAAGTGCGTGCGTACAAAGTACACGTCAAAAGTGAAACTTATTTGGCAAACAAATTTTTACCTCTTGTTCATATTTATACAAATATAAAACTTAAGATTTCCGAGACTTGGAGGGAAAAAGGAAGATATGTTAGGAATTTAATTGTCATTAAAATATTATATGTCGAAAGTTAATACAAATTATAAATGTATTTTTTTAATTTATTTCATCGATAATAAAAACACGTGGCATTTTAATTTAAAATTCGTCATTTGAGATTTCAATAAATTATTTTGCATAACATATAAAATACTAATATTACATAAATCCTCTTCACGAAATTTTAATTTTAAATAGAATTTCTATAAGGTAATTCACCCCCTTCTCACTCTCTTTCAATCGGTCTCGATCGCTCTCTCCCTTTTCTTCGACAAAAACGCTGCACATCTTCGTGACATTTTTTAAAAATTTTACCCTCATACGCCTTAATAAGTTTCACTTCAAAAATCTAGCGCTTTTCGACAGATCTAGCTCATTTCCTCCAGCAGTATTCAGGCGCTAACAAATCTTAAAGACCGATTCTAATGAAAAAAAATATTGGTTGTTTGTAAAGTAGGTTTACGATCGAGATGTTTACGTGATAACGTCTTATTGGTGATATAAGTTTTTGGGAAGTAAGGAATTAATGAAGATAACAATTTTTTCAAATTTTAAATTACATCTATCGTTTTATTCACACTTTTGATGATAAATTTCGAGTGTAAAATGACAAGTTTACTTATTCGACTATGATAAACATTTTTCTTCATACATACATTCATACAAATCTCCATTCGTTTGTATGCCGCTAGAGTGAGAGAGACGGGAGATCGGTCCGTCTCTCTCTCGTTATACCTGCGATCGCGCTCGTGAGGTTTTGGTGTGACACAAGTTTCTGAACATGTCACTCGACTAAAACGATTTTAAAGACGTTATCACGTCAAAATAAAGCGCTTTTATACTATCTCCTATTTCATTTATTACCTGGTGAGTTTAGCAGTGAGGGCAGTGCGTCTCATAGTGTCCGTCTCCACGTGCACGACTGGAACCAAGTACTGGAGCCCCTCGCTGTAGCAGCGCAGCGCTGGCTCCAACGATCCAGCGCAGTCCAACTCAATGGCTTGCTTTATCAGGCACACTGCCTGAAGAAATTCCGGTATTACTTCCCAACGATGTATTTTTATTTTGTGTGTACAAAATATATAAATGATTTTAAAATGGTGACTTTCACCAGTATAATACGCGAAATAGAACTAATTTGAGTGTACGATCAACCAGGGTTCAAAAGATAAACCACTCCTTATATGGAAATTGTATTCGTTTTTACAACAAACTCCCAAGTGAAATTAGAGAATTATCATTGAATAAATTCAAAGCTCTCGTTAAACGTAAATTAATCAATAAAGCTTTTTTTTTAAATTTGACAAATATTTAAATCCTAATCATTGGGATTGATTGATCTTCTTGCCCGCTCTAGGCCCTTGACTTTCGAATTAGTAAATGTAAATTTAGAATCAATTTAACATCTCTTCTGTTGACGTTCATGAGTGTACTTGGTTCAGTGTTGTCCAGTGTTGTTCAGTGATGTTCAGTGTTGTTCAGTGATGTTCAGTGTTGTTCAGTGATGTTCAGTGTTGTTCAGTGATGTTCAGTGACGTTCAATGTTGTCCAGTGATGTTTAATGTTGTCCAGTGATGTTCAGTGTTGTTCAGTGATGTTAAGTGTTGTTCAGTGATGTTCAGTGATGTTCAGTGTTGTTCAGTGATGTTCAGTGTTGTTCAGTGATGTTCAGTGTTGTTCAGTGATTGTCAGTGACGTTCAATGTTGTCCAGTGATGTTTAATGTTGTCCAGTGATGTTCAGTGTTTTTCAGTGTTGTTCAGTGATGTTCAGTGACGTTCAATGTTGTCCAGTGATGTTCAGTGTTTTTCAGTGTTGTTCAGTGATGTTCAGTGACGTTCAATGTTGTCCAGTGATGTTCAATGTTGTCCAGTGATGTCCAGTGATGTTCAGTGACGTTCAATGTTGTCCATTGACGTTCAATGTTGTCCAGTGATGTTCAGTGTTTTTCAGTGTTGTTCAGTGATGTTCAGTGTTGTTCAGTGATGTTCAGTGTTATTCAGTGATGGTCAGTGTTGTTCAGTGTCCCAGTGTAATAATAATAATTAAATAGTTTAAATAGTGTGGTGTGTCCGTACATTAGGTTAGTTTAGTTCACCACCCACCTTATCATAATTCTCTTTGCTGGGCATGTGCTCCAGGTCCAAGTACTCATGATTAAAGAACTCTTCATACGAAATACGTCTGTTCGGGTCGTGTTGTAACAAACGAATTAAGAGATCACAACAACCGGGAGATATTGAGGAATTCGGTGGAATCTGAAATGTCACAACGATTCAGTAACTAAATTGTATACAAAAATATGATGATGAACCAAAGAACTCTATCTCTTCTCATCACAGCGTAAATAGAGCAGGTGAGGGTCCTGTCTGTTTGTCCCCTGTTATATTTAAAAAAAAAACTTTTTTTGGAGCTAACTTTTCCTAAGACGCAGTATATTACTACCCGTAAGTTGAGTGCGTTGCCGGCCTTTTTTTTATTTATCAAGACAAAATAGAAACAGATGCTAAATTAAGTCAAGGGTCATGTAGGGTTGTAGCACTACAGTCAAAGAAAACAACGCAAATAAAATATAGACATAGATATAACACTTATTACTAACAAAACTCACACATAAAATAACAAAAATAAAAAAGAATGAGAGATAATTAATAACAATTTTTTTTCTTTTAAACGAAGAAGGTACGTTTTAAGTGCGTGTATTCTGTGGTCTTAATTGGCCCTGGATCAGCATTATGCTGAGGAGCAGAATGTTCCACAGCAGTAAGGTTGCTCCTCAGTCGCAAAAAAGAATGTAATAATAAGAATACTTAGTAGAAAAATACATGTGTGTGTGTACTTATGTACACGCGTTAGAAGTTATCATCATCATTTTCCCCTAACACGCCATAAGAAGTATAACTTCAAAATTTAGTAAGAGTTAGCAGTTTAAATAATAAAATTTTGTGCAAAAGCATAATATAGTAGTATCATTACCTGTATGGGATCCTTTCTTTGTATTTTTTTCATAAGCTCCTGCAGAGTATTCGACGCGTAGGGCGCGCGACCAAACAAACATTCATACATGATCACACCTTAAATACAAATACAGTGATAACTAAAAAAATGCTTTGTAACGAATTTCAAGGGACTGAGCATTTTTTCGTTATAGAAAGTTTTTGCTATAGGGAGCGAAAAGAAAAGAACCAAATTTAACCAATTACAATAATTTATATATATATATATAAATATATATAGGTGACGATGGTGCGTTTAGTAACTGAGACCAAAATTTCCTCCACGCAATGTAATCTAAGAATAATGGCACACGTGTTAATGAAATTAAAAATAACAAAGGCGAGATAGCTGTTTATGACCACAGACAAAGAAAAAGAAAAACACTTCTTAGAAATTTCGGCACCTCAAAAGGTTAGTTTTGTAAGCTGATTATAAAAACAATTACACTTAAGTGTTGTTTATGTCTAAATATGAAAATATTTCTTCGTAAAAGAGAGTGACTGTTGCGTTATAAAGAGTGAGTATAGGTTTTGTGTTAAACCAAACAAATTAACTCTTTTGTGACGTTATAAAGAGTTTACACTGTATATTTATTTATTAATTTATTTATTTACACTTTATTGCTTAATGATATAAAAATTTAACAAAATTACAAGTAAAGGAAAGGCAACTGGCGGCCTTATCGCTTTCAAGCGATCTCTTCCAGGCAACCACTGTGAGAAAAGAAAAAAAAGAAAATGTATTAAATTACATGAGGTAGGCAAAAAGTGCAAGTGCAAAAATACATGTTTTACCTATACTTGTGAAGAAAAAGAAACTAAACAGGAACAAAAAAAAAAGCAAACTAAACTAATAAAGGATACATTAAAAAAAAACCAAATTATACTAATAATAATAAAAAGTGCACATGAATCATTTTAATTTAATTTACGATCAGTCTCACGTCGTGTATAGTTAAAATAACTTCAATATAATATTAAACACTATTCTTATAATAGGAAATTCAAATGTACTTTTCATTCCTACTTACCAGTACTCCATAAATCGACTCTTGCGTCATATTCTCCCGCTATCATCTCAGGGGCCATGTACAAGGGTGAACCGCGAATACAGCGCATGCGCTCTGAAGTTAGGTGTTGAGCAAAACTGTAATAATTAATATAAATTATAAATAAATAACATTATTCATATAAAAAACAAATACACTGTTAAATTGATTCTAAATTTACATTTACTACCAGTTCATAAAGGCGTAGAGCGGGCGAGAAGAACTGGCAAAAAACTCTCCGCCACTCTTTTTAATCAACTATTTTGAGTCATAAATTGTTTGAACTGGAGCAAATCAAACCCAAGGATTAGGATCATTTAATAGTAGTGTAATATAATATGTTAATAAAAGCGCCATCTATCCACCATTATTCTTGTATATATTATAAAAGAACAATGTTGGCCTAATAGCGTAGGAGTGGGAGTATCTAACCAAGTTCTTCCACAACGGAGCATTAAGGCAGTTTTTGCCGCGCACCACCACTATGTGGAACCAGCTGCCCGCTGTAGTATTTCTGAACCAATTCGACTTAGGGTCTTTCAAGAAGAGAGCGTTACAATTATTAAAAGGCCGGCAACGCACTCGCGAGCCCTCTGGCATTGAGTGTCCATGGGCGGCGGTATCACTTAACATCAGGTGAATTTCCGAGTACCCGTTTGCCCCCTTTTCTATTAAAAAAAAAGTGTTACCCCCCTTTGTAACTTATATAATTTTTAATATTAAGAAATTGAATTGTTCACTTAAGAAAATTAAATGATAGGTTTTAGAAATCACTAGGAAATTGTTGCCGAAACTAAATTTTCAAAAATAATGACTAACTGAAATTCACATTAAAAAAAATAAAAAAATAATTTTGAATAGTCCCCTGTGGGGCGGGCCCATTTCGTTGGGAAACACTGCTCTAACTAAACGGTTGCGCGTTAGTACACTGGAATTTAAATGCAATTTTTTTATATCATTTCACGGAATACATATAAAAAATCCCAATATAGCATTATTGATTATATATATAAAAATAAAACCCGTTTTCCGTTGTCACGACATAACATGAAAATTGAAATATTCCTTGAAGTACGAGGATTGGTTCTTATGGAGAGAAAAATTAAAAAAAATTGAGTGAAAAACTAAAACAACACTTTTCTATATTCCCATACAAAATATTCGTAATAATATTTAAAGGCAATTTGAACTTTAATACCATATCATAAAGTTCAAGTGTTAGTGGAGGGGTTCCGGGAAGGTAAATTTTTATTTTTTTGACATAATGTATTTGTTGTATTATCAACTTTCTTTTTTTTATCTTACTAGCTAGACCGGTGTCCCGAATAGCAGAATAAGTATTAAAAAAAAAAAAAAAGAATCGACTGTTAGGCGGTACGATGTTCGCCAGGCCAGCTAGTTGATTAATAAATATATCAACATCACCTTACCCAAAATCACCAACTTTCAACAAATATTTCCCATCAGAACGCTTATGTAACAGCAAGTTATGTGGCTTCAGATCCATGTGAGCCACACCTGAAACCATATCGGGTATTTCAAAAATAATAATCAAAAATTAATTCAATTATTGATATGGTACCTTTTTCTCTAAGGAACTTCAACGCTGATGCTAGTTGTTGAAGGAAATATAAAACCTGAAAGCCGCATATACATATATAAATATATTTTTTATAAAATAAAGCATAGCCTTAAGGTAACTTGACTTGCTTCTTATGTTTTTTACATAGTTTTCTAATGTTTCTTTTAGATTGCTATATCTTTACAACTGCATATTGTTAAGTGATATCGCCATACATAATAATATGCTATAATAATAATAAATAATAAAAATTTTATTTATGACAAGATATATCTTAATATATAAGATCCAACCTTTCGATAAGTACAAACTATAACTCCTGTATGTTTAAATCAAAGTTACACTTAGCGCTGACTTGATTTTGAACTACATCCTAATACTTTGATAGGCAGCGAATTTCTCATAGTGAAGATAAAGTACAGAAAAATACAGTTCTTGTTTAAATACCTGTTTTTCAGGAACTCTGCCATATCTTTGAATATATTTAGATAGATCCCCACCACAGCAGTATTCCATTATTATATAAATGTTTCTGCAATTAAAGATATAAGCTTAGAGTTTAATTTAATTTTTGTTTTTAATTTAAGGTTTGTTTATATTCAAGTAGCTTTAATTGAAATATCAATTTTTTTTATTTTGAGGCCAGTGACAATGGTTTCCATTAGTATATAAACAGTTTTATTTAAAGCACATGTTCTTCATGAATTATGTAGCCTCAATGGACAACCTCTGTGTTGTTTAACATATTAACCTAGTTTAGCACTCTGCACTGTTTCTATGTTAAAAAATAAATTGTGAGACAGACTAATATACAATATATGACTTCCCAATACTCCTTTACAAATGATTGGCACTATTTTAAGACAGAATTTACCACTTTAACAATATTTTTCTAATTCTTACTTAGTATCCCAAGTGAACTCTTTCATATGAACAATGTGAGGATGGGATAAGGACTTCATTAATCTTATTTCTGTGATAAGATTATCCACCGCTACTCCAGAATGCTTCACACTGGACTTGTCTATACATTTTATAGCTACAATTGTACGGGCACCTATCTGAAAACAATTACTTGGGAACTGTAAATCTAAGGATTGCTCTCTAACAATTCATTTTCTATCTTTCTATGGTTGTGTTAAAGATTTTAATATCTACACATATATTAGATATGGACTACATATTTGGCTAATCATATAGTTTCCAGAAAGTTTACATGGGATTGGTAGCAAGGTAGGCATATTGAAATTCTCCTGTGCTAGTCATACAAAGAAAAATAGTGCTTGGTGGCTTTAAGAACTCTGATATCAAGAATCTATGAATTTAAATTTAAAAACTAGACGTAAATAGGGAAGGTACATTTTTCATTACAGAAAGTATATGAGATAAGATTACATTACTTTTTTATTGTAGATAATATGGTTTATTTACAAAATGATTACCTTTGTATAAGCTTTGTATACAGTTGAATAACTGCCCGAACCCAGCTTCTCGGTAAAAACATATCCTTCTACTTTCGGGAAAGACATTTTTCATGAAAATAATCTCGGATCTTCAAAAATCATGTTTTTTGGTAAAATTATCCAACATTTGTAAATATTGTCTACTATACTCTTTTTTTTTTTTGTTTTAATGGCTTTTATTTGTGCCAACTGGGCACAAGGTACTTCGCCAGTGTCGTGTAGATGTCGTTAGAGAAAATATAATTAAGTTAATTTTGAATATGCCTAACAAAAACATAGTTGCAATTCGATTGTTAGTTTTAAGCGGCACAGACAACACAAATATGAGTGAGTAATAATACATTTTAAATACTGTTTCCTATTATATATTTTTTTCACTTAATTTTATTGCTTCTAATATTTACATAAAAATCTACAATATGGACTAAACACAAAATTAACAAACTTTAACATTAAAGGACGGGGGACTTTACGGGGAAGAACGTCATAGAGAGGATAGGTTAGTTTGGGACAATTAAATAGAATGTGAGATACAGTGCCTTCATCAAGCCACACTCACAGATAAGTGATCCTTCGGAGCTGGCTAGATGAACAGGGGTGCAAGCTGACCAAGACGAAGACGTGAGATGTGGATGTAATCCAGCGATTTGCATTCCATAATAACAAAACCAGGGTTGTCTTGGTATTTGGTTGGATGGAAGCATAAAACTTACCCCTAACCATTTGGAGTCATTCAAAAATGTCTTCCAGGTTCTCATTGTCTTTGCAAGAGTACAAAGATCCTGTGCTGAATTTTCAAAATGATCTAGAGAACCTGACTCAACAGCTGATTTGGCACATGTCAGCAGTCTCGTTTCAGGGATACCTGAGTGGCTAGGAATCCAAACTAGTTAGCTCCTGATTACAAGAGAGCAGAGTCTCCCTGATTAGATAATGGGAAAACGTGATTTGCTGCGAAATGGGTTTTCTTTAATGGACATTAAACACTAAAAGAGTCTGTCAAAATAGCTGTCTGTGTTATGGGAGTGTGCAAACAGATTGCTTCCAATAGAGCAGTGGCCTCTCCTGTGAACACTGAAGATTCGGGAGGACATTTAAATTTCAGGATAATTCTATACCGAGGAACCCAACACAGCACCAACACAGCCGTCTGGAGACAGCTTTGATGCGTCAGTGTAAATAAGAAGATGTTTGGCCAATTTTTATTAATATAGCTTTGTAATTTGATGTTGGTATCTGGGGCTCCTTTGATCAGACCAAGGTCTGTGATGATGGGAGGTTTGTATACCAGGGCTTTATAAAAGTAGAATACAGATTTGGAAAAGATATCAGGGGGTTAGGGAGGCTGGTGAACTTTAGTAACTATCTAGCAGATAGGAAGAGGAGTTGCGGGTACAAGGAGATGTGATAGTTGGGATAATCGATGCCAAAGAGGGTGGGATGATAGCTTAACATCTTGCTAACAAAGCGGTCACATAAATACTGCCGGCGGATGTGAAGAGGAGGATCAACACACTAACCTCAAGCATTAGTGGGGGAGGATTTCATTGCACCTAGAATGATTCTAAGGCCCTACCTATATTGAATTTTGTTTAGTTTCTCACACTGATTTGTTAAAGGGATCCAGAAAAAATAGTAATCCAATACTACGTACTAAGGCATATACAAACTTTAAAGAATAGGGGTGAGCGCCCCACCAAATCCCCTACTGCTCTTAGTACGTTAATACCTTTTTCGCATTTTTGATAATGTGTTCAGATGGGCAATTCCGTTCAGCCGGTTGTCTAAATAAATACCTAAAAATTTTGCTTTATCTGTCAGATTGATTGCTTGATTTTCAAATGAAATGACTAGAGTGGGAACGTATCTCTTCCTTGTAAACACCACTGCCTGAGATTTGCCCACTGACAGGGACAATCCATGGTCAGACAACCACTGGCCTAGATAATACAAAGCAGAATTGATACGACAGGATACTTCCCCTATACTGCCTGAGCTGTGATAAAGGACAATATCATCAGCATATTGTAAAATATTGCAAAAACTGGTAACAGACAGTTCGAGGTCATGGGTATAAATGCTATAGAGCAGAGGGCTGAGAACTGAGCCTTGGGAGACCTTTCCAGACTAGTCTGGGGGAAGAGAGGTATTCTGTGCTTTATCAAAATAGATCTGCTAAATACAGATTACATATGAGATGTACCATCCTCGAAGAAACACTCAGCTTAAGCAGTTTCTGCCTGAGCGCTGGAAGTAGGACACTGTCAATGCAGAGCATTATCAAGAAAACACCCACAAGGTACTCTCCTTTTGTAAAGGCTAGGCGAATGTCAGTTGTCAGGATACTGAGGCTGTCTGTGGTACTCATACCCTTCCGGAACCCAAATTGGGATGAGGGGAGAATATTTCTACTTTCCATTAACCATTCCAGTCGGTTTTTAAGAAGGTGTTCCGTTACTTTAGCTAAAGTAGATGACAAACATGGGACGATAAAATTTGAATCTGAAGGGTTTTTTCCAGGTTTGAGAATGGGAATGACTGAGATGTCCAAGTGTCGGTATAATACCAGTTTCAAAACTTTTGTTGATTATTTTTAGATAGTAAAGTTTAGCTTTGTCATTAAGTCTAGTCAGGAAGGAATATGGAACGCCATCTTTCCCTGGAGTTGAATCTTTGAGACCATTAAGAGCGATTTGAAGCTCAGAGAAAGAAAAGGGAGCATCCATTTCATTGTTAGCGGAGCTGGCGTAGAACTTAAAAATGAGTCCACATAGGGAACGAAAGGTGGAGCCAGTTTATCCGCAAAGTTGTTTAGCCAGTCAGAAGGGTTATTTGAAGAAGGATTAACATGGTTCAGGGAACGACGGAATCTCCTACATTAGACCACACAATAGAGGATGGAGAACGAGGGCTAAGGGATTCACAAAATTGTTCAATAATCTTTCTTCCTGGATACCAACCTTTTAATTTTAGAAGCTTCTGGTAATTAATAAAGTTCTCCTGAGAATACTGGCTGAGTAGGATTTCTCTGCAACCATTCTCTTACCAAACAAATCGCTGCATTCATCATCCCACCAGGGAGAGGAAAGC
Source organism: Pieris macdunnoughi (assembly GCA_905332375.1). Lineage (NCBI taxonomy): Eukaryota > Metazoa > Arthropoda > Insecta > Lepidoptera > Pieridae > Pieris > Pieris macdunnoughi. The sequence goes on from CAJOBZ010000047.1 coordinate 666,320, forward strand.
AGCTGATTTTAGGAGAGTGCTTTTTGGGGATCTGGGAATCGGCCGAAGATATGAGAGAATTTAAAAAAGATCATAGCAAGACAAGACTTTTCTTCGCATTCCAAATCAGGCAGAGTGTCTACCATGCAATCAACGGATTGGGCATAATCTTTCAGTTTGCTTTTTTGATTTATATTTTAAAAGGGGGTTGTGGTAAGAGGGGGTAAGGATTTGTTATTTAATGAAATAATTACAGGAAAATGATCACTGCCATAGGTGAACTCAAGGGCGTTCCAAGTAGTTGCGAGGCTAGGTTAGGGGAACAGAGGGTGAGATCCACTGAGATTGGGATTCTGATTAGGGTATACCCTGCGAGTTGGAGAGCCATCATTGAGGATGCAGAGATTGAATCGTCGAGTAAGTCAATCAGCAGTGAGCAAACCTATCACTAGCTGGCACCCCCACAATGTGATGGGTGTTAAAGTCACCCATGGCTATGATAGGGCTGGGAAGGGATGATAAAATTGATCGTATCTCAGGAAGAAGAGAAGGAGAAGGGTGAGGAATATACAAAGAAAAAAGAAATGTCTAAGTACGAACAGCAACAGCATAATCTGATCGCTGTGGGTAGGAAGAGGATTTGGGAGAATGGGAGGGAATGTCGTACAAAGACAGCTGCCCGCATACCCATCATTCCTGTCATCCCGCAGACAGGACAAGCCAGGCACCCGAAATCGGGAACCAGGTCTCAGCCATGTCTCCGAGTGGCACAATCGTGGGTTTATGGAGGTTTATGAGGGAAATTAATTCATGTTTTTTTGAACGTAAGCTTTTACTATTCCATTGAATTAGGGTTATTGGGTCCGTTTTGTAATAATTTAAAAAGTTGGGATAGGTTTTTGGCAAGTTGGCGGTGGGGATTTCGCTACATGGAGCGACAATACTTAGAAGAATTCAGAAATAAATTCTAACATGCTCTAGGGGAAGGGTGTCAACTATTGTTGAGCTTGGGAGGGATGAGGGTCACTCACCAACAATAGTCTGGTGACTGTTCTTCGTACCCCTTTGCTAGAGGACGGGGACGAGGGGAGCGAAAATTGTTTGGCGATAGGAAGTGGTAGGAGTTTGGGCTTTTTGAGGAGATTTTAGAGAATAGGCAGGAGGGGTAAACATTTCTTTTGTTATCTCACATATGAACGTCGGACAGGAGGAAACTTAATTGCTGCTTCAACGTATGAGATGTTGTCCTGGGACATACCATTATGGATTGCTGTCGAGTAAATTCTGGACAGCCCTTATCAGAAGCAAAATTTTGCCTGAGCAATGTAAACATGTGGATGTTTCTAAGGTGACTTACACTTCCTGAGGCTGAGCACACTTGTAACATCTGGGCTTAGATCGGCAGATCGATTGATATGTCCAAAACGGCAGCAGTTCAGGCACTGTATGGTAGGAAGTTTGTAGGTTTCGACAGGGAGGGAAGTGTGGTAGGAGTAAACCTTGGCAGGGAGCATTTGCCCCCTGAAGGTAAGGACGACAGATTGGGTAGGCACCCAGGTGGTGACACCCTCAGTAACTGTTTTTCGGTTCAGTCGCCTTGACTTTAATACCTCACCACACAGGAGGAAGCCAATGAATTTACGAGTTCGTCCATTGACCAGTCCACCGGTACACCTCTGACCAACCCCATTCTGGTTATGTTATAAGTGGGGATAATAGCTTTAAACTTGCAAACTAAGAACCGGGTTGACCAGAAAGTTGTTGGCACTTCAGCAGAAGAAAACTCAACGGTGATTTTATTACGGCCTACATTTTTTACACCATCGTGTATGATAGAACTAATTTTGTGCTTATGCAAAACGGCCGAATTAATAGCACGTAAAGAGACTCCGGAAGATGGGTCTTCTACTTCACGGAGCTGGATAATGAAGGACCTTTATCTTCATTAGAGTAAGACCGAGGGCCATCGGAGAAGGAGGGGTGGACAAGGTGTTGTATAGACGGGTTCGCCTGAGCGGGATCCGTAATAGTTTTAGAGGAAGGTACATTTCTCTCCTCTCCTTGTCGTTTGCGAGACATAGAAAGAGTTCCCGGGTCAGGAGGCTCGGGGTCAGGATCTAGATCCATATTAGTAGAACTGCACAACTTAATTTAAATTTTTACTTTACCAGCACCAATAGGGTTAGTTTTATCTAAATAGCACAAAAAACTATTTCAGCTTAGGAAAATCCCAGAAACACCTAGAAAAACAGAAAATCTCACTAACACGTGCGTCAACCAAACTCGACGAATCTCCTACTATACTCTACTCAACCTTTTTGTTTTTTACTGCTTATTTGTCAATTTTCAAATGTCAATGTACCCAATGCCATTTGCTGATTTGACGATTGACTCGTACAGCGTACTGTAGCCGGTTTTTGTAATTCCAATTTGTCACAATAAGTTGTTGTCCAATAAATTAATTAAATCAAGTTGTATTAATAAATCAATTGCCCATAAAATATGTTTTCTGTACCTTCCGGTGACCCACGTGGTTCCTTCCTAGTTCCTCGCTCAAGGAATAAGTATCACTATGCAGCGGAGAAATAATTTCCACAAGGACCAAACTTTTTAAATCTATTTAAATCTAATTTTAATTATTCTTATGTAGTTTAAGATTTCATTACACCCTTCACGTCTATTGGATATATATGTAGATATATTTAAATACAATTTAAAACTCTTATTTATATTTATTTCCAATACAAATACATACATAAAGAGTCTTCCCTCCAATTTTGATTTTGTTCCCTTTGGAGTGAAGACTCTTGAGCCCTGGGGTTCAAGTGCACAGGCGCTATTTAAAGATTTAAGTTGGCGCCTGGTAGATAGTACCGGTGACCCCAGAGCTTGCCTCGCTCAACGAATAAGTATCGCTATACAGCGGGAAAAGGTACACTGCCATCGGGACCAAACTTTTTAAGTTTGTTTTAATTTTCTATTTATAAATTCTTAGTTATTATACAGTTTACACTTTTATCCTCTATAATGTTAACTGAAATAACATGGCCGGCTGTTTAATTAACTTTAAGATCTTCGAAGATTCACACAACACACGATCACATCCTCAATTCGGATCGTACATTGAACAATGGCGGACGCACCATTTACGCGGGAAAACGAAAACTTTTAAAATCTATATGAAAATTGTCTTTGATTTATGTGCGTGGACATATTGTTGAATAAGTTATTATACCATCTTTTATGACGTGTTAAAATATTCGTATAGTGTGCTTATGTGATTTGATTCAAAGTAATTGTAAGTAGAGATTATATTTTTATTATCTTTGATTAAAATATTAACTTGCCATTTATTAGTTTTTTACGTACACTACATTTAAATAGTCTGTCCTTCGCACGGCTGGCCATTTGTCTCATAATTTATATTATACTGTAGCCATTTTCTTTTTCATGTGTCCTTTGTTAGTTTAGTTTTGTCTAAATTACTATATACTATGTATTTTTGAACTTCTTGCTTACCTTATCTCACTTAATTCTTTTTTTTCACAGTGGTTGCCTGGAAGAGTTCGTTCGAAAGCGATAAGGCCGCCATTGCCCTCGTTTTCATTTAATTATGCTAATTGCATTATGTTTCTTGTACGAAGTGTTAATAAATTAATTAATAGCCTATGTTCATTAGGGATAATGTAGGCTTGCAAGAATTTTTCAAATCGGAACAGTTTTGGAGCTTTTATCGAAACAAATGAATAATCCAATCTTACCTTTGGTAAAGACGATGATATCGTTTAGTAATTTTAAAAGGGGGGGCGTTTGCTCCCCTTTTAAAATTTGCCCTTATAACTAAGTAGTAAACACCGTTCTAATCTTGTAAAGGCAAATCAAATCTACATATATGTAACGCTAAAAAATTCATCTTTATTACAAAGATTGCAACTTTCGTAACTAACTGATCTAGAATTATCCTGATATCATCTTCTTTCTTTTGACCAAATTCAGCGAAGGGCTTGTCGAATTCTCAATCTCCAACATATTACTAATCGGATTGATTCACTTTCTCCACGTAGAGACGTCTCTCTTTCTACAAAGTGTATTGTGGAGGGTGTTCTGAAGAGTTGTTTGGGTTGATCCTTCCTTCCTCGTTTCAACGCCGTACGAGCCGTATCAATTCATCAGCATCACCTAGATGGTTGGAAGTTTTCCAGGGTCCGTCACAAGACACTTTCTGTTGCGAACTAGCGAACTGTGGAATCGACTCCCGGTGGGCGTCTACGTCGTTAAATGATACTGCCGCCCATTGACACACTAAACGCCAGATACCTAGCAAGTGTTGCCATTTAAGAATTGTCACGGTATTTTCTTGAAAGACCCTAAGTGAGTGGGAGTGAACTTTGTAGCTACATCTGTGTATTTTTCATATAACATTTGAGTATTTTGATGATAAGTTTTAGATGAATTTTAATGAATGACTGTGTATGATTAAAAAACATCTCTTAAGTATTGGTACGCTCTTTTCTTGAAGGATCGAAGCAAACTTTGAGTCGAATTGGTTCCGAAATACTTCAGTGGGCAGCTGGTTCCACATAGTGGAGGTTCGGGGCTGAACTGCCTTAAAAAACGCTCAGTTGTAAAACGACGGATGTCGGAGTAATACGCATGTAATTTTGTATTCTGCCTCGACGTCTGATGAAACTCAGCAACAGCTCTAATTATTTATCCAATTATTTTGAATTACTCTTGCTTACATTGTAGTATAACTGAATATTATTGTTTCATACAAAGATCAATCATAAAGCGAACAATACGATATAATGAATCTATGAAAATCTTGAACAAAGCTTCGTATGTGTGAAATTTGTAGCCACATCTGTGTTGAAGTTTCAGGTATTTTAGTGGGAACACCACGCAAAATAAGTAAGTTCTACTTTGTTCCCACGAGAATGTAAGTGGGTGCTCCTATTTCACCATGCCTCCTGCTGATAGAGTAAAAATCTTTGTTTTTAATTTATTTTATTATTATTAATTACTTAAGATGTCATGTGGAACATGGTGTAACGGATGCAGCGTTACATCGTTACGTCCTTACAAACGTTTTGTAAAACAAAAAACTTAGCGATTAAAAAGAGTAGCGGAGAGTTTATTGGCACTCCTTCCCTTCCGTTCTACGCCCTTGATTTGAGAACTGGCACTAAATGTAAAGTTATTTCCTTTTTTTGACGTTCATAAGTGTACATTGTGTTACCTATATGAATAATAGTGACCTTTCATAATTATTCCTCTGTTTCTGTGACCCACAAAGTGTCTTGGCTTTCGAAATGAGAATCTTCCTGTTCTACTTCCCGCCAATTTCTGGCTATCAGCTGCAGCAGGTCTTCTTCCACTACGTCGATCCAGCGATACCTAGGCCGACCTATTGGTCTTCGACCACTAGTCTATGCCTTCAACGCCCGATCTTGGCCCAAGCGCTTAAGGTGCCCCAGTCAACGTAGTCGATGGGCCTGACGTATTCGCCTATAATGTTGGGCTGTTCTCTCTTTATTTAGGCATTTTTTCGGACTCCCCATGACCCGTCCTCCCTTCTTGCCGGCCCCAGGCTTTTACGCAGTATTACTCGTTAAATTTATAAAGTGGTAATGGCACAACAATTATTACAGAATGGCAACCACGAGATTGGTAAAAGGAAAAAAGGAAGACAGAGATGGGCAGAAATTTCATAGGAATCGGTCGAGTCGTTTCACGACACGAGAATTTTATATATCAATATATGAAGTAAAAGAAATTTAAATTTCAAAAATTCCAAAATGGTTTTCCATTTTTTTCCCACAAAGTTTTTTTTTTAGGGAGAGAAAATATTTCTTTTTTTTTTTTTTTTTGTTTTTATAAAAAAAAAAAAATTTTTTTTTTTTTTTTTTTTTTTTTTTTTTTTCTTTTTTTTTGTTTTTTTTTTTTTTTTTTTTTTTTTTTTTTTTTTTTTTTTTTTTTTTTTTTTTTTTTTTTTTTTTTGTTTGTTTGGGTGAGTGTGGGGGGGGGGGTTGGGGGGCGAAAAGAAAAAAAAAAAAAAGAGAAGAGATTTTATTTTTGTGTTTTGTTTTTGTATTTTTTTTTTTTTTTTTTTTTTTTTTTTGTTTTTTTTTTTTTTTTTTTTTTTTTTTTTTTTTCCCTTAAACAAAAACCCCCACCTTAGCTGGGGGGGGGGGGATAGGGGGAGGAGAAAAAAAAAAAAAAAAAAAAAAAAAAAAAAAAAAAAAAAAAAAATTATTTATTTGATCAATTTTTTTTTTTTTTTTGTGTTTTTTTTTTTTTTTTTTTATAAAAATAAAAATAAAAGAAAAAAAAAAAAAATAGGGGTGGGTGTGTTTTTTTTTTTTTTTTTTTTTTTTTTTTTTTTTTTTTTTTTTTTTTTTTTTTTTTTTTTTTTTTTTTTTTTTTTTTTTTTTTTGTATTTTTTTTTTTATATTAAAAAAAAAAAAATGGGGTTTTTAATTTTTGTGGGGGGGGGGTGTTTTTGGGGGGGGGGGGGGGAAAAAAAAATAAAAAATTAAAATTTTTTTTTTTTTGTTTTTTTTGGGGTGGGGGGAAGAAAAAAAAAAAAAAAAAAAAAAAAAAAAAGAAATAAATGAGACAAGAGAAGGGGGGGGGGGGGAAAAAGAAAAAAAAAAAAAAAAAAAAAAGGGGGGATTTATAAAAAAAGGGGGGGGGGGGGGGGGGGAATTATGGAAGGAAAAAAAAAAAATATAAAGGAAGTAAGAAAAAAGGAGGTAGACTAGCTGACTTCATCGGCAAACGTTGTTTTGCCATATCTATATATTTTGGGGGTTTTTTTTTTTTATTTTTTGTGTTCTTTGTTGGGGGTTCGTGGGGGGGGGGGTGGGCGGGGGGGGGGAGGGGGGGGGGGGGGTTTTATTTCTAGGCAACATTTTTTTTTTATACTGTTTGTTTTTACAATAAAAGAGTAGACTGGCTTTTTTTTTTTTTTTTTTTTTTTTTTTTTTTTTTTTTTTTTTAAAAAAATTTTTTTGGAAAAAAAAAAAAAAAAAAAAAAAAAAAAAAAAATTTTTTTATAATAAAATAAAAAAAAAAAAAAAAAAAAAAAAAAAAAAAAAAAAAAAAAAAAAAAATTATTTTTTAAAATTTTTATAAAAAAAAATTAGGTTCTTAATTTATTCTGCGCTCTTTAGTTATTAAACAAATCGTAAGGCTAAAAAACCTAAATCTATACAATTCCTCGGTCATTAATAACTGTTAATCGTTTTGGCTGTAACCCAAGCGTGGACATAATTCGTGTGTGTCCGCGACATAACCGTAAATTAATTGGAAAAATTGCTTTTCCTCGATTTTTCGTCCCATTTATAATGTTCGAATGGGGGAAATATGTCGATAAAGTGCTTGGGAAAGTATACTTACTGATATACCTGATATAGTCGTTTATATAAATCCTAATATATATAAATTACGTGTCACGTTGTTTGTCCGCTATGGACTGCTAAACTACCGAACCGATATCAATCAAATTTGCACACCGTGTGCAGTTTGATCTAACTTAAAATATAGGATAGCTTACATCTCAATTTGTAGCCGCAATATTATTTTATTGCAAAATATTTGTTTATTATATTTTGATAGTCATAATTCTAATAGATGGCGCTGTGTTGAAAGAACCAACTTTTCACATAAGCTACAATTTAATGGCATAACCACCAATAAAGCATGGTGGTCCCCATGACTGGTGTTCTCCTACCGTTTCCCTTTAATAGTTTACTGCTATGTAATATAACAAAAACCTTAGCTACAGCAACGCTTGGCCGGTCTACTAGTATTATATATATCCCATGACTTTTAGAATCAATACAAATATTATTAAGAATAAAAAAATATATATTTGCAAGCGTGGGGCAAAAATTATAGGTACTTATGTCCAACGGGATTCGGGTTAAAAAAATGCTAAATGAAACTAATAATCATCAAAAAACAAGCTGCCTAAGCAAGTGACAGCTCCCTTTTTTTATTTTTGCGTAGTTCTAATCCAATGCTTATGTAAAAAAAATAGCGGTATATCTCGCTTGTCCATGGCACTGAAATATTTATTTTCGTCGTATATCATAAGACAAGCGGTGAGGTCTAAATAATAATTTTATTGATTTAATATTTTTTATTTATTTTTTCCTTTCATAAATTATCTAATTTACCTTTAATTTTACCTTTTTGTATTATTATGTATTCCATATTTGTTATAACTATAGTATTTTTTTGTTATATTTAATTCATGCTATCTGTAGGATTGCGAATAATAATAAATAAATATAATATTCCGATATTTCTATAGTCTATGGTATTTTTGCTGTCCACTTTGGCTTTTTTATTTCTATCTAGATTATTTTGTTCAGCCCTGTGATCCTGTAACCCAGTTTCAAATTCGGTTCAGTTCAGGTTCGTGAGTGAAAAGTGAGTTACGATTCTCAATGCAGTTCCCAAACCGTACTGGTTTTAGAAACTTTAATTTAAATATTGTTACAGAAACGTTGAAAAATCTACTGTATTCAGAATGATTCAATGTATTCTTGTTATACTATTGCAGTTAATTAATGTTTTGCGTTAAAATTTTGATTGATTTAATTTTAGGCTGTTGTTTTACCCTGTGAAACGTCAGTGGCTTCGTATGTATTATTAAAGTGAAAACAATCTTTAATATTTCAGATCAGGTCGTCCAAAATGTACGGCGTGGTTGCTGGACAAAACCAAGGGAGAGGACAGAAACAGGTAAGATTCGATTCCACAAATGATCGCTGAAATCGAATTCAATTCGACGAAATATAATTAGCGAATGCAAACATAGTGTTAACGTTATTATAGCTTTATGGAATTTTACTATGACTAACTTTTTACCAGCGTTACTGCATGGTAACAGCCAAGTGGAAGCGACACCTATAATCTATGGCAACAATCACTGTGGTTATGACAAACCCAGTCAAAGGTCAAAGATATTGTTTAATGTGACTTCTTCAAATAATTTGTCCGCGGCTTCGGCAAGAGAAGCAAACTAGCTCGACGAGTATTGCGTGTAGTGGTGTGTTTGATTTTTTTAAATGATAAGCTACAATGGAGACAGTTATTTAATTTTTTTTAAATTAAGATACAGCTGTTATAAGCAGTGTTTAATCGTCATAATTTTGGTTTCTTGGTAGTATTAGTCTGTGTTAAAATATTGTCAAAGTTTTGCTTAATCCTCCCTTTATGTTAAAGGAATAACAACACCTTCCTTTCTCTACCCAAATTATATGCCAAGTGATGGAGATCGGTTACAATAGCAAGACTTAGTAGGGCCGCACACCAGGCATACATTTGTTATTTACGGTATTTACGTCGCCACAATCGTTGCGCTACAATTGTATGCATATACAAATGTATTGTATAAGCGCACATCGGAAGCACAGTTGTAGCGTGGCACCGCTTTGAGAATGTCGACATCATCGTCTGATGACGAAGATTTCTTGATGTGGCGATTAATGAGAAAAAAAAGACGTTATTGGGTTCATCCGTTTAATCAAGATTGCACAATGTACGGGAATTTCAAAATTTCGCAAGAATTACAATTCGATGAAGAAAAGTTCCAGTTATATTATCGAATGTCTGAAAACACATACAAGCTATTATTAAATATATAAAATACCCACTTCAGAGAGTGTATTTCGGCTGAAGAGCGTTTGCTCATCACTTTAAGGTATGTAAGATATTAAAAGTAAAAATTGACTTTCAGACTGAGGAGTCTCGTTTGATTGTTGTGCAGGTGACTCATCTGATTGAAAAATTGTACATGGTGCTTGCGAAGGCTGGTATTCTGACTGAGCAATCTCGGTTGCCCTTTGCAACGGACGGTCATCATTTAGAACTTGAGAAAAATTTGTATAAAATGTTGATAAATTTGAATTTGACGAACTCGTATCCAATGATTGACGTGGTAGCTGCCTGTACTTAATGTTTTCTATTAAGTCCAGTACCCCTCTTTGAAAGCTTAATTGCTGTTGCTGGGACATGGATGTCATGTGTGGAACTAAACTTAAAAGAAACATTTCACATGGATTTTTTGGTTGTTTCTCAGATCGTTGATTATTTTCCAGTCTTTGTTTTTTTAGTGTAAAATATTCAATAGTACATCTGTCTGCTTCATTCATGTGTTTCCGAGATTTTGATGGTTGAGGAGTCTGTATTGAGCTCGAAGAATGGACTGGGTACAGACGAACCAGCTGCAGGCGTTTCATTTCTCAGTGAATCTTCCTCGGCAGATGTGAAATCGGGAACATTGTTTGAAGTTTCCTCAATCTGGGATTGAGATTCATGAGATTGGGATTCATGTTCAGAACGTTGTTCATCTTCTTGTACTGGTAAATTACCCTCTTGTGGTCGGTTTTTTGTAAAAGGGTTTAGAAATTTCAAATATGGCGCTAAATAGTACTCCTTTTTCGACCCAGCAGCGGACCCACTTTTAGATTTTGTATTGAGAGATCGTATGTAGGCTGAACGTATGGATTTCCATTTGGACTTACAATCATCACCTGCAATAATCAGTATTATTAATTAAAGTCAAATTACACGAATTGTTTCAGGTACTTGGCGACTGGATCCTCATTTCGAGCAATGTCTTACGTATTTAAAAGAGGTGAAACAACTATTGGAAAAATTATCGATGAAACTTGTGATGTTATATGGACAGTCTTACAGCCAATGTACATGAAAATACCCACAACAAATGATTGGATAGATATTTCAAAAGGATTTCTCGAAAGATGGCATTTACCTCATTGCATTGGAGCCATTGACGGAAAATATATTAGAATGAAGAAGCCTATAACCTCTGGATCTTCATACTTTAATTATAAAGAATATTTTTCTATTAACCTTATGGCGTGTGCAGATGGAAACGGATTATTTACGAGTATCGATGTGGGTGATTATGGGAGGAATAATGATTCAGGAGTATTTAAAAATTCGGGATTAGGCCGAGCATTAAATAATAATACTTTAAATATACCTACGCCACGGCCCTTGCCAGGTGAAGAAGAATTTGGACGGTCATTTCCTTATTACTTTGCAGCTGACGAAGCATTTCCCCTGTCCACTAATATAATACGACCGTACAATAGTAGATCTTTAAACAATGATCGCCGAATATTTAACTATCGACTATCCCGTGGACGAAAGATTGTCGAGTGCACCTTTGGTATGCTAGTGTCTAAATTTCGAATTTTTGAAACTCAAATTTCATGTTCAGTCGACAAAGCAGTCAAAATTGTTAAAGCTGCTTGTATTTTACATAACTTTATAAAAAAGAATGATAATATAATTTTAACTCCAACCGAAAACGGAAATATACTTAACCCCACTACCAATCATATAAATCAAGGCAGACCGAATAACGATGCTACAGAAAATCGAAATTATTTGTGTAATTACTTCTTAAAACCATACGGGCTGGTGTCATGGCAAAATAATTACACAGTGTAGCACGATTAAGTACAAAGAAAGGTAGGTACTTACTCTTTTCATTGAATTTTTCGCCAATCTTAGTCCAAATAATTTCTGTAATCCGTCTGTTACTATAATCATTGAGCGTGTGATTGTATAATACAGGGTTTTTTTCAACCTCTGCAATAAACTCAACGTAAAATTCAATGTTGTCTTTCATTTTTGCAAACCAACGCGACACAAAAAACGAACGTGTTCGATCTTGAATTCGTGTAGCGCGGACAACGTCTCGCCACAAAGTGCGCCCGCCACAAATGTATGGGGGCGATAAATGTGTCGCGTTTCAAATGTAGCGCCACAATTATCGAGTTACAAATGTATGGCTGGTGTGCGGCCTGCTTAAGCTGTAAATGTGGCGCCACCGAACGCCCAATTGAATAATTAATGAAATACAAAAAAAACACCTTTTTCACCTTCTGTTATTTTAAGTCGTATTAAATACCAGTGGCGTAACAATAGGGCAGGGCTGTCAAAATGTCACGGGCCCCGACCCAAAAGATATTATGTTCTATGGATGAATGTGAAGTCTCCAGTACGCATTGGGCTAGCTTGGGCCTCTCGCCTAACAGAGAAGGCCTATGGCCATTAGTGGGACATATATAACGTAATTGAGTACGCTGAAATTCTCGAAGTTTATTAAAATGAAACTGAGTAGGGACGATTTTTACTGATCCAAAAAATTTGCCACGGGCCCCAGATGGTATAGTAACGCCACGGTTTAATACGTTGAATATTTAAAACACAAATAAAACTTAAAATATGGTATGGTAAATAAATTAGTTTATATGTTAAAACGTTTCAAGCTCCAATTTCGCACGAAAATTAAAAAAAGTTACTTTAAAATAATTTTGGATAATTCACACAGTATTTAAAGATATTGCGTGAATTGTCCAAAATATCAAGTAAGACAAATCTACCATCTGCGAGCTATTCTGGCGTGCGCCGCCAAAACCGCTAGAGTTACACATTTGTAATGATGGAAATGTTTATATTAAATAGTCAATATCTTTAGTAGTTTTTTTCTACGCCACGCTAATATAAGCTACTCGAAGTACTAATTCTGCGCAAACGAAGTTGCGGGCACCAACTAGTCGTAGTATAACTCGCAGCGGGAAAATATCGTGTTTAAATCTTGTCCCCTAGAATAGAACTAAAGTCCAACTAAATCCAGAACTAATGAGATTAAAGTTTAATATTTAAACACTTACTTGGCAAAGACACTGCAACTTAAAGTATGTATTACTCAAGAGACGCGTTCGAACTAAAGTTTAAAATTTGTTTAGTTACACAATTTACAACTTGTGGCTTGGAATTTATAATTAGGCTAAGTGGGGTCTACAAAATCAGACAAATAAAGAAACGCAGACATAAGAGCAAGAACAGGTGTGACATTAGACATTCTCACTAAGAGAGACCAAATGAAATGGAAATGGACGGGTCATATGCTACGGAACTCCCATGAAAAATTGAGAAAAATATTGACGGAATGGTACCCTAGAGAAAACGAAGAGGCTGACCACGCAAGAGATGGGAGGATTAACTGAAACTAACAGCAGACTGGAGAAGAGTCGCAAAGGATAAAGAACAGTGGAAGGGGTTAGAGGAGGCCTTTGCTAAGAGGCACACCATACTCCGAGATATACTGGAGTGAAAATATATTAAAGTTCATATATACAAAATCACAGTTTCGGAATTTAAAGGCTTAATTATATCTATCTATATATATAAAAATGAAACCCGTTTTCCGTTGTCACGACATAACATGAAAACGGCTTGACCGATTTGTCTGATTCTTTTTTATAATATTCCTTGAAGTGCGAGGATGGTTCTTACGGAGAGAAAAATTAAAAAAAATGAATGAAAAAGTCAAAAACAACACTTTTCTATATTCCCATACAAAATATTCGTAATAATATTTAAAGGCAATTTGAACTTTAATACCATATCATAAAGTTCAAGTGTTAGAGGAGGGGTTCCGAGAAGATAAATTTTTATTTTTTGACATAATGTATTTGTTGTATTATCAACTTTCTTTTTTTATCTTACTAGCTAGACCCGTGTCCCGAATAGCAGAATAAGTATTAAGAAAAAAACTAAAGAATCGACTGTTAGGCGGTACGATGTTCGCCAGCCCAGCTAGTTAATAATAATAATAATTCGTTTATTTGCTAAGATAGTGGTGCAATTAGATCGAACAACAAGAAAAATCCGCACAATCAGCCATATATAGAATCGTGGTGGCGCTGGCGTGTAAACAATAGCTCCGTGTATTTTATTGTTTACTAATAGTTTAATCGCGTTATTTCAAATAAAAAGTAACTCAGTGAGGTTTCTTAAAGTTATCTTTGTGGTGGTAATGTTATACAAGTATTTTTTTATGAAACAGTGACAATAATAACAATAAAAATTTTTGCCCCTAACATTTCATATAAAATTATATTTTTGCTTGGAAATACAATTCTTACTCAATCTACAAACTTATAATGTGACAAACTTACCAGTAAAGTGCTATAAACTAGTGACCGATGATAAAAGTGAAGAAACGTATAAGTTAAGTGAATCCTTTGTTCTCCAAGGTGACCCACTTCAATTGAATTGTAACGGATTTTCTAAGCAATCTATACAAATTGAAATATATCGCTTAATTTCATTAATTTGATTGTAATAGTCCAGTTGGCTAATTGTGTTATCTACTTGTCAAGAAATTAACATAAAGCTTGAAACGTCCCGGTTCAAATCACGACGGCTATAAAATTGTTCGTCTTTACTATTATTTTTTATTTTTTATTTTTTTATTTTTTCTCACAATGGAGGATGCCTACGTTACAATAAGAAGAAAAAAGGGAAGATCCATTGAATCCCTTAACATTTCATCTACCTCAACTCAATCGAACTATGACTGTTATGAAGTTAGAAGCTTACCCGACATTTCTACAAGAAATGTATACGAATATTCCGAATTGTTGGAGAAAATAAATCAATTAAAATCAGAATTGGATTTAGCGCACCAAAGAATTGGAAACCCAACACTTGAAAATTCCATGAAAAATATTGAAATTTCAAAACAAAAAGAAACCATAAATAATCTTAAAAAGAAATATTCTACACCTTACAATATTTCTACTCCCAACACATTGTCAGGAAGCAAAAAACAGAGGAAAAAACAAGGTAGGAAAATAAAGAAGAAACAAAAATTAAATGCAAGTTGTGGCAACTTGGAATTATTAGAAACCTCGATGGAGGTTCTTAACGCTGATTCTAGGAGCAATTTTATAAAACCTAAAGAATGTTTACCGTCCTCGAGAGATGGCGCTAGCTATCCAATAGCTGACCAACTGCCTAACACAAAATTCAAGATACATATAATAGGCAGTCAACAATGCCGAGGACTTGCCTCGGAGCTTATACGATCGAGATTTAATACACAATACGGACGCTTTGAAATTAACTCCATCATTAAACCCAATGCAAAAACGTGTGATCTCTTAAGTACAGTTGACGGTTTGGAGGACTGTGTGGGAAATTACCTGATACTATGCCTAGGTGAAAATGATACCAATCCATACCAAATATTTATAGAACTATGCGCTTTACTAAAAATTATCAAAAACAGCAAAATAATTTTATTAAATGTCTGTACCAATAGATTTCTTAATGAAAAATTACTTAATAATATGTTGAAAATGATATGTAATAGTTCTAAAAATTGTTCATATTTAGATATTGAACGTGGTACTTATAAAAGGCAATATCTTACAAGTATATGTAAAAAGTTAAACTATATATTTGACTATGATTACTATACCAAAAAATTTTTGACTTTCAAGAAAAAAAATGTAAAAAAACTATGTAATCGTGGTGACATTCCTAGAAAGGGTACCATACCGTATTATTTTCCCGTGATAAGACCTAGCCAGAACTCACATGTAAACAATAGAGATTTTTTAATGAAGACTCAAGTTCCTCACGAAATGACCTAATAAGCAGCTCTTACTTATTACACCAAAATATAGCAGGACTTCTTAGCAAACTAGATTCTATTGAACTAAATCTTAGCGAAATCAGGTACACTAAAAATACTACTCCTAAAATTTTATGTTTTTCTGAAACTTTTGTAAGAAGAGGCGATGAAAGTAACATGAATCTGAAGAATTTTAAGTTAGCCTCATCGTTTAGTCGGCTAAATAAAAAGCGTGGCGGGGTATGTATTTTCATAGATAAATCTCTCGATATCTCGCCGCTTAGCTTTTGCAACGACATATCAATAGAAAAAACATTTGAATGTTGTGGCACAATAGTACCCGCAATTCAATGCATAATAATTTGTATTTACAGAACGCCCGATTCTGTGGTGGTGTATATTTAGAAGAGATTACTGCTCTGAAAACATGGAAAAGTTTCGGGAATGCCTTTCAAATTTGTCCTGGAGCGAGGTATATGAAGAAAGCTCTTGCGATAAAGCTTTCCAAATTTTTCATGACAATTTATCATTATTTTTTTATCTCTGCTTTCCAGTTATTAAAGTTAATGTTAACAATAAAATGACAACACCCAAGTGGATCACACCAGGGCTTAGAATCTCTAGTAGGCGTAAGAGACAACTTACTTTTAAATATTTTAAAACGAAAACAAATGAAAATAAACAAGCATACAAAAAATATAACAATTATCTCAAAAAATGCGTTGTAGCATCGAAAAAATACACACATTTCGCGTATCTACAAAACGCAAAAAATAAATCTCGTGCAACTTGGCATATTATAAAAGACCAACTAGACCAGAATCGAAGTCCTATAATTGCTAATAAAATCTTAAATGATAATAATCAATTGATATCTGATCCAAATGAAATAGCGAATTTATTTAACAACTATTACATAAATAATAAAACAATTAAGAAACCTAGCACTAATCTTCAAAACGTTCATTCTGTAAACCCATCCTTATTTCTAACTCCTTGTTCATGTGACGAAGTTTTCAAAGCTATAAATAATCTTAATAATACTAAAGCAGCAGGTTATGACTCAATAACAACAGAAGTGTTAAAATTCTCTTCACAACAACTAGCAAGTATCCTTACCCATCTCATAAATTTATCTTTCACACAGGGTATTTTTCCCAGTTCTTTAAAATTATCAATAGTTAAACCTATGTTTAAAAAGGGTAATACAGAGGATATTAGAAACTACAGACCTATAACTTTAATACCAACTTTAGCTAAAGTGTTGGAAAAACTTATGCACAATAGGTTGAGCTCTTTTTTAGGCAAATTCAATGTTATAAATGATGAACAGTACGGTTTTCAAAGAGGAAAAAATACTATCCTAGCAGCTTTCTCTTTAGTTAAGGCAATTGTAGAACATATCGATAGGCGCAAGCAGGTATCTGTAGTTTTTTTGACATGAGCCAAGCTTTTGATTGCGTAGACTACAACATTCTTCTTCAAAAGTGTAGACTTTATGGAATCCGAGGATTGCCTTTAAATTGGCTGGAAAGTTACCTAACCGGTCGTAAACAATATGTTGAAATCACACATACTTCATCTCCTAAACATATTGAAAGGGGGTACAAGTCTGTGGCTATAGATTGCAATAAAGGCGTTCCTCAAGGGAGCATACTGGGCCCATTGCTGTTTCTTCTGTACATTAATGATTTACCAAATTTGGTTACTAATAAATGCATTCTTTACGCGGATGATATCTCAGTGGTTGTGTCGAATGATACTACGCGTAACCACGAATCATTATTGAATGAAACAATAAAGAATGTCACGGAATGGTTGGAAATTAATAATTTAAGTATAAATGTAAAAAAAACCAATTTTATACAATTTCGAAACTATAATAATTGCAGACCTAATAACCTCAAAATCAATTATAAAAACAAGTCAATTGAAGAAGTTGTTTCAACCAAGTTTCTAGGCATAACACTAGACCAAAATCTTAACTGGAAACAACATATTTTAACGATATGCACGCACCTTAATAAATTTGTTTTTGCTTTGAGTCGAACTCGCAAAGTAGCTTCAAAACACGCAGCAATTATTGCTTACCACGGCTATGTTGCCTCAGTTTTGCGCTATGGTATCCTTTTATGGGGAAATTCGGTAGATGTGAGTAAAGTTTTTATTACTCAGAAAAAATGTATTAGGGCTATCATGGGCGTTGGACCTCTTATGAGCTGTAGGCCAATTTTCCACGAACTCGGTATTCTGACAGTACCAAGTTTGTATATCTTGGAAGCAGTTATGACTGTCAAGAAGTATCCAAAACTATTTAATACATACAAAGAAACGTGCTTATATATACCGAGGGATCCAACACGGCTGCGGGTGCCTGCATGTTGCACCGCGCTATATTCTAAAAATTGTAACGCCATGGCTATAAGAATATTTAATCACCTTCCCAGAAGTTATAGATCGCTGTCATGTAATGTCTTCAAAGGGAAGGTGATTGGGTTTCTAAAGTCAAGGTGCTTTTATAGCGTAGGCGAATATTTGGCCTATAAGTTTGACAACAATTGATTATAAATAGCTTGACGTATTATCATGACATTATGTTAATGTTTTTATTATATGACATAGCAAAAATTTATGACATTTGCATGCCTATTTATATATGGCTGATTGTCCGGATATAAAAAATAAATAATGTGATTATAAAATCACATAAGGCTTGATTGTAATATAGTAAAATTCTAATTGTTAATTATGTAATATAAATTTGCACGCTATTATATGTGGCAGAATATGCGGAGTTAAGATTGTACAACCATAAGATTTTTATACCATATTCTTGCAAATAAATGATTATTATTATTATTATTATTATAAATAGGCAAGCAAATGTCATATAATTTTTTTGCAATGTCATATAATAAGAACATTAAAATAATGTCATAATAATAAGTTAATTTATTTAGAATTGGTGACAAACTTATGGTATAAATACTCGCCAACGCTATAAAGGCACCTTGCCTTTAAAAATTTAATCACTAAATTAAGTCAATTAGAAAATAATAAAAAATGTTTTTATATTAAGATTATTATTATATAACTCCGTCTCTGAGTACTATTGTTACCTTGAGTTAATTGAATAATCAAATCAAATTCCATCAAAAAAAGATTTTTCTACGTTAGCCTACGAACTTTTAATCTCATCTAATATGTCTCTTTTCCTCACAGCGGAAACACTATTTGATTGTAAGAGACAAAAGTGTGCTTAATTTTCTGAACAGTTAGATTATCGTCTTTAAATAGAGCGATTTAATGCTTTAATCTTTTGTATTTCAGAATCACGAAGGAGAGAAGAAAACCTTCACAAGTTATTTCACGAGATACTTTCAAAAGAAACCTTCATCTGATAAAGGTAAGTTTAGTTATAATTATGTTATTTTTCAATATCTAATTCAAATGAAAAATGCTTTTTATTTTCTTTACTTTATAAGTGTAGGTTAGCTTTTAGTTAGTTTGTTAGTAATGCCCTCTAGCGAAACGTTGGGATATGTATGGGGTATGTAAGTAACACAAGCTGTCAAGTGCCTCTTCAGTAACAAAATAGGTGGCGCTGCCCATATTTTGTCTATGACATGTAATGAAATGTATATGACATTTTACGCGAGTTTTTTATATAATACTACTAGCTGACCCGGCTAACTTCGTTCCGCCTTTCAGTTTAATAATATCGTTGTTACTTTAGTTAAATTTATTTTAGGATTTCATTAATGTAATAACATCAATACAAATTTTTTGCAAATACATAAATGTTTTAGTTCTTGCCATTGCGAAAGAAGATTGGCAGTTTTACACATTGGGCCTCTTCTCTCTAGCGCCAAAATTGCGATTCTGCATGTTAAATTACTTTCTGATATACAAAATTTTTTGATGAGATTAACAATCGTTATAACCAATAAAAAAGTAGAAAATGGCGGATTGTTTACAAATTTCAATATATAACACAATTTTTTTTAAATACTTAGACCCGAGCAAAACATCACGTGATGTCCCCGAGACTCCTGCATAATCAGTATCATCAAATTCGTGCGACGACATTTAAAACCCAACTCAAGATCAAAGCCATGTTATGCATCTCCTCATTCATCAAGATTGGAATTTCTTGAACTGACACGAATTCGACGTAAAATGATGCGTAGTTTTGTCAACGGATGGCACCACATGCTGTTTGCATGCGTAAAATTAATTTACTTATTTATTGTTATTCGATAACTTATCCGATATTTTATTACTTATTCTGCTATTCGGAGCTGAGAAGAATCCACCTAAAAAGAGATAATTAACATCGGTCCAGCCGTTCTCGAGTTATAAGTGTTGTAACAAACACGACTTTGTTTTATATATATAAGATTAACACTGCACGTAAGATTTCGAATTTTTTACACGTTTATAAAATTGTTGATAAATGACAGAGCTAGGCTGACATGGTTGTTGTATGTTGAAATATGGTATATGTTAAATGAAACACTTAGTTTGAAGCTGGGTGTCAACTAACTTTAATCTTAATATGAGCTTATAACTAACATAAAATTAGGGGTAGTGGAGTTAAGACGCTAACAAAAACTAACTTGGCTTATCTAAGGGTTCATAAATGTATGACACTTCATTACAACTACAGTCAACCTTTTTGGACACTATCGGAAAGGAAAATGTTATATTACAATTTATGAGTGTGGAAAAAACTAAAGGGCACATTTTGGCTTCAAGTATGCGATGATTACTAACATTTGGTTTACGCTTTAAATTATTAACTAAAACATATATATATATATGTAATTACTAATGTTAGGTTACATAACTTGTGTAATAAAATATTAATCTCTTATGTGAATTTCTCAAATAAAGCTTCTATTTATGAAAAGCTTTGGTTTAAAGGTTTTTAATATCGCAATATCAAAAGTCAAATCGTTTATTTCAATAGACATCAAAAGGACTGAATCAAAAAAAAAAAAATTAAAGATGATTCTAGTTGCCCCTTCCAAAAGGTAGTTTCGTGTGAGAAGAATGGGCAAAAACTCCACACTTACTCTTTTAAAATAGGTTTACAATATTTTGTTACATTGTTAAATAATTATATTGAAGACAATGTACTCTTAGAATAAACTACTATACTAAAAAAGTTAGTATAATCGAGTAGGAAAGCATATTTGCTGTAAGTAGACAAAATACCTAAATGACTTTTTCCTGCCATAAATCAGAAAAAAACACGAATGACCTGGGTCCTGTGTCTCTACGATGAAAAAAAATTATACGCGTTGAAAACCTATTATATTATTTTTAGAAGATTAAATCTTATGTAGACAAAATTAGTATTTCAGACATTTTCATTAACAAAAAAATCTGCATTTTTTCTTTAAAATATTATTCTTCCATTTAAAAACTTAACGCTACTTACAGCATTTCAGGGCGTGTGATTTTTACATTCGTTTACTTACAGCAAGTTTAGGGAACCTAAGTTTGGTTTTTTTTTACCATTTAGACATTTTATTTCAACCAAACATAATTACCAAATGACCACTGATTTCTAGATCTAATCATAATTATAAACTAATCTTAATCTAATTGCAATTAAAAGTACCAAATATAAATTTCCTGCATACAGCATATTTACCGCCTGTAAATTATAAGCTTTCCCCGCTACATTTTTCTTCGCTTATTTACACGTTAAAGGTTTGTGAATTTAAAAACTGTTTGCTACGTAACTACCGTCACGTACTTATAGTACCTTTGGATAAAAAGTTTACATTGCAAATGGTGACTGGCAGTTAAATAAATTCCCATTGTTTCAAAATGGTAGCAATATCATGGATAGGTCAGACACTATTAATTTTTTCCGAAATTAATAAAGTTTTTGGCTCTGGTGAACAATTGCAATATGTCTACTTACAGCAAATGTGCTTTCCTAACTCGACATGTTCCTCACTATTTACAAGTAACAAACCTTAGAATATTAACATTAAAGAGTAATAAAGATATTAAAAAACACAACGAAACAGTGTGTGAGATACAAAAAAAAATAATTACATTTGTAGCATTATATAAATTAAAAAAAAAAATAATAATAACAAAAATAACATTTTTTGGTAGCAAAAAATCAGGCAACCAATTGGATTTTGTCCAGGCTATAGAGCCAATCATAGTATTGTCCTTTGGAGCAGGACCAGCTGGCTTCAAAGCATGCTTATCTTGAATATAATCATCGAATTTGTAATATGCTTGACTTTACAAAGTGTACTTTTAATAAAACTTTCATGTGCGTCATTTAGTTTCAAACTGTCGACAAGGTATTTTATGTGAGAAACCAGCTTGCACAGTACCCCATAAATGAATTTTGAACTGTGGCAATCAGAAAGAGGTTGACATTTGATCTTTATTTCTAACTAAAATTGTCTTCATTATTTTACTAAAAAGATGTAGATTCTTTATGACAAGAAATATTTTCATAAATAATTGGCAAGGCACTGTAAAATTAATCTTTTTAAATAGTTCCCTAGTAGATTCGCACACGTAGATTATAAATGGCTCTGCTCTTATTTGCAAAATAAATATGGATTCTATGCTCACACCCGACTCGTAATGCCGTAAACAATATTTGAACGTACTAAAATGCCAAAGCGCAGTTCTAATTGTTCTTATTGTCTGACGCAACTACCTCAGCCGAAAGAGATGTATATGAGGTCCCCAGTACGACTCGTCTAGCGATGCTGCGATGAATCGCACATATTAAGAAAGTTGAGCGTACAAATAAGCTTTTCACTCCATACGGCTCATTTACAATATTTATAACTTGCTCTAGTTGTTTTGAAATATACTTATACAGATAAAGCATGATATAATGTATATTAATACTTCTATTTTCTAACATATAAAGCATGGATCAGTTAGTTTACAGAAAACGGATTCTAATTTATACTAATAGTAACAAGTCTAAACTAATCTACTGGTAAATTTATTGATTTGTCCAATTACCTTTCTTACACTTCTTATAAAATAACCATCGTAAAAATGTACAAAAGCATCAGGACTTTTATAAATTACATTTATTTGTAAGCCGGCGTTCTTCTTGAGAAACTCCCCGACACCAATCGATTTCTTCCAGGCGCACAACCTGCGGTGAAGGAAAACATGTGAGGAAACCAGCATGCAAAAAGAAAAAGCCGCAGAGGTGTCAGGAACAGGAAGTTGAACAACTGCCTATAGATTGCACAGATGATCATGAAAGAACAGAAATCTGAGGCCCAGACTCAAAATAGAGCCCCTGATTTACTTATTAACAAATGCTAAAGTCTAAGTAAAAAATATTTACATATAATAAAAATTTAAATTTATGTCTGACAAAACATTTAAATGAGTACGTAGGTATCAGCAAAGGTTACCAGAGTCAGCAATAATCGAAATCATATTAGCAGAAGCAGCTAATTACTGAGTGCTAAAATATTGAAATAGAAACATGATCATCGAAAAAGAATGTTTAAAAAAGTATAGAAAAGGTAAATTGAAGGCATTTTAGCTGTGAAAAACTTTAAACGAATACTTAACCTTATTTTTATTGTATAATAATTTATTTTCTCTTTTATAATTTTAATGTTTCTTTAAATGTTCTGCACACTTGTGATTGACGCAAGTATTGTGTTTTTGCATGTCATGTGTTCTCTGTAAGTGTTTGTCTGTGTCATTAGCGTGCCTTTTTAAAAATATTTTTTTTTTATGAAAGTATAGTTCATACTAAATGTAATAAAAGTAATGATTTTTTGCTTAATTAATTAATTTGTTTTGTTATAGTCACATGCATTTGTCGTAATCAAACCAGAAAGTAATTAATACAAGATAAATCAAATCATGAAAAACATTGTTTGAATTTGAGTACTTTTAAAGAAAATTCCAATTTTCAATAGAGCAAAGAATTCCACAAAATAGTGAATCGAAAAGAAATGAAAAACCTTTGGCAGCCGTGCACCGCAATATCAGAGATTGGTTCAGAAAGAAAGCCCCTTTGAGGTTTTAATTGATAAACATTGCTTCTAATTGAAAAATGTATTGATATACATTTTTTCATTTGTTTCAATTTACTACAGAATAGTTAACATTTACCCTTTTTCTTGCTACTGCGTTGTACATTTTAATTTTAATCGGTTATATTGTTACAGATAAACTATGTGTATCATATATGCTATGTTAAATAAATAAAAATAAATGAGATAAATATTTTAGTTATGCGTGCATTGTATTTTAACGAGCATATTAGTAATAATTTTTTTTGAAATTATTTAATATACAGCGATTGCCTTTTTTATAAAGTATTAGGCAAACGGACATGAGTCTCACCTAGTACCACCCATGGACACACCCAATGACAGAGAGCTCGCGAGTGCGTTGCCGGCATTTTAAGAAACGGTACGCTCTTTTCTTGAAGAGCCCTACGTTGAATTGGTTCAGAAATACTTAAGTGAGTGACTTCCACATAGTGGTGGTGCGCGGCAAATTTCATTCTTAGAATAGAACTAAAATTGTATTATTTGTTAGAAATAGCAGTGTTCTCCTAATACAATCAGGAATTTGTTTCGAGACAACAACACAGTTTGTATGATATTACATATTATTAAACAATAAATGAACAAGGTGTCAAAATCGTAGAGCGTTTACATAATTTTCTTGCTTCGTAGAAATTTCACTGCAGACTTAATAAATATTTTCCCTCTAGCTCACGACATCATAGGTTAACACGCGTGTAAGGCTGTTTAAACACTTAGACATTTACACGATATTACAATGGGCGGGGTAGACACTGTACGATGTATAGAAGATCGAAGACGAGCCAAGGCTGTACATTTTGCTCACTCAGGCTTTCTTAGTTTTGTAATCATGGCGATTTCCTAAATCGCTGGAGTTACGCCCCGAGACTATTGCCAGACGCAGGCTCTCTTCAACATTTATTTAGCATTCGTTTCATAGCAGTTAACATTTAATGATTTTGCATATATTCTATTGTTGTACGCGAGTGGTTAATGTAGAGTAAAATTAAAATCCTCTATTATTTAAACTACGATGACCCAGAAACCGTGCATTTGGTCCTTCGAGCCGGATATATACATGTATACCTTACAGTTTCTAACTTAGCCTGGATGTTTCGTAAACTTATACGAAAAGGCTACGTGTCGCTATTGAGGATCTCAGTGGGTAGTGATTAAGTTGGTCAACAATAAATTAATCACAGAGGTGATATGATCATTGAAGTATATTGACACTTTCTAATTTGAATATTAATATCATATGAACATTTCAAAATCATTTTCAATTTTGAAGATGGATCATCGGACGTCAAGGTATAACACTAAATTCCATCCGTACCACCACGTCCGTCGTTCCACAACTGAGTGTTTTTCAGGAAATTTTTGCCGCACAACACCAGTGGAACATGTGGAACCAGCTGCACACTAAAGTATTTCCGAACCAATTCGACTTAGGGTCCTTTAAAGATCGTTTCGATTCTTAAAAGCCCGGCTATGCATTCTCGAGTGTCTATGGACGTCGCTATTACTTAACATATCTGCTCGTATGCCCCCTGATTTTTGGTATACCAAAAACTCGTTTGCACTAATACTTCTTACGTTTCTATTATATTTTTTTTTTCGTTAGACCAAAGTCCTTTGCGTGGTATAAAAGCAAAGGGCCCTAAGCGTTCTTGTACAAAGGGCCTTTTACAATATCTAAGCCTGTATTAAGTTTAATAGCGCAATTAACATCTTAAAGCCGAGCTGAGCTCAATTTATCGTAAATTACCTTAAGCTTTCACCTGCCGCGATTAAAATGTTTCTTACAATGAAAATGTATATTAATCAAATATTGATATACTTTTATAATTTATATTGCACAGACATATATATCCATAAAAATATATAACATACATACCTCTTTGTAAGTCCAGCCTGAAGGTGTTTGAACAGGTTCAAGTATTACGTAAGCACTATAGGTTGGTCTTTGATTTTCTTATTTGGTGATTACGTCAACTGTAATTATTTACTTTTTTACACATTACCCACACATTGTCTATGCTTTGCTTTGCTTACTTTTGCTGACAAGAAGGGGAAGGGGGAGGGAGGGGTGATAAATTGTAGTAAATCTGCTTACGTAATACTAGAACGGCCCCTTTTTAGTATAATAAGAATTTTTATACTTTGCTCTCTCTAGGTCGGTAACTCATGTATCATAACTCAAGTATAGTCGTCAGCTGTATAATGAGATCTGGTGCGAATTTTCACTCACCAATTTCGATCCTGCGCTTCTTTTACTGTGTATAGGAGGACGTCGAGTCTTTGACTTGATCATCCATCTCGTTGGCGAACGTCCATGCAACCTTTGCCTTCAGTGTTACCAGTCACGATAAGCTTATCAGCCTTGCGATTCTGTAACTCACTTTTCGAACTCACACAGCGGTTTTCGCATCGGCGGTCGCTCTCAAATCAGTCGTGAAGCAGTCATTTTATGATTTGGCATTCTGAAAGGGTGTAAGCCTGTAGTTTATTGTTTATCGTTATCGTATCTTTGAATTGGAACGTGCCATAGGCTATGGAAATTGAGATTTTGACTGATTTCGTTATGAATATTCAAACATTGTATCCATGAAACCGTCATAAAGTTTAGATATTCTTTATTCTATGCAATAGGAGGCAAACGGACAGGAAGCTACCTGATGCTAAGTAATACCGCTGCCCATGGACACTCACATTGCCAGAAGGCTCGCAAGTGCATTGCCAGCCTTTTAAATTGGTACGCTCTTTTCTTGAAGGACCCTAAGTAGAATTGGTTTTAAAATACTTCTTCTTCCACATAGTGGTAGTGCGTGGCAAAAACAGCTTTAAGAAACGCTCAGTTGTGGAACACCAAGGCAGAATGCAAAATATTACCTCAACGTCCGATAGTGAATGTCAGCTGCAGGTATTAGTCCGAACAATTCCTCTGAACACTGTGCATCTCCACATCATCTCCACATCTCTACGCAACGCCAACGCTGCACAGAAAGGGACTGGTCGTTGATAATTCGATTCGCACTTCATTGAATACGGTGAAGCGGAAGGAGCTGATTCTCCCCCTGATTCGTTAAAAGAAAAAAATTTTTTTTATTGAATTATCGTGCAAAAAAGTTTTGAAATAGTACCTTTGTATTATTTTTCTTTAATATTTTTTAAAGCTTAGTTCAGACTATCGATTCAGTAGGCAGGAGGACTCTCGAAGTAGAATTTGAAAGCAATAAATCCAGTTTCCGTAACACCACTCGTTCGCGACCTCGTTTAGGTATGGATATAATTATCGATATTTTTTTGACAAATAAGTTAAAGTTAATAACATACATGAAAAGCCGAGAAATGTCCAACTCCTATGTACTGTTATATTCTAAATGTTTTTGAAATGACATTCAGCAGTCATTATTAATAATGATTTTCAATGTTTTAATTATTGATAATAATACACTTATTAATAATATCTAGAAGCAACGCTCATAATTGACCTATTTTCATTGTTATAAATTGCTCTAATGATTAAGAATTATTAGATTATACAAAATATTATAATGGATTTTTTGTCTATTCAAAAATTTCAGTTTCCCAGTTATTATAAAAAAGCCCGTACGGTCTCATGGCAAATTGTTCTGCGAATCATATTTTTTAATAAGTAATACAATGCGCAGAGGCGTTGAGAAGTTGGAGAAAGTGATCGTGGTTGAAGACAGATGGCAATAGATCACGTGGCCGATCACCTACCAGATAGACGGATCAAGTGAAAGACTCATCGTACTCAAAACTGTACACTGTTAAAAGAGAGGCGCTGGACAGAAACCGCTGGAAACATTGCCCGCTCCATATGTTTCCTTGCTCTTCACAATCAGACATGAGCTACCGCCTGAAGAGAGATAAATTTACCTGAAACGGGTGTTGTTCTATTAGAAACCAAAGCATTGCAGGTTTAACGAATTTACTTGTGGCGGCGTCCATGCGTCGGGTAGTCTCTCTCCCTAAAATATGGCGAGGGGGCCGATGGCTGGCCATGCGTCATACTCGTGAACGGGTGCTACTTGTGGTGACTGGTCGTACTTGAATTCCTGTATGCGGTGATGTTAATTATTTCGACTATGTGTTTGCGTGTTGTTCCCACGAGAATGTAAGTGCGTGCTCCTATTTCACCATGCCTCCTGCTGATAGAGGACAACTCTTTGTTTTTAATTTATGTTATTATTATTAATTACTTAAGATGTCACGTGGAACATGGTTGAATGGTTGCAGCTCCTTACAAACGTTGTGTAAAAAAAAAACAAACATGGCGATTAAAAAGAGTGGCGGAGAGTTTATTGCCAGTTCTTCTCTTCCGTTCTACGCCCTTGATTTGAGAACTGGCACTAAATGTAAAATTAGAAGCATTGATATGTATTTCTTTACTGACAAGTCATAAGTGTACAATGTGTTACCTATATGATTAAATGATTTTTGATTGATTGATTACTCATATTCATCATAAAGAGTTTCGACACGATTACATCACTAGTATTTCGAGGAGGTCAAGTGTTGAATTTTAATTTTAAACAAGTGCGCAGTGAGCAAGGAGCTCGCTAATGAGAGTATACCTGTGCCTAGATTAATTACCGACCTAACCACTGTAAAAGTTTAGTCTCGTGGGGTATGGGGGCAGACATTTGTATGTATAAAAAAAGTTCTGTATACAATCGCCCGTAAATATTCGGTTATATTATCGGCTAATGTCTGCCATCTCGTGAGATCCCAAAAAATATTTTACTCTATTAAAAACCAAAGTAGACCTTCCAAAAAGTATCAATAATACGGTAATTTTGTCCATCACCAAAGTTATCTCAAAACATCTTGAGTTACTACAATAATTTAACTATTTTTTAACGTTCAATACTTGTTTACCTATAGGAAATAATCTAGAATATAGAATATCGGAAGTATTTCCGCACCAATTCGACTTAGGGTCCTTCAAGAAAAGAGCGTACCAATTCTTAAAAGACCGGCAACGCACTCGCGTGCCCATGGCATTGAGAGTGTCCATGAGCGGCGGTATCACTTAACATCAGTTGAGCCTCCTGCCCGATTGCCCCCCGTTCTATAAAAAAAAAAATAATTTGAGTTTGAGTTAAGTGACACTTGGACTAGGACATTCTCGGAAACAATAATGTCATACTGCAAAAAAGAATGTCTGAAAAACTAAAGGGCTCATTTATTACTACCAAAACTGAAGCTTTACAATTTGTACAAAATGTAAGGTTTGGTTTGAGCTTTTAATTATGAACTAAATATATTTATGTAACTTTATGCCGCCGCCCATGGACACTCACATGAAGGCTCTCAAGTGTGTTGCCAGCGTTTTAGGTTGGTACGTTAACTTAATTAGTTAAGTTAGTTAGTAACGTAAGCGTTAGGTTACATAACTCGGGTATTAAAATTTTGTTTAGAAATAAAATAAATCAGTGGCTCTTCTTTAAATGCGCACATAGAAAAAAATCCCTTTGGCGCACAGCCGGGACTCGAACCTACGACCTCAGGGATGAGAATTGCACGCTGAAGCCACTAGGCCAATACTGCTCTAAACTTTTGTTTACTGAAAGATAAAGTTATAGTTTAAAATCCATTTCTATTTGTGTCTGTCTTGTATTAATGAAGGTTTGTAGTGAAACAAGTTGGCTCGTTAATGTCACAAAGCAAACTCCTTGTGGTCTACCGTTTGAGGTCAAGTTTGGGTGAATTATAATAGTATTCCACCGTTCTCACTTCCCACTGGTCTATTAAACGAAGTTGTGCATACAATTATGTGAAACTATAATAAAAGTTTTTTATTTCATATACTTTACATTACGTACATTTATATTTCTATCATCTTATTCTTTCCTAAATAACCTGTGTGCCCTATTTTGGCAAATCCTGCTCTAAATCCTGCCATTCCTGTCTGCACTGTACCACTCTCTGACATGTACCACATGCTATTTCCTTAATTTGGTCTATCCATGTTCTAAATTGTATTCCTCTTGTGCGTTTATTGTACCTTGGGCACCAGTTTAATACTTTGCTCCACTTTTCTGTTCCCCTTGCCATGTGCCACGCAGTTTTCCACGTTTATTTATTTTAATTGTGACATCTGCTACCTTAGTTATTCTTCTTAATGTAATCAATCATTTTTTGTAATCACTTTTCTTAGTTAGAACTAAAACAAAGTACTTAATAACAAAAATAATAATAAAAATAAGTAGTAAGCTATCAAAATATAGCGATATCGTTTTAGCTTCAAATAAATTTATTTTAAATGTAGAATTAAAGATCATTTTAGTATATTTTTAATTTATTTTATACTGACGTTCATAAGTGCATTGTGTTAGCTTAAACCTAACGTATGAATATATATGTATTTTTTTATTCAAGTTACTATTAACGCTACACAGGAAATATGTAATCTAACATTAGTTAAGTTACATATATATATTTAGTTAATAATTAGAAGCGTAAACCAAATGTTAGCAATACTTGAAGGCAAAATGTGCCCTTTAGTTTTTTTCCACTCTCATGAATTGTAATTTAACATTATCCTTTCCGATAGTGTCCAAAAAGGTCGAATACACTTGTTTTGAAGTGTCACTTAGATTTATGAACCCTTATATAAACCAACTTAGTTTTTGTTAGCGTCGCAACCCCCTAATTTAAGTTAGATATAAGCTCATATTTGAAACGACTAAAGTCAGTTGTTACCCAGCTTCAAAGTTTTTCATTTAACATATAGATATATCTACAACATATCTACAACAATCGCATCTGAACGTAACTCGGGCTTCTTGATTTTATATAGCTTTTATAGTATGTTACCAGTGGCACTACAAACTTTCGAACTTTCTTAAAAATATGAAAAAAGTTTGGTTTCTAAGTAATGTCTGCTTGGGGTTCAAATGGAACAAAACCATTTAATTGAACCACTATCGAATCGAACTGAACTTCAATTGGCTAGTGAAAAGAACATTTGAAGTTTACTTATCATAGCTTCCTCTAACCGTTACGTAAGTATCATTGAAATTTGAAAGAAAACCCAAGCTGAAATTAGAGTGAAACAAACACACTTGACGTGTAACTTACAATTTATTTAAACCGGGAATTATAAGCTGGGTTCTCAGACTAGGATAATCTTATTTGGAGCTCATTTGGTATGCAATCACGACCACAAAACGGATTATACATATTACAATTAACAAAAAACTAAATATGTTGAGTGTATTTTTAATTTTAGAACGATCTAATTTTGATGCTTTTGTCTTTTTTTTATAGAACAGGGGGCAAACTGTCAGGAGGCTCACCTGATCTTAAGTGATACCACCGCCCATGGACACTCCCAATGCCAGAGCGCTCGCGAGTGCGTTGCCGGCCTTTTAAGAATTGGTACGCTCTTTTCTTATGTTTTAACGCTATGCTGGCATACAGACTCGTCTCCTGAAGCTTTATCCTAAAATATATTGTAATTTGAGTATGTATCACTATTAATTGTTCTTTTTAGACATCAGGTTCCTATTTCTCAGTCTCACATAGTACAGGGCATATTAAGGTAATTTTGTGTTACTAGCAAGTTAACACTTCAATCATCAATGTTTGTCATTTGTCCTTTAGAATATATCTGTCAGTTGTCATTGTCAGTATAATAAGTTTTTAACTCTTACTGTAGTA
This sequence comes from Pieris macdunnoughi, assembly GCA_905332375.1. Classification (NCBI taxonomy): domain Eukaryota; kingdom Metazoa; phylum Arthropoda; class Insecta; order Lepidoptera; family Pieridae; genus Pieris; species Pieris macdunnoughi. The sequence goes on from CAJOBZ010000047.1 coordinate 697,535, forward strand.
ATAGTAATTTCGTATTATTAATGAAGCAATGACGTTCTACCTTCCATTCTCCACACGTAATCCTTTACTTTCTTGCTGGTGGTGGCTGCGTTCCTCTCTCTCACTCTGTCTATTATTTAACTTTCACCATTAAAAAAAAACTGAATTATACATTTATAACATCTTCTCAATCTGTCCTATGAAAGGGAAAATATTCTTATTGGGCAACTAATAGGAAAATAGTTTTATTATAAAATGCAAGAGTTATGTAGAATTTATTACGTTAAGTACCATTAACATGTCAAGAGGAAGGGATTGGCTGCCCGCGACGCAGGGAATCCTAGTGTCCCCCACACAAGGATGCACTAGTGCACTGTCTTTTTAACTAAACATGCTTTTTCTATACTAATATTATAAAGAGGAAATATTTGATTTTTTGTTTGTTTGAAATGAATAGGATACTGGACCGATTTCAAAAATGCTTTCACTGTTGGCAAGCTACACTATACCCGAGTGACATAGGCTATGTTTCATTTTCAAAAAAATTAGGGATGCTTACTAAAACTTGAATAATCTAACCCAAGGTGTAAAAAAATAAACAAAAAACTTCCTTCAATCGCGTGCGCTGCGAAAACTATTAATGATAGAACAAAATGATGTATTAAAATTTTTTAGGACACATCACTATCTATAAAAAATTTCACGACATGTCTCTATCTTTTATAGTCACGTCACAATAAGCGTCCTTTTATTAATTTTTTTTAATTAAAATACCACCGCTTGAAAAGGCTCTTTATTCGTACTTAAGTATTGATCCTTATCAAAATAAATACCAACGTTTCACGTAAGCTACAATTTAATGGCATAACCACCAAAAAAGCATGGTGGATTGGTGTTCTCCTGCCGTTTCTCTTGAATAGTTTACTACTATGTAATATAACAAAAATCTTAGCCACAGCAACGCTTGGCCGAGTCTACTAGTTATTAATAATAGTAATAGTTTTTTCTTTCTATTTATTCCTTAATAAATTTCATACAGTCTACGATTATTGTGACCTATTTGTAAGTTAAAACACCGAAGCCACTTTTCTTAAAAGCCAGTTTTATCGCAGAAATTGAAAAGCATTTTCCACCAGGAATAATATTGGGAACTAGGCACTGAATATTGTATAGCGGTTACTGACTGGCCGATAAGCCCGCAGGGATCACTCGACTTGCCTCACTTATGGCTTGTTTTTGGTTTATACATTTTAAATGAGTGAATTTTATTGAATCGTCATGTTTAAAAAACTTTCATTAATGATTAAACTACTGATGCCTATATAAAGATGGCGCTTTCTTAAACAAGATATTTTATAAGAGTTATTTCATATTTTTTTATCAACCATGAATACGTTTTATATTGTTTTATTGTCACAACAAAACATAATAAAAAAATTTTCTTCATTTGGGGTTCAAAAGTGTACATAGTAGTGTATACACACGCGCGTGTATATAACTAGTATATTATGATAAACATTTCTAAAGAAATTAAATGATTCAACAAATAAAATCAGTGGCGCTAAAATCTTTTTAGGTATGGCCTCAGATTTCTCTATCTGTTTCATGAGCATTTGTCAATCTAATAGGCAGATGATCGGCCTCCTGTGCCTGACACACGCCTTTGACTTTTTGGGTCCAAGGCAAGCCGGTTTCCTCACGATGTTTTACTTCACCGTTCGAGCGAATGTTAAATGCGAACATAGAATGTCTATTGGTGCACATCTGGGGATGGACCTCAGGGATGGAAGTCGCACGCTGAAACCACTAGGCCAACACTGCTGATTCAAAAAAGAAAGACAATTTATAAAAAAAACTTTCACAAATAATGGTTGCGGCATTATTTACCACTTGAAGGATGATATCATTAATTAACATCTCCAGAGATCTGTTTTTGGCTTGAAATATAAATAAATATAATGTTAATCATGTCAGAATGCGATATTCCACATTGACGTCAGGCTCCAGAGCGATTTTTAAGACATTTCTTGCCAGGTATTTCCGAACGACTTAGGAACTTTTAAGAGAAGAGCGTAACACTACCTCAAACACTGGCACCTTACTTTTATGTAATAGGAGGCAAACGGGCAGGTGGCTGACCTGATGTTGAGTGATAATGTCCATGGACATTGCCAGAAGGCTCGCAAGTGCGTTGCCGGCTTCAAAGGCCGATTTGACGCTCTTTACTTGCAAGCACCCTGGTGTTGCAGATGTCCATAGGCGGCAGTAAGCATTAGTTTCCATTCAATATCAAAACATCACTAATAGGCCGCAATATACTCCAAGAAACTATGCGCGGACAAAGGCACATTATCAGCCGTATCATCAGAAACTAAAACGTTTTCATGCACTTTTCAAGTCTTCTCAAACAAACGTTGAAGTGTTTTCACTCAGCGATATATTTTCGTTTAAAAAGAAATGTTATGTTGTTTCACTGAAACAAAGAAAACGTTTAAATATTGAAAACAAGTAAAATAGCTTTATTTTCTGGAGCGAGCCAGGGATGTACTAGGTTTGTGATGACTAAAATGTAGGATTTGAGCAGGAACATTTTCTTTTATTTTTTATTTATTTTTATTGAAGTTCTTTAGGCGCATGAGGAAATTTTTTTTACAGAACGTCACGAAGATGTGCAGCGTTTTTGTCGAAGAAAAGGGAGTATATAAGTAAGTAAGTATTTTATATTTTATGCAAAATAATTTGTTGAAATCTCAAATGACAAATTGTAAATTAAAATGCCTTTATTGTCATTTTTATTATTATTTATAAAAAAAAAATATAATTTGTATTAATTTTCGACACTTTTAATATTTTAATGACAATTAAATTCATTAAATTCCTAACATATCTTCCTTTTTCCGGTCCTCTAAGTCTCGGAAATCTAAAGTTTTAGATTTGTATAAATATGAACAAGACTTAAAAATTAGTTTGCCAAAGAAGTTTCACTTCATCATGTGTACGCACGCACTTTTTATAATATAAAAAAATACACTTTGCTTAAAACGTCACATATAGTATTGTCTTTGATTTACATAACCTTTACACATTTAAAGAAAAAACTGTTTAACCGGATTGAAGTTATGTATTATTATAAATAAAATAAATACAGATAAGGCAACTTTCTCTACAGCTGTGACACTTTTTGACATCCAACATCTTTTGTCTTCAGTCACCGTGACCACGCACGCTGTAAAGCACGCGAAACGTCGGATAAATTTAAAACTACAATATACAATTTTAAATTTGACATGAACTTAGGCAATCAAAATACACGAAGAGATAATACAAATCTTAAATAAAACAATTAAAATTACAAAAAAAAAACGAAAATCGATTTTAAAGTGTGAGGGGAGCAACTATGGATATCCAGACCCAGCTCTATTATCAGAATTCTCAATTTACACATCGGTGAGCTTTGACCAAAACGCGTTCTTCGGAAAGGAGGGACAAATGGAATGATGGGATGCCTGGGGTAACTAGAGGGTTTTTGCTTTAAACTTTTACGTTATAAGTTAACTAATTTGTATATTGGGGCCTTAATAGAATAACAGAGGTCCCAATTACAGCCCTGGTGTTGAGACAGTTGAGTGATGGAGTGAGGGTGGCGGTGCGGGCAAAATTCCTTTATTTTTTCGTATTTTTTATTTACGGATTATTTAGAACAAGCGAAAATGCTTAGAAAACGCAAAATGCGGAAATGATACTATAAAATATCTAGATTGTAAATAGAAATGTATTTGAATTGACATGAAACAAAAATGTATAGTATTCTTAACATAATAATAATAGCATTTTGTTTCAGATACTTTACACTTAAAAACATTTATATTTCTATCTCCTTCGTTTAGGTATCTGTGAGCTCAAAGGCCGGCAAATGCCGCTATTCCTGTCTGCAATGTGCCACTCTCTGCCTTGCACCACCTACTGTTTCCTTAGTCTATCCACCTTCTCAAACACAACTGAAACTCACACAAGTACTCTTATGAACATCAACAGGAAAAATGTTTAAATTCTAAATTTACATTTACAACCAGTTCGCAAGTTAAGGGCGTAGAGCGGGCAAGAAGAACTGGCAAGACTTCGCCACTCTTTTTAATCGCCAAGTTTTGAGTCATAAAAATTGTTTGTAAGGCAGAGCGCCATAAATATTACAACTGGAGCAAATCAATACCAAGGATTATCATCATTTAAATATTCGTCAAATTCATAAAAAGCGTTATTGATCAATTTACGTTTAACGAGAGATTTGAGCTTCGCTTGGGAGTTTGTTATAAAAACGAATACAATTTCCATATAAGGAGTGGTATATCTTCTGGAGCCTGGTTGGTCGTACGCTTAAACTAGTTCTGTTTCGAGTATTTTACTGGTGAAAGTCACCATTAGTTTTAAAATCAAGGCTTCAAGAATTTATTGACCAGGTAGGGTCATAATATTTAATTCCTTAAAGTTATTCCGTACCGACTCCCTTGGGGAAAAACAACAAATACCCCGATCAGCCCGCTTCTGCAGCACAAATATGGATTGAACCTCTGCAGTAGCACTCCACAGTAGAATACCGTAGACTGTGAAAGTAGCACACAGCACACAGTATGGTACACAAGTATTCTAAATTGACTTCCTCTTTTTCGTTTATTATATTAATGAGGTAAAAGTTTTACTAAAATTCTACAATCGAATTATATACAATGATATAATTAATGAGATTATTGATAAAAAAGTTTTAAATTCCTTTGTTTAAAACTATTTTCCTCTCGTTAAAAGTTCTACATAAATGTTACGCGTTCTGTTGTCCGGAGTCACTTCGCATAAACTTTCCTTCAGGAAAAGCGTTTTTATAATGAGCGTTCTTCTCAGTGGCATAACTATACCCTCTGGGGCCCGTGGCAAATTCTTTTGATTGGGCCCTATCAGTAAAAATCGTCACGTTGAACTCAGTTTCATTTTATTAAACTTCGAGATTTTCAGCTTACTCAATTACACGTTGTATATGTCCCACTAATGGCCATAGGCCATTTCCTCTCTTAGGCGAGAGGGAATGGTCTCTAGTCCCCACGCTAGCCCAATGCGTATTGGAGACTTCACATTCATCCACATTGGCCCTCTTGGGTCGGGGGCCCGTGGCATTTTGCCAGCCCTGCCACCCTATTGTTACACCACTGTTTCTTCTCAAATCAATGCACGATAATATACATCATCAAGCCGTTAATTAATAATAATACTCCTTTGAAATTCTTAACTCTCACCGTCAGATTTCTAAATGTGTTACAGAAATTATAATATAAGTACTTACAGCTTAGATTTTTTACATTCTATACTTTAGTTCTATCTTGTTATCCTATATATATATATATATCGTAGGAACCCCTTCACCGGTAAAGGCCTCCTTCCAACTGACTCTGTCTATGGCTTTCTTTCTCCATTCGCTTCTTGCTACCGCTTCTGTTTCTTCAAGTCAGATTTCTGTATCTATTTCATGATCTATCAATCTAAAAGGCAAGTAGGTGATCAGCCTGTGCCTGACGCGCCGTCGACTTTTTGTTTTCCTTCACCATTCAAATGTTAAATGCGCACATAGAAAGAAAGTCCATTGGTGCACAGCCGGGCATCGAACTTACGACTTTCCGGATGAGATTCGCATGCTAAAGCCAATAATACTATACTGAAAATTCTATACTGACATAAAGAGCTTTTTATAACCTTAAAAGCTTATTATAATTTACAAAAAGCGAATACATAATTCATGATTGAACCTTTGAACTTTTCCAATTCATTTCCATTTTGTGATTGCAAGAATCCTTTAACAAATTCATTGCTTTTATATTTTTATATTTATTTACATCTCATTGTGGTTTGAAGATGCATCGATGTTGAAAAGAATAAGGAATATGAAGACTATCTAGTTAGTAACTAGTTATCGTTTTGTGTTGATTTGCTGCCATAATTTATTTTGTGTTTTCTTTTAATAATTATAACGCTGCTTTTTGTGATTTTTGGCCTGGGTCCCTTATTCCCGATCTTGTGAGGAGTTAATTTTTAAATTTAACTTTTGTGTTTCGCTGCGAAATATATGTACTATATAGCAGGTTTTTTTATTCTTGTCACACTACGTCAGACAAATAAATATTTCTATCACAGTTTTGTTTAGATCGTGCTATTTTTATGATTTACAAGGCAGACATACTTCTGTGTTATTTTCATTATGTTATCTGGAATAGCTCTTTGGATAAACTGAGAATTACGCCAAATTTTGGGTGAACCACGTCAAATTCTCGAGTAAATTAAATCAAAATTCATTTATTCATACTGTGTAGGTACTTATACAATTATACATGTCAATATTCAAAAAATCAAGGGTGTAGAGCGAGCGAAAAGAAATTACAAGCTGACCGTCACTCTTTTTTATCGCTAAACTTTTGTTTTACAAGGAAATCGTAAGGAACTGGAGCCATTACACCATGTAAAGTATACATATTGAAACAAAGTGTCATGGAAATATAGAAACAAACGCATAACATCAGAAAATAGAAGCACGCACTTGTAATGAGTAAGAAACACAATTAAACGTATTCCAAAAAATTTTGTGTGGGTATTTCTTCATTCTTTTTATGGAACTGGGGGCAAACGGGCAGGAGGCTCACCTGACGTTAAGTGATACCGCCGCCCATGGACACTCAGATTGATAGAAGGCTCGCAAGTGCGTTGCCGGCCATTTGAGAACTGGTACGTTTCTTGCAGGACCCTAAGTCGAATTCTTTCGGAAATACTTCAGAGGGCAGCTGTTCCACACAGTGGTGGTGCGCGGCAAAAACTGCATAAAGAAACGCTCAGACGATGGACGTTGAGGTGATACGGATGGTATTTTGTATCTGCCTTGACGTGCGATGAAGAAACTCAGCTGCAGGTATTAATCTGAACATTTCCTCTGAACACTCTCCATGGTAAATGATGGTTAAAATGCTTGAAAACTGACTGGACGTTAACGATTCAAACCGCTCTTTGAATTTTGATGAATACTGTCAAGTGGAAGGAGCTGGTACCGGGGAGCTCCCGCCCAGAGATGAGAACAGTACTCCATGTGTGGCTTTATTTGCGCTTTATAGAGTTTTCTGCTTCAGGACCGACTGATTGTATAAGTTTATTATTTAAAAAAACTTGACAAAGCGTCGTTGTCGTTCCATATTCGGAAACATACCAACTTTAGTTACCAAAAAGCATTGTAAATTACCAAAGTCCAATTAAAAACGCCGAGTCAGCACTTTAGCGGTGATTTAACAATCGATCACGTGGAAACATGACAGGGATTCCCCGCGATGAGACAGGCCCATCAATCTACTGAAAACTTTATTGATTATTACCGTCTTTTATAATGCATAAAAAAGATAATATTCGTTTGAATGTGGTATATATTGATACAATTTGAAAATCAAAATAATAAATAAACAAAAAGGTAACTACAGCCTTTGAGGTCAGGGCCTCAGATTTCTGTATCTATTTCGATTGTTTATAATAGCTGGCCTATTCTATTCCTTCATCTAAGGCATGCATTCCTCACGATGTTTTACTTCACCAAGTGCACGCACGTAAAAAGTCCATTCGTACACAGTCGGAGATCGAACCTACGACCTCAATCATGAGAATCGCATCCTGAAATCTCCAGACTAACACTGCCAACGGGCTAAGTAAGGTTGTATACTAAAAAAATATATTATTCAAGCTAATAACAAAAAGTCAAACGATGTATAGTCTATTTTAAATAAGTTAAAACGCGAAAGTAACTCATTGTTCACGCGAAAGAAGGAATAGTCTCGCATCAGTACCCCAAAATATATAACAGTACAACAAGTCCTCAGAATAATAACTACGCAAAAAAACTCAGTTTTGTATCGCGCAGCCCTGACAAACAAGGACCAATATTGCTTGACTTGTTTAAGATATCGCGGAATTTGCTTAAAAGTAGTATTAAGAATATCCATAGCGCAAAGTCACCTGCATCATCAGCACACAGCACCCTCACGTACATACCCTCACTTGCACACCATCACACAACACAGCCGAAGAAGGTATTACTTAGTTAAACGTATTGAATATTTTTTATTGATTTTAACAGAGTGTCTTTCCCTTAATAAAGACTGTAGTAGTGTAGTAGTGTTATTGGACACTTTCTTATGTTAAATATCCTTTTTAGTAAATTAGATTAGACTCAAATTACTTATTACTTAAGTTAGGCTAGATCGTAATGTTCCATGATGTCTTTGTGCAGTAGAAATTTTAAAGAAATCTGTATCAAAAATTCATACTTGTTTATTTTATACCATATAGAAACAACATTTGTATACAATTAGACCCTTTTAAGTCAACCCAAGTCAAAGGGGAACCCAGCTATTCCGTAACTTATTTGAAAGTAAATACGTATATTGTGCGAATGGTACATATATATGTGTGTGCATGTTGTGTTATATAATAATAGCTATTATATCCTCCATTGTTATATAACTGAAGTTCTGCAGCTATTAGTATAATGTATTACATCATAATTATTATTATCAGCCTAGCCCTGGAACCATACCTTAATAGATCTAACGTTTGCGATTTTGAATCTTCAATCAAAAGTCAATTTTAAAGGAAATCCCAAGTTTCACGTAATTTCTTGAACGCAAAGTAGGTTCTTATAAAAGATTAAAGAAAAATCCTTCCCCGTGAATTCTACAATGAAAGCTCTTTTTAAATTCGTTTGATATTTTTTATATGGAATATTTCATTCCAGAAATACTTCATCATTTAAGTGCGTAGCTTATAAAATATAATCACAAATATTTCAGTATTACAGTGTTGTTTCATAGTTTGTTTTTGTTTGTTAGGTTAGGTAGGTATTTTTTTAGGAAGAGGGTTTGGAACGAAGCTCAACCAGATAGAAACCTATACACACATAGTGTGTATAGGTTTCTATCTGGTTACCGACTGACTGACTTCAAAAAAACACGGAAGGAGTACTTTTTTGTTTATTAAAATTTTCAAAACACTTTTTTGCCGATTAGTTGCGATGCCTTTTATATTTGAATATTTTTCTAATACATCCGGGATTCAACCCTGAAAACATGCAGTCAAACATGCTAACCACTAGACCAATGAGGTAATTACCGATCCCTATAACAACGCATGAGTTCAATCATAAATCATATCGTTCTCCATCATTTATCTTCATACATTGGCTTTGTTCGATCACGAAAAGGCACGCCCCTGAATACTCAGAAAAGGTTGCTTATTACAATTATATAAAACATAGATGGTTTATCGGCCTTAAAATTATAGGTATTTTATCATCGTGGCGTTACATATGTTATAGAAAGATAAACAAAACGTAATTTGTCGCTGGCCACGAGCGTATTAATTAAAATATTTCATCGAATGAATGCGAAATTAAACAGCCAAGATTTAATGGGTAACTTTTGTTTAATATACAAAAGTCACTATTACATACGATAGATTTATATTGTTAAATAAAACATATTTAATAGTAGTAGTAGTTTCCATCTTCGATTTTGTTCCTTTGGAGTAGAGGCGCTCGGGCCGTGGGGTTCAAGTGTAGACGATAATCATAGATTTAAGTTGGCGCCTGGTAGATAGTAGCGGTGACCCCAGAGCAGCCTTGCTATTCTGTAACTCACTTTTCGAACTCACACAGCGGTTTTCGCTTCGGCGGTCGCTGTGTGAGTTCGAAAAGTGAGTTACAGAATCGCAGGGCTGGTACGTTCCCCGCGCAAGGAATAAGTATCGCAATTCAGCGAAGAAATGCTGCCAGCGTTAAAGGTCCACAGCCACAGGGACCAAACTTTTTGAATTTGTTTTAATTTTCTTTTTAGTATTGCGATGTAGATTAAAAAAATAGTAAAAAAAATACTGTATATTTGTTTGTTATGATTACTAATAAAGATATTTAATTATTAACTACATAGGAGTCAAAGAAATATAAAAACTTAGCATGTCACCCACTTTAAACAAAGTCAGTCAATTGTGGAATGATAAACTTAGTGTTACAACAACATGGATAAAAGCTAAAACCGTTCAACGCGTAGATACTTCCATAGACATCATTCTCCAAAAAGTATGCAGCCATTCACATCAACCTTAGTCAATGAATTGACTGGCTCTGTCTTTCTAAATCAATTATAATAAAGACATTTAAATTAAAAAATGCCTTATTTCTTAAGGGTCTCAAGACGGAGCTTTACATCACCTTTTTTGTAGTTAAGAAAAAAAAATAATTTAAATCTGAGTCATTATTCTGACAGCATTGTTAGGGAATAATTACATTTCATAGTATTATATTTTTTAATAACGAAATATTGTGACAAATCATAGATATAAAACACATAATGAGCCAAGTTAGACATAGTCATAACATTTATTACTAACGAAACACACAAAATAATACTAATAAAAAAAATAAAAAGGAATGTAAAAAAAAGGAATAAGGTATATTTTAAGTGTGTAATGTGTGTGTTACAGTTGCAGGGCTATAAAGGCAGCTTTTCGTTATCGTACATTCTATTTAGGCAACTTTACCTTCATAGTATATTATACAGTTATATCTACGGCGTAGAATACAAAGGTCCTACGCTGCACATACTACACCACACTACGTAGAGAGCTACGAAGCTACGGCGTAGCTGCGTCAATACGATAACATTGTCTATTATTATTTATGTTTGTTAATTTTGTAACTCTATTTGTGTAAACCAATTTGTTAAATATGGTTCTAGGATCTTGTTCGTGGAATATAGTTTTAAAGGCATATTTGCATTATCAGTTTGGAAGAACATATTGTATTTTAGAGGTAACATCAGTGGATAATCATAACAGAAATGAATGCAAGTACATCTCATAGTCATTTGAAACTAATTCATATTGATCCTAGGATCGATGAAAGCATCACATATACACATACTCGTACACATATGTTTTAAAAGAGAATATTGCCCAATAGTCAAACTTGTTCAGATCATAATAAAATTGTTCAAGATAAATAAATATTAAGAAAAGGTTGTATGGTACTTAAACAGCTACCATTAATATGATCACCATACAATTTACTTTGTTCATAGTGTATTCAATGGTTATATAAAACACAGTAGGAACAATACAAATATAGGTTATATAACTTATTGCGTGTTGTTCCAATGAGAATGTATGTGCGTGCTCCTATTTCACCATGCCTACTGCTGATAGAGGAAAAATATTTGTTTTTCATTTTTTTTAATTATTAATTAGTTAAGATGTCATGTGGAACATGGTGTAATGGTTGCAGCTCCTTACAAACGTTATGTAAAACAAAAAATCTTGGCAATTAAAAAGAGTGACGGAGAGTTTATTGCCAGTTCTTCCCGTCCGTTATACGCCCTTGATTTGAGAACTGGCAGTAAATGTAAAATTGCATTTAATATGTATTTCTTGATTGACGTTCATAAGTGTACATTGTGTTACCTAAATGAATAAATCATTTTTGAATTTTGAACTTAATATTAAGGTGGTATTGTTTATATCAATAATTTAAAGGTGATTTAAAAACAAATGCAGGTAGGTAGTTCAACATGTTTACAATAGCTATCATACAACAACCATAAAATTTATAAAACTTCATTGTTGGATTGCGTCATATTGTATTAAAAAATCAGTGGTGCTATAACCTTCTTAGATGTGGGCCTCGGGTTTCTGTATCTGTTTCATGATCATTTGTTAATCTAGGCAAGTAAGTATCCGCGTCTTGGGCCCTAAAAACACCGTCAACTTTTTAGTCGATGATACGATATTCACCGTTCGAGCCCGAGTATTAAATGCGCACATAGATAGAAAGTCCATTAGTGCACAGCCGGGGATCGAACCTACGACCTCAGGGATGACATTCGCACGCTGAAGCCACTAGGCCAACACTACGATAGACTGTCTATTAATAATATCAATATGTATCTATCTAGTATTTACGATCGTACACAATATGGCCTAGTGGGTTCAGCGTGCGACTCCCATACTTGCCTATTAGATTGATAAATGATCATGAAACAGATACAGGAATCTGAGCCCCAGACCTAAAAAGTTGTAGCGCCACTGATTTATTTATTATTCCTTTAATACAACGTTTTTACTGTTTTAACTGAAATGTAATTACACTGATTAAATTCCGTATTCCTGAACATCATTCCACTTTAATTCTAAATCTAAAACCATCCGTTGGTCTGAATTGAACTAGTGTTAGTTCATAAATAAACTTGTTCCTTTAAATATACTATTCCATTAAAACGTACTAAAACCTACTCGCAATAAAACGTCACTATGTCAGAAACAGCCCATCTATAAAGCTTATCTATTATTTATGAGTGACTTTACTAACGGTGATTTAAATTACTATTTCTATCTATTTATTGAAGGTTCCAAGTCACATTAAATTAAAAAAGTGAAGAAGAATGGATTACAAAAATCTTCCGTCACGTCGGACCATTTTTGTTAATCTTCTTCTTATAGTGCCATCTCCTTGCGAAGGTTGGCGATCATCATGGTTATTTTAATTTTGGATGCCGCGCTTCTAAACAATGACTTGGTGCTTTGACCAAACCATTGTCTCAAGTTTTTCAACCAGGACGTGCGTCTGCGACCAGGTCTCCTTCTACCTGCCACTTTGCCTTGTATGATTAGTTGAAGGAGCTCATTTTTGTTAATACTTTAGTTATTTGAACCATACAATTATTGACTACCAATATATGAATAGAAGACGAAGATCAGATGCAGCAGTATTCTCTGTTTTAAGCAATGCAATATGTAACGGACTGGTAAATATTTTTTAATGTTTTAACTGAATATACATAAAAATAATAATAATAAAGCTACTCTAATTCCATACTATAAAAATTACAAATCAGATGGGTGTTATTTTATTATTATACACTTGGTCTACGTTGTTGTTATTTCCATTACTTCGTGTTTTGTAGGACACTTTTGGGTATAGGGCTCCTTCTGAACTTTCCATTTGGATCTTTGCTTCCTCCATCCATTATATATGCAATGCGGATACGCGAAATACAGTAGATAATAAATACGCAAAATCGAATAGTAACAAAAAAACTTGACCTTCGTCGGCGCATTCCAGAATCTAAACGGAAGCAAAAACTTGTATTGTTCGAACAGAATACGCGTGGAATGTTTCTATAGAGAAAATAAATTAATTTTTTTTTCCAAAAACTGATCCGGTGTACTCTGGGTATGCCTCATCATCATGAAACAGCTACGGAATAAGAAAAACTGACCAATAAAATATTGTTACTAATTCATCCACACTTTAGTCCCTACAATTGAAGTTCACATACTAAAATAATTTTAGTTTTATTAAAAATATATAATTGTATTATTTAACTAAACATAAAAATATATTTAATAACACAAATATTCTTTACCTACATAGTAATAATTAGAGCAGTGTTGGCCTAGTGTCTTCAGCGTGCGACTCTCATACCTGAGGTCGTAGGTTCGATCCCCGGCTGTGCACCAATGGACTTTCTTTCTATGTGTGCATTTAACATTGGCTCGAACGGTGAAGGAAAACATCGTGAGGAAACCGACATGTCTTAGACCCAAAAAGTCGACGGCGTGTGTCAGGCACTGAAGGCTGATCACCTACTTGCCTATTATATTTAAAAATGATCATGAAACAGATTCAGTAATCTGAGGCCAAAACCTAAAGAGGTTGCGCCACTGATTTTTTTTACATAGTAATAATTAAACATAGATTAATTGAAAACTATAATTGTATAATTTTCGTTTCCCTACATATGTATTAAGTGTAAACTGTAGTGTTGATTTAACTGTAACAGTTAGCATGCAGTCCAGTAAAAACTAACCACATTTTGTTTTTATAAACACCAGCATTGCGTCTCAACTCACACTTATATACAACATTCGAAAACGTCGTAACATCCATGAAACAGCACGGCATAATATATCCTACTCTTATCGAATATAGACCAAAACCCCTTATCTAAATCGTTTAAGTACTTATTAGCGTTACAATGAGCTATTTTCTTTTATTCTAATTGTATTTAAAATCATCTGTATGTCTTTGTGTTAAAGACTGAAATCGCATATCCAACAATGGACTTACGACATTTTAGAATGCAGTCGGTATGAAGTTTGTTAATGAAAATTGGAGCTAAATTCACATATAATACAACTCGAAATTGCTTCTAAAGCTATTACAGAAATATACTTATTAAGGACTTTGATATTTAGAAGCAAATTTAAACCGTAACACGAGTGAAATAAAGTAGATATTTGATAGTGTTTTAATGTCGATGTCAGCGCGCAAGCGTTTTGTGGTCCCTTTGCAGGGGCTGGAGATAGAGGGACCATGCTATATTCTCTATGCAGAAAATTCTCCAGTCTCCTTATATTTGAAGATTTTTTACTATTACCGCTAATAATTAGAGGTATAGAAAAGTGGAACAAAAAGATCATATATTGGTACCCAAGAAATAAGAGGAAGACGAAATAAAATCCGTAACTGGGAAAATTTGGACCAGGAAAGCTCAGAACAGAGCAGAGTGGAGAGAAATGGAGGAGGCCTTTGCCAAAGGGAAACAGAAGGGTTGTGTTGTCCTGCTAAATATCATATGCTTTATTATTATTATATTACGCGAACCTGGAAGAGGTGAAATTATTTAATGAGATGAAGGGAAATTCTTTGCATTAAGTTTGTTACCAAGTGGAAGATAAAAATGTTGCAACATCGGGAAAACATCATTTTTACAGCTGTAATTGTGTGTGCTGGAAAATATAATCTTAAATCTATTTCCTAATATAATTATTGACAAAGACCATTAATTAGGGCATTGGTGATAATTGTCAAACTTAACATCAAAGTGTAACGGTAAATTATTTTTCCTCCAAAAAGATTCTTTGAATAAAGTTTTACTTTTTTATATATTATTGAAAAATAATGGGAGAGAATTTTTGGGATGCGCACGCCAATAAAAAATCACCGACATCCGCACACCGTCACAAAAAACCGACACCCTGAATTTCTATTCAAACGTCGGGAAAACATCCTGGGTGCTTGCTCTGTTTTATCGACAAGTTATCGACCGTATTTAAACCAAAATAATGATTTCTATACGAGAAAACCCGTTCCAATGTAATAAAAAACATAGTGTTTGTTGTAAAATATCATGATAAATACGTATTAGATCGTTTCGATTGGAAGTGACGATTAAAATGCAATTCGAAGAGGGGAATGTCCCTCTAATGAAGAAAATTTATTTACGCCAAAGAAATTATCGCTTATCGCTTTCGAGCCTGGAATAAACAAGGCTGTTATTGTTATTACTACGTTTTTTTTGTTTCTTGTATTAATCTGTAAAATAAATAAATGTTAATAAAAACCAAAAACTGCCCTGCGATTCTGTAACTCACTTTTCGAACTCACACAGCGGTTTTCCCATCGGCGGTCGCTCTCAAATCGGGCGTGAAGCAGTCATTTTATGATAGAATAATACAGAAGAACAGCTTGCTATGTATTAAAATACTCTCTCTATTCATTTATTTATAAGTAAATTTGTTGTTTAGTCAAAACATAATGTATTAGTTTTTCATTAATTATAAGTATGTTTCCATGGGAGGTTAGTAAAACTTAATATATGTTTAGGTTGGGTTAGTATGCGATTATAATAATCGCATACTAACCCAACCTTTGGTTTGATCATGAAATAGTAATATATAACTAAGCTTTGATAAACACTCCATCAAATCTGATATTTCTGTATGCTGTTTTAATGGTCACCCCACACCGCCAGGCATCCCGGGACTCAGCCTTCAGGTTTTAGTCGCTCGGAAGCCGTCGCGTTGAGCGATTCGCTCCCGATCTCAGAAAACCACCTGTTCACGAACACGACATACATACACACGTAATATTTTTTATATTTCATATCATTTTTGTTAGTCACATTACGCATTTAGTATAGGCAAGGATGACATGAATTGTTTAATATATTTAACAACTTTATGTATTTTGGTTTGTATGCAGGGAAGAAATTTATATTGTCTTAGATTCAGAACATTCTTATTTTGGTACTAATTCAATAGAAATAATAGAAAAAACAATATTCATTTGTTTTAAATACAAACAAATAAAAACGTGGCAAGTAGATTTAGGACCATCTAGATAACATTAATTAAAATAAAATTCAATGGATTTACAATTATTAAATTAATGATATAAAAAATATCTCTGTGTATGTAGGCCAAACTCTATTTCATGCTTGTTTTTTTATACGATACGGTTTACAAAAGATAGTGTGATTTTACATGTCTATACAAAAACACTCTAATAATTATGGCTAATAAGTAATATTAATTTGTCTTCAATTTCTACAATAATAGTTAGTTAGTTCATGAACAGTTTTCTATAATGTTTTGATATTTTGGTTCGTCTATCCGAGATACCGCTCTTGCACTTATATGCACAATACTAGGTTTATTACCTAAAAGGTTTAGTTCTCTTTAGGCGTCTTATTCCCTTTGTATCAAGAAGTTGGAACGCCTCAGCATTCACACCATATTTCATGCTTGTAAAAATGTTTTTTTAAACGTTTTTATTTACGCAACTATAAATCATTATTATCGATTTTAACTAGATTATAATGATAGCTCGTAAGCGTTTAGTTTGGCTATCAAGATAGATACATACAGTTAGTTAGGTACAAGTATATATAACATATCTTAGTAATAATAATTTATTTACAAGAATATGGTACAAAAATATGATGGTGGTACAATCTAAACTTTGCATATTCACACATAATGGCGTGCAAATTTGTCTTAAACGGTAATATAGAAATTACATTATGAGCTATTAAAATCAATTCTTATATTATTTTATTACAACATCATCACATTATTAAAGTATTTTATAACGTTATCAAATTAATATTAATTATAATGTTTCTCGCAAATAATGATTAATAGAATAATTTTTTTTTCATAAGTAGTACATTAAGTCGATTTTTAAGTTTTTGGTAGGAAGATCTATGAATTCTTTTGATAAATTATTATAAACCACACAACAGGTGTCATTTAGGAGTATTATTTATATTATACTAGCGACCCGCCCCGGCTTTGCACGGATGCAATGCTGATACTAAATTCAAAGTGCTACAGAGTATAGGGAGAACCGCGGCCTCGCGGACGCGCTGCGTCCCGCAATTTTTAAATTTGTAATATTTTCGAAAATATTCATTTAAAGCAAAGCTGTAAAAGGCCATATAGATCTATGTTAAATTTGATTTGATTAATGCTGTATTGGTTAAAATTGCTTCGAAAATAAGCCATTACTTGTCGTAAAAATGTAAAAAAAAATATTTATTTATTGTGGGATATCCATGAGAGATAGACATATACCATCGCAGAGTTTTCTGTAGACCTTTTCAATGTGTACAATACTTAGTATATTATTTTGATAAATCTCGTAGGGTTCGCAATGTAAGCGGAAAAAATTTAATTATTTACGATTGACGACATCACATTAGAAACCTCAAAAATAGCAGTATTTCTCCATCCATATTTAATGGATTTATAAACCTTCCTCTTCAATCACTCTATCTATTAAAAAAAAACCGCATCAAAATCCGTTGCGTAGTTTTAAAGAAGCATACATAGGGACAGACAAAGCGAATTTGTTTTATATTATGTAGTAATTAGTAGCTTTAAAGTATATTGAATCATAAAATGAAAAAGGGCACATGTAGTCCATTACAATGACCGATAAGGGCAATTCAGGCTTCTCGCTATTACCGACAGCATGCTGTTAGGCGCCCCGCACGTGCGAGAGATACAGACCGCGCGCATTGATTTAGTGTGCCTCAAGTTCTGGAATTGATTCGCAATAAATTTTTTGATTGCTCATTGCCAATCCAGACAATCAGGCTGAAAAAACACCTATCACGGAATGACACAACAGAATATCACCAACTATTAAACACAATTTATTTAAAGGAGATCCTCATGATTTCCTTCGCCGTACGAGCGTACGAGTTGAATGCGCACATAGACAGAAAGTCGATTGGTGCACAGCCAGGGATCGAAACTACGACCCCAAGGAGACTTACCACTGCTTTTTGCAGCTCTTGTAGTGCCTAGTCATATTAGTTTACCTAATCTACCCATAAAAAGTATGAAGGTTCAGTTCGAACAGAGAACATTCGGTGGTGGATGCACATTGCACAGGCTGTCCTAAATAACTTTCCTTCAAGAAAAGAGCGTACCAATTCTTAACCGGCACCGTACTGACGAGCCCTCTGGCATTGAGAGTGTCCATGGGCGGCGGTATCACTTAACATCAGGTGAGCCTCCTGCCCGTTTGCTCACTGTTCTACAAAAAAAAGATTAAAAAAAATCGGTTGTCTGTAAAGTCGGTTTACTGACGATAGTTGAACGTGACAACGTCATAAGAAAATACTGATGGAATGGTTGCATTTTTCAAAAGAAAATTTTAATTTTATTTGTTTGATAGATATTTTGTATGGATATAGAGAAGGAGGTTAATGGAAATCACAATTGAATTGATCAAGTTACATTTATTTGTACGCATAAATACAATTATGTCAATTTTTTAACGAACGAACGCTGCCGAATGCGGACGCCGATTGTGCCTCTTTGTCGCTTGTTCCGCGCTCTCGCTTGCTCTTCAATCCTTAAATGGAACGCCTCAGAGCGAGGTAACGCCGCATGCGTCATGTTTTTTCGTGCATGCAGCCGGCTCCATCGAATTATAAGACGTTGTCACGTCAAAAAGACGTTAAGATGTCGACACCATTTTCATTTATTTCCAACCCTTCGGTATTGAATCGATAACTTTGTTGAATGTAATGAAGTGCTAATTGGCTGATTCTCTCTCGTTCTCGTTTGGAATATAAATTGTTTACATTTATTTTTACAGTTTGCGCATGTATAGCGAAATATACGAATATATTTCATTACTTTATCGAGGCTATCAGAATATTTTTCAGACATTGATTATTTTGAGAGATTGCCATTGAATAACTATTCAATGTAACGATTATTTTGTATTTTAATATTGCGATTGCTAAATATAAGTTTAATATGGCATTCTTGACATGTGAACTGTCATAAATATATCATAATATATGTCCGGAACTAAACAATGCTCCTATTATAAATTATTGAAAAACAATTATTTATTTATTTTATTTATTTATTTACACTTCGTTGCAAAAAACAATAAATGAAACACAATACAAAAAAATTATAAGGGATGCAACGGGCGGCCTTATCGCTAATAAGCGATCTCTTCCAGGCAACCCTAGTTAAAGAGAAAAACTATAAAAAAAGAAACATGTTCGGTAACGATTCATGATTATGCAATTGTGATAAGGAAAGGCGTATTTGACATCTTCATCATCTAGTGGCGCTGAAACCCTTTATAGGTTTTTGGCCTCTACTACAATAATCCTTCACTGGTCTCGATCCTTGGTGACTCTCTTCCAATTCACATATATTCCAATCACTCCTAAGTCCTCTTGGAAAGATGCCTTTTTTGCTCCGGCATTCGCTCGCAGAATCTGAATGTATTTTCATGGTTCATCGCGTTTCGATATTTCCCATCGGTTCCTACAAATATAGAAATCTATGAGTCTTCTCTCTTAAATACCTACTGATGTTAGAAAAGAAGTGCATATAAAATTAACAAAAAAAAACAATTATAAATATACTGACTAAAATAAACATTTATTTTCAATATTTTTTAAGACTTTAAACATAAATATTGGCAGAACATTCCTTAAAATGATAAAACAATGTTAAAATGCTACATGGAACTAAAATATCATTGGCATATAGCTATGTTCCGACGTTTAAGCCGTATTAATTTGGTCGCATTAATCGATTATCGATTTTAACAAAACAAAAAAATTTCAAATACTGATTGAAATTTTTTAATTTATAGTGTTATCACTTCACTTACAATAACCCATTTCACATTTTATTTATCTACCCGGAGACGTGCTTCGGCGTTAACTCTAAGGTTAATGCGTCATGGCCGTCCATGCACAGAAACACCGGAACAGACAAACTGGTTTGATAGTTTGGGTAACCCATCAGCGGGTCATAGAGGCCATTCGACTAGGGCTTAGCGACTGTGTGAAGCGGAA
Source organism: Pieris macdunnoughi (assembly GCA_905332375.1). Taxonomy (NCBI): domain Eukaryota; kingdom Metazoa; phylum Arthropoda; class Insecta; order Lepidoptera; family Pieridae; genus Pieris; species Pieris macdunnoughi. Next base: position 717,757 of record CAJOBZ010000047.1, read on the forward strand.
AAGTCATAGTAATAAGTATCTAATATATAACATTCTCGTATCACAATGTTCGTTCCCATACACCTCCGAAACGGCTCAACCGATTCTAATGAAATTTTTTATGCATACACCGTTATTTCTTTAATGACGAATCACAAGTGTACAATGTGTTACCTACGTGAATAAATGATTTTTGAATTTTTAATTTGAATTTGTAAGTTTGAGAATCATACAACATCCATTTTTCATCCCTAAATATTAAGGGTGGTCCCCACCCCTAAATTTTTATTTTGTAGACAAAACTTTTTGTTTTTATGTTTTATGCATACATCATACAAAAATACATACAACCCTTAATTGTCACCCCTCTACGATCAACCCCTTTTTTTATTATAGTTATTTTTATTGAAATAAAAAAATGTTTCCTTGAAATAATATACATGGCAAAACGACGTTTGCCGGGTCAGCTAGTATATTATATAATATTATAGGTAGCTAATTACGAGGTAGAGGAGAAATTCTCAAAAATAAGATCTAGTAATCAATAACTAACGAAAACTAACAGTAAAATCTCATTATAATACTGTGGATTCCAGATTACTTCTATTAGCGTCGGTTAAACCAAGTAATATTAATTACTGTTAAAACCTTTCATTCGCATACAAATTCATAATTAAATTCAGTCAACCGCCATTCGCAATTCACTTTTTCAAGGATCGTAACATTATGAGAGTACATTTTTATTTTAATCTTTTAGATTTATAACGCTTTGAAATGTTTTAACGTTGGTTTTCATTCGTTTAAAGTAAATTATGAAATAGAATTTATGTTAGACTAATTAATTGCCTTTAAATTTATTTGTATACTTTAATTAATTTCGGATATTATTAATTGGTATTGAATTGTTAATTATAAAGTACTGGCTGTAGCGTGCGACTCTCATCTCTGGGATCGCAGGTTCGATCCGGCTGTGCACCAATAAACTTTTTGTCTATGTTCGCATTTAACATTGGCGCGAACGGTGAAGGAAAACATCGTGAGGAAACCGGCTTGCCTTAGACCCAAAAAGTCGACGGCGTGTGTCAGGCACAGGAGGCCACCTACTAGCCTATTAGATTGACAAATGATCATGAAACATATACAGAAGTCTGAGGCCCAGACCTAAAAAGGTTGTAGTGCCACTGATATTTTTATTGTTAATTGTTATAATATTACTCTGTATAAAGAGTTCTCGATACATAATGTCTGATGTTTCAAAATGTATTTGCAGCTCTACTCATACATGTTGTTATATTTTTCATACTTCATATTCTGATTATAGTGATTAAATAATACGACTAATATTAGCATTTTAAACGTCAACTAAATTATTAAATTCCTCCCGAAAGTCCCTTATAGAGTTTTAATTAAATAAAAATATAGAAATCTGTTTATAAATTATAAACAATTCATTATAATGTGTAAGATTTGGGAACCCTTCTAAGTATAAAATACCTGTGCAGCCTTGCGATTATGTACCTCAACAAAAACAAACAATAAACTACAAACGCCCTCCTTATCAGAATGCCAAATCATAAAATGACTGATTTGAGCGCGACCGCCGCTGTGAAAACCGCTGTGTGAGTTCGAAAAGTGAGTTACAGAATCTCAAGGCAGGGTTCCCAGCTCTTCCATAATATACTTAATAGTAAATTCCATAACCATTTATTTTCAATTACAATTTTTTTAACCTGTTTACAACACGCATTTTGCAAGTAAAGTATTCACGAAATCAAATATTGAGCTTCGTACTTATGTAAATCAAAAACTTTTACAAAAAATAATCAGGCCAATTGAGCTATCAAAATTCGGTCAAAACAGATTAAAACAGTCGCATGTCCGCAGATAAAGTGTTGTAATAACGACGTGTATACGTAAGCGATAAGCACTTTATTAAAATTGTGTCCGTGGTTTTAATTATAAATTCCTTTCTACGTTTATTGCTCTCATAATTAGAAAACAAAAAAGGGGTGGATTATTTGAATTCCATCACAACATACGACCATTAACCCTGTTTTTAAATTAGATTTCGAACTTCTGCCCTGCGATTTGGTAACTCACTTTTAGAACTCACACACCGGTTTTCACAGCGGCGGTCGCGCTCAAATCAGTCATGAAGCAGTCATTCTGATAAACAATATACTACAAGCTCCCACCTTATCAGAATGCCAAATCGTGAGATGACTGCTTCACGATTGATTTGAGCGCGACCGCCGCTGTGAAAACCGGTGTATGAGTTCGAAAAGTGAGTTACAGAATCCCAAGGCTGTATATACAATTTGTTTCTTTGATGGGCCGATCTGCAAGCAATGTTTTTATCATACAAGCGAGCTTCGCGGGGTTCTATTTTTTAACAAAAAGGACGGTGAATCGTGGCTACCCTTTGTCAATACTATAACTACATTTACAGTTAGTTTATGAACAAAATACACAGAGGGCAAAACCAACCCCATCGCGCGGCTAAAATCTTTTTCAATAATTGGATATAAATATAGCTTTTGTTGACAATGAAGCATTGTATTGGGGATTTTCTTCATCAGTACTTTTTGAGTATATACGTAAATATAACTTTTTTCTTTCTAAAATGAAATAAAAAAAACAGTGGCACTACAACCTCTTTAGGTCTGAGTTTCATGATCATTTTTTTATCGAATAGGCAAGTAGGTGATCAGTGCTTGGCACATGTCGAGTTTTCGGCTCTAAGGCAAGGTTTTCTTACGATGTTTTCTTCACCGTTCCAGCGAATGTTAAATGCGCACATAGAAAGAAAGTCCATTGGGGATCGAACCTACGACCTAAGGGTTGAGAGTCGCACGCTGAAGCCACTAGGCCAACACGGCTCACTTTTTCTTTCTAAACAAAAGTTAATACAATTGAATAACAAGATATATTATTTAACATTCTATGTATAGAATGTTTTAAACAGAATGAAGTTATTATAGTAAAAGTATGCAAATACCGTCGTTTAGTTTTATCGCTTTATTTCGAGAGTTTTATGTTTTAGTTTAATTAAACAACGTAATAAATGTTTATACTAGTTGTTGCTACTAAAATGTATGGTATAATGTCTTTTAATTTTACGCACGAACTCATTATTTGACGTTTCGAAACTTAACAGTTTACGGGGCGTAGTTTAGAGAATAGAACGGTCGTTAAATGCGCAGTATGCATATAGAAACAGCCTGTAAGGGGTTCGATACTTAGCACTAAGTATGACTTCCTTATGTCAAAAATGTGTTCGATCCTACTAATATTATAAACGCGAAAGTTTATAAGTATGGATGGATGTTTGTTACTCTTTAACGTAAAAACTACTGAATGGATTGTAATTAAACTCTACAATAATGTAGCTTTTACATCAGAATAACAACTAGGCTACAATTTATAAAGATATTGTGTGAATTGTCCAAAATATGAAGTAAATAGAAAAATGTACCATCTGCGAGCTATTCTGGCGTGCGCTGCCAAAATCGCTAGAGTTACACAATATGTAATGTATGATGGAAATGTTTATCTTAGTAGTTTTTTTCTACGCCATGCTAATATAAGGTACTCGAAATACTAAGCCTGCGCAGACAAAGTCGCGGGCATCAGCTAGTTTTGTTATAAAGGCGCTATGTTTTTGCGCTTATGTTGTTGGTACGCTCTCTTCTTGAAGGCTTTGGTTCGGAAATACTTCAGTGCTTTACTGTACCCCGTTTAGTGCTGTTATAGAAGAGATAGTACAATATATATATATATATATATATTTATTGTACTCTTTTGTCGATTACTGTCAACAGCTATAATGTATGTTAAACGACTTTGTTTTATACTAGCTGCCCCCACGAACTTCGTTTCGACTTAATATGATTTTTTATTAACCTTTTTAGTAGCTACATACCAACATATGGTACCTTTTGCTATGCTACCCCATAGAACCGGTTTTTTAGATTTTTTTTTGTAGAATAGGGGGCAAACGGGCAGGAGGCTCACCTGATGTTAAGTGATACCGCCGCCCATGGACACTCTCAATGCCAGAGGGCTCGCGAGTGCGTTGCCGGCCTTTCAAGAATAACTAATACCGTGCAATGTTTCTATCCCAAAAAACCTTCCACAAAAGTTCAAGTTTTGCGCTATATTTTGAGACTTATTTTTATTTATATAATTGTGAACGCAACAAAGTTACATTTTAAAAAACAGTGGCGCTACAACCTTTTTAGGTCTGGCCCTCTGACGTCTGCATCTCTTTCATGATTATTTGTCAATAATGTCAAGTAGATGATCAGCCTCCAGTGCCTGACACACGTCTTCGAGTTTTTGGGTCTATGGCAAGCCGGTTACCTCACGATTATTTCCTTCACCGTTCGAGCGAATGTTAAATGCGCACATAGAAAGAAAGTCCATTGGTGCACCTACGACCTCAGGGATGAGATCGCACGCTAAAGCCACTAGGCCAACACTGCTCTACTGAGATTCATACAAATATATACAATTAAAGTGACGCCATGATTAGGCTGTATTCAATAAAGTCAAATATTTGTTAAGTGTTCAATATCTTTTTATTAAACTCGTATTTTAAAATCCAAAAGGCTAAACAATGCGACAATCCTCCCAAATGCAAATATAAGCTTTATCTCTATTGGTTGAGTTTCAATATGATCGCGCTGGCAACACTCCAATTCCATAATCTGCACATTTGGTATCCCCAGGGCGTATACACACTGATTGCAATGTAAATTAGGGTTTTACTGAATTTGAATAGGATTTATGCATATTATTTAATTAACATTTCTTATGTTTGTGTTATTCTTTGCGTGATTTTTAGCACCAAGGAATGCTAAAGAAATTTCATTGTCAAACTATCTTACACTTCGTTGCATTACAATATAAAAATTTAACATAATTAAATATAAAGGAGGACAACTGTCGGCCTTATCGAGCGATCTCTTCCAGGCAACCAATGTGAGAAAAGAAAAAAAAATGTATTAAATTAGATGAGGTAGACAATAAGTGCAAAAATACGTATTATTATTTAATACGTATAAAAATACATATAGTTATTATAGATACATTCTTGCGTACATGGCCAGTATCAATAGAGATTATCCGAGATCGAGACAGCGTAGAACATTATAACGTGGATTATTTTTGTAAAACATATTTGAGGTTATTTATTAAAGCCCAAATAAAGGTACAATTTCTTCTCACTACCAGAACCATGTAAAACGAAAGAATGTGATGATATTTAGAGATTTGAACCATTAGTGTGTACAAAACCTTATTGATTTCACATAGCCATGAATTACGCTTATTAGAACGATTTATAATCAACGATTTTATTAGATTTCGTTATAAACATAGTAATATTGAGATTTATGGTTAGGCTAGCTTTCTTTACTCAAAAGAAGTGACTTCGGGACCCAGCTGTGCTTCGCTAACTTCTTCCTATTTGCCGAAAAATAGACTACATTATATATTAATAGAATAAATTATCATACCAGACCTTAAACTGGCAGCCCCATGGAACAGTGAACACTAAAACATATACTATTAAAAACCCTCTCGATTAATGACAAAATAGTGCCGGCAAAATATGCCGTAACTAACTTGTTATAGAAAATTAGTTGTTTTTTATTATTTATTGTTTGGTTTAATTTATTTCATATTTTAATGAGCAGTTTTGGCCTAGTGGCTTCAGCGTGCGGCACTCATACCTGAAGTCGTAGGTTCGATCCTCGGCTGTGCACCAATGGACTTTCTGTCTATTTGGGCATTTAACATTCGCTCGAACGGTGAAAGAAAATATCGCGAGGAAACCAGCTTGCTTAAACCCAAAAACTCGAAATGTGTCAGGCTCACGGGTTGATCACCTACTTGCCTGTTAGATTTACAAATGATGATCATGAAACAGAAATCTAAGGCAAATCTTCAAACAGCGCCTGTACACGTGAACCCCACGGCCCAAGAGTCTTTACTCCAAAGAGACCAAAATCAAAGTTTACCATAGACCATATTTATTTAAGTTATCTGTATTCACTTCTCATCAATTATTTTTCATAGTGTTAGTGTGAAGTGTTACCCGAAGGTTCTAAAAAAGGCTTCACCACGGCGGAATTTACAATGGGTAAGTTTATTTTATAAAAATAAATAAAAAATAAAATAAATAAAAATAAATATCTTTTGTAACAATATTCACGTAGATATTTATTGCTGTTATATCATGTACATATCAAATAATAATAACCAGTGGCGCTACCTTTTAGGTCTTGGCCTCAGATTCTGTATCTGTTACATGATCACTTGTCAATCTAATAGGAAGTTAGGTGATCAGCCTGACACACGCCGACTTTTTGGGTGTAAGGCCAGCCGGTTTCCTCACGATGTTTTCCTTCACCGTCCGAGTGAATGTGAAATGCGCTAACACTAAGTCCATTGGTGCACAGCCGGGGATCGAATCTACGACCTCAAGTATTAGAGTCGTACTCTGAAGCTTCAAAGCCAACACTGCTCTATGTATATTAATTTGATTGTCTGTTATTAAACCTTAATGTTTACCTTTTCCTTGCTCGCGTGACCTTTCTTCTAAAAATAAATAAAAATACAATTTTCACTTTGGAATCCCACAACCGGAACACAGACAGACACATTTCTATGCCCATGCCATTACTATTTCTGTAAACTTAAGTTCTGAAACAATACACATTTTGCCTCGGATAGAACTCAGGATGACCATGAGCGATGCTAAGTCATGGGGAAGTAAAGTCATTAAGAAAATTCTACTTTATTTTTAGGAGCACAGAGCCTGATGTTAAGGATACCGCCGCCCATGGACACTCTCAATACCAGAGAGCTCGCGAGTGCGTTGCCGGTTATCTAAGACTTGGTACGCTCGTTTTTCAAGGACCCTAAGTCGAATTGGTTCGTGGTTCATGTTGCGTGGCAGAAATTGCCTTAAGAAACGCATAGTTGTGTAACGTAGTCGAGGTGATACGGATGGTATATTCTGCCTTGACGTCCGATAATCAAACTCAGCTGCAGGTCCGAACAACTCCTCTGAACACTCTCCTTGGTAAATAACGCGCTAGAAGATGCAGTGAGACGCCAAGGGATCAAGCCGCTCAAAAATCGCTTCGTTGAATTTAAAACCTTCACTTAAGTCATATTTACTAGGAGATTTTAATTACTAAATTCATTTGCTTTGTTTTAACTTAAGTACTTAAGAGAACACAGAAAGAGAGGAAATGTAATTAAGTTAAAATAATTCAAATACACAGAGAATTTAGGTTATTCAGAACAAGAGGATTAATAATAATATTTAGATATAAAACCTCAATTAAATCAAGCATAATTGTTGAATAGATGAATTAAAAATTTAATTTAATTCTTTGGTTAAAATTCTCCATTGAATTAAGAATAGAAATAGCTATTTCAGTTGATAACGAAGTGAAACTAACCGCTGCGCAGACAATAGCTAAGTGTATGAACGATTTGTTCAAAGCGACGTAAAGTTCTTTGTGAGGGAGGCTGTGGAGCCACGAAAGCCTTAAATATTAAAAAATATATTTATTATATGATCGAGGAAGATTTTATACGTTATTTACTATCTTATTGCAGATATAGTGTCACTGTCGATAACATTAATGAATTTCAATTTATTATTCATGAAAGTTTTTGGTTCGTATAAAGTTCACGTGAATGATATTGGAAAATATAAATTTACTAAACACGTCTGTTACACGTATGTATTCAGTTACATATTTAGACCAATTTTTTTAATTCACAATTTCATCACCTTGATGGCTGAAAGTCTTCCACGTTCCTTCACAAGACACTTTTGCGAACTAGCGAGCTGTGGAATCGACTTCCAGTGGGGATCTTCCCTCCGATACGAAATCCATTTGTTTAAAGAAAGAGTATACTTCTCTAGAAGCAATGTGGGCTGCACATTTCCATATCAGCTGATATGGAAATTGATTCGGTTTTTCGGATTAATACCTGCAGCTGAGTTTCATCATCGGACGTCGAGGCAGAATACGAAATTCCACCCGTATCACCGCGACGTCCGCCGTTCCAGAACTGAGCCTTTTTCAAGGCAGTTTTTGCCGCGCACCACCTTGTGGAACCAGCTGCCCACTAAGTATTTCCGAACCAATTCGACTTAGGGTCCTCCAAGAAAAGAGGCGTACCAATTCTTATTTAAACTTAATTCTTTTCTAAAAAAAAATCTTAGTTTTCACACTGATAGATAGTTTTCGCCTTAAATCCGTCCCGGTAATAGACCTTGAAATGCAAATAGATTTTTGATTGATATGGTATCGCGAACTTTGTAGATATTGATATCTTCTATAAAACTGTAGTACATGCTCTTTGTCAACCTGCATTGTACGGGATTTAGTAATCTTTATTGGTATTTTTAATACATTGTACAGTATCGTTATTTCATATTATAGAACCCTAGCTTTTTTGAAAATATTCTATAGTCTATAATCTAGGATAGCGTAAGCTTCTAATTCAGAATATTTCAAATCAGTCCAGTAGCTTTAGAGCCTTTTCTCCAAACGAAACTTTCTCTTTATAATAATAGTGTAGATCCTATTATTTTCGTGACCACACTGAATGACTCAACGTCAAATGATTGATGGTTACAATTACATTTCGGTCTGTTTGTACGGTCTATTGTGTTTCCACTAGGTATAAGAAACGTGTATTAATATGAAACCACGCAACAGCCAGGGAAATTATGTAGAATTGTAAACCTCGTTCGAAGACTTTATCTATAGAGTTCAGTAAATAAATAATAATATTGTTTGTTGGCTGGAATCTATTTAATAATAAGTAATAATATTTAGATTGACCTTCCTAGACCCTTGTTCTATATTCGAAAAATCGTGAGTTCTTCTCTTACTTCCTTTTCTGGCTCGGTGACCCAAAAAGTACCGCTGGATTGACATATTGGACGACCTGCTGCAGCTGAAAGTCAACAATTGGAGGGCGGTAGCACAGAATAGGAAGTGGTGGAGCTTTCGTGCTTGAGTTCTTCTGATTACTCTCAATTAATTTCGAAAAAACTGTCACCTGAGGATACGAGTACCAGCTGTACGTGCATAGCCTATTCTGTCTACATGTAAAAATTCAATACGTACTCGTATATCCAATTTAACCAAACAAAATTTTCAGTAATTATTCAAAACTTTTTACATCCACTAACAATTTTAAACATCTTCTCAACCTGTTCTATGAAAGGGAAATTATTCTTATTGTCCAACAATATTATAATTATAAATTGTAGGTGTTATGTAGAAATTATTATGTACCGATAACATGTGTGTGTTTAAATAAAAATCATTGGCTTTTCAACCTTTTTTAGTTCAGGGTATCAGATTTCTGTATATGTTTCATGATCATTTGTTTATCTAATAGGTATTTTGTTGATCAGCCTTCTATGCCTGACTCACGCCCCCGACTTTTTTGGGTCTAAGGCAAGCCGGTTTCCTGACGATTCGTTAACCGTTCGAGCGAATGTTAAAAGCGCACATAGAAAGAAAGTCCATTGGTGCACAGCCGGAGATTGAACCTACTACCACAAGGCCAACACTGCTCTTGTGTGTGTTTAGTGCTTCTTTTTAATTAAACATTTGTATACAGTTTTTTTTTCTTTAAAATATTACCAATGAAACAGAAATCTGAACGTTTGCGTATGGGAAGTTGGTAAGTCTCGGCAACCCAATGTTTAATCAAGAGACAGAACAAACAGGTCCTATAATAATAGTATCAGTGTAGGTCATCTGTGAGCGGCACTCGACGAGCCGTTCATATTATTCTATTTATCACTTCAAGACTAGGTCGACTCGAGTGTACTTTAATATTTATTTTTCTCAAAAACTAAAGTTTACCGCGTTGTTATAGTTATTTTGAAATGGATTATGGACTGTAATTAGGTTGGAATAAAATTCCTATCCTCTTATAGAAATTAAATATTATGTAGATTGTAGAGTCACCGTGAGTGGTATAGAATAAAATATTAGTTATATTAGGTAATATATATGTAATTGGCGTTTTATTTATTTATTCACACTGGTTACAAAAGTAATTAGGCAATTAACAAGCGATTTCTTCCAACCCTAATTGTTATTATTATTATAGCCTCTTTATTTCCATATTGAATAATGTATTAAACAAGTATATCATATGATTATGTAAAAATAAAATAAAAATAATGTAGTGAGTCACACATAATCTCTCATGCATACAGATACACACACTAATATTTAGATTATATTTTACTAAAGTGGGCCGTTCTTGTTATTTTTTCATTACTGTAATTTTATATAAGCATTTGGAGCTAATCTGCTGGCTCTCTAAGTACATGAAAATGGATTGAAAGAGAAGAGAAAATATATAATAAAGGGATACCTAGAAACAAACAAAAATGTCTTATCTTTTATTTTATTTATTTAACTTTAACTAATGAAAAACAAAGTGGCTGGTAGAAGGAGACCTGGCCGCAGACGCACGTTGAAGAATCTTAGACAATGGTTTGGTCAAAAGCGTTGTTCAGAAGCGCGACATCCAAAATTGGAGTAGCCGTGATGAATGATAATCACCAACTTTCGAAAGGGCGCTATAAGAAAAATCAATTTAACATCTTTTCTTTTGACGTTCATAAAGGTGATATCAGACGGTTCACTCGAATGATTGTTCACTCGAGTGAATGCTTCATTTTTTTCATTCTATGTTCACACGGCTTAGACGAAATGATACAGAAATGAACATTCATTGTTCTTTCTTTTAAATATGTCATCGAATGAAGTCGTACGTCTTGGAATTAGTTTAATTTGTGATCATTTAATCAAAGAGTTGACAAAAAAGAAGCAAAGAAAACGTCGACGGTGGTGGGTGCGACCATGGATTGATAATTTTTAAAGTTCTCCAAAAAAAGTAATGTATTTTGATCGTTCCACTTGAACACCATTTTGCCGCATGAAAACAATATAATAACACACAGAAAAAAAAGTTATAACTTCGTCGACAGCGTGATGTCCGTCGGCTACAGGACTCGAAACAAAATGGCCGAATCCGAATGAACGTTCTCTCAGTGTTCAGACCGTTCATTTCTCGTTCATTCGGAGTGGGAATGAAAGATACCGGATGCCAATATCCAACACTGTTGGATCGGTTCACTAATGAATTCATTCGGCACTCGTGTTTCATTTTTTGTTCAGACATTTCATTTCGAGTGAAATGTACCGAATGAAAGGTGAAAATGAACAAAAAATGAATCGTCTGATATCACCTTAAGTGTACTTGGTTACCTAAATGAATAATGCTATTTTGAGTTTGAACAAAAATATCAATAAAACTGATTGTACATTAACATGCAAACACAGCATTATACTTAATAATTATTATTACTAACAGACAGTGTAATTTAAAAGACGAGAAATATAAATAACATTGAAAAATTTCTTGTAGTACTATTTTATTGTAATTTCTTTGTATTGGAAAGGAGCCGACGGGACGACCAAAAAGGGCAGTTATCGCGGCCCCAATTAGTGGGTACGTTACCGGCTTTTGAGTAAGGATTATTTTCTTTCTTTACAATTGGAGGTTGTATCTCCCAAGGAAGTTTAATTCGCAAAAGAAAGTAGTTAAAAATGTATGAAATGATGTCTTAAAATTCGAATATTTTTGAACATATGCTGCGTACAGCAATGTGATACGTGACTGGAATAATCTTACACGGTAGAAGTAGAAATATGTAAATGACTCGTATAACCTGAATATCTAAATAGTCTTTAATTTTTTATAAAAGTTAAGTTTTTTCCTACCCGTAAGAGGTTATACTTCTTTGGCTTTCTTTATTTTTTTAAATATTAAATATTTAATAATAAATATTTAACGTTTATAATTTAATAATATTTAGTATATTATTCAATTATTCATTAATATTAATAATAATAATTATTATTATTTATTATTTTAATATATTATTCATTCAATTTAAGAACTAGGTATGTTTCATAACCTTTTAACTAAGTAACAATAGGTCTTTGTGAAAAAGCATTGCTAAATTTTTTTGAAAAAATAATTAAAACTCCTTTATTTGTTTAAAAGGTAAATGTCATTATGTTCATTCAAAATGCTTGGCATAGCTGCTAACTTCACGCATATTCTATTTCTTTTTACTTATATATAGTCTTATTTCCATCTCGCTCGCGCACGCTCGGCGCCCGGCTGGTTTAAAAAGAACTCGTTAGTGGGCAACTTCATTCTGATAATTTTGTGTCATATAAATTTTTCATAACGCGCCTAAAGAAGTATAACTTCAAAAAATCACTGTCATTTTAATTAGCTTGAAAAATACCGAAACAGCTATGCCATTTATCTGACACATACTGTTAACTTTGGAATTAAACATTTAATATGACCAATGTACTTGATTTCCCCAGTGACATGTGGAAGAACACTCAAGATCTCAAATTAGATTGCCTAATAGGCTGTATTACGTAATATCCGTTATATTACTTCCATATGTATTTGATCCGTTCCCTTTACGAATACTTAAATAATCCTAATCCTGGTTATTGATTTCCAGTTCAAAGAATTTGTATGACTCAAAGCTTAGCGATTTAAAAGAGTGGCGGAAAGTTTCTAGCCAGTTCTTCTTGCCCGCTCTACGCCCTTGACTTGGGAACTGGTAATAAGTAATTTAACTTCTTTTTGACGTTTATAAGTTTACTTGTTTACCTACATGAATAAAGATATTTTGAGTTTGAGTTTGAATAATTAAAAGTCAAAGAGGCAAGAGGTATCATGACGCGTGTCAATGCATATATAAAAAATCACTAAATGTCGCTTCTGCGAATTCTCTGCGAACATATAAAAATATGAATTAGAAGCTAAAAAACCTCAAGTGATACGTAAGAGTGAGGGATACTGACAAAAGCACGGCGCCGGGTGTGGTCGCTCTCTCACACAATCAGATCAAAAACCGCTTTCAATGGGGAACCCTTACTTCGCTCACTCCAGTTAGCTTCAGTCTTGCCCTTCAGGCGATTGACCACCCTGCGACGGCCCAAGCCGAGGTCCGAGTCTCGCAGGAGACACCCTTGCGCTAGTCCCAGGCTTCCGCATTCCTCATGAGCTAAAGGCTCTGCTGTATGGCCTATACAGCAGAGCCTTTAGCAGAACCTTCAGGCCAACAGCCAGATTCTATTCAAAAAAGAAATAGTCACTCTCACTTTCAGATTCAAAACACATATCAAAAAAACCTTAATGTGTAAAGGTTACTACACAGTCAATGACTACCTGGAAGATAAAAACGCTTGGCAATAGTTCTAATTATATTCTTATAATTTGATTTGTTATCTTTGAAGTGTTATGAATATGTGTGTAATGGTGAATGTGGTAAATCACAGAACAGATTTTTATTTTTTTTACTTATGTAACTTTAATGACGTTGTGGTTTATGACATTTTCCTTTGAATAATTGTAACGTAAAGGGAGGGCAAAACTTGCTGAGTTTCTTGCTCGTTCTTCTCAGAACAAGACTTCCTGGTAGTTTTGCGAACGGATGGCGTAGTCCTGCTCTTTCGTGAATTTAGTAAACGTTTTTGACATTCATAAGCATGCTCTAAGAAGCATCTTAATTGAATAAACGTATTTTGATTTTGATTTGATTTGACTTCTTCGTCGCTCGCATCAGATATAGACGTTTCTTATAATTACTATCGATCGTGGTGGTTGTCTGTTGATTATAAAATAATAGATATAGTGTGGTTAACTTCATGTAATGTTATCTGTTTTAGCAACGTCTAATTAATCAAAAAGCATAAAGAACTACCACCGAACCTTATTTATGGAATGAAATACTTAAAATCATTAATGTTTAATCGCAATCATCAAAATGAGTTACATTCAGCTGTAGTTCAAACCGCAGTTAACCCAGAGTCAATCAATACACGTTAATTAGAAGAACAATGCGACAGCAGTTAACTCAGTTCCTATTAGGTTATAAGTTAACTGTAAAATATTTCAATGTTAATCTTTAGAATTAAATCAATGGTGCTAAAACCTGTTTAGCTCTGGACCTCAGATTTCTGTATCTGTTTCATGATCATTTTTTAATCAATAGGCAAGAAGGTGAAGCTTTCTTTCTTCTGCCGTCGACTTTTTGAGTCTAGGGCAAGCGGGTTTCCTTAGGATGTTTTCCTTCACCGTTCGAGCGAATGTAAAATGCGCACATTGAAAGAAAGTCCATTGGTGCACAGCCGGGGATCGAACCTACGACCTCAGGGATGAGAGTCGCACGCTGAAGCCACTTGGCCAACAATGCTCCAATTCAACGACAAAGAAGAGTACTACAGACTGTAGTTTGCGAGTGTAACATAAATATTAAACTCATGAATTTTAAAGAATCTTCTTTTCAAGGCGACATTAAACGTGAGTGGTTTCACAACAATGTCGTCTAAATAACACAAAATGTCGCTCTTTTGTCTCACTGTGCTCCTATAACGGCTATGCATGTGTTTCTCAAAGTTAACGAACATTTTAATATATTTCAGTTATTATTTGCCACTTAAACCAGTTTTAATAAACACCTAGTCTATATATTTAGTAGGAAATTATGGGCTTTTTAATTGATTTATTATGTAATAACTGATAGAATTACCTACACGATAGGATAGCGCTGGAAGTTTCTCATTTCGGTGAGATGAAAGAAGTACCCGTTCAGTTAAAAGTAACATATATAAATTGCATTCTTTTTTAACTGATAACATTAGGGATGTTATTGAATTGAGATGAATTATTAGACTCATGCACAAACGCAGCAGCAGGCTCACCTGATGTTAAGTGAAACCGCCGCCCTTGGACACTCACATTGCCAGAAGGTGCCAGTGAGTTACCGGCCTTTTCAGAATTGGCACGCTCTTTTCTTGAAGGACCCTAAGTGGAATTGGTTCGGAAATACTTCAGTGGGTAGGACCACAACTACAGGTCTTCAAAACATGTAAACAACTTTATTTTGACTTGTCAACAAATCGTAATTTCTTTCATGAAAAAATTAACCTTATTTTGCGATTTAACACTTAAAAAGTACAATCTTATTAAAGAAAATATTTAAATAAATATTATTAACTACAGCTAAGGTCCCACGTCAATCTTTTCAGGTCAAATCGTTTGCTGGAAGACAAAACTTTTTTTAATACCAGAATATTAAACTTTGAAAATCCCAATAACTTAAATCAGTTTGTGTAAAAAGTCTGTTTGACCTAGGTATTTGTCTGTGTATGATAAAAAAAAACGTCAAAAAAATAAAGTGATAAGTGTTTTAGTTAGAAAACGAGCGAAATGGCTATTGATTGGTCGTAGCAATATTCAAACATTTATTATTTAAGAAACAAATTAAACTATCATTCGTAAAAGTAATAGAAGGAATCTCAATTATTAACCAAAGTAACAATAAAAGCAAGAGCAGTATTGGCCTAGTGGCTTCAGCGTGCGTTTCTCATCCCTGAGGTCGTGGGTTCGAGCCCCGGCTGTGCACCAATGGATTTTCTTTCTATGTGCGCATTTAACATTCGCTCCAACGGTGAAGGACATGTGCCAGGCATAGGAGGCTGATCAACTACTCGCCTATTAGATTGAAAAATGATCATGAAACAGATTCAGAAATGTAGGCCCAGACCTAAAGAGGTTGTAGCGCAACTGATTTATTTTTAGCAATAATAATTGACTTGATCAGAATATTTCCTGATAATCCAAGCATTCCCTGACACATATATATGTTGATGCTGGTTTGAGAACCTCTGTCGTGGGTGCAACAAGACAAACATACGAATGTGGGTCGAGACGATGTGTAATTTGAGATCTCACTGAGACTAAGGTCACATTGCAGTTTTAAATTTTGGAAACTTGTCCTATTTATGGACAATTTTCGACATTCGTTTTAGGAAGATATAAACTAATTAGTATAGCTATACAAATAACATATATATTTTAATATATTTTAATTATTATATTATATTTTTTAAGGTTTTAGATTAAGTTCATTGTTTTAGTTAAAAACTATGTTCATATTGAATTTTCTATTAATCCTACTTGATATGTAACATATGTACTAGCCTGGACTTCTTTCAGGAAGATTAGAATACTAGTAAGAGTAGTGTGTGTGTGTATTATCTGGTCTTTAAACATCCATTTACATTTTCGTTCGAAAATAGAAGATAATATAGAAAAAAGACGAGACATACAATTATTACTATATATTATATACATTTACAATGCGTCTAAGTAGTATTTGAGCATTGTTTGTGCTACTTAAACTCAGTGTGACGAATTCTTTAATCGGGTAAATTTAGTAATTTAAGCGAGTCCGGCAAACATTATTAGGAAATTGAAATGTTTCTGCATATACCTTTGTTGGAAATTTTTTCTAAATATTCCTCTAATTTATGTTTTATGAATAATACACTATAACAGAGGATAGAGAAAATTTATGTTCTTATTTGTTGCTTTGCAGAAGACGACATCGAAGACCCCAACACGTGGGCGGTAGGGGCCCGTTACAGACCGGAGCCCCCGCCACCTTGGCATCCACCACTCGCTTCACACAGCATGAGATAAAGCTCATGTACCGAGGATTTAAGCAGGTTAGACTTCATAATTAAGTCAGTCTTCATCATTAACACAATTTCACCATTAAGTCAATATTTATCATTAATTCAGTCTTCATCATTAACACAATTTCACCATTAAGTCAATATTTATCATTAATTCAGTCTTCATCATTAAAGCAGTCTTCATCATTCAGCCAATCTTCATCATTGAGACAGTCTCAATTGTTAAATGAGTCTTAATTAAGTCAGTCTTCATCATTCAATATGTATTGATTCCCTGACGATGGCAGGCCTAAAGGTCTAATTAACCATTCATAATCCTTAGAAAGATTCCGTATCTCAAGAGGATATTTTTTCAATTTGACCGTATATATTATGTGTGTTCGCCGATAACTTTCGTTTCGTTTATGAACGGATATTGATGATTCTCTTTATGTGGGAAAGAAGATATCCCAAAGGTGGTAACAGGATTTGTTTGTTAAAAATTATAAAGTGACTAAGTGCAATGGTTAACTGCGCAGACAGTAATCTTTTGCGTAGGTTCGGACCCTTCTAAAAATGCACTCAATACCATGAATATAATCGCGAATTTGCTACGATATTTACATAACTTTTCTATATATCGCCATTTATGTTATATATATTATATCAATATTGTTTACGCAGGAGTGTCCGACAGGCGTGGTGGACGAGGAGTCGTTTAAGAATATATTCTCGCAATTCTTTCCCCTTGGAGGTGAGTTATATTTTAACAAGTTATAGCCCACGTGAGGCAAATATTTTTTCGAAAATCGAACTCTGTACCTATAGGGTATATACGTTTTTTATTGCTAGAATATACTACCAACTATAACACATAAGATATTTATAGCCAAAATTATTATAAAATAATCAAAAATACTTATTACATAATTTAATAATTATATATTAACATTCAATAATTAAAACTTATATACCGTGTGAAGTTATGTTATAAGAACATTATTTCTTTTTTTGAATTGATAAACTTGTCTACTGGGCTTTGCCAGAACTAAAGATATATTAATAACTTCTGAATAATGACTGCATCCATACAGTGGACTGTGTGCATATATATTTATGTATTAAGTGTCAGGAGTATCTGTATATGTAGTGTATGTATTAACTGCACTGGATAACTGATTATATAAGAACTAAGAACCTAACGACCATACGGATCCCTACAGATGTATCCTGACCCATAAGTAGTGAATATATAAATAAGTACGGGATGTCTGCTCCAAGAGAAGGTAGCAGATGGAGCCCCACGGGTAGGATCAAAGGTTCAAGGTGGTGGAATTATCTCAAAGCTATCGGGCAGGCACACCACGATTATTAAGTGCTTGAAGGAGATTTCGCCACTTTGAAAGAAAGCGAGAAATGAATTAAGACTATCTTAAATACTACTTACACCTATTCACACATATACAGGGTGGCCAAAAAGTCGTGGATCAAACGCAAATAGGGGATAAATGAGGTCATTAGCGGCAAAAAATTGTTCTACGGGAGGTCTCTAAGGTCAACCCCTGCAGAGTTAGTTAGTTATTAATTGTTTTAATACAATTATTATTTCACAATCGTTGTTTGTAATTATTCCTAGAAAGATATTAGAGCGACTCATGGCCATGTGTAATACCTTTTCAGAATCCATATTAAATGCGCCAAAACTTGTAATACAGGGTCACTTTTCGGTAGAGTAATTTTTTTTCACAGTGGGGTCAGAAATAAACAAAAAGTTTTGATTTGAAAAAAATTTATATCGTATAACTTAATATTATCTTCAATACACTCAATAAACAACTATAAATAGTATGTCTAACGCAAGAACTCATCAGTACCAATCTAGTCGATATTATGAGAAAGAAACAGGATGTAGATATTTTCGAATTTTAAGAAGAATTAGTAAAAAAAGTCAATTTTCATATAAAAACCAAAATAAATCATAACTCTGCAGGGGTTGACCTTAGAGACCTCCCGTAGAACATTTTTTTGCCGCTGATGACCTCATCTATCCCCTATTTGCGTTTGATCCACGACTTTTTGGCCACCCTGTATATGGTGGATGGTAAAATTAGGAAAACAACCACGTGAGTAGTATGGATTCCCGGACACTGCCTCACCCACTGCTTCGGTAAAAAAAGCTGTTTCGGAGGCAGCGCCCGCCTAAAAAAAAAAAAAAAAAAAAAAAGTTTGTACTCTAACCCCACTAAACAGGACGTGTGGAGTCGAATGCACTCACTCCCGAAGTGATATTTCGCTCTGTTTCGAAGTTAGGTTTTTCTGTACGTTGCTGATCAATCTATTTACTAATCACCTGTCTAATGTCTCGCCCAATACGTTACCCTCATTTACTAATTACCGAGTCAGTTTCGTACCTATCATTAGCTAATTATCATCTGCATTTACCTGCATTGCACCAGGAATGGACGGGAAAAGGATTTGATTGAAAATTAAAAATATGATTACCATGTTTTATGTGTTTATTTGCATTACGTTACAGTACAATTTTACTAGTGCCATGTCATTTCTTGGTGAGTCATACGAAAAGTTTCTGAGGTAATCTTCCAAACTGAAACCCCAGAACTTGTAGTACAAATATACCACACAATACTCCCCACATAACGCGGAATAGATATCCTGAACGCTAGCTGTATTATAGCTCCACACCCGACAATTTCTTCTTAAAAAATCTGTTATTACTCTGATCGGTTTACGACCAAAGGAATCAAAATATTCTCCAACTTTTTCGTGGTTGATATGAATAGCTACCCAATGAGAGCCTGGTTGTGAGTCAGGGTCGAGATTGCATATAATAAATGCGGGTAAGTGTATGTGCATTGGTAGGCGATTCGAGGGGTAAACGCTATACTGGATGCTGGGATGTATTCTATGGAGACTCATTTGCAGGTTTAATGTATTCATTTTTACTCCAACGCGTTTGACCTTCTACTCTTATATATTACACTAAATACAATTCCAATTCCTATCAATCATCCACCTCAACTAACATCACGTTGTATTGACATCCCAATATATGTAATATCTTATAGGTATGCATTTATTTAGAAAAGTAGGGAAAGTATAAATGAGAAACCATTTGTTATTTATTATATTTCATTCTGTTTATTTTTCTCAATTTAATTATAAGTACATAAAAGTCATTTCTTAACTACTATAATCCACACATACATTTCTGTTCTTATCTATTTCTATAATATTTGAAAACTCTGCATAAACTACACAGTTAATTGTTTCAGTCAATGCGCTCTCGAATCTTACTTCCATTCTCACACTACCATGACGAATGAGATTCCAATGAATATTAGAGTTAGCTGATAAGTCGGGGGTTAAATCAAAGGCTAGTAAACAATATCCATCTGAGTATTGTTCCCTCGATATCCCATTACCTTCGTTAAGAAAATGTATACCGGTGCCTGAGTACAGTGTGTGGTATGCGCTGGCAAATACATCGTTTGGGAATGATGGTTGTAATGATGTTTAATTGAGATTTAATTTGTTTTTAATGACAACATTAGAATGATAATGAATTTATAATTGTTTTGTAAATTCTTGAGGTAACAATCGATTTTTTATCGATTAATTTCTTATATAAATACAGATATTCTAAAGAAAAATATAGTTTTGTGGTACGAATCCATCCACAGGTCAACGTGAAGAAATTTATTTGTATTATCAAAAATGGAGGTGAGTTATTTATATATATATATTTTTTTTAATTTGGTTACAGTAAATTCTTTAATAATTCTTATTTATTTTTAAAACACATTTTGATTTGTTTATATTATATTTCAGTCTTCATACAACCTGAAAGATGTGGAAAAATGTTTTAGGCCCTATAATTATTACGTATTATCTGATGAAGAAGAGGTTTCAAACATACATACAGTAAATAAAAATAAGGGGACCAGTCGTTTAGATGACTTTTTTCTTCAAGAGCCTGACCGAAAGAAGAAAAAAACTAAACTTTCTTCAACTGTTGGTCGTGCAGGGAAGGAGGGAAGCATTTCATATATATCAACAGATAAAGATGATGGAATGGACGCTGATATACTTGTGAAAATTGAATTATATAGTTTAAAAAAGTTGAAAGAAATCCCGGCCTCACAACATTGGAAAAATACAGATATTCGTGTTAAATATTACATGAAAAACGATTCCAACATTGATCTTCAGATAAAGGATATTGTATATAACATAACAAAAGAGATATCCGAGGAAGATAGTGTAAAACATTACAGTTTTAAAAATTAGATTTATCTTTAGCTTCTTAATGATTAGCTTTATATATTATCTTAGATGACTTTATTAGTAATTAATTAACTAACTACCGGATTCCAATACCATATGTTAAAGTGGACTAGATTATTAATAATATGTGAATGAAATTTAGTTGTAAATAACTACTCATTATTATTTATTGATAATGTGTTTTGTAATTGTAAGATAATGTTTTCTTATTATTCTTTTTTATTTAGATATAACCTTATTTATATTTTACTGTAACTTTTATGTATAAATAAAATCTTATAAGACAAAAATGTTCAGTTTTATTGAGACACCCAAAGAAGAAAGAAGTATAAAAAATGATTCATTTTATTCATCCATTTGCTGCCATCATAGCAGGTCCAACAGGATGTGGAAAATCAAACTTTGTTGCACAATTCATAAAACACAGGGGTAGTGCATGTAATGATTTTTTTTCTGAAATTACATGGTGTTATGATGAAATGCAGCCACTTTATAATATACCTGGAGTAAATTATCATCAAGGGCTGCCTGATTTGCATATGTTTGATGGTAAAAATCCTCATTTGATAATAATAGATGATTTAATGAGAGAATCTGACGGTAGAGTTGTTGATATATTTACAAAAGGAAGTCACCATAGAAATTTAAGTGTTTTTTATATAACACAAAATTTGTTTCATCAAGGAAGAGGACAACGTGACATTTCCCTTAATTCAAGTTACATAATTTATTTTAAAAATCCCCGTGATAAAACACAAATTAAATTCCTAGCGAGACAGGTTTCACCTGAGAACACTAAATTTATTGAGGAATCATATGCAGATGCTACAAAAGTTGCTCACGGATATTTGATGATTGATTTAAAACAAAATACAGATGATACACATCGGATAAAATCAAACATTTTTGAAAACACTCACTATTGTACAATATATATCCCCATAAAAACATATAAATATCTTTGTAATCATCGATTTTGAGTCAGTTTTAAACTATGTATCAACGAGTAACAACACATAAAGAATTATTATCAGCTCTACACACATTAAAACCAAGACATCGGAAGGTATTACTGAAAACCTGCAATAATCAAGAAATAAACTGTCTTTGTGAGTGTATTCATAACGTTTTGAAAGGAAAAGTACCATTGAAAGGAACAGAGAAATCTAAACTTAAAAACCTAAAAAATACCTTACGTAAGCTAGTAAGCAGAGGAAAAAGTGTTGAATATAGAAAAAATATATTAATTCAAAAAGGAGGTTCCTTTCTTCCAATAATATTAGGTACTGTTCTAAGTAGTCTTATAAGTTGTTTTACTAATAAGCCACTATGAATACTAAAAAAATGCTGATTATTGAACACGATTTTATTGATAAAATTACACATCAACAAAATGAAAATAAAGCAACACCGCGAAGTCGATTAGACTTAGAAATGGAAAAAATTATGTCAAGCAAATTAGGAGATCGTGAGAAATGGGCCCTTTACCAACAAATTTTACAAAGATACCTACATTTTTTTATGGAAGAACGTCAACCTCAAGAAATAACAATTACTGAAAAAACAGTAAATGACAAATCTTACGATGATGGTAAAACGAATTTAACTGTTTATGAAAATGAAAATGAAAAATGTTTAAGTGGTGAACAACTGTCGTCGGGTAAAGACGTCTCCTTTCAGTTGACAACAAAGGACATATTAAATTTGATTCCAAAAACTTATATAAAGAAAGGAGAATTATTGATGGAATCCATTCAAAAACATAGTGATAAATTAAATTGGAATAAAAATGGTACAGTGGTAGTTAGTGGAAAAGAAATTCCTGGAAGTAATATTATTGATTTAGTAAATGATGCATTAAGACCCTCAAAGAAAGCAGATCCCATCGGGTGGGAATTATTTTCAAAATTTTTAAATGATATAAATATACCACTGACATACATTGGTAATCTCAAAAGAATTAAATATATTGGTAATCTTAATAAACAACACAAACTACCAATCCAAGAATCAAGCATCGATTATTCTTCTCCGACTCAATCAATTCACAACAGTAAAATAAAAAACAAAATTGATTGGGATAAATGGACCCCATATTAAAACTACATCAAATATATTATGATATTTCTCATCCTGCTGGTTACAGTAGTGTGAATACATTAACAAGAGCGATGAATGGAAAACTATCTAAAACGGATGTAGAGACGTGGTTGCAGTCTCAAGAAACATATACGTTACATAAGCCAGTTCGAAAAAGATTTCAGCGAAATAAGTACATTTTATCCAATTTTAATGAGTTGTGGCAAGCTGACTTGAGTGATTTAAGAACTTACGGACAGGATAATGATGGATTTAAGTATATTTTATGTGTCATTGATGTTTTTAGTAAATATGCATATGTTAGAGCAATAAAAAAGAAAGATTCTCTCACAATAAAACACTGTTTTACTAGCATTTTTGATGAAGCTAAAACTGTTCCTAGACATATACAATCAGATAAAGGTACAGAATTTGTATCTAAAGATGTCCAAAGTTATTTAAAAAATAAAAATATAAATTATTATACTACAAATAATCCAGATATTAAAGCAAGTATAGTAGAAAGATTTCAGAGAACTTTAAAAATGAAAATGTGGCGTTATTTTACATATAAAAATACACATCGCTATATAGATATCTTACAAGATTTAGTTAGTTCATATAATCACAGTGTGCATTCTAGTATAAAAATGAGACCATGTGATGTTAATATCGAAAACATTATGCAAGTTTGGAGGAATCTATATTTTGATGGAAAATCTTTTAACTCAAATTTGAAAAAGTTACCCAAGTTTAAAGTCGGTGACCATGTAAGAATTACTAAACATAAACATACATTTCAAAAAGGTTATGAAAGTAATTGGAGTGATGAAATATTTATTATAACTTCAGTTATAGATCGCTCACCATGTGTTGTATACACTTTAATGGATTTGGAAAATGAATCTATAACAGGCACATTTTATGAGAAAGAATTACAAAAAGTGACATTTTCCCCCACTTCTGATTATAAAATTGATAAAATCTTAAGGTATCGTAACTCTGGTCTCAGAAAAGAAGCATTAGTCAAGTGGAAAGGGTACCCAAACAAATTTAATTCTTGGGTGTTATTATCTGCTATTAAAACGTTACAATGAAGGAAAGTTTTTATTTAACTTTACTCAGCAATAGTTCCACACAATATTTTCCAGGAAATATGACATCAAATTTTTCTACAAAACTACCTAAATCCATTACGTTAGAAGGAGAATGGATGGTAGGTATAGTTGAGTTTCAATATCCCTCTACTATGTTCTCCGTGCAAGAGCATGAAAATATTATGTACATCAGTAAAAAAACTACCATCAATAACGAAGAAACCACACTAATGTATAAGAGCCATATACCAGCCACTAACTATGATAATATACAAAATATTCTTATAGCTTTAAATTCGAAAGAGAAAGTTAGTTTTCGCCAGGACACCGTGTCAAAGTTTGTCTCTGTTGCAGTAAAGGATCCATCAATAATTTCATTATCTCTATCACCTAATTTGAGCTTTCAACTTGGATTTGAGCCAGATACCAATTTAGTAAATCATAATATCGGTAAACGCCCTGCTAATCTACATTTGGGGTTACCATCACAATTATTTGTGTATTGTGATATTATAGAACCACAAATTGTTGGTGATGTCATGACACCCCTATTGAGAATTATACCCTTAGATCCTGCTAAGTACATATATGGTTCAAATAAAATGCATATATTTTCACCACCACATTATTTACCGGTAATGAGAAGAGAATTTGATGTTATTGAGATAGATATAAGAACAACCACGGGAAATGCGGTACCATTTCAATACGGTACATCGTGTGTGAAACTTCATTTTAAAAAAATATAATCTATATTTCCTTTTTAAAATGTATACACCTCAAGATACTTTTAAATGTCCTTATGAACATTATTATTCACAACAAGCTGGATCTGGTATAAATGTAATATACAAAGGAGCCTTACATCAACGTGGTCATGGTATCGGCAGTTTTCTTGGGGGGTTATTTCGAAGTGTGCTACCTTTACTCACTAGTGGTGCTAAGGTGATTGGAAAAGAAGCACTTAACAGTGGTATTGGGCTTTTGTCAGATGTTGTAGCTAGTCGTCCTATTAAAGAATCCATTAAGAATCGATTGAAAAAGGCTAGTTCTAACCTTAAACACAAAGTTGATACCAAAATTGATCAACTTATGACTGGATCGGGTGTTAATAAAAGACGAAAATATAGTAATGAGCTCATTCGAGTTTCACCACTCAAGGTGAAAGGCGCTTCTAAGAAAATAAGGAACAAAAATATTAATATTTCCAAGGATATATTTTCAAACTTATCATAATGTCATTTATTCATAATCATTCTTGCGAGTGTGTTAAATCTGAATTGGATCTGTTTGCTCTTCCTTCCACACAAACAAGTATCGAATATGGACACTGGATACACTACAAACCAATTTCTTCATTAAGTGATGATGGACCTATCGAATTCCAAGTCCCTGGTACAGGAGATGACTACATAGACCTTTCACATACTTTACTCCACCTCAAAGCCCAAATTAAAAATCAAGACGGTTCTGTGGTCAATGCAGCTAATGTAGTGGCACCAGTCAATAATTGGTTACATTCTCTATTTAACCAATTGGATGTTTACCTAAACCAAAAACTTGTGTCACCCCCAAATAATACTTATGCATATCGTGCTTTCATAGAAACTCTTTTAAATTATTCATCATCCGCCAAAAAATCACATTTGACATGTGGTTTGTGGTACGAGGATACAGCTGGTAAAATGAATGAAACTAATGAGGCAAATAAAGGTTTTTACAAAAGGCAACAACTTTCAAAGGATAGTAAGGACGTTGAAATGATTGGACATTTACATGGGGATATATTCAATCAAGATAAATTCCTCATTAACGGGGTCGAATTATCTATGAAATTAGTTAGATCGAGAGAAACATTTAACCTCATGTCACAGAATGCAGATAATAAGTACAAAGTTTGTATAACAGAGGCAAATTTAATAATACGCAGAGCAAAAATTAATCCGTCAATACTAATAGCTCATCAAAAGGTTCTTGCTACTACTACAGCTAAATATCCTATAACAAGAGGTGAAGTGAAAGTCCTGACCATACCATCTGGTGTGCAGGGTAAAACACTGGACAATATATTTTTAGGACAGGTTCCTAAGAGATGTATTATAGGTTTTGTTAATAATACAGCCTTCAATGGTAGTTACAATAAAAACCCATTCAACTTTGAAAACTTCGGTATTTGCTCTTTTAGTTTATATATAGACGGTCAACAAATACCATCAAAATCATTACAACCATCATTCCCAAACGATGTATTTGCCAGCGCATACCACACACTGTACTCAGGCACCGGTATACATTTTCTTAACGAAGGTAATGGGATATCGAGGGAACAATACTCAGATGGATATTGTTTACTAGCCTTTGATTTAACCCCCGACTTATCAGCTAACTCTAATATTCATTGGAATCTCATTCGTCATGGTAGTGTGAGAATGGAAGTAAGATTCGAGAGCGCATTGACTGAAACAATTAACTGTGTAGTTTATGCAGAGTTTTCAAATATTATAGAAATAGATAAGAACAGAAATGTATGTGTGGATTATAGTAGTTAAGAAATGACTTTTATGTACTTATAATTAAATTGAGAAAAATAAACAGAATGAAATATAATAAATAACAAATGGTTTCTCATTTATACTTTCCCTACTTTTCTAAATAAATGCATACCTATAAGATATTACATATATTGGGATGTCAATACAACGTGATGTTAGTTGAGGTGGATGATTGATAGGAATTGGAATTGTATTTAGTGTAATATATAAGAGTAGAAGGTCAAACGCGTTGGAGTAAAAATGAATACATTAAACCTGCAAATGAGTCTCCATAGAATACATCCCAGCATCCAGTATAGCGTTTACCCCTCGAATCGCCTACCAATGCACATACACTTACCCGCATTTATTATATGCAATCTCGACCCTGACTCACAACCAGGCTCTCATTGGGTAGCTATTCATATCAACCACGAAAAAGTTGGAGAATATTTTGATTCCTTTGGTCGTAAACCGATCAGAGTAATAACAGATTTTTAAGAAGAAATTGTCGGGTGTGGAGCTATAATACAGCTAGCGTTCAGGATATCTATTCCGCGTTATGTGGGGAGTATTGTGTGGTATATTTGTACTACAAGTTCTGGGGTTTCAGTTTGGAAGATTACCTCAGAAACTTTTCGTATGACTCACCAAGAAATGACATGGCACTAGTAAAATTGTACTGTAACGTAATGCAAATAAACACATAAAACATGGTAATCATATTTTTAATTTTCAATCAAATCCTTTTCCCGTCCATTCCTGGTGCAATGCAGGTAAATGCAGATGATAATTAGCTAATGATAGGTACGAAACTGACTCGGTAATTAGTAAATGAGGGTAACGTATTGGGCGAGACATTAGACAGGTGATTAGTAAATAGATTGATCAGCAACGTACAGAAAAACCTAACTTCGAAACAGAGCGAAATATCACTTCGGGAGTGAGTGCATTCGACTCCACACGTCCTGTTTAGTGGGGTTAGAGTACAAACTTTTTTTTTTTTTTTTTTTTTTTTTTAGGCGGGCGCTGCCTCCGAAACAGCTTTTTTTTACCGAAGCAGTGGGTGAGGCAGTGCCCGGGAATCCATACTACTCACGTGGCCCGTGTCACCAGTTGAAAGTGTCTACGACATGAGAATGAACCCAGCTGGAATCGTTTATTCAGTGCCAGCTTTACCAGCAGATTTTTGGGGCGGCATTTTGGAACTGAATTTTTTGCTACTTCATAGAAATCAAAAAGATTTCTGCCTGGTTTTTTGATGTTTTACAGATAGAAAGAACTGTTGTCTGCAACAAAATTTGCCGATGACTTTCCCCTCTTACTTGTCATTGTTAATTCGGAGTAGCAAACTTCCATATTCTAGAGTAAAATAGCTAATGGGCCCCCAACCAGTAATCAACGTCTACGCCCTTAGCTCGCACTTTTATGAGTGAAATTGTAGTAATTGTATTTCTTTCTTCTCCTATCAACCTATACATGTCAGTCCTCCTCCTGGTTGCAAGTTGAGAACTGGATGGTTTGTGTATAATTTTGTGCTTAAAAATCAAACCTAAAATTATGTTACGTGCGATTTCAACAAAATTATTGGATTGTCGAGGCAAGGGCTAACTTGACAGCCTATGCCAAACTTGTATATCCGCCATTACCTTTATCACTTGTTATTGCACTTATTACAAAATAGATTTATTAGTATATATTTAAGTATAAAAACGACTCAAATTGGTTATTATAATAGTATTATAAACACAAATTTGTGTCTACAATCTAAACAAAAGAACTTTGACAGCGTGATCCCCCTTCATAGGTCACGTATTACAATCATCCCGCTTTTATTTTGTAAAGAAGTTTTTCAATTACTTAAACAAACTCTTAAATATAAATACGGGTACAGTCCGGTTCATAATATATTAATCTTATTTGAACTTTCTTTCAAACTCTCGTATTTCCCACTTGTTGTGCGCGAGTGTATCGCTATATTATGTACGCGATTGTACGGGGACGTACTCTTATCAAAGTTTTAAATAAAAAAGAGGTTTCATATGTATTTATTCTTTCGTTTGTAATATAATTGCTTTTTGAAGGATGATACAAATTTCGTGATTTTATTAGGTATTGTTTCTTGTTGGGTGAGGCGATATCTATTAAATGTGCTGTTTTATAGACTTTATCTAGAAGTGTTATATCTGGTCTATGGATTATTTTGTCTGTTAATATATTATTACTAGGCAATTTGCATTCAAATGTGTATAGCGATGCCTAAGATAATCAGTAAAGTTGATTTGTTGAAATTTAAGTTTTTGTTTATTTTCTTTTTATTATATAATGAAGCAATGTTTTCGTACTCCCATCTTTCATACTGCTTGGGGGATCTGTCTCTGGGTCGGTAGTTCATGTCTGAATAGTCATCTGTATTTATGTGGTGCGAATAATTTCCTTTCACCAATTATGGTGTTGCATTCCTTTACAACTATGTATAGTTTTGGGGAGTCTTTGACTTGATCAGACCATCTTGTTGGCGAACGTCCAGGCGATCTTTTGCCTCCGATGTTGCCAATCACGATGAACTTCTCTAGGTTCTGTGTGACCAAAGTATGAAATGATCTTAGGCGATAAGGGATTTCAATTCTCTTAGCAATATATTAGTGCGAGTACACCCATTTATCCGGTGGCAGGTCTATAGGAGCGGGGACAAACGACAAGGTGCAAGTTTTAATGAATCTCAACATCATAAAATGACTGATACACGTTGGTTTATACAGGTAGTAATAGAGGTCATAATGTATATATTATACGTATATATTAGGGGCAGTATTTTAGAAATTTAATTTAGAACAAATACCAACAACGATGTTTTAATAAAAATAATAATTTACACAATGGTACAAAAATGTTAAGGTGGTACTATCGTAAATCCTTCGCATATTCTAACCCGACGGAGGTCGAAGGCGCGGGAATCTGAGGGTGTCTTTAAAGGAATTTTACATGATTAGTCATATGATATTGGTACAATTCTTATATTATTTGTATCGTACATATCATATCACACTTTATTAAATTTATATCAATTAACAGTGTCTCCGCAAATAATTAATTTAATTGAATACCAACAAGTTGTTCCAAAAACAAATACCCATCCACTTTAAAGACTCTAGTACGAAAACTTTTAATTCTTTTGGTAAATTATTGTAAACCTTAATATTGCCATACAAAGGTGTTTTCCTAAACAGTTCCAGATTATTTTTACAGCCAATTTCTCCCCATGTCTACTTCTTACTTCAACTTCTACATTTGACTTAAAAATATGTATGTTTCTGTGCACTAATAAGGATATTTCTAAAATATAAATACATGGAAGAGATAAAATTTTGAGCTTCTTAAATAAAGGTACGCAACTATCAAGACAGTTTGCTCCACAAATTGCTCTAATACATTTCTTTTGAGCCTTAAATACCCTATTTACTTTGACTGAATTTCCCCAATTTATAATTCCATATCTAAGTATAGATGAAACATATGCATGATAAGCAGCTAATACCGTAGCATGGTTAACAGTTCCCTTAGTCGTTTTAACACAAAATGTAATTTTTCAATATGTGCTTTCCAACTACAAAATTTATCTATAGTTATACCTAAAAATACACACTCGTTCATTATATTGTAAGAATAACACCTACTTGTTATGGTCACGTATACTAAATATATATATATATATAGACATAGACAAAAAAACGTGTGGCACTCGGGGACTGCCGCGGTAAAGCTATTGCTGTTTTATCAACTTCTGCAATTATAATTATTTATTAGGCAGTACTTTTTTTCTTTGATATTAATTCAATCTACCACTCTACCAGACTCTACTCTCTTGATTCGGTCGCCGCACTGAAAGCCCGCGATAAAAGCTATGCAATAGCTTAATAACATTTATTAACAAAACACACACAAATAACAACAATAAAAAAATATAAAAAGAGAAAGAAAGAAAAAGGTACGTTTTAAGTAATACCTGTGTGCTGTCATTGTAATTGGCCCTGGCTCTGTGATATATAGATTTAGTAAATAATATAAACTTAATATCTAATATAAATGTTAAGAACTCAAACTCAAAATAACGTTATTCATATAGGTAACCAAGTACACTTATGAACGTCAACAGAAATGATGTTAAATTGATTCTAAATTTACTACCATTTCGCAAGTCAAAGGCGTAGAGCGTGCAAGAACTGTCAAGAAAGTCTCCGCCACTCTTTTTAATCGCCAAATTATGATTTATTGATATGAGAATTTCTACATAAGTATAATCTTTTAATAATGTTTCAGATGCCACACAATACGCTCATTTTGTCTTCAACACGGTGAAGCACAAACAACGTGGAAAACTCAACTTTGAGGTAATTATATTCAATATAAGTGAAAATTAGCTGTCCCATTAGTGATTGAGCAGTGTTAGCCAAGTGGCATTAGTTTGCCACTCTCATGAGGTCATAGGTTCCATCGCCGGCCGTGCGCGAATAGACTTTCTGTCTATGTGCGCATTTAACATTCGCTCGAACGGGAAAGGAAAACATCGTGAGGAAACCGGCTCGCCTTTGACCCAAAAAGTCGACGGCGTGTGTCAAGCACAGGAGGCTGATCACCTGTTTGTCTATTAGATAGAAACAGATACAGAAAACTGGCAGTGTGACCGACTGACAAGGACTGACTAAAAAGGTTTAGGTTTTATGTTTTCTTGTTTTCTTAATATTATGTTTCTAGTTTAATTTTTATATTAATTAGTTTTCTATTTATGTTTCTGAAAAATAAATAAAAAATTTGCAATTTTTCTAAATTCTATTTTAGCAAATTTTTCTGCACAAAAATATAATTTGAAAAGGTTTATAAGTCGATCCGCGAACAAAACTCTATGCAACATAAGTACCATTACATTCAAATAGGCTCACCCGTATTCGATAGCCAATATCATAAAAAACATTCCAATATAAAATATTAAAGGTCTACTATAAAAATCGTCGATAATATGACGTAGGGTTGTCGTTTGAAATAATACAGAAAAATCATATCAGTGTTGCCAATTTACCATATTTTATACTTGATGTCATATTTATGTTTCTTAGCATTCTTATATTTTGCTTAGCATATATTCTTTATCATAAAACCACAGGACGATATCATCTTCTTTCCATGACAGTTTTAAGTGTAAATATAATGCAATTGGCAGAAGAGTTTTAGGCAGATGCATCAACACTCAAAACCATACAAAAAGGATGATGCCTGTCAATAACTGTGTATCTGAAAATTAAGTAAAGGTTTATTCGCCCTGAACGTCTTTGACCAGGCACAGGAAGCTGATCACCTACTTGCCTATTAGATTGACAAATTATAATTAAACAGATAGAGGCATCTGAGGCCCAGGCGTAAAAAAATTGTAGCGCCATTGAGTTATTTTAACAAATTTACCATAATTTTATGGTAGAATAATTTTAGTAGAATAAACACAGCAATACAGGAATGTTTTATTTAAGGCAACAAGTTACGGCCATATCAAAAGGACGTTTCATTCCCTTACTTCCTTCCTACATATCGTAACATTAATGCTAAATTTTAACGGAAGTTTCACTGTTAGGGATTATTATTTACACCGTTTAATTATTTCTTATATTTATTTTCTCACGAGGCATGTTTGAGTGTGTGATAGTTTCCTGAACGTAGAACATGTATTAAGCAAGAGGTTAGTGATTTACCTTCTAAATAAAATAAATAACACTGATTGTATGTAAAAGAGGAATGTGAAAACACCAATAAAACCGTAGCTTGGTGATATCATACAGGTATGTAAGGACAGTCTCAGTAAAAGCGACACTTGACAGAGGCTGGAGGACCTAAACCCATCACAGAATAAAACCACCACCATATATATACTATGATGGTGGTTTATATATATGTATATAATTTTAACTTAAATTCAACATTTTAAGTTAAAATTTGATTGTACTGATAGTCGAATGTTGTGCCTAGTGCGTTAAAACCGGCCCCATCATTGCCATTTGGTGATAATGGAGCTACGCAGAGCGCATCTCGCTGTCTAAGGGACAGCTAAACTAATAAAAATATCTAAAATATTTTTATTTATGTTACCCAGTGAAATAAATAATGTAATGCCGGTTTTCTCACTGTTTTTCTCCATCATATGAGCAAGTGTTAAAGTCGACATCAAAAGATAGTCCATTGATGCACAGCCGTGATTCGAACACAGGGATGAGAGTCGAGGCTTTTTTTAGAAAACAGGGAAAACGCGCAGGAGGCTCACCCGATGTTAAGTGATACCGCAGCCCATGGATACTCTCCATGCCAGAGGGCTCGCGAGTGCGTTGCCTTTTAAGAATTGGTACACTCTTTTCTTGAAGGACCCTAACTCAAATTGGTTCGGAAATACTTCAGTGGTACGGCGCCAAAAACTGCCTTAAATAACGCTCAGTTGTGGAACGACGGACGTCGAGGTGATAAGGGTGGAATTTCATATTCTATGCTAGACATACTTACGGCTCTTTAGCCATACCAGCTTTCTTTTAATTATTTATAATATTTGTTCTACTACGCCAGGAATTTCTGGAAATACTTTCGCGTGTAGCACGTGGATCTATAGAAGAGAAGGTGTCCTGGGTGTTCGCTTTGTACGATGTTGATGGCGATGGAAGAATCTCCCGGGGAGAGATGGTGTCTGTGGTACGCGCTGTGTATGAGCTGTTGGGACGCACTGCCTTGCCACCAGTTCAACGTACTGAAGCGGAGACGCACGTGGATCGGATATTTAATGTATGTATGGAACAATAAATGATTAAGGAAGGCTATACTCGTATTATACTTTCTTATTGTATGAATATTTTACTTTATTTTTTAGTTTGCTAAAACAAATTAAAAAGTTTGGTTCCTGTAGCAGTGTACCTTCAATGCTGGTATTTCCTCGCTGTATTGCGATACTTATTTGTTGAGCGAGGAAAGCACCAGCTCCGGTGTCACCAAATAAAAAACATTGATTCATATAGGTAACACAATGTACACTTATGAACGTCAAAAAAGAAATATATATTAAATGACGTTTTTAATTGTCCGTTGAGTGAACCGACAAAAGGTCTGCTTCATATCAGTATAGGAAATACTGTAAGAAATAATAAATATTTTAATCTATAAATGTTGCCGCATTGGAGGAATATGTAATGGTAGCTTGTTTTGTTAAATAAATAAATAACTTTTTTTACAGCTAATGGACACAAATGCCGATGGCGTTGTAACGCTAGACGAGCTAGCACGCTGGTGCGCTCGAGACCCCGCTCTTCTCCGATCTCTTGATACCCTCGACACAGTCTTGTGATCCGAACCTTCCCCTCCCTCTCCCAGTCCGAATCCCTCGAACCCCTCTTTCAGTCCCAACCCCTCTGTTAGCCCCAACCCCTCCTTCGGACCTAGTCCCTCCGTCAGCGCTTACACCAATCCTGGTCACCCCTTCCCTCCACTGAGGAGAGAACGGGTTAAGCTCCGCTCCACTTCGCAGGTGTCAATGAAGTCCCAGGTGTCTGTTAGATCCCAGGTCTCAGAGGATACAAAGGATTCGAGGACGTCATCTAGATCTTCTGCTACGCCCCCACCACCTCCGCCGAGAGCTAGAAGGTATGTCGAGGTTCGCAGGTAGCTGTAGCTTCTGAGCTGAGACAACTGTTTAACAAATAGAAAACTTTAATCTTAATTTAATTCTTGGTTTCTAGACTATTGTTTCGTTTAAGGCGAATATATGAGGTCCTAGACCTGGGGAAAGAGCTGTCTAGGCTTGGTGGCTCCAGCGTGCGACAGTTATCCCTGAGGTCGGAGGTTCGATCCCCGGCTGTGCACCAATGGACTTTCTGTCTATGTGCGCATTTAATATTCGCTCGAACGGTGAAGGAAAACATCCTGAGGAAACCAGCTTGTCTTAGACCCAAAAAGTTGGCGTGTGTCTGACACAAGAGGCTGATCATCTACTTGCCTATTTGATTGACAATGATCATGAAACATGTACAGACATCTGAGGCCCAGACGTAAAAATGTTGAAGCGCCACCGATTTGTTTTAGATCTGGGAAAGCCACATTTCTGCATCTGTGCTAATCCTTCAGTAGCTCGGTACCTTGGTACCGAATCTCTTGATATTCAAATATTGTTGTTATGCCTTTGTAATAAAGGGCAAATTACAGTGTACATGTTATTCCAACTACGAGGATATGTGCCATGGTCACAGTATTTATTTGATCATTATCTTTTATACACAAGTACACGGTGAGCAGTCTGTGACACATGTCAAATTTGTGTTTAAGACCAGCTTCGTCACAATGTTTTTTTTATAGAAAAGGGGGCAAACAGGCACCTGATGTTAAATGCTACGGCCGCCCATGGACTCTCACTCCGACAGGACTCGAAGTAAGAGATCAGTCTCGATCGTATTAATTTCACGCGTGTGAAATTTGTTCAGCTTCCTCTCGATATTTGTTTTACAGAGAAGATAAATACGGGCAGGAGGCTCATCTGATGTTAAGTGATACCGCCGTCCATGAACTCTCTAACTCAGGGCTGACGCGTTGCCGGCTTTTTAAGAAAGATGTTTGCATTCACTTGCAGTGTGAGAGACGCACGCTTAGCGTCCAACTTGTATTATAACTATTGATAGAAAACCCTTTTCAGGCTGTATTAATCTTCTTATTACAGAAGCAGTTCAGTTCAATCTAGTAGCTCCAGTGGTACACCCTTGATGGGACCTCATACTGCACCACTAAGACTCACAACCACTGTTAGTATTATTAAGTACAGATTATATTTGGTTAATTACCCCTAAATGCAGGATTTCAATTAATTCAACGGAGGCTCTGCCCAAAATATTATCATTATAAGTTGACGATATTTTATAGGAACAGCATTTGACAGCTTTCCTTCGACTCCTATGTAATGTCAATAAAAATATTTAAAAATAAAATTGACCTAAATTTTTATTTCCCGCCAGTTCTCAATTCATGATCGGGTAAGAAGAACTGGCAAGAAACTCTCCGACACTCTTTTTAATCGCCAAGTTCAGAGTTATACAAATTGTTTGAACTGAAGTAAATCAATCCTAAGGATTAGGATCATTTAAATAATCCTCAAATTTATAAAAAGCTTTATTGATTAAATTACGTTTAACGAGAGTTTTTAATTTATTCAGTGATAATTCTCTAATTTCGCTTGGAACTCCCAATTTTGTACAAATGAATACAATGTCCATATAAGGAGTGGTTTATCTTCTGGAGCCTGGTTGGTCGTACGCTTAGATTAGTTCTGTTTAGAGTATTATACTGGCGAATGTCACCATTTGTTTTTCCATCTATGATAAAAAGAGACGGACTTTACTTAAAATTGTTTAATTAGAGTGACGTAGTTAGAGTTAGTATGTTTATTACCTTTTTTTATATTAAGTGTAACTTTACTATTCATTAAGATTGTAATTTATTTTTTCTTTCAGTTAACAGAAGAAACATCCCCGCAAAGAGTGAAACGAAGAAACAAGCCGCTACCACAAATCACTCCGAACATACAAACAAACATCGAAAACATACAACAAAGACGTACACGAGAAAATAAAATTAACAAAACATAAATTGTTTTAAATTTACAGTCATATGTTAAAATGCTTATTTTAAAATGACTTTGCAAGCCCGCGTTTATTTGGTCGTAGCGTGTTCTATAGACTATAGCATTCCTCTATTAATAGACTATCCAACACCAAAAATTCAATTCGAAATTAGAACGTTCCATAAGCAAACAACAACAGATGATTGTTTCTAGACATGTAAAAACATTTGGACACTATAGTCTCCGAATGATGTCGCTATCGTAGTCTTGACCAAAACAGTCAATTTGCACTCTTTTAACTAACTTAATCAGTCGTCTCTTTTTGTCAAATTGTATTTACGCTATGATGAAAAGAGACAGATGTGTACTCTGGTTAAAATGGTGCATATGATTTTTATTCTATATTCATATAGAAAGGTTTATCATACAACTTAATATTTATTCATTGAATCTTCCAAATTGTATAAGCATTTTAACGTATTTCTGATATAAACCTAATCTCGATAGTGCTGCAAACTTGCATGATCCTAAAATCTATGTCACTTCAAAAGTCGAACGGTTGACCATGGATAATTTAAGTTTACAGCACTATATCTTAAGCTATATGCATTTCCACTTCTTTATCTAGATTTTAATCTTAACTAAATGCCTTTAAACGCTAGGTCCAACTCTAGTCTTAAACTCTAGTAGATAAATACGCGTTTTATTCCAATACTCGCCCAATGGCAATATTATTATAATTAATACATAAATTGAAAATAATTAAATTAAATCACCAAATACTAAAAACTTATTAAATCGTAAGGTTAAATTAAGTTATCTTGAATATTCTAAATTGTTATAACTTTGCCTTAAATGTATAGAGCGTTCTTACCCTTCATAACTAAAGCACTGTGTCTTTTTTCATTACATTGTAA
The DNA here is from genome assembly GCA_905332375.1 of Pieris macdunnoughi. NCBI lineage: Eukaryota > Metazoa > Arthropoda > Insecta > Lepidoptera > Pieridae > Pieris > Pieris macdunnoughi. The sequence continues at coordinate 754,915 of CAJOBZ010000047.1, forward strand.
ACACAATTTGGCAGAAAGAGATAGAGAGTACTTTAGTTTAAGGTGCAATTGAAATCAAACTACTACGACAAACGGTTATCACGTCCATTTAAGTAATTTACTGGTTCCACAGTCGCTTTTGGCATTCCCAGCATGACACCCAGCGGAGGTGAATATGGTATTTTATTTTCATAATAAAAAAGAATACTTTATTGGTTGGCTACGAAAGAATCACATAAACATACTATTTTTAAATACAGAATCACCATGGATATTAAACGTCCAACAACCAGTATTTAACAGCAACTGTAATTTAGTAACGACACTATAGTAGACGAAACCTTCACAATTAAAGGGTCCAATAACTATTGCACGCCAAAGAACCTGGTTTAGGCACAAATGAAGTGCGCTCTATATATAAGGGCTTTAATGGCGAAGATAAATTTCACAGGGTGACCTAAACTTGGTCAGTTTATGATATGGTATAGGTTTGATTAGAAATCCTCTCCATATAGAACTCTTTACTACAACAGTCACCAATTAGACATAGATTATTGAAAAACGTCCAGTACCTTTAGTGATCCTCGCCTGGCTAAATTTTAGATTGTCATAATGTCACAAAAACCCACTTATTGTCCCTAGTAGTTTCGCATTCGATGTGGCCCATGTTGCGGTCAAATAGTTAAGAAGTAGGAAATCAACCAAAATCAGAAGCTAATATTTTATTGAGCACGGAAAGAGCTACCGGTTCTAAGGGCCGGTAAAAACTTGATTGAAAGCAAATGTCATTTATTCATGTAGGTAACTTAATGTACACTTATGTAATGGTGCTGTACCACTCGGCGAGACCTCTCCCATCTCACCAGAGGACCGAGAGAAGAGCCACCTTACACACTTTACGTTATTTGTATTTAAAACACCGTTAATAATGGACGTGGAAACCCTCTGCTTTTGTCTTTGTCAATAAGTTATTATAATTTTCTTCACTTTACCATAAAAAAATTACGAAGCCATGCGAAGAAGAAGATGGTGGATGGTTACTATGCACCGCAACAGAAATAGGTAATTAGGTTCATAAAGTTACGTCCACGGTACGTAGCCATGAGTGAATCTCGCTTTTTCTTTAGTTCCGGTCAATTGGGAATATCCATGGCCGGCTGATTCGCATCCAAGCATAATGTAGAGATTGTTTATTTTTTGTCCTAATCCTTCGGATTCCATAACAACGATTCCCTTTGGTAACACTACCAGAAACTCTAATTCGCGTTCGTTAGACCACATTGTGCGATACGTCCTGTCACAGACCACAGTCATCGAGCAAGTAATTGAAGGAGTGTACAGTCGCTCTCGTTTTACTCGCGAGACCCTTTGACCGTGCGCAAAAACCGACAGGCGACCGGGAGAGAGGCGAGACCGACTGCGAGGAAGGGAGGCGAGACAAAGCTCTACATGTACACTCTCGCCCTCGGCCTTAAACCCGGCAGGTTTTTCAAAACGTGTGTACAGCAACCATAAGAAAATACTTACATTTACTGCCAGTCCTCAAAAGGGCGTAAAACGAAAAAAACCCCCTAGCAATCCCCCACCCGCCAAGCTTTTACAAAAAGTTTGTAAGAAACCATTAGGCTACATCTCATCATCATTAAAGCAGTTTATTATTGTAATTAAATAAAGAATTAATAAATAAGAGAATCGAACGTTTCACCACGTTTCGTACAGTTGACGAGAAGAACTGGCAAAGAACTCCGTCGCTCCAACGTCTTTATTCGCCAAGTTCTTTTGTTTAAAAAATGGTTGTAAGCTATACCATTGCACTATGCTCGCCATGACAAGAACTTCAAAAACAGGCCCCACACTTTGCAACTTCCAATAGCGACAGCAATACCGAGGTTTTTTATGCAGTTGGAAGTAGTTAAATCTCTCAATTGGTTGATGAACCCTTTGGACCGTATTTATTACACTACTTATTTCTTTCTAATTGTATTAACTCTGTGATGATCTTGAGTATATAATGACAGATGAGTGCTTCAGATAAACAGTCCAATTAAACCTATTTTTGATTAATATGGGAGATAATATTTACCTTAGTTTACCAAGTTTAGGTCACCCTACTATCTATTTACTAGATTCTATTTTACTATTTCAATTATAATAATCGTATAGTTTTAATCTATAAAATGTCCAATTATTAAATATGCTTATTAATAATACGACCATATCTGTAACAGTACAAACACCATATCAGTTTATGCTATATGTTAATTTAAACTATGTTAAAGAAAATAGGTTTTTAACATGTACGATAATGTAATAAAAAACCTATGAACTTAAATAATGTTGATACCAGCAGTCTAAACTAAAAGGTGGGATTCAGAAACGACATTTAATGCAAAGTATGACAAAAATGTATTGAATTTAGTTCCGTTTCCAAATCACACCTTACGAAACGCACATAGCGTTTGAACTGCGGCTATCCTCCAGTAGAAATTTCTATTCAATTTAACACCTATGTATGTATGGCGAAGAAAAACATCGTGGTTACATGTCTTAGGTTAATCAGAGTCAGTAAAATACATAAATACTTAATATGAGAGCATACTTAAGTTAGGACACTGAATATTTCCAGTATAAAGCCAAAAAATCCGTGGCGTGAGGGAAATACACATTCATAATCACCTTACGTGAAAATTAACATAATACAAATAACATAACATAAAACAGTAATACGTCTCCTAGGTCCCTGCCCTGCGATTCTGTAACCCACTTTCACTGACCAGGGTTTTCGCTTCGGCGGTGCTCTCAAATAGTTATGCACTTTTGATTTGGCATTCTGAAAAGGGGGGAGCTATAGTTCCTGTGTGTGAGTTCGAAAAGTTCGAGTGACGAATCGCAGGTGGACTGGTGACAATTTTATTTTAAATTGTTGTGTATTTATTTTTATGTTTCCTTGCTGACTATTATTACATTAACATTTTTGTTTTAAGAAAGAGGTATTCTTTGTTTGTACTTTCAATACACCAGAAATTGTTAGGTAGCGTTTTAAGAATTTCGTAATTTAAAATATTATTAAACAATTAATGCTGTTCTGGATTGTTCTCGATATTAACAATAAAATCTTCTTCTACTTCCACTACGGCCTTTTATTTATATGCACCGGCAAAGCCGTTTGCCATGTCATTATATCATTTATGGTTATGGTGCCCCCTCACTCGACATAGAGGAAGGTAGTGTGTCGCGGACTTTTTTAGATATTTATAAGATCTACAATTACTTAGAACATTTTATGGTTATATCTTTAATAGTTTAGGAGGAAAAGCAAAGTAACTTTTTTGATTGATTTTTTACACCTTTGTCCAAAAACCCTAACTCTTACGGAACCCTATTTTTTTGTTCAAAATTAAATATAGCCTATATTACTCGTGGATAATGTAGCTTTCGAATGGTGAAAGAATTTTTAAAATCGGTCCATAGTTTATGAGCCTATTCATTACAATCAAACAAACAAACAAACAAACAAACAAACAAAGTTTTCCTCTTTATAATATTAGTGTAGAAAAACTAGTGTCGTTACAAACTTTGTAGGTCAGAACGTTCTGTCGAAAATTTTTTATACAAATTTAGTTCTTGACGTTTTCCATACACTACTGTTAAGGCATCTTGACTAAGGCCCCTGGTCTGTGTTGTTTCGTGTCATTTGTTTTTATTAATAAGCAAGTAAGTTATCAGTAGGTGCCTGTCACATGGCGTCGACAGGTCTTAAAAGCATCATGATGTTTTTATTCACCCTTCACCGTAGGAGCGAGTGTTAAGCCCTCGTAGAAAGTTCATTGGTGTACAGCCGGGATTCGAACTTACAATCATAGGGATGAGACTCGCACACTGAAGCCAAGGCAACACTTCAATACAACCTATAATAATTTCAAAACATTAATACATCTAAGCAGTAGTTTTAACTTATCGTGAAAAAACCAAGAGTTTCTTCGATCTGTACATCGAATTATTAAAAAATTGATAGTAAAGAAGGCATTGCTTTTTTCTTCTTCTTTATACTCCTATAGTAAGTGTTTACTTAATATGGAAGCAAATTGTTTTAAATATCACAACTGTCCTATAGACAAAGGCGGTAGCTGGTGCATCATCACACATTTAAGTTCTCTCCTTGTTCATAGGATAATGAAGAGGCGCCGGTATATTACAATTATAAAAGTACATAATATAATAAAGACGCCCGGTTGTAATCACAAATTTTAACATAATATTGTATTTAAGCATAACCTATAGTCTATGCATACACACTCTGGCTGAAGGCATGACTTCAACTGTCAAATAGTAACAGTGTCAAAAATGGCTGTCCAAAATCAAAACAAAATGTCCGATAGAAAGGAATAAAGCTTTCATTATTCCTTTAAAAAAATAATTTTAGAAAAACAGGAAAATGAAGGAGTTGGACATAAATATCGAAGGATATAATGTAAACGGTATATGTGTTGGCTGTCTCAACTACGACAGAAAAATGTTTTACAGAAATGAAGTGAAAGAAGCGTTTAAAATTATCGGTGAAATCGAAGTAAGTTTAAAAATGATTGCTTTTTATGCTTTTATGGCCTTCAATATTATTATAGAAAAAACTTTACTATAATGTTTTACTATATTTTAGTCATAAATAATATTAAAAGTTTCTTACAATATAGTTTTATTGGGAACAGAAAACCTTAGATCCGCCATTATACTTAAAAATTACTTCGTCGTTCTTGAACTTCTATCATAAATATGTATTTTACAGCTTTCCGCTGCCTAAGCAAGAGTAATTATATTTATTATCTTACCCTCGTATTTGGAGTTGCTATTGATTTTTGAGTATCAATTTAGTTTAAATCTTTAGTTCCATAAACCTTAGCAGCCTGTTTACATTACTATTACATTAAAAACTTTTAATTTGAGACTTCAACTCATTTTCAGGTGCCAGATGGTCTCTCCATACAAGTTTGCTGGGAATGCCTAGCGGCTGTACAAAATTTAATGAAATTCCGACAGAGAGTTCTTAACTCTTATGATGTCCTTATTAAATATTCACGTGATGTATGTCATATAACATTTTAAATCTGTC